>CM073770.1:15569017-16200991 GCA_037158775.1 Hetaerina titia
TAACTCAGGATCCAAAGATTATAAAACAAAGACGCCATTTTTTTATAAATGGTGTAGTAAGGATGGCAGATAAATTCAGCAAAATACTCCAAATGCTAAAACTGTTAAGGAATTGGCTCATCATTTCCCCAATAAACTGATCAGTGTGTGCTGTAGCCTGCATAATGTTTGACCTGCCTTCCCTAACTTATAAACCTGGCTTTGTAACTGAGATTCAAAAAGGATATGTCCAATAGAACTAACTTTGAAGTTTGTACTAAATAATGCATAATAGATCAATTATGAATTAAAATATAGTTAAGGAAAGATGTTGTCTAAAATATTTGAAAGATGCACTGAGGTGTGTTATCTCATTTCTCTCACAAGCTGTTCTCAGAAAAATGATTTTGAAAAATTCTTTTCATTTCCAGCTTGGTTACAAACTGTAAATAACTTTTTCATTGAATGATTAATTTAAAATACTCATGAATATGTAAAGGCAAGATTTGAAGATCCAAAAGGGGTTTTTTTCATCCCCAAAATACTCTTTGCTGATGCTGTAATAAGGGACTTGACAATTATCTTTCATTGTGTAGCAAGAAAATTTTCTTGCCACCCTTCGTCTGTCAACATTTATTGTGAAATTCTTACTTGACACTAGTGCTGCATGGCAAATGAATGTGAATTGAAGGAAACAAGTTTGAACTTGAAAGGTCTGAAAATGCACTGAGTGTGATCACAGGTGGTGTTAACTGTAGTTTGCAGTGTGTCTAGTCTAGTCTAGTTTGTAGCACCACTAGAGATAATAGACGACCATTGATAGTGCACGTTTACCAATGTTCGGAGGATTGGGCGTAGTCCTCTCTCGTTACCGCAAGGGGAAGAGAAACAGATTCGTGCATGGAAATTAGCAAATGCCAGGAAATCTGAAAAGGTATTTAAGCAGTAGCAAACCAGAGACTGAAAAAAGAGAAACTTGTCACCCATAGTCTTAAGCCTCCAGTGTAGGATAAATTACAGTCACTTCTGAACGTATCATGTAAACCTGATTCATTTGGATTGATTTCAGGAACAAGATATTCCTGGGAAACTATAGGCGGCATAGGGAAAGGAATTGACCCCATCCACCCATAAGGGAAATGCACACACCGTTGGCCTTAGCACAAAGTGAGCTCTATCCTGACCTATCAAAGAACCTTCAGGTTTATTACTGTGGTATTCAGCATATTGATAATAAAACAATTAACTTAATTGAAGGTTTATATTATGAAGTCTAAATGCCTGATTTAAATTGAAATTGAGCATAAATCTTTACTGGCATTACACAGTTTACTTCTGCCAAGCATTTTGGTATGAAGAGAAATAAATGTAGGTATATGCATATCTGAGCTGACGAACTTGGTCATTGTTCAGGTATACATGCCACCGAGCAACCACAAGGAGGAAGAAGTCAATAGGATGTACGATGAGTTAGAGGATATAATCACGTGTGTTCCTGCAGGGAAACATTTGATAGTTATGGGGGATTGGAATGCGACGGTAGGTGAAGGAAGAGAAGGTGTTGAGGTGGGGGACTATGGGTTAGGCACGAGGAATGAACAATAAGGGAGAAAGCAATTGGATTCTGCAGGAGACAGGGGTTAGTCATTACCAACACATGGTTTAGACATCACAAAAGGCGTAGGTATACATGGAAAATGCCAGGGGACTCAGAAAGGTATCAGTTAGATTATATTATGGTTAGGTACAGGTTTAGGAACAGTGTGATAAATTCGCACAGTTTCCCAGGAGCGGATGCAAACTCTGACCACAATTTAGTTGTTATGAAAAACGTCCATTTTAAGAAGATAAGGCAAGGGCCGCGGGTAAGGAAATGGAATTTAGAAGCATTAAATGGATTAACGAAGGAGTATCAGCAGGCTGTAGAGAAAATGATGGATGACGGTAAAGAACTGAGTACTATCTAGAAAAAATGGGAATGTATCAAGAAAGGGATATTGGAAGCCGCTAAAGACACTATAGGAACCGTTAACGGGAAAAGGATAAGGAAACCATGGGTAACGGATGAGATGATTGCAAAGATGGATGAGAGAAGAAGATGGAAAAATGTAAACACAGAGTTAGGCAAAATGAAGTACAAAGAGTTAAACAATAAATTGAGATGGGTAACAAATAAAGCAAAGGAAGAATGGTGGAAAACGCAATGCGAGGATATGGAAAGTTTACAGAAGAAGGGTGAAATTAGTGCTCTATACAGCAAGGTTAAGTTATTATCAGGAAGTAAGAAGGCAAGATCTGTGCTAACAGTCAAAGATAAGTGGGGTAAGATAATAATTGAACCTGAAAAAATCCAAGAGATATGGTAGGAATATAAAGAAACACTGTATGGCAGAGAACCTAGGCCGACAAGGTTAGACATAGAAAAGGAACATGACTTAGAAGAAGATAGCTTGGATCTAGGCATACTCAACGATGAAATAGAAAGGGCATTAAAGGGGATAGACAACATTCCTGTGGAACTATTGAAATGTTTTGGAAAATGTGGGAAGGGGACTCTATATGGACTGATTCGTAGTATCTATGAGGAAGGAATCTGGCCGGAAGATTTTGTGAGATCAGTGTTAGTTCCTATTCCAAAAAAGGTAAAGGCTACATCATGTGAGGATTACAGAACGATAAGTTTGATATCCCATGCAGTTAAAGTTATTCTCAGGATCATCAACAAAAGGATAGAGAGTAAGGCAAATGATTACTTAGGGGATGATCAGTTTGGGTTTAGGAAGGGAAGAGATATGCGTGATGCCATTGCAGTAATGAGATCACTAATTGAAAGGAATATAGAATACAATCGGGACGTTTTTGCCTGTTTTGTAGATTTCGAAAAAGTGTTTGATGGAGTGGATTGGGAAAAATTAATGAGTGTATTGCAGAAAATAGGAATGGATTGGAGGGACAGGAGACTGATCCGCAACCTGTACATGTCTGAAACTGCTCAGGTGCGAGTGGGGAACGGAGAGTCCGGATGGGCAGTGTTAGGAAGAGGGGTAAGGCAGGGTTGCCCATTGTCACCGGTGCTGTTCAACGTATATGTGGAGGAAATGATTAAAGAGGCATGGGAAGAACTGGAGGTAGGAATGAAAGTCAGAGGGGAATTGGTAAAATCGGTTAGGTTTGCTGATGACCAAGCATTAGTTGCTCAGTCAGCCAAGGGGTTGCAAGCATTGTTGAGTGAATTGGAGGTTCAGTGCGATAAATATGGGATGAGAATCAATATTAATAAAACAAAGGTTATGCGATTTTCCAGGAAGAAAAAGGCTAAGCTAAATATTAAAATAGGCGGGGAAAAAATAGAGCAGGTAGAGCAGTTTACATGTCTCGGAAGTGTTTTGGACCAATACGGTCAAAGTGTTACGGACGTAAGGAGAAGAATTGTGCTAGGCAAGGAGGCTTTCTCAAGGAGGAGGGAGTTGATGACGGGGACCTTGAGTAGGGATGTTAAGACAAGACTCATAAAAACTCTGATATGGAGCGTACGGCGCGGAAACGTGGTCACTGAAGCAGGGGGATAGACGTAGGTTGGAGGCTTTCGAAATGTGGGTGTGGAGAAGAATGGAGAAGGTGAAATGGACCAAAAGGAAAAGAAATGAGGAAGTTCTAGAGATGGTGGGTGAGGAGAGGGGTTTGTTGAGAGAAATCCTATGGAGGCAGGAAAAATGGATGAAAGGCATTTTGAGCGGTAGTGGAATGTTGAAGAAGGTAATAGAGGGGAGAATGTTGGGCATGCGAGGGAAGGGCAGGAACAGGATAGGGATGTTGGACGGGATGAAGGGAGGAAAGAAGCACAGGGATGAAGAGGGACCTTGTGTAGATTAGGTTTCTGGATTGGGCTTTGTTTGGAGTTACAAAATGTTTATTTGATAGTTGTGTCCATCCAAAAACCTACCTTAACCGGTAGATTACCTAATAATAATAATAATAATAATAATAATAATAATAATAATAATAATAATAATAATAATAATAATAATAATAATAATAATAATAATATGCATATCTAATGTGTACATTCTTTTCATTCAAGGGACACGGACGTCCTCTGGACTCATGTTGTCAAAACTGCTTCATCTTGCCATTTTTTCAAATTCATGATGAGCCTGCAACTGTTTATGGAGGATGGTCAAATGGATTCAACAGATTTTTCCTCCACCAAGGACTGATTTTTGTACAAAATAGCATACAAATTGCAGTCAACATTGGTTACAGTGTAATAATGATCAAAACATATACAGCAGAAAATAAACACAGCTAGCCCTGAAATCCATATATCACACACTCAAACCGGACAAGCACCGATGGTGAAGAATTCTGCTCCTTGGCCACGGCTCACTCAGGATGCAACAAATACTCTCCAAAAGCAATATCGAAACAGCCTTCTACAACTTGCATACTTTGAAAAACTTAAAAGGTTCACCCAAGATAAAATAAATGTAATGCAACAAAGGGGAGTTTATAAACCCAATTGTAGACTGCCACGCCATCTACATCGGACAGAGAGGAAGGACTTTGGACATTAGGACTAAGGAACACTGTTCACGCTTCAGAAAGAAAGACAACAGTTCACATTTTGCCAAATACCTCTTGGATAACAATCATTCCAGTAACTTCAGAGCTGCCTTTTTATACAGGAAAATGAAAGGTCGTAGGCTGAACGCTTTCGAGGAGTTGGAAATTTGGGAATCTCTTCAGTCCAACAATCTTGAGGTGGTCAATGATATCCTGTACCTCTCCCATTCTCCTCTCCTTAAATGCTTAAATACCTTTCCACACCAATCCCACCCCCCAACAAGGCAGTGATGGTCACCATCTGTTCGTTAATGAGGGTCAACCTTTGTTAGCAAACATGCCCCCTTTGTACTGTCTGAGGCGGATACCAACCAATACATACCCTCACCTTCCCTTCACCCATTAATGATTGCTGCACCTACACTACCCCCCTCCCCATCTCCCTTACTTACCCTACCTTACTCTCCTCTTGGCACCTGACTATATAAGTTGAGAAATTTTGTAATATTGTGCCTGATGATGATATGCAGCATCAAAACCATGGTTGTAGAACATTAAAAATGTGTGGAAGTGTAAAGTTTCTTATTTTTTACCCTCGTCATGACGGAATTCCACAATGTTTCGCCTGAAACTGTTAATTTTATAAGAATTTATATGATAAAGTTGGGAAAGGGATGATCATATGCAAGCGCTTTCGTCCTGAAAAAGGACTTAATTTCATTTTGCACATTGCCTTTCACACTAGATGGTGTTTTGAAGCCAGTAGTCTGAAACTCCCTTGTTACCTCATTGTTTAACTTAAAACATTTCATTGAATGGGTAATTATCCCTGTGACGTAGCATGGTTTCACTGCCATGCAAAAATATTGGTGTAATTTATGAATTGCTGTTTAGCAGGTTTGCAAAAGTATTAGAATTATTTGTCTCAGGCGTAACTTCATGGAATTTGCATGACATAATGAAATGAAATACTTTTTAATTCCACAAAATTTATTTAAAAAAGCACGACCCAGGTTTCAAGGTTGAACGTCATCATCAGGTCTGATGTTAATGTTCAACTTCGAAACCTGGATCGTGTTTTTTTAAATAAATTGTGTGGCATTACAAAGTTAGGTATTTCATTTAATTAGAATTATATTTTGGTATGCTCCACGTACAAGCATTGATGTTTTGTCCTACCTTTTAGCTCAAACTTGGTTTGTTCATCTTTCACAGGACAGAGCATTCTGACAGCACTCTGTAGTATCCTAAGTTCATTTAAATCTGCTATCATTTTTTAACAATATCTAATTGGCAAGGGTATAATTTAGATCAACCCAGGTACTAATTACTCCTGCATTCATTATGCCTGACTGATATGATATATGTACACCCTAAGGAATAAATTACAGGAGCTTAGATCTAAGAACTTAGTCCAACATCCTTCTACCTCCAAGTCCATTCATAACGTCTATTCTCCTCCACTTACCTTGCTTTTCCTTCATTCTCTTGGTTAATGTCTCCAGCATCCTACTGCCTCTTACTCTCTCTTACGTCTGCTTGTGCTGCCTTCTTTATATGTCTCCCAAGCTTCCCTCCTTGCCTGGAACTTCCTTGAACTTAATTTCCATTGATTTAATTTTTAATTGTTTTCCTCACTCATCTCTCTCAAAAACCTTCTTGTCATTCTATTGCCTGAATAGCTGTGTCAAAGCCAATGTAAACTACCCTTCACCAACATTTTCACCAGCATTTACATCTTTATTTTCGGTGCCTGACAAACACTTCTCTTTGTTGAAGCGTCGTTGACTAATTATCATTTTCTCTTGATCTCCTTACTGGTTTTCCCACCTTCTTTTAATAAGAGTGCCGTAGCATACTTTGCAGATCTGATTTCAAATTTCTTTCAAATCAGCAAATTATGCCGCCGCATCCTGCACTTCGCCTAATTAGCCAAACTGCATATTTAAAAAAAATTAGTATTTTTCACAAAATACTAATCCATCTTCTAATAAGGGAAAAACTGTGATAATCAGAGTATATATAAACAGGAAAAGTAGGGAGCCATGGCTGAAAGTTTTTCTTCCAGGTATTAGTGTTGCTTCGACAAATTTCACCTGTAAAATTCAAAGTACAAGGCTGATTTAAGACATTGTTCCACATGAAGATCTCATGCAGTCAACAGCGTTTTACTTAACAGTCAACACTTAATTTAGACACCACAAGCTTAGGTGTATATGGGAAATGCTCGGTTCTCAGAAAGGTATCAGTTACATACTATTTTATGTTTAGGCATAGATTTAGAAACAGCATGAACACTTTCCCAAACATCACTTATTTTTCTGAAAAATATTTTCCTTAGTGTGCTGTGTCTAGTTAACCCTAGAGAATTTATTCACATCTAGAGCTTTTTTTTCTAGTAGTTCCTTGGATTTTATTATTCTTATTATTTGGCAATATTTATTATTAAAAGTATCTGAGTTCTTGTTTCAATTTATTGAAATTTGCTTTTAAAAGCAACTGAAATTACCTGCAAAATGCATTAAGGTCACAACAGCCACTTTAAAGTAGTAGTTCCCTCAAATGTGAGCAAAACATTGATTTTATTAGGACTCCCAGCATATTTTGGCTACTCTGTAATTGCATTGACCTGCCCATAAGAAAGTTTATTTGATAATAAGACGCTTTTTTGTTCATAACCACCATAGAAGTCAATCTGATTTTTCTGACTGATCAGAGGTGTGTATTGCAATGCATTTATTTGAGGATCTGAACATATATATATGAATATTTATCCAACCTGAATTTATGAAATAAAATATTTTTACTGAACGAATGAGAAAATTTTCTTTTGGCAATTTAAGATGATTTATTTCGAGGGAAAATGAAAAGGTTAAAGAGATTGGTACATAGTAGATTTTTTTAATTATCTATTTTGCTCATATGCCAGGGGCTAGAAAGTTACTATCATTTGAAAAACTTTGATCATGGCATTAATGGAGGAAAATAACTAGCTGTTGAAAAAGTCGTGGTTGAAGTCCAGTTGAGCAAAATAATATAGATTTTAAATGGTTCCACAATTTATGAAAAAAATGAAGTACTGGCTAATCAAAGGAACATGTAATCATCCAAATAATTAGTTTTAAAGTCTTATAAAAGAAGTGATAATACCATGTGGAGTGAATAAAAGTGCAGTAAATTAAGGGGAGGTGAATAAGAAGTAGCACGGTGACAGATTTGATTGTAATAAAAAATGAAGTTTAAAAGATAGTCTAGCTTTAATAGAAGGAGCAAGCATATGCTTTAAAAAGGATAGAGAGCGACAGGAGCAAAAGTAATATTTTGTCCATTAAAGTGAATAGTGAAGTTGAAATAAAATAAAGAAAAAAATCAGAAAGGTTAACCCGGAATGAATGGAAGGGTGATGAAAATGGCTAGTCCCAGGGTGAAGATCAACAATTATGTGTAAATAGGATGTATTTTTTATTGGAACTGCCTTGGACCAAAATGAATAGAGACGGAATACAACTTAGTAATGCCTTTGCCAGCGAACAGTACATATGATAAAAAAATACAAATGACAGAGTTATAGGGATTATATTATTCATAATCTATTAAGTTTTTATTATTCCATAGAATTATAATCTATAATATAAATTACAGATTTAGGTGTAATGTGGTGAAACTGCTCCATAATAACAAAGGCGAATATTAGTATTGTCCACTTGATAATAAGGGGAAAATTGTAATATTTTTTGTCCCTGTTATTCGCTCATAATTTGATTGTTCTTACCAGACAATCGTCTTGCATTAATTATTATAATTTAATACTCAATATGCGAGAGAGATTAAGATTATTTTTTATAGAATATATTAGAATGTAAATGAGGAAGTACTGGAGATGGTGGGTGAGGAGAGGGGTTTGTTGAGAGAAATCCTATGGAGGCAGGAAAAATGGATGAAAGGCGTATTGAGCGGTAGTGGAATGTTGAAGAGGGTAATAGAGGGGAGAATGTTGGGCAAGCGAGGTAAGGGCAGGAACAGGATAGGGATGTTGGACGGGATGAAGGGAGGAAAGAAGTACACCGAGATGAAGAGGGACCTGATATAGATTAGTTTGCTAGGTGGGTAGTCACAAAATGTTTATTTGATAGTTGTGTCCATCCAAAAAAACCTACCTTAAACGGTAGATTACCTAATAATAATAATAATAATAATAATAATAATAATAATAATTAGGATGTAGAAGTTCTGCGTGGGACATAAAGGAAATTGCTAGTCCCAGAGTGAAGATCAACAAAGATGTGTAAAAAGGATGTTGGTTTATGTTTTTTAAATCGAAGGGGCATTTAAAGTAATTCCAATTTCAACAGAGCAATAATATTGTAAAAAGAAGAGAGCATCACCAAAAAAAGGGAAATATAATAAAATCCATGATGGAAAATGGTAGAGTTGTTATAGGTCCATGTATTACAATAGAAGGAAGGTAAAATTTACCTAGTGGAAAGTTAGAGAAAGAAAGGGAAATATGCAAGTCCTAGATTATACCCATAGCTTGTTTCTGGGGAGAGTGTATGAAGAGGAGAATCAAAGTCCAAAGAAGCAGAGAGAAAAATAATTATGGGCCCAGGGGTAGGAATGTATATTCAAATTCCAAAGAGAGAATTGTGAGAAAGATTGAGAGTGAGCTGAAGGTAGAAAAAACAGGAGCCCAGGGAATTGATGGTGGTCAGAAATGCAAAAATATTCCAAGTCTAGAATGGCCTTATGATCAGCATAGAGAGGTGGAGAATAATAATCATTTTTGCATCAAATATGTAAACATTTATAAAATTTGAGATGACAGTTTATTGGGGAAAATAACTTCCTACCCAATAGTGTGAGTTTTGATTGAGTATATTTGTTAATAAATTCATAAAGAGAAGAGTTAAAAATAATTCCCACTATGTAGTAGCTCCAAGTTTTAAATCAAGCACGTGCCCTGGGGTCTAAGGGTGGTGGGTGGGCGTGGTAACCCACTCTGCGGTCTACCCAAAGTGAATGGGCCCCTGAAGGCTAGTCCTACTGTCTAAAGGGGAGGCTATGCCAAATTTTTTCTTAAAGTTTTCAAGGTCGATCAAAGTCCATCTGTACTCCATGATTCATGGTAGGGTGTCCAGAAGAGTCACTTGCTTGAATGCTTCAATGAATATGGTAGGGTGTCTAGAGGGTTCCCTTTGTTTCAAGGATGAGTGATGTGTGAAGTACAAGACACCCTGCCAACTTCCCCGAAACACTCCAGCAAGTGATGGTGGTTTTACTACAAGTAAATTCAACACTCCATTAGAAATACATTAATTTATTTCACTTTTAAATACATTAACCCTTAATATGTAACCTGTCTTTGAGGTTCTTCTGCAAATGGCACATACAGAAAAGATGTCATTTGAATTCAATGACTTTGATATTCCAGGCTCTCTTCCAAACACAGCCAGTGGGCATGGCACAGTATCTCCAGAGTGCGGCAGCGTAGAGCTGAGTGCTAGTGGTGGGGAGGAGTTGACTGCCCTTCCCAAGTGCATCTGCAGCCCTTCCTGCATCCCCCTTCTCGCTTCTTCATCAGAGGGCAGGGGTGCTGATCCCTTACCCCCAATATCTGTACCCCATCGGGCATCTCACCTGGTGGTGGAGAACGGAAGTGATTTATTGCACTTTAGTTATCCAGATCACTTTGACAGAAATAACTAAAATGTCAAAGTGATCTGGTTTAGTTATTAGTGACAATGTAAATGGAAGGAGGAGAAGTTTGTGGCTTTACATTGTTCATTGATGGTCTAAATTATGACACAATTTATAGTTTATTTGTTTTTAAGTGCAAAGCATATAATAGTTTAAGTGTATGACTGTACCAACTTACAATTGTAACATCTTTAGACTAATAAAATGCTGGTGAAACTGAGACTTCTGCTCATTCCCTATTTATTTCCCCAAACCCATTAATATAAACAAAGTCTTTACCAGTTAGGCAATGGCAAATCCTCTGTCTGAGTACAATAAGGAAAGGATAGCTAAGGATCAGCAATAACAATTAGCAGGATATAATAATGACTACTTACATTGAAGAAGAATTTGAGATGAGTTATAATTATAATTCATAATCGAGTAGCTTTGAGCATGAAAGAAGTAAAAAATAATTTATAAAAAAGAAATTGGACTTGGAAGTATTGGTTTCTACGGAAGCTACTGATACTTGATAGCCATTGTTGTCGCGTACCATGATTCGATGCAACACTTCATCTGAACTTAAAGTATATACTTAGATACTAATTACTACTTTATTATAACACTATCTACCCAAGTAATTACTGGCATTTTAAATTTGTTTACGAATTTAAGAGTTTCAGTTTCTGGGTGCCGATTTTATCCCATAGAAATACAATGCAGAATATCCACTTTGTTCTCCAACACATTCTTTCCAACTCACTACTTTCCAAAAATTAAAAAGAAAAAAAAATACAATGCAATGGAAACTTCAAAAATATCAATTTTATTTTTAAATGAAATTAATATAAATATGAACGATAAGTTGGAAAATTACCAATTACCAACCAGAACAAAATAAGTTCTTAGCATTCTGCAGACCATGACAAAAATTCCATTCCCAACGCAAAAGAGATTTAAGAATATACCCTTAGCTGCATTCACCGTTACAAATGGGAGGTGACAAAGAGGAGATATAATTCATAGCTTACTTACTTCGGAGCAGTTATCAGGGCAAGTCCTCACACAACTGACACTTGGTGCCAAATGACAACTATTGACCATAGGGGGGGCAGGAATTCCAATGAACTGACAATGCATGTTATATGAGAATAGATAGGTTTTTTTTGTTCAGGATACGATTTTATTTGTACTCCATTGATGTTGATAAGAAGTTTACACTCGAATTAACCAACGAAAATGCAATACATTAACATTTATGCATCTAGGTCCATCAAATGTACCAAAAGATATATCACATGGTCGTAGATTCTATTGTTACTATTTTTAAATATACTCTTACATATTCAAATGCAATGTATCTGTAAATGACAATGTTTTTTATAAAATATTTATTCTAAACTGCAAAAAAGTAATCTTTCAAGGATCTCTCCAAGAAAAAAGCATGTGAACAATTAGCTGACCGTACGAATCGGGAGGTCAATTCGGAATAATCATATGCATCGACACTTGAAATGATTTCCAAAAATGCTATCTGAATCGCAAGAATTGGCAAGTATTGATGGCATTGAGCACCAAACTCAAATTCTCTTCTACCTCGACACTTCCTTACACCCAGATCGGAATCCAATGATCCCCAGAGTGGATCTGCTTGCATCCATAGTTTTCTTTTCGACGGATTACAGATTAGATATCTTGTGTAAATTGAAAGGAGTTCTCTTTAGCAGTGATGTTGAAAATGTATTTTTACCCCCATCGTACTACGGTAGTAGAGATCATGCCAATTAAATCAATTTAGTCAATAAAATAGTCCCTCTTTCCACGAACGGTAAGGGTTCAGAATAACATTGCCCGACCGCGGTAGGGGTAAAAATATTAGTGTAAAAATTAGCCTCGTGTGCATTCACCCCCTACCACACACCCTAGCCGTGTCATTAAGGGGTCTACAAAATACAGAAAACACGCTACATATTCCCCCTGAAACTCCCCGTGACACGTACAGCACTATAATAATTTCGGTTTTCCTGATAAAGCATGGGACCTCACGGCAGCCTAGTGACCAGCACGCTCCACCGCCGGGATCTCAAGATTACCACTCAGCTGGACTACGGGCAGGCCCTCTAATGGCCCACAGCTAAAATTCGAGCGATCGGCTGGACATACCCTTAATCTAAGTGTTATTTGCGGCAGTTCAGGGAAAGGGGACTCTTCCTTCCATTGTCAGAGTAGTAATAATATGCGCCCGTCTTGTACTTGAATTTTCGAGGCGTCAGCTTATCTCATCCGTCTGCACAAGTTATCTGTTTATCCTAGTCAAGGCAACCGCTGTCAATTTTAACAAAAAGTAGTTTGATTACTGTTTTCACGAACTCCACATTAAAAGCCCATTTGTGAGATGTAGCTTTCTAATGTTGGAAAGTACTTTCTTAGAAGAAAAGTTAAGCAGTAGCCAGGGAAAATACACGTACGCATTCAAATTTGATTGAAACGTTATCACCGTTTTGCCATTTTTCTTCCCAAATTTCTCATCTTGAACGCAATATTATCGGGGTAATACGTTTGTTTTGTTTGCTCAGAGGGGCGTTATTTTTAAGATTTAAATTAATAAACTCCCTAAACAAACGCTATATTATCAATTCATTCTATTCAAATAAAATTGACCGGATGAACTTATTTCTTTACCTTTATTATTTAAATCCCTTTATATATCAATTAGGTTCGCACATGCTCAAAAAGTAGTTTTCCCAATTTCCCCAAAGCGGAGAAAATGAGCTAAACAAAGAGGAAGTCAAACTACAAAGCTAGGATTGTAAGGTGAAGGCACAAGATGGGATGTCGAAGGACGTGAGAGAAGGGAGCTCAGCAGCGGTCTCGATGTAAGGGCGGGGATTTAGATTATCCATTACGCCACCGAATCGTCTTAATTCTTCAAAATTCAGGAGTATTTAATTTATGATCCTTGATAATTTGGTAGCCCTTAGACAAGTAGGACAATCTCGTCGATGCAATTTCTACGCCATTAACTTGCGGGTCTGTTTGCATTAATTGAAACTTTGTTAAAATAAATAATTAATGAAAATCTCTATTTAAGCCACGTAAATCCCAACGAAGAATTCGAAAACTAGAATTTAGAAGAGCAATAAATGACGCGATGATTAATGGTGCTAAGGAATTAAATTTTAACAGATTGAAACTTTTGTATATTATTCCTACCAATTCGGACTGGTGCTCATACCCCACACTTTTACCTTTTTATTCCTCCGTGGTTTCTCCTTCGGGCGCCGTTCCTCCCGAGACGCAGTCCCTCGTTCTTCTAAGAAGAACAACATCATCTACTGCCTTATCTCCACTGACAAATTTACGGTTATTGAATCGTATCACTTCTTAACCGTTGGTAGCATAGGGAACAGGACCGTGTTGCAGCCATTACATTATATTTGGCATGGCAATACAAATGTTTCGTCAAGAGAAAAATATCCAAGAGTTGCTCTAGCTAATATTCTCTATGATCTGGTATAGTTGGTGGTTGTGATAGAAGTCAATATTATTTAGGGGGATTATATAACCGCAAGTGCATACCTACGAAATTTAAATTTCATGCTTCGCCTTTTTTATTCACTTATTTTAAGTTAATATACTACCTCGGTTTGCTTTGTTTCAATGAAATTCTATTGATTTAGTTTAATCTATGCAATGTTATAGAATTCGTAAGAACATCCAGGGACTGACCCTGGGTCAGCGAAACTCAATTGGATGCTCTAATATAGTGACCAGAAAACTGAAGAGAGGATGGACATCAAATGTCGTTAGCTATTTCTCACCATGTCCGAGGGTAATGCATAATTACCCAGTGCAATAAATCTTACGTTTATTTTACCTAAATGGCTTAATTATATTGCATATTCCCCGGATTATAACCAAGCCTTTCCTCAAGAATTCTCTAAACGTAAACCTTCCCATTCGTTGACGTCTCAAAACTTTATTCTGGCAAGTCCTAATACATCCCACGAGGGATGAGTACTTCATTGGGAGATCTCAACACTCTATATCCTATAAATACCCGCTTGAACTGTGTATCTATGAGGAAGGCCTAAAAATAAAGATCCATTCGATTAATCAATCATTAGTGATAAGGAGTCCAACATCTTAAGTAGAGCACTTATTCATTTTAAGATATTGTCTTTACAATTTCCATTGCGTAAGCCTTTAGTGTCGAAACAGTCATTTTATTTCTATTTATTCTACAACTTCATCTACATAAGTGCCCTGCGAGCCACCAAAAAAAGTGTGTGGCAGGGGGTGTAACACCAGGAAGAAAGGTTAAGGGATGAGAGGATTTGGGTTTATTCAAATAAGTCAGGGAATGGGGGGGGACATTTAAGAAAAAATATATTTTTGTATCCACGGGCAATCCCTAACCTGTACGTTATTACTTTTGGTAATGAACTAACTCCTGGGGGATTTAGACTACAAGTCTCAATTGTTCTACGAAAAAATGACATTTTAAACTTGTCAGCCTTGCAGCATCTCTCCAATCTTACATTCGTTATGATCGTAATGCGTTGGGGTTCGTATTATATTCTCGATGTCATCGGAAAAGGGCCCATCGTTGAATGTTTTTAATAAGTTTAATCTATACTGTAAACGCCGCTGCGCAAGAGATTCCCAACCTAAATTGTCTAGCAGAGTAGATACGCTGCTGCGTTGGTCAAAACAATGTTTGACAAATCTAGCACCTCTCCGCGGCCTATTACTTGCGGTGTAAAATTAATCCTCTTAGATTCAGTATTGTTTTAAAATAGTTATTCTTGGCAATTTTGTAGTCTTCAACAAGATTGGAGTAAGGCCCTATAATTTCGAATTAAATTGACCACGCCATTTACTTTTTTGGGACGGTATGAATTTGAGAAAAACTTGGGGAAATGTGATAAACAAGAGGGAACCTAGACTCAAGCCGAATGGACCCGAACGAAGGCTTCGTAAACGATAGAAATTCACACGGTTTTACGTATAGAACAGCAACAGATGTTACAAGGTGCCCATAAGTGTGGTCTTACCAGTACCTTACCTGGGTGTCAATTCAGAATGGTGCTTATACCCCGCACCCTTACCTTTTTATTCCTGTACGGTTTTTCTTCGTCGCATTCCCTGCACTAGCTCTTGTTCCCTCGTTCTTCCAAGACGTACAGCATCACAGTAATTGATCATCCACCAACTAAATCTTCACGGAAGAAAAAAAGGGCCATTGAATTTGCACACTTAAAATAATTGCTGTAAGCATATCGCAGAATGCAGTGTTTTACGGAGGCTAACCATTTACACTGAAAATTAATCTGTAAATATCTAAGTCTTTTCTGCAATAACTTCACGGAAGATTCAGAATTTTTTATAATTCCGTAACGAAATTCATAAGTGAAAACCTTCAGTACAGAGTCGTCTGGACTGCCTCTTATTGGGTTTTCCCGAAGTGCTTCGAAACCATTCTTTTTCCGCATTTGATTTATCCCCGCTGCCACCAGGCCGGCAAACCATGCAGTTCGATGGTTACACGAGTGAAAGAAAATCATACTATATTCCACAGACGTGGCCAGAACACTAAATTTTCATTTTGTCGTCTCCTCATGTGTGACGGTAGTTGCATTGAGGTGGAATGGGAATGATTGACTATGAATAAGTACATTCATATTAACAGAGAATAACTGATCTTAATTTTCATTTGGGGTGAACTTATCCTTAACATTTTTCTAGGTAAGGGTTGTTCTTTGGTGTTATATTTGTAAAGGGGAGGTGTTTTTCAACTGTGGCAAAGAATCACCATTTACTGAAATTTATGTGGTAACACCCTCTGCATTGTTTCAATTCAACTCGTATGAATTAATTTCTATGATGCTCAGCAGTCTGTTAGTGGATATAGATGGTGTTCCATTTGTCTGTTTAGCGAAACAACATTCTCCTGTTTTAATATAGCTGTCAACTAACTTGTGATAAGATGGAAATTTAATGTAACGAGGTGTACCCTAAATTTCCCCTTCCATCCCTTGTCCCTCTCCGTGGGTGAGCCCTCTTCCCACCTGCAGCGTTGGGCCAGATTCCTCACCTTGGGTAGGAGAGGGTCATGTAGAATGTTCTTGTGGTGGTGGTATTTCGCCTAGCTACTTACTAAAAACTAGCTTGCACGTTCCTGATAAATTTCTTGCTGCATTCTAGGGTAAAATTATTTGTTGTAGTTAAGCGTATGTACTTGCATGCTTGTGGAGTGAAGGTAGGTAGATGTGTTTGCATGCGCATGAAATGATGGGATGTTTCTATGAATGTGTGCACTGCTGTGGATTGGGGTTTGCATGTGTGTGTTGGTTTTGAATGCGGTATTTCTTTTTTCCTTTTTTGGGTGGTGACCTGACACCCCCCGCCACACGCCCTTGCGGCGGCTTGCGGGTTATTATGTAGATGTCCCACGATTTTGGAAGAGAATAATTACGTGCCCAGTGCAGTCCGTCTGTTTCTATTCTAGTCTGTTAAGAAAACCTGATGATTTGGCTTTCTCCCTGGCTATGACAAAGGCCGACCTCGATGACTAGGAACTTAAAAACGGTACACCTGCGATTCCAACAGGTACAGGTATAGGCAACAGCCTCTATTTCCCATCTGCATTCCAGAAATAAATATTGCCTCGCGTTAATGTCTAGACAAACACTTAAATGTCACTATAACTTCCACCATGGACAAGGAATTTGTAGTAGCTACAAGTTTAGGCCGATTGATTACAAGCGGTAACTTATCTGATTATGCCATAGCATTTTTAGAGAAATGCAATTAAAACTGGTGAGTTTGTGAGGAGAAGTGGTCGGTCTATCGGCATTCTCTCTCTTACAGGTTATCTATTTATTTAAAATAGCTCATCCAGGTATTTAACCGAGCAGCTGTGGAATAATGACAGTGCATGTTTACATCACGGGTCCCTCCTACCCGGGCCTTTGTTAGTAACGCTCCCGAAACTTGTCTTTTCGTGTGGGTGAAGGAAGCGAGCAATAATAAGGGATTGGGCCAGAAACAGTTATAATAACACGCGACGGTAAAAATGGCTTGCTTCTGAGTAATTGTGTATTTTCTCTCAAATATATGGCGAAGAAAACTAAAAAAACATCTTACGATAGATATTGCTTGAAAAAGCTGCTGCCAGTTCCAGTGAGCTGCTGCTGCCGGCTGTTAATTTAATCGACTAAGTAAACGCTCCTCACTTTTACTAACCATTACGTACTCGTTTCACATCTGACGCCATGCAGCAAAGACTGATTCAACTAATCAACACGATTGCTCCATGTCTGATGGCAATGCTGCAGTGGTTCAGTTTTGGAATATAAGCAATGTGTTCCGAACCGAAGACTTATCACTTACAAAAAGATAATACGACCAAGTATCAACTGCAGTAGTAACTTGACACGTATACATGGAAAACGCAAAGACAAAGTACTACTATGAATTTTGTCGAAAATTTCATATGATACGACTCCGACGGGAAAAAAATGATATAAATGTTCAAAGAAGGTAAATTCCATCAAACAGATTTCATTAATTTTTTAAGAAAGGACCACCGAAAGATTAATTGAGGAAAATAGGGTCTCCGACATTCCCTATTAGTCCTAGCTCTTAACCTAGCTTTTGCCAATAAAACTTTGCCATCGAAAGAGGTGAAACCTGAAAGGGTAAGAAGGACGAAGGGCCTCACGCGAGAACGTAGAGCGCTTATTACCTACGACAGTCATTCTCAAATATTTGACTAATTTAACAACTCAAATCCTCTTCCCATGTTAAAAGTTTTTTAGTTCAATCATTGCCGATTCATCTACACGGATATGCAGAAAATGCTTATTTGCACGGAAATGCACCAGTAATACCCTGTTGAATTATTGATGTGCGGTTTCGAATTTTTGCACCCAGAATATTTACAGTGGTTCCTCCAACTAAGATTGGTATATGAACCCAGCGACTGCGACAATAGGGATTGACTTTTGTTGAACAATGTAAACGATATGACCTGAGAGGGCGCAGTTACTCTTATGAATGCATCAAAAAGCGTAAATAAGTTATTTCATTTCAGCCCCTCAAGGGTTGGAAGTCGCTGGATGTTCACTCTCGTAATTGTACAAGGTCTTTTTTGATACGAGTACCCATATGTTCGAGCAAAAGAACACACGAAAATAAAAGTAAATGACCAGCAATGTTTGTTGGAAATGTGTTGTGTTATAGATTAGAAGCATGAATTATTCGTCATAGAGCTCCTTTGCTTTTGGCAGGAAAGGTGAAATGGGTGAAGACTTTATGAATTCAATACCGCAACAATTTTTCCACCGCCAGGATCAACAAGGGTGGGAACATTTCCAAGGTCTCAGTTTACATCTGAACGGATGCAAAAAAGTTTTTAGGTAAGAATGTTCAAACCGAGCAGACCCGAGTTTCCGGGAGTTATTAGTTTTGCTCAAAACGAATGACCATACGAGTAACATTCTCTAAATAAACCGGTCGCCGGATATTAAATAATCACAATGAAAATGCGTCACACTCGACCAAAGTTCAAGTCTTAGCGAAATAATTCATATTTTTTTTGCTTGTTCAACTCATGTACAAAAGAGACACGGTGATAGCGAAGGGAAAGCACAGGATACAAGTTATGGTATATTGCGATGAAAAAAGACCCCAAAAGGCGCATCACTTTGCGTAGAATTCCCGTTGCGATGGACTATGGTTACGCGACCTTTGGCGAATAGGTGAACAAAAGTGGTTTAAGTTACTGCCACCTACATCTATTCGAAAGTTTTCATAAATGATAGTCATGTCAACGTAATATTCAAAGGGGATGAGAAGGGAGGAATAAATGAAGAGAAGTAAGGAGAGAGAAAAAGAGAAAGATTGCACGAGTTTCCTTTTGCTGACCCAAAGAGGTATCGCGCACAGCTCGTTGGAACCCATTTTCCGGCTTTCGTCAAAAGGTGAGAACGAAGGCCGATGGCCGGTCCATCACGTCCCTCCTGCAGCAACTGCAGAGAGGTACGTCCTACTGGTACCATGTTACAGCGGTCCATTAAAACAGGATCCGCTGCCTTCGGAAAAAGTCAGTGGAAGGAACATGAAGAAGGATGATTGATAATGGAACAGGAGGAAAGAGAGCGATGGGATGATGCAATATAAGAAAATATTAAGCACAATCCACATGTGCTGAATACTTTCTTATATAAATACAATTATAGAGTTATTTTAACACCTGTGTATTATGATGTCACAAGGATAAGTGTACCTGACACAGTGTATGCTATCTCTAAGTTAATGTCATACCCCAGTCACTTTAAATGTCCTGCCTAATTTGATCGCCTAAGAGTCACCTTAATTCACCCCCCATTTCTCTAAGTGCATTGTTGCGTCCCTTAAGCCCCATCGGGGGCCCTACCGCGAGGATGGAGGCCTTGTCTCGAGCTAAGGGGGCTCCTACACACTGAACCTGTATCGCAGGGAGGGGGGGAGGGAGGAAGAGGAGACGAATCCTTACCTTGGTTAAATCTGCAAGGTCCCACGGCGGCAGATCCTTCTCCATCGACGATCCCTCGGTGCACACGCACACATCACACACACTAGCACTATTCACTAAAAGGAAGCACCATAATGACCATACACCACACTACTCGCACTAACACCCACACCATGGCCCCTCGCCAACAATCGCTGGGGTCACCGTGGCAGACACCTTCCTCTTCACAGGAACTGGTGGGCTCCGTGTAAATAGATGGGAGTGATCACATGTTCTGTGTGCTGTGTCCTTAAATGCCTTTTAATGTGGAGGGTTGATAGTGTAATATAATTAGAGTAAAGACAATTTATCTCAATAGGTATATGACAGATTTAGGATTAATGAAGAAGCACAGTAAACAACAGACAAGTCTTAGTTCGTCTAGGGTTATCCGCTGACGATGAAACTATGTGCGCTCTTATTTGTGTTCTTTGGAATGAGAAAAAAAGTGCCCTTGACATATGCGAAGAAGGTCTTGACAGCCTTACAATAGCGTCCACTCTTAGAACATGGAAATTATGATAAATATGCATTTGCCCGTTCAATTAGTTAGAACTTAAGGTGACTTAGGGTCAGACGAAGTTAATACCTGCGACAACGAGAAAAACATACATGTCCATGTACAAGGCAAACATCGAATGAAAAACATTGGCTTTTCGACGGGGCCACCGACACGAATGGTGATTGGCAGCTGAAGGACGTGCACGTGAAGCGAGGAGAGTTAAATAAGTCAATACTAACGAAGTATGAATTTCTCAGGAACAATGTTTGTCACGTACCACAGGCAAATAATTGGCAGAATTTCTTAATTTGATGAGAAATGGTAGCCAAGAATGACGTCAGAAGAAATGAAAGAAGTCATCGGAATACTGAGCAGCAATTAGGTAAATGGTTGGAGTTTTACAGCTGCCATAATCATCTTAAATTTCATGAAAATGGAGCAGCACTATATCAGCTCTGAAAATTTAGGAGTAATATAGTGTCAGGACATATTGAAGGTTATTCTGCCTGGTCCAATGCTGCCATGTGCTGCAAAATGCACACACACATACAAGTGACCTCGAATGCACTTCACGGCTCAATGAAAAAAGTAAAAGTAGAAAGAATAAGACATTTCTGCGAGCACTTTCAGTCAATTCAAACAGGGTCGGGATTGTTTTCCAGAGTTGCACCTCTGGTAATAGCGAGCAAGGCGGACATCTGCTGCGACGGGACGGGCGATGCGAGAACGCGAGGGAAGACTCGGGGGTGGGAGGATCGAGGGGAATGAGGTGGGCTCAAGACGAGAGAGAGGGAGACTGCATGAAGGGGAAGGCTTCCGAATGCTCCCCAGGACAACCATAGCGAACTGCTCGAGTTTTCAAAGGGAAGATTATCCGGACGTAATAATGCATTTGGCACAAGCCATATCCCGTCATAATGCTATTCCGATATGAAAGAGTGAATTAGGGATTCGAAGAATTATATGAGCGAAAGAAGAGTGGCAGTTTATGATGACCATGCGGGAGAATCAAAACTGAAATAATTCTGAATTAACGCAACACTGGGCCTTTAAGAGAGTCTGCATTGAATAACTAACAGAAAAACAATGCACTAATTCAACCGAGATAAAAAAGGCAAATGGATGGTTAGTCGGATGAGAAATTATATTCCTTAGAAAGGTTTGCCTTTCAATATACAGAAACCACACTGCTTCATTCGCGACGACAGATTTAAATTTAGGATGGAACACTGCTTCCTGTCCAATGTGTAGTCTGAATAGGGGCGAGTGGCAGAGGTTGTAGCCGACTTTGCGAGTGGGTCAAATTGCGATGGAATTCGGCATACTCAGGGCACGTACGAAGATGAACGGACTCTTCAACTTAAGAATCCTTCACTAAACCAACTCCCAGCAACAAAAACTTTGGTACAGAACTGATGAATGGCAATCTGGTTATTCTGAACAAAATGTATTTCAGTAAGCGTACACTATGCCACGTCAACGAGGCCAATTCTGGCGGAATCAACATGTGTTACGTAAAATTCAACCGGACAATTTGTAACTGAAAGAGAGGACATCAAAACCACCGCCTGCGAGGAAAGAACTATTCACACGAGTACTAAACAACGTGCAAAGAAAGTGAAATTTACGCTTCGGAAAGAAAGATATTCTAGATATCTCATGACGAATGTAAAATGGGGGTAGTAGTGTGCCCTTGAATTGAGACTCCTGAAACGGAAAAAAATGCACTTTTAATGATGAAGAATACAGAATTTTTAAATATACTATTGGTAGTAATTGTCTTAATGACATCATAATAACATTAGTTCCATCCGACAACGAAACGTTTCGAACAGGTTTTACGATGAGCGACGTTTGACGCGCCATTCTGTTGAAGTTAATTGGAAAAATGCATTCCATTCGAGCAAAGAGGCATGGAATGTTGGAATTGTTCGTTTTCTTAAAAGACTAAAAATACATCTACCGCCGTGAAGCGTTGATTGTCATGAACGCATTGTTAGACGAACATCGTGTTACTTTATTCATAGCGGTAATCAAGTTTCGGGAATAAAATACAGGCAAATGAATGACTTACATCTTCCTCGACGGATGAACGCCCCTCCTCGCACCCGGATACTACGATGTACACGACGAGCCTGGACTTCGTATTTTGCGAACTGACACCGACGACTTCCTGCACCCGCCAAAATTAAGGTACGAAAGAACGATGTAATGTCCCGCTCGCCTTTAAATAGGAAAGTGCTAGGAGAAGAGGGTGGGCGGGAGAGGATGAAGGAGAAGGGAGGACGAGTGTAAAACTAAGGGGGTGAGTGGATTGGGAGGGGGGATAACATTTGGAGGAGGCCAAGGTTCGAGAGGAGAGCCACACATGGGAGGATGAGGAGGGTGGGCAACCGAAGGCAAAGAGGGCAGGGGATGAAGTAAGAAGGAGGAGGAGGCACTCATGAGGAGGAAGGAGGGTCAGCCGATTGCACCGAAGTTAGAGGTGAGTCGGCCGGTCGCGGTGAGGGTAGCGATGACCAGGTGGATGGGGAAGGGAGGGGGAAGAAGGCGATGACTGGAGATTGCTCCCAAATGGCCGTGTCGGGAGTCGAATGGGCGCCGCGGAAGAAGAGAGCGACCCCTCGTGCACTCCCGCCGGCCCATCCCACACGCAAGCTCACGACCTCCCAGTCATCCCACGAGGGCAAGGTTTGCGCTGAACACGAATTCGCCGAAAGTTCGAATACCCTCCAACATTCCTAATAATATTCATTAGTTTCATATAGTTCCTTGTAAAGCCTGGGAAAGGATTTTGCATAATAGATGAGAATTAGAAGCTCTTAAAAAATACACAAACTTACTGGAAATGCGATAAACTAATCCCGAACTAAAACATTTCTATTCAGAAATTAAGCCTGAAGTAATAATGAAAAGATTTCGGAAGTTGTTTGCTCTTCTTTCAAAAGGGACAGGATAGGGAGGAGAGTTAGCGGGAGGGGGTGGCAGAGAAAGGTGAATGAAAAAGGGTGAAGTATGATTGGAAGAAGGGCGAAGGTAATACGTAGAAGAAAGGGTGGGGTTTGGGGGAAGGGGGGGTGACTGTGGGAGAGGATGGGTTGAGGGGACAGGAATGAGAACTCATCGGAAGAGAAACTGCAATGTACATAAACAAGGAAGGCAGCGGCGGGGCGGCTGACCGGGGTTCGAACGGCTTGGAAAGGAGGAAGTGTTTGGTGAGGGGGTTGATGGCGCAATCCGTTTAAGATGAATCACAGCGAAATGCCCTTGGATAGAGTCGAATCGGCACCGTGAAAAAATAGAGACCACGCGCAGTGCCCTCCCTCCTTCCGGCCCATGCAACAAGCCACGGCACGGCCCCCTCTTAGTTCCATTGTGATCACATCGATGTCGTCTCACTTATAAATCCACGCCAACGACGCCTGTTCAAATTTGCTGTGCCCAATCTTTCCAGAATCTTTATTATTTTAAGATCGTTCCTCTTGACGCATACGAACGGATTTTGAATTAAAGGTGAGGAATTTCTAGATCTAAAGAAATACTCGGGACATATTATTACCGGAAATCGTATTATTGAGTTCCAACCGCCAACAGATAGTTCGAGAGTTGGTGGTATGTTGTGACCACCGTATTTACACTCACAAAAAATGTACACATTTAAGTAGTACCTTACCAAAGACCCTGTTATTCAATCATTATTTAATTGTTCTTACCAGGTTCTCGTCTTGCATGCATTATTATGATTTTATACTCAAGATGCTAGATGGATTACGATTATTTTTTATAGAATATATTAGAATGAAGAAGTTCTACGTGGGACATAAATGGTAGGTTGAGTTGTCACACTACTGCTTTTTCTGCTTATCATATTATATATTCTTGAAGGTAATCTACCGGTTAAGGCAGGTTTTTGGATGGACACAACTATCAAATAAACATTTTGTGACTCCCCACCTAGCAAACTAATCTATATCAGGTCCCTCTTCATCTCGGTGTACTTCTTTCCTCCCTTCATCCCGTCCAACATCCCCATCCTGTTCCTGCCCTTAACTCGCTTGCCCAACATTCTCCCCTCTATTACCTTATTCAACATTCCACTACCGCTCAATACGCCCTTCATCCATTTTTCCTGCCTCCATAGGATTTCTCTCAACAAACCCCTCTCCTCACCCACCATCTCTAGTAATTCCTCATTTGTTTTCCTTTCGGTCTATTTCACCTTCTCCATTCTTCTCCACACCCACATTTCAAAAGCCTCCAATCTACGTCTATCCTCCTGCTTAAGCGACCACGTTTCCGCGCCGTACATACCTACGCTCCATATCAGAGTTTTTACGAGTCTTGTCTTAACATCCCTACTCAACGTCCCCATCATCAACTCCCTCCTCCTTGAGAAAGCCTCCTTGCCTAGGGCAATTCTTCTCCTTACGTCCCTACCACTTTGACCGTATTGGTCCAAAACACTTCCGAGATATGTAAACTGCTCTACCTGCTCTATTTTTTCCCCTTCTATTTTAATGTTTAGCTTAGCCTTTTTCTTTCTGGAAAATCGCATAACCTTTGTTTTATTAATATTGATTCTCATCCCATATGTATCGCACTGAACCTCCAATTCACTCAACAATGCTTGCAACCCCTTGGCTGTCTGAGCAACTAATGCTTGGTCATCAGCAAACCTAACCGATTTTACGAATTCCCCTCCGACTTTCATTCCTACCTCCAGTCCTTCCCATGCCTCTTTAATCATTTCCTCCACATATACGTTGAACAGTACCGGTGACAATGGGCAACCCTCCCTTACCCCTCTTCCTAACACTGCCCATCCGGACTCTCCGTTCCCCACTCGCACCTGAGCAGTCTGAGACATGTACAGGTAGCGGGTCAGTCTCCTGTCCCTCCAATCCATTCCTATTTTCTGCAATACACGCATTAATTTTTCCCATTTCACTCTATCAAACGCTTTTTCGAAATCTACAAAACAGGCAAAAACGTCCTGATTGTATTCTATATTCCTTTCAATTAGTGATATCATTACTGCAATGGCATCACGCGTACCTCTTAACTTCCTAAACCCAAACTGATCATCCCCTAAGTAATCATTTGCCTTACTCTCTATCCTTTTGTTGATGATCCTGAGAATAACTTGAGCTGCGTGGGATATCAAACTTATTGTTCTGTAGTCCTCACATGAGGTAGCCTTTGCCTTTTTGGAATAGGAACTAACACTGATCTCACAAAATCTTCCGGCCAGATTCCTTCCTCATTGATACTACGAATCAGTCCATATAGAGTCCCCTTCCCACATTTTCCAAAACATTTCAATAGTTCCACAGGAATGTTGTCCACCCCATTGCCGTATTTGCTTTCATCTCCTTTAATGCCCTTTCTATTTCATCGTCGAGTATGCCTGGACCTAAGCTATCTTCTTCTACGTCATGTTCCTTTTCTTTGTCTAACCTTGTCGGCCTAAGTTCTCTGCCATACAGTGTTTCTATATATTCCTACCATATCTCTTGGATTTTTTCTGGTTCAATTATTATCTTACCCCACTTATCTTTGGCTGTTAGCACAGATCTTGCCTTCTTACTTCCTGATAATAACTTAACCTTGCTGTATAGCACACCAATTTCACCCTTCCTCTGTAAACTTTCCATATCGTTGCATTGCATTTCCCACCATTCTTCTTTTGTTTTATTTGTGGCCCTTCTCAATTTATTGTTTAACTCTCTGTACATCCACTTTTTAAAATTATATTATATTATATACACCCATTATCATTGGATTTTACATGAAATTGCTGATTTATGATACCTTAAAAAAAACCGTAAACACAGTAATCAACCCTAAGGTTGGTTTATTAGGTGATGGTCGAGCTCACCCATGTACCAAGCCCGACGGCATGTGAATATTCACATATCAGGGTAGGGGGGCCAGTTCCTTTCCCTGTGCCGGTTATGGTTTCCCAGGAAGATCTGGTACCCGAAAAATCAACTAGCTTATGATAACTTATGTGGATGTTATTAAGAATTAAAGCTGATTCTGATTTTACTTACATCTTATTTTGGTTTAACTTATTCAAAAATATTACAAAAACTAAGCAGGGGGTGTGATAGTCCAATGGGAAGTATGTTGGTTTACTCGCCTGGGGACCTGGAATTGATTCAGAGTGATACATCTTGAGACCCGTTTCCCTTTATCCATGCTGTGTGATTTTTCCGGTACAAGATCTTTCCTGGGAAACCACAAAGTGGCATAAGAAAAGGAACTGGCCCCCATTATTATCCTGTTGATTAGTGAATGTCACATAAAATTCAGCTTATTACTAGGCGAGGTATATCAAAGCCACCTTATGTGTATTAATGTTGGATAAAATGAAAATAACATCCCAGTAAGCATAAACTTAGTATGTACTATGGTTTCTCCCACAAGATACTTAAATTCAAATTTGAAAGCAATTTGAAAATCAAACTAACCAAATGATTAATCAAGAGCAACCACAGTGATCAGCAAAATTATTGATTTTCATAAATATGTGAGTGCAGCTCAATTCACAAAGGTCTAAGTCATGTGGAATTAAAAAGTTTGACAATATCTCACACTCAGTTGGGAAGGTGTTTGTCAAACTAGGGCATCACGCCAAAATTAAGGAATGGAGATGAGGCAGTGCATTCCCTTGGGCTGCCTGTGGTTTGCATGTTGAGCACCCTAAAAATACTAGAATTACGATGAAGCTAGGAATTTTTCAGTCAGCAGGAATCGGGCCCTTCAGAGTTAAATGGAATTATCTAATCCCTTGGCTACCACACCTACCAGAAGAAATAATTGCATATTAAATTTTCATCATAACATTATGTTAATTCAATAATGAAATTTGAAAAATGACTTTTCAACAAATAATAAGATATCAACAATCCTGCATCTTTGGGATGATTACAAATTGGGCTTATTTGGTTACTTTTTGGATTGTTTTTCCAAAGATGTGATGCTTTCAACATGGGCTACTCTACTCTCAAAAAAAGCTAATTTGAATCTGTAATTCCACCTTAGGTGTCATAAAACTGATAAATTTCCTAGTAAACTTAATTAAAAAATCTACATAAACTCACTTGATTTGGCAGACACTACATATTTAAGAAGTGCTGTCTCCAATATTTTCATACCACCAGAAAGAAATTGGTGCCATATTTTACAACTAAGCTTTCATCGTGGAATGATTTTTTAATTAGGTAAAATACTTCAACATAAAAGGTAAAACGTACTTTTAACTAATATTACTAAATCATAAAACTAACTTGTAAATAATATATCAGTTCATCGGTAAATAAAAGTTTAAAGTTTGTATTGGTAAGATACTAAAATACCTGACCATGCGCTACAATAAATCCCTCTGTTCCACATTAATCTACCTCCCTTCATTCCACAACATCCCTTGTGCATATACAGGTACCTGTATTCCTACAGTCACCTGTCTTGACAACCGTTCTCCCTTTTAATACACAATATCAAGCTTGATTGCGTGGAAACTTCTTCTTGAATTAAAGGAAAATGCGATTTCTCACAAAAATTTTATTTACTACATTTAATTTCAACACAGGCGTCCTAGTATGATACCCAAGGATTATGACTGCATTGAAACTAGTTGTCGCAAAATTTAAGTTTTGTGGAAAATACGTAGCAATATTTTATTCTCGGCTGTATTACAGTGTCAACGTTTACACCATTTCTACTTGCTAAGAAAATATAAACAATTCATCATTGTACTTATAATACTTGGGAAGCGAGTGAAAATAGTTGGCGGATTGTCTCAGTAGAGCCAGAGCGAACAAATTATACGATTTTACCCATATTTTCTCCTCTCGAGAGCAGGTGGACAATTTTTCAGGTGATTTTCCTGCAATAGGCCTAAGATGAAATGACAAGAGAGGCTTGACATGTTTCACCCTAGGAGTGACCTCATCTGAAGCGTATCTGCAGAGAAACGGGACGGTTACCCTGTTTTCCAGATAAGGATTCCTGGGAAATACATTCCAGTCTCTCGCAAACCCGACGCTAGATTTGAGCGCACAGCCTCTTCTTGATGGCGAGCGAGATACTAATTAGGGTGCCACCGTCGCGCATAAAGGAATGAACTACAAGACTTGGGTTGAATTTTTCTCCACTTAGCACGCGATCGAATCTGCAGTCCCTCCCCATTTCGAATCACATACCTAGCAAAGAGTAGACCAGAAGACAATCAGATTATAAATTGTGGACTACAATGACGAATTGGACGTCGCAAATCGAAATAATTGGAAGCTACCGCGCCCGTGATTGCAACCTCAATATTATCGAGGATCCACAATAATTGTAATTTAAGAAGAGGTGGCCGAAAGCCTAGGTCATTAGCGCCATCAGGGGTGGATGAGAAAGGGGGAAGGGTGGAGAGAAACTTTACGTCAGCAGAAGTCCACTCTTAAGGAAAGCCGCCAAGGGGTCCGCAGTTTAACTTCCCAAACGACGGACGGTGTACTCAAAGTGCTCTCCACAAAGCACCTTTACCGTAGGAATCGAGACACCACAGAAAAATACCTACCGCCTCTAGGATTCAAACTAGGACCCTCTAAGTGGGAAACCAGTACGTTACTCACAGCACCATTCCGATCCCCAGTGATGACAATTACAGGGCCATCATTAATACATCCCCAGGGCAATAACCAAAGACAATGGAGCCAAGCTGAATATACGAATTCCAGCAAGAGAAAGCACATTTCAAAATAATTTTTGTAGGCTGACTACATACATACCAGAATGCAACCGTTAATTTTGGAAAGTGGCCCTAAGATCTAGATAATCGAAACCTGACAATTAGAAACTTGACACACTGAACATTTCTATGAAGAAGCCGTATCTACCACTGTATGTTTGCACGTGGGCATGTATCAAATGACCACTCACCATTGATATAGAGCTGCCCGTGATTTCGACCGTTTAGTCTTCTCCAGAGTACCTCGACGATATGCCCTCGCAGGTTTCACTTACCCCGGGATAGCTATGATCCGCTTCGATCGGCTGGCTCATCACGGCTCTCAAAGCGAACTGGCCCGTCGAAAAGTAAGGGGGGGACTTTGGGGGGAAGGTGGGGGAGGCTAGGGGGTTGAACACATCCGGCATTTGGTTGGAGACTTCGCACAAGAGAGAGTGAAGTCGAATTGGGACGATGGAAAAGGAGGCGGAGAATATTGTTAGCCCATTTCAATTCCGAAAGTGCGCATTTCGCGTATCTTGGCAGGGCTTGCATTGGAGTCCTGCAATTAACCGCTCCCTTCCTCGCCGAAAACTTGAGTGCCGAGTGTACAGCTGCCTCCAAGACCACCAGACAACAATGCAATTGCGTACCCCTCCAGAAATGAGCGGCCGTCATTAAACGAGCCTTCGTGGGACCATTCAGTGAATTCATACTTGGTCTAATTGTTAGTTCACGACTATATAAATACATGACGTAACACACATGTAAGAAAATGAGCCCAATGATGATGCTATACCTCGCGACCCGGAAAATAATTTGCAAGTTCCAATAAAATTGGCGATAAGTTGCTGTAAGGAAAATTTCATCAGGAACTCAGTAAACTAAATGTGTTAGCAACTACAATTGCGAAGTAGGAAGTATGAACATAAAAATTTCCTAGGTTTTCTTTGAGTTTATTACACAAGGGCATTGCAACTTGTTCATAATGGGGAGGGTGGGTTGGATGGAGGGTCAAAGGAGAGGGGGAGTATTTAGCAGGGAGAGTGGGAGGGTTGAGGCACAGGTGAAGCAGCATTACCAATCCCGCGTCGGAAGTGTGATAGTCAACTGCGTCTCATCCGACGGTCTGTGCAGTGAAGTGGGATGTCCTTGGGTAGCATTCAATTCCTCTTTCGCGGTGACTCTTATCATCTCTTTGGTTGGTCTCAATCCCCCTACCCACATGAGGGTAGGGGGATTGAGAATTCTCCCGCAGTATCCCTGCCTGCCGTAAGAGGCGACTAAAATAATACCCGACTTAAAAAAAATACCCGAAAACTAACTCCAAGAAAGAAAGGGATACTTCGACACAGTCTAATGGATTTACTGTCTGCGTATGGCCATACCATCCGGCCTGCGATCCACATGGGTGTTTGCCGCGCCTGGAGACCCGCAAGTGAGAGAAGGGGATCCGGTAGGGTGAGCGCTCCGACTTTCCCAACCCGGTTTTGGAAATCCAGTATGGACCAGGGACCACTCCTCTTCGGCCCTGGATTTCGTGAAAGCGGGTGTCCGGGGTCTATCCACTCCCAGTCAAATTAGCATTTGTCACGTTAATATATTTTGAAAAAAGATTGGTAGTGGGACCTCTTTTTTCCGAAATTCTTGCAGTTGGTCCTCCAAAGTCATTGCTTCAAAAACTGAGCATAACGTTTCTGAAAATTTCAATGAATGATACGAAGAACGGAATGAAAAAAATCGTGCTTTGCCCATTACAATGCAATCAAAATCAGAATTCACAGTGTATTATACAAGTATAAGTGAAAGCATACTGGTCTGAATGTGAGAGCATAGAGACTAGTATGCTCTCACATGCCCTTTGTCCATGTTTAGAGGCATAGGCAGTTCCACATGTTTTAGTCGGTATCTTATCGAGCATTTGATCTATTCCATCACCCTGAAAATTTCAACACAATCAGTGGGGTGAGTACATGCATCTTCCTATTAGTGTGACAAAACCATATACTACACTAGAAACTCGTATGCTAATTTTAGAAATACATAATATTAAATCTTTCTCCTATTGTTTATGATTTGGATAGTAAAAATGCACATTATTAACTTGTACATTTATTTATTAGGTAAAATTACAATGGCCACGGATCACATTGCTGAGTACACTCAATTTTTTCACACTACATCCAAGTGTATAAATAAAATTAGGTTGCCTATGCCAGTCATTGAGAAAGAACACATTTGAATCCACTGCTTAGAAACTGCAACTAAATATCCATTTCAGAGTCACTGGTACATATTGAATATATGCTGACCGAAAAAGTCCTTTGGAAAGAGGCTGGCATATGCTTTATTTCTGTGACATGGACAGAGAAGCCAAAAAATAATGTTTCACTACAGCTAATCAACTCAAGTGTTAGTTTTCAGTGGCCATTGCTCTGAACAAATTGTTTTGAATTGGCAAAAAATTGTTAATTGAAGTTATTTCAATATTAATTTGTAAACATTGAAGCCTCTCTGTCCATATCAAAACACAGAAGAATCTTTACCCTAAATTTAAAGTGTAGGGCACCATTAGTATTTATATAAAGCACATCGTACTTTTGTTGGTAGTTAGAATTCTATCAATATAATAATAATGCCAGATAAGGTATTGTTATGGTTATTATTTTCATAAGTATCATTATTTCAAAGATTTAGACCCAGCCATACACTTACAATATACAGCTAGAAGGACAATGTCCACTAAGGTTAACTCTGCTAAGGGTCTGACAAATGGTGCACAGCGCCTGACAAATATGCATACCTTGACTAATATTAGCAATGGAGGAGGAATGTGTACCAACAAGATGCTGTCTCAAAAAACTTCAAATGTCCCACCACACACATTTATCATGACCACTAGACACCAGATTTCTCATGAACTACAAACACAGAAAATTCACAGGTTACAACAGATTTGATACTAAGACACTTTCATATTGGCAGAAATGTAAGTTAACAGAGAGAGAAATGTTATGCACCTACCTGTACAATGTCAGAAGGATAGGATATCCAGTGCAAATTGACACCCCCATTTCAAGCTGCAATAAGAGCAAGCTTTTCACTTCTAGAAAAGTGATATTTTTTCCATTTTTTGTTTTTTTTTCAGCCACCATTCACGTAATTAGTAATAAAAGAATATGTTTGACTTCTTGAGACAATTTGCATGTAGTTATGCAAGAACTTAAATTATGGATTTCCCTCCAATGGCCACAGTTATTTTTGGGTCACATGTGCAACTAAGTCATGCCTACGATAAGTGAGGAATAGAAAGAAACTTCTTTATCTTGTTCCAATGAAACTCTACTAATGGCCCAAAAGGCAGTGGAAGGTCACTTCTCCAAGTTCAAATTGCTACATCAAAATATAATGTAGGAAAATAATAATTCATACAATTGGTAGCAAGCTTTTGAGTGGGATCATATTTTGCTACAAATTTTGCAAGCAATAGCTGCTACTGGGAATGATTGTGCTTCTCTTCTCATTTTTTATGTAAGATTTTTTTGGCTTAATATATCCATGTGAACAGATGGTGAAAAAGGGGCAGAGAGATTCATTACAGTATGGAGAGGGATGATATTTCACATTTCTGCAGCATTATATAAACCAACTTTGTACAAAAACTTCAACATATACAAACTATTGAGAGTACCCCTTCAGAGGAACACTGCCATTTTGAATGTTTCCACCACCGTCTCCTCTACCATCATGCAAAAATACTATTAAAGGCGGCAGGAGGGAATTTGCCCGTTTTCACCTAATCGTCATTCACCTGGGAAGGATCCATTTCCACATAAAATACCCTTTTTTTGCTCTGTCGTATTTCCATTCTGACTTGACGCAAAGAAAGACCGAAAGCAGTAGAATAGAAACCTTTCAAAGGGGAGGAATGGCTGAGAGGCGCCAGAGTCAATACCGTGGGCGCACAGTCTCTGTTGAAACCCAACATTTCTCATTATGTGAAAAGAGGGCATGCCGTCAACTTTGTCCGCAGTGTCAATTTAAATCCATATGGACAAGTTGGTCTCAGGTCCAGACTCCGAAAAATGATGGGCCACAGAATAAAATCTTGTACATTTCTTTATATATATATTTATATATATGTTTATGCATATATATATATATGTGTGTATGTATAAGTGCTGGACAAGGGGATTTTTTATCAAAGGCATCCTTCCCCCTCCCATTCCACGAAACCTTTTTCAGCACGACCTCCTCGATGGCTGTCAAATGTCCAATTTGGTGATTAGATTCCTAAACTAGTGGGAGAGGGAGTTACATTGACAAAGAGGCTGTACCAAACAAACACACACTATGTTTTTACCAGTGGTCTTGTATTCAAACACATGTTGGAGGAAGGGGGAAGCCAAGTGACACGCTTGTGGGATATGAATGGCGATTTAACATTGGGGGACAGTTGTTTTTTGTTGGACTGAGGAAAGCGAGAGATAGAGAGAGAGAGAAGGAAGGATGCCGCTGGACACTGCTGTTGACTGCTGCTGTGGCATGGAAGGATTCTTCATCACCTCGCCTCTACACCCCATCACTCACTCCATCCTTCTCTTATAGCTAGAATTAATTCCACACTACTCCTTGGCTTCAAAATATTTGTAGGTGGGATTCTCATACCCATTGATCTGCATGTTGGCAACATGGCGCTCCTCAGGGGTTGCGGCTTGGTCAACTTCCACAAAACCCTGTGGGGAGAGCAGTATCACATTTTAATAAAACAGAGACCAATTTGCTGGCACAAGAATTATTAAATTAGAGGGATGACGCATCAACAAAGGGCCATTTGCACCCATAAGGAAGTATCTACATACATAGGTACATTTAATTAGTTTATGTAGTGCAAGATAAAAAGAAAATATGCTCACAAAGGCAAAATGAAATTTAATTGCTTAGTTCTTAGTGCATTGAACTAGACTAATCACAGTTTATTTATGTAGTAGCAATGTTTATTTTTGAGAGGTAGCAGTTAAGTTATCCATACATCATCAAGATATCAGTTATGCGTGATTCAACCAGGGAGGACCTTAATGAGGAGGTTACTACATATATCTTCATCAAGGACTACTCTGGTAATCTTTTTATTTGGACTTCATTTGGTTAGAAGATGTACAGTTATATTCTTGGCACATTTTAGCAATGATTATTAGTAATACCTCTACATTGGAATTAGAGCCATAAGGTGTTCCTACAAGCTAAAAACCACAATAATCAACCCAAAGGTTGATTTGATAGGTGAGGATGGATCACACCTAATATTAATTCATAAACAGCATTTAGAACTCACACACCTATGTACTATATTTGGGGGGTCAGTTCCTTCCCCTGTACTACCCACTGTACCCCAAGAAGATCTGATACCCAAATAATCACACCACTTGGGTGAAGTTGATGGTACCCAAAGGCATCACCTGGATTCAAACCCAGGCCTTCTGGTCAGTAGCCCAGAGCCTGAGACATGAATTCACTATTGGTAGTTTTCATCATTATTCTAATCATGTTACAATATGCTTGTTGTTAGCTTGTAAAAACCATTCTAAAATGAATTACAAGCAACAGAATTTTTAGCAAGTGCTTATTATCATGTTCAAGCAGGTTAGTTAATTGAGATAGTAATAGAATAATAAGAGAGAATAATTTCAACTACAGGTCATTTAAAGGGAAACAAGAGACTATAGGGTGACCTCCAAATTCAGAAGAGGAAGAATTTGGAAGTTGCATAACAGTCAGTATTAACTGAATATTTTATATTCCAGTACCATTACATGTACAGTTTTTTTGAGAAAAATTAATGTTTGGGTAGGATCATCTGCTGGCCAAGCTAAACCATGTAAATGACACTGGTGCTACTATATTCCCCCTCCTGAAGACAGGAGAATTGCGGGGAATACAGATAAGAGAGAGCAATCAAGGAAGTACTCAAATCTCATTATAAGAATACTTTCAAGGTATTTGTATTGTCTTTGGTTGGGAAAACATGGACTACAAAGAAAGAGAGGTAATAAAACAAAAATTTTGGTCCACAATGAGAGTTAAATAGAATAAGTATTTTCCAAGTTATTTGGAGAGTATTCATATAAAGTACAATTCATGAGGTTTTTGGTTACAGGGGCACTGACTGACGAAGAAAAGAAAAGTCTTCACTTAAAATTGGGACCAATTCATGTAGCCAACAAGCCATGACATGGAAAATCAGTGTATGTGACTGACATTCATTTTCTTAAAAAAAGGCATATGATCAAATTAATTGTCACTATCTAACTAATGGTACTAATGAATGATATGATTTAAAATTCATGCACTAAGACAAGGTCTCTTAGCTCCCTTTAAGAAAAATCTGAAAAATAGGATTTCCAAGGGCATAAACCCAGGAACCTAATATTATAACCTCTCAACTATCCATGATAATAGATGCATGATGACACACAGATAATCAAAACATTAGAAAAATATGGTCTCATGTTTTCATCCAGCATTACTAATTCCAGTTTTTTAGTAATGGAAAGTACATTTTTCAGCCATTTTTATAAGGGTGGAATTATTGTTTTATAATTACATAGATCTATCATAGGGAAAATAGCAGAACATATCTTTTCCTCAAAAAGCAAGAAAGTCAAACCAATCAAGTAGCCAGGAAAAAATAAATGACTTGCAAAGGATGAATTTTAAAAAAAGATTGCTGGCATGGATTCATATTAATCACCTGATACTGATCTGATTAAAGCAATATATTGCAGATAGTTAAAGACTCATTTTTTACATAGTTAAACTATTTATTTGCTCTCCCCTCAAAGGTGAATGTGGAATTCTCAGGGCTAATAAATGGAAGTGATAAGGAAAGTATGGATAGCTCAAAAATGCTTGAATTAAAACAATTATTATTGATAACCTTCAGTTTCTCAAATTTTTAGCTGTTTAAGAAAGTCCAGGTGTTGCAAACATGTATTTTTCATAAAATATAAGGAAGTTTTAAAATACTTAATTATCTTTATGATTTCAATTTTGTTAACATTTTAAGGAGCTAGGATGAGATGTAAATGGATATTCAAGAGAATAGAGTATCCATAAGAGTAGTATAGCTAATATAGATGTGGATAAGCAAGATCATTTCATTACATCTTTACTAAGCAATATGTTTGGAATTGTCACAAACATATAACATTGGTTTTTGATAACACAATGTTAATTGTTGCATTAGGCAAGGAGCCTTTCTCAAGGAGGAGGGAGTTGATGACGGGGACGTTGAGTAGGGATGTTAAGACAAGACTCGTAAAAACTCTGATAAGGAGCGTAGCTATGTACGGCGCAGAAACGTGGTCACTGAAGCAGGAGGATAGACGTAGATTGGAGGCTTTTGAAATGTGGGTGTGGAGAAGAATGGAGAAGGTAAAATGGACCGAAAGGAAAACAAACGAGGAAGTACTAGAGATGGTGGGTGAGGAGAGGGGTTTGCTGAGAGAAATCGTATGGAGGCGGAAAAAATGGATGAAAGGAATATTGAGCGGTAGTGGAATGTTGAAGAAGGTAATAGAGGGGAGAATGTTGGGCAAGCGAGGTAAGGGCAGGAACAGGATAGGGATGTTGGACGGGATGAAGGGAGGAAAGAAGTACACCGAGATGAAGAGGGACCTGATATAGATTAGTTTGATAGGTGGGGAGTCACAAAATGTTTATTTGATAGTTGTGTCCATCCAAAAACCTACCTTAAATGGTAGATTACCTAAAAAAAATGTTAATTGTAGAAGTAATTGTGTAAAAGAGATGAGTACTATCAAAGAAAAATGGGAATGTAACAAGACAGTGATTTCGAGAGCCGCAAAAGACACTATAGGAACCGTTAATGGGAAAAGGATAAGGAAACCATGGGTAACGGATGAGATGATTGCAAAGATGGAGGAGAGAATAAGATGGAAAAATGTAAACACAGAGTTAGGCAAAATGAAGTACAAAGAGTTAAACAATAAATTGAGAAGGGCCACAAATGAAGCAAAAGAAGAATGATGGAAAACACAATGCGAGGACATGGAAAGTTTACAGAGGAAGGGAGAAATTGGTGGGCTATACAGCAAGGTTAAGTTATTATCGGGAAGTAAGAAGGCAAGATCTGTGCTAACAGTCAAAGATAAGTGGGGTAAGATAATAATTGAACCAGAAAAAATCCAAGAGATATGGTAGGAATATATATATGGCAGAGAACTTAGGCCGACAAGGTTAGACATAGAAAAGGAACATGACGTAGAAGAAGATAGCTTAGATCTAGGCATACTCAACGATGAAATAGAAAGGGCATTAAAGGGGATAGACAACATTCCTGTGGAACTATTGAAATGTTTTGGAAAATGTGGGAAGAGGACTCTATATGGACTGATTCGTAGTATCTATGAGGAAGGAATCTGGCTGAAAGATTTGGTGGGATCAGTGTTCGTTCCTATTCCAAAAAAGGTAAAGGCTACATAATGTGAGGATTACAGAACAATAAGTTTATATCCCATGCAGCTAAAGTTATTCTCAGGATCATCAACAAAAGGATAGAGAGTAAGGCAAATGATTACTAAGGGGATGATCAGTTTGGGTTTAGGAAGGGAAGTGGTATGCGTGATGCCATAGCAATAATGAGATCACTAATCGAGAGGAATACAGAATACAATCAGGACGTATTTGCCTGTTTCGTAAATTTCGAAAAAGCGTTTGATAGAGTGAATTGGGAAAAATTAATGCGTGTATTGCAGAAAATAGGAATGGATTGGAGGGACAGGAGACTGATCCGCTGCCTGTACATGTCTGAGACTGCTCAGGTGCGAGTGGGGAACGGAGAGTCCGGATGGGCAGTGTTAGGAAAAGGGGTAAGGCAGGGTTGCCCATTGTCACCGGTACTGTTCAACGTATATGTGGAGGAAATGATTAAAGAGGCATGGGAAGGACTGGAGGTAGGAATGAAAGTCGGAGGGGAATTCGTAAAATCGGTTAGGTTTGCTGATGACCAAGCATTAGTTGCTCAGCCAGCCAAGGGGTTGAAAGCATTGCTGAGTGAATTGGAGGTTCAGTGCGATAGATATGGGATGAGAATCAATATTAATAAAATAAAGGTTATGCGATTTTCCAGAAAGAAAAAGGCTAAGCTATACATTAAAATAGGAGGGGAGAAAATAGCGCAGGTAGAACAGTTTATGTATCTCCGAAGTGTTTTGGACCAATACGGTCAAAGTAGTAGGGACGCAAGGAGAAGAATTACGCTAGGCAAGGAGGCTTTCTCAAGGAGGAGGGAGTTGATGACGGGGACATTGAGTAGGGAGGTTAAGACAAGACTCGTAAAAACTCTGATATGGAGCATAGCAGAGCTATGTATGGCACGGAAACGTGGTCGCTTAAGCAGGAGGATAGACGTAGATTGGAGGCTTTTGAAATGTGGGTGTGGAGAAGAATGGAGAAGGTGAAATGGACCGAAAGGAAAACAGATGAGAAAGTACTGGAGATGGTGGGTGAGGAGAGGGGTTTGTTGAGAGAAATCCTATGGAGGCAGGAAAAATGGATGAAGGGCGTATTGAGCGGTAGTGGAATGTTGAAGAAGGTAATAGAGGGGAGAATGTTGGGCAAGCGAGGAAAGGGCAGGAACAGGATAGGAAGGTTGGATGGGATGAAGGTAGGAAAGAAGTACACAGAGATGAAGAGGGACCTGATGAAGATTAGGTTGCTAGATTGGGTTTTGCTTGGAGTTACAAAATGTTTATTTGATAGTTGTGTCCATCCAAAACCTACCTTAACCCGTAGATTACCTAATAATAAATAATGTTAATTGTAATTATGCATCAGGAAATAAATGCCCATAATTCATAAATACATGACTCTGTCTGTCAGTTCATGGATTATGGGTTAAACAGAGTCTGTAATAGTGCAAGTGGATTATTATGGGATCACGACATGGCTACACTATACTAATTTGCAGAAAAATATATTTTGCTCGCAAGTTTATCTGGAAATATATGAAAACCATATTTAAATAATTCATCATTTTACCAGTTGTTTTGTAAAATTTGACTTAGTAAATCATAGTGCTACAGGTCACAAATAATTCACTTGTCCATTAATATTCTGCATGCTGCATGGTGGTGACATATTTGTTTATGAAATATGAACAGCTTTTTCAAAGTTCCCTTGTTACTCTTGAAGCACATACCTAATTATTTTGAGTTCTTCTGAAAGCAAAAAGCGGCAACTAAAATTGTATAAAAAATGTGGAGCTAAAAGAGAACACATTACTTTGAACACTGTAGACAAGATGAAGGTTCTGGAGAAGTTGTAAGCTGGGGTCCCAGGCACTAGTTCATTAAGCTAAACAGATTGTGTCTGATTTGGAAAAGAAGATGAATAAAATTCAGACATTTGCTCTCGAACTTGATGTTCATCCTCAGAATATTGAGCAGAAATCCTAGAAAACACTTGAGATTCCAGAGAGATGAAGAGGTAGAAGAAGCCATCCTTCAGTGGTATGTACAACAGCAATAAAGTGGGGTAGGAATTTGTAGTATTGAAATTTAAGATGCCACTCAAAAACTTGCCAAAAACTGGAGGTATTTTTATGATAAAAGAGTATATGGTGAAGTCATAAGTGCTGATAACAATGCAGTAGAACCAGTTAGGATAAAATTGCATGCACTTGGCTGAATATAATTTACAATTATGTCAAATGTATAGCAAAGATGAAACAGTTCTGTACTGAATAGCAAGGCAAGAAAACCTGAAGTTTTAAAAAGTAGACCAATGGAGTTTGGATGAAACATCAGTAAGGAGGGTCTCTATACTTCTGTATGTTAACACAGATGATAGCCACAAGTTGAGGAGTGCTTTTTGGGGAAAATTTTGCAACCCCATGCTCTGAGGAAAATAATTAATGAACTACCAGTGCTCAAGATGCATTCCACAAAAGTATGGTTTATCACTAACTTATTTCAATCACTTGGACTTCCTAATGTTGACAGTTTGTGCAGCAGGTTTGGAAGATTAGGTGCCTTGATTTGCCTCAAAATAGTTTCATTATTTCTGCCAATTGATCAAGGACTTGCTTGCAAGAGGTCATATAGGCAAAAGTTTTTTAAAGAAGTGCTAAAGTCAAGTGATAATGGGATTGAGCACTCCTGGAAATGAGAAAGATGACAGCAGGGGACAGAGAATAATAATGAATACAAAAAACTATAACTTGAAGTCTGTCTACTTCAAATGGGCTGATTCTTGGAAGGCCATGAAACAAATCTCCAGTGTGATTGTAAATGTATGGAAAAAGATATTATATGAAGAAAAGGTTGATTTCCACTTCACAGTATTTGAACCTGACGGTTATCAATTTGTAATCTATTGGGGCCCTGACTATTAAAATGGTAATGACTGGTTTTGTTGATAAAGGTATCAAGGTATCCAGATTTATGAAGGTGTTCTAGTTAACAAACATTAACAGAAGAAGAATAGCTTGTAGTGGTTCCCAGGTGAGTAATGTATCTTTGGAATCTGAAGAGGAGCCTGGTGGAAAATCAGTTATAATCTTGGAAGTCCAGGAGAGCATGGACACTATCATAAATTTTATAAGTGAAACATTTGACCTAGACATGCACAAATATTCTGGATATTTGAGAAACCACAGGAGGTTTTAATCTGTGAGCAAATACAAAGAAGCAAACTAAGTGAAATGAGCAGCTTTTACAAAACATTTCCCTCTCCTTCTAATACATCTAGTCAGCCATGCACATCATATGTCAATGATGGTATGTAGAAAGTCAAGGTGCATGCAAATACAAGTATATTAAAATAAATAAACCTTTTCCAAGGGTGGCTTAAAGATGATTGAATTTTTTTCAATTATGATTGTTAATTCCTTTTTGCATTAATCCCTTAATAACTTTTACCATCTAATTTTTCTTTGTAATGTTTAAAACACATTTGGTTGAATGGAGATCATTTCAGAATGTGACATCAGTACCTAGCTTTTAAATTTCAATAAAATAGTCATCTAGGGTGTGAAAGTCATCACAGAATAATCTTAACATAACTTCAGTGTTATATTATGCATTATTTTCACTCTTTGTAAAACAAAATTGGTAATAATTTATATCCACCATAATAATAACAAGAATGTAATCAAACAGACACACTGTTAACACAGCTAATCACAGTTCCACGCATTTGTCCATAGCTGTTAATTAGCTCAACTTAATTTGTATGTAGAATCCTACCACCTGGAAAACAATCTAGGGGGATTCAGTTGCCATAAATCATAATACGTTGATACACAAAAAAATTTTCAGCTATAATATCCTTAAATATTTCAGCAAGATGAGTGTGAGTGCAAGTATAGAGATAAGTATGCTTCTTCTGTAGATGGTATAGAGTAAGCATGCTTGAGAACTGAGCTGACCAAGCGTTGCATCAACACAACTAAAATTTACCAAAGAACTTTTATCTAAAATTAGTTTAAATTTTTTAATGAAAACCAGATGAATTCATTTAATTTATGTAAAGATCAAATAAATAAGATAATATCATTGATGATGTTCCTAATAACACAGTATCATTGTTGACTGAAGTTACTTAAAAATAACTGAACCAATTTCTGAGAACATTCTACTATTTATTATATTCAATTAGGATTTCATCAACTTTACATAAGATATTTTTACATCTGAAGTATTCTGTTGACCATATTCAGTAGTTTAAGTAGCCTGTAATTAAGCATGCACTATAATAGTGGTGAAAAATCTCTAGCCTCATGTAGTTCAGATTAGTGAGTGTTTATTGTAGTTCTGGGTGTTTTTTAAAAGGTAAATAGTTAATTTAAATTTTCTGAGAACCTTTAATTGATGCATGTATGGATAGTACATTATTTCTACTTTTATTAAGATTTGTAGAGACTGTTGATAAATAATATGTTTACCAGAAGTTTGGAACAGTTCTCTCAGTTCACCACTAAGCATAACTCTTGAATGGAGAGTGGAGAGTTGGGTACAAGCATACCTGATTGTGAGGTGAGCGAGCGTTTCTCCTGCGTAGCACGGCAAAGCCCACGACCACGGCAGCCATGAGGGCAATCCCAGCAAAGGCAAGAGTGAAATAGACACTCTTGCTCTCTCTGTGATACACCTCCCTTCTCACAGAGTAAGTCTAGAATAGAAAACATTGAGATTAGAGAAAAAGTTTTTTGAAAAGTGGAGCAATCAAACTCAATCTAATTTGAAAACAGTATCAGAAATTTCCAAGCCTTATCTTGAAGATTTTAGTTTCCTAATTGGCTTCTTGGTCAATGAAAGAAACAATACAATACAATATACTTGGTCTTGGATATCAGTCTTTCCTGGAATTTAATCAAAACAAATATTTTAAAATTTTCCATGCATACCAAACTAAGGTTTCAAGGAAAAATATGTCATGTAGTTATGGAGTTTGATCAAGTGAGGTAATATGTGATATATGAGGGGGGGGTTAGCAAGAAATGTGCGATTTCACTTTCAGATGACAGTATGAGGAGAACAATCCTTAGCGTGGGAATAAAAAGAAAGATGGCTCCTTACTTGTAACTGAGTGACAGATCTGATTGTTACTGAGGAACAATAACAGTGTAAGAATATAATCAAAATAATGGATACAATAAAAGCAGATTCACGATTTTCACTATGGGACATGATCTACATTTCAGCTTTCCATATATTTTCAATAACATCAGGTATTATACTTTGATAAAAAGGTGCATTCCAAAAGTAATTCAACCCGGTTTCCATGGATTTAAAAATTTTGAATTGGAAAAAGCTGGTGGGAATTTCCAGAAAATATTCCAGAAGCATATCATTTGTGGAGGGAAGTTTGGTAGAATCAACATGAAATACATTGACATGAGAAGAGGGGTGGACATCACAAGAAGCCAACATTGGCATGATGTCATTGGTTCATGAAGCCTAGACTTCTTTACAGGATGGAAGTAAATTGTAAACCATTAATGGATCTATTGCTACTGATTTTGCCACTACACTTTGAACATTGCACTTAAAGTCATAAATGCTTTTAAATATGCATTTTGAGTGATGTCAAACTGACCATCTCATGTTACTCCTTTTATGCAATTATCTATGGATTATATTTCAAGGGCCCCTCTCTTTGTCTTTCTGTCCATTCATCTATTTCTCATGATCTATATCTGAAGAGGAGTTGGCCACAGAAATATTTAGCCTATGCAATTTAATTGCCAAGATGAAGGATAGTGTAGAGCAATATGCTGTTTACTCTGAAAATAAACTTGGGTAACTTCTTGACTACCATGACATATGCAACCTATGTTCTTTGTTGCCAAGGTGTATTCTGCACATTCATTACTTGGTTTGGCTGTTGCAATTCTGCAGTTTTGTCACTTTGTACGTTTTTCATGAACTTTGGAAGTGATGAAGAAAAGAGGAAACTCTCATTGTCAATCTCATAAAAAACCATAAGATTTAGAGTACATTGTGTATTACTTTAGATACTTTGATGATACCTGATGTGTTTTTAGTCATTTAATCATAAATAAAGGTATACTTCACATTAGCAGGCTTCACTTAGTGGAATTGTTTGATGCCCCCTTCCTCCCGCCCCCAAAAAAGTTTCTGAATCCAACATTAAGATTAGCCGCTGATTGTGAGGTTGCCCTGTAGAATGAATCTCTGGCATTAACACAACAACCTCCAGAATCATCATACCTTCATAGACAAACCAGTGCCAGTAACTTCTGTCAGCAGCACACATCCACCATCCGACAGCTGAGGAACATCATTATGAAGGAAAACCTCATCATCCAGAAAGCGGACAAAGGAAGTAGTGTCATAGTGTTGGACAAAAGTGGGTTTGTGGAAAAGTGCCTCGAGTTCATTAAAAACAATTCAATCACTCATGAATCAAAAGAGCCAACTGTGACTTTTCAAAGTGAAGTGAAATGTACAGTGTTTAAATCTGAGTTGTTTAATGCTAGGGAAAAATGGTCCGTAATACAAATGAACCCCTTTGGTCCCAGGTTGAGTAGACAACCCAAAATACATAAACAGGTGATGCCAATTTGACCCATGGTTTCAGTGATGTCCACCCCCACACACCTTCTTTCACACAAATAAAACAATATGTTCCAAGACTATTCATGGTTCAAGTCAAAATATGCAGCCAAAAACTTAATTGAGATTGCTGAAAAGCTTAAAGAATTTAATGTTCTTGGTAAAGCAGCACTAGTTTCTTTTGACATTAATAACCTGTCTACTTGTGTCCCCAAATTGGAAGCCTTACTTTATGCTCAAAATGTACTCAAAGACTCCAACATTACCTCAAATCTTGCAAACGAATTAATTTCCCTCATAAAAATGATAGTTAACCAAAATTATTTCAGTTTCAACCAAAACTTATACATATCCAAGCAGATGGTCTAGCTATGTGTTCCCCACTTTCTCCCCTCCTAGCCAAAATATTCCTTAATTCATTAGAAGAATCTCTGTTCAATATGGCCAACAAACACATGGAAAAAGTGGTGTATTGTTCCACTACATAGATGACATTCTCTGTCTGTGGACAGGGTCAAAATGCCAGTTAGACTCCTTCCACAATTACCTCAACACAATTTACCCTAACATTTCATTCTCCATGGAAAAAGAAGTTAATGGTACAATTAACTTCTTAGACCTTGCAACAACCATAAAAAAATAGATATGAGTTCTCTATTTTCAGGAAACCCACAAATATGAACCATATAATTCCCAATGATTCCACCCACCATTTTTCTTACAAATATGCAGCCCTCCATTCAATGATACTCCAGCTCCTGCACACCCCTCTTTCCCCCATGAATTTCAATAAGGAACTCTGAACAATTTCAAATATAGCCACCAGCAATGGATACAACCCAAACCGGGTTGGAAAAATATTCCAAAAAAGTGGAAAACAATGCCATAAGTCAAATTAACCCCTTTCAGCCCTTCACTTCTTAAGACTTTAAGTGTTGTTCAATCCCTTTCCTGGGAGATATCTCCTACAAAATCTCAAATTGCCTTCCAACTATACTCAAACCCCTTACTCTCTCCAAACTCTTTACTAATGGCAAACACAAACAGGACATATTAAATAAATCAGGCATCTACAAACTTATGAGCAATAATTGTAACACTTATTATGTCGGCCAAACTGGGAGGAATTTCAAAGCACAAGACCAAGAATATGCCAGGTGTCACAAAGAGCCAAACCCCAATTCCCTCTTTGCAAAACATCTCTTAGCCACAATAGCAATTTTGTCCCAGAAAAACTACATGTCCTCCCTAAATGATTAAAAATGGATGCTCTTGAGCTAATCAAGATTCAAAGGAACTTGGTGGATCCCATTACAACACTTTGTAATGAGCAATTATATGCCCATCCCTCTCCTCTCCTTTCTGAAAAATTGACCTTGAGGTTAAACAAACTCAATGGTTCAACGTACTCAGTTGCATTTTGCCATGACCAGACCATATGAAACGTCATAACCCAAACAACACGGTTCTTCCATTTTGCTTTCTCTTTCCTCAACCACTGACTTTTCACACATTTTTACTTTTATATAAAATATTTGTGGCATAGACTTTTCAGACAAAATACAAATTTAAGCATGTCATTGAGAAGAAAAAATTCAATGCAAGAATATTGATAATTTTGGTCCAAATTTTCTATCCATAAACATCATATATGTATGTATGTGCATATGTGCATGTATATACATATTTTTTCATTGCCCCTAATCTTTATCAAATTGTATGAAACAGCTCTCAAGCACCATTTCATGGCCAAAGAATTGGGCACTTGGTTGCATAAATCCACAATGGATTTCAATGGTCATTATTTTTCCTCAATAGCTTAAGCTGTAGAGCATTGGCCCAGCAAATCCAAAGTCTGTGGTTTGACTCCATGGAAAACATTTTCCACTTAAGATCCACACCCTTCCACCTTGCCCATCAACCTTGTGTTTGTCCTTTATGTGGGTTTCTATCCATTTTTCTTAACTCCAACTAATTTTGATAAATAAGTTTTCAGTTGAGTTCATATTATAACTGAAGACTCACTATGCTAATAAAAATACAATGCTAAAAAATGTTGGACAATGCATTAATTATCATAATTTCTCTATGAAATATCATGCATTACTCAGAGATTCTTGGGAATTTTCAGATAATTGCAGGGAATTGAACCTGTAAAGTTTCCCCTCACCCTTTGCCATTATTCCCCTATGATCTTTACTACCCCTCCACACCCTAAACCCCCCTCCCTTAATGTGTACTTGCTGAGGGTGGATGCCTTAAGAATCCACTCTCAGCAAGTACTAATCGAAAATGCACATACTGCCAGAACAAAAAAAAAGGGGTTGGCCTTACAAAAAGAGTTAATTTCAAATTTTCTTTTTTTTCTTTATTTTCCTAGTAATATGTTGGTGCTTAAATTGTTGAAAATTAGATGATGTGAGGAGAATTGCAGAGGGAAGAGAAACAAATAAGTGTCAAACCTGTAGGAAATGGGGAAAAGAGAAAAATGTTGGGGAGGATTCCAAAAGATTCTCGAAAAATGGATGCAGGAACAATATTTAGAGTCAATCGATTGGTAAGGACTATGATATACAGTGGGACAAGTGAGGGAAGGAGAGAAACTGAAGAGGCATTCTTGGTTTAATGATGGGAGAAGTATGAGGACCTGAAGAATGATGTCTCATAGTGTGCAGTTTTTTGGTGTCATGTTATGCGAGACTTAGAAGTTTACCTGTGATAATTCACTGGATCCACCCAAAACATACATTGACAATTAGACTTCTGTTAATTATAAAACTTGAGTAAGGTGAGAAAGAAGCACCTCTCTACCCCACCAGGGGGTGGGGTATGAGGGGTGGTCACTCACGGGCTCGCCATGGCTGACATCGTGCGACTGTACATGTGCGACCCTGACGGTTTCGAGCCGGTGTGGGCGGACGGGGCCCTCCTCCTCCGGGCTGCCCTCCTCTTCTCCTTCGTCCTCTGCATCATCTTCCTCATCCTCCTCATCGCCTCCTTCATCCTCCTCTTCATCCAGGCCGTCATCCGCGTCTGCTCCTTGGCGCCCAAGGCCTGGTCGGTGTGCTGATGATGGGGATGGGGATGCAGATGGCGCCACTGAGGCACCCGCTGCCACCAGGTTCTCAGCATCACTGCTGCCAATGCCGGCTGCCTCGTCCTCCATCGTCTCAGGATCAAACTGACCACGGCCAAGCTTTTTGCCAAGGGCTGCCTCCACGCGTCGCTTCTCTTCACGCAGCTCCAGGCGCTCTCTCTTCCTCTGTTCCTTGCGCTCCTTCTCCAGTTGCCGCTGCCTCTCTTTCTCTGCAAGTCCCCCACGAGGAGAAATGAAAACATTTATTGAAATTTGAGGGCAACCTTCATTAAAGGTTTTCAAAGACATACATATGAGTCATAACTTATAGTTCAGTTCGAAGAATTGACTATCATTAATTCTCTTAAATAATTAGAGTAAATACAGGCAAATGTAAATACAGGCAATATTAATATTAACAAAATGTTTATGATGCAAAAATTTATGACATCAATTAAATGATTAACACTTAAAGTTCACATTGGGTAAATGGTAGAGCTACAATAAGTGAGATGTGTATTTTTTCAGGTGGCAAGAATGTTTACTTCTAAGTAAATAATGATTTATGATTTTTATTTTCAATGACGAATTGACTGACAGACTATTTTGCCACCCTTTCTACTTTTTAAGAAAGAAATTCAGTGTTTGAAATGGGCTCTACATCTGCCATGACATTTAATTGTATGAATAAAATTAAATTATCTAGGGCCATGATGGATAATTGCTAAATCTCACCTGATGGTTTTTTTGTTTTGTCAATGTGATGAAAAGTCTGATTTCAAATAATATTCTTGTGAATATATATTCCATAATTCATCTGTTTATGTAAGCTAAATTAATGAAGTTATTAGAACAATATCTGTTACTGCTTACTTTTAATATCTCTGAGGTGAATTAAACTTTTCTCATGGTACACATGACCTTACAAGGCCCCTTACTTTTATTGACTATTCCCTCCTAAGATTGTGATGACAATGCCTACAGACTTTAAAGCTGTTTTGTACTTCTTGATAAAGGACTCCAGGCTATTGATTCAAAATGACTCATGAACTATGAACTCATGTATGTTCACAGTGTGCTATATGACATACCATATTAAGCAAACTGAAAAAGTACTGATTCAGTGCTATAAAAATAAATCAGTTAATCCTTTCACAAGTAGTTTGTGGCTTCATATCACACAGAAACTAAATTAACGAGGAACCCCAACATTTGTGAAATGGTATGTAACTTGGATTGGAAGCTCACCATAAGCCCTTAATTTTGTATTAAACATTAATAATTAAGGGAGTGATGTGTTTGCAATGAAGAGTTGAGTAAGACTATTAAGTAAGAAAGAATAAGAAACTATTAAGTAAGAATAAGATTGATTTTCATATGTTTAATAATTGTAGATAGAAATTCACCTTCTTGTTTGGCAGCATATTCCGTCCTGTACTTGTCAAGAATGGCAGCCTCTGCATCCCTTGTCATGGTCAGAAGAGAGCCTGGAGTTTCATCTTTGGAACGAAGGGCTTGGATGTAGTCTTCCATCAGGGAGTGGATTTTGGTTGCGAGTTCTGGGAACCTAATGGGAGACAAAAGATTTTTTTAGAGACCACAAACATGCAGTAATAATGTGAGTTTCCTGACTGTTTTCAACACTTTATCATCTGATCCCCCAGAGAAATTACCATTGCATATACCCACAAGGGACACCCAAAAGTCTCACTTCAGTCCATTTTTTCCCTTCATACTTCCAAACAAAACAATTTTGAGAAATGATAAACAAACATGCTTGCAGGGCCAAGAAAAACAATTTCCTTGTTTGAAAGGCAGACTGGAGATTCAGCAACAAAAATGAATCTCTTGTGATTATAATTTTACTAAGGTACTATATAATTAATAATTCCTCCCTTAATCACTGATAATAAGAGAAATATATTGACGTGTTTTAAAAAATTAAACCACTTTGCTTTTCCACATAAAAATGTTTTATTTATCAAGAGAAATATATTTTTCATAGTAGGATGTAAAAAAACATTTCATAAAAGATCAACATAAAATAAAGAATTTTAATAAAGACTTGGGACATGGGACTTTATATGAAAGGAAATATTTACCTCTATAACATAATTGGAATACTTCTGAGTTCATTTATGAGTCATATTGTCAGAAGGAAACATTTACAAGCTTATCCCTTGATGCTACAACAGGGAGGGGTGAAAAGATAATTTTATAAAAATCATTCAGACCTATTGAAAATTGATGCCAAATATGATGCAAATTATTAGGGTAATTAGTTTTTTCATTTAGGGCAATTTCCCATTTACTCATTTAGAGCTGAAATGCCAATACCTGAATTAGAATGAATGTGTCCTTTGCTTCAAAATGTTGGTCAGAATGTTTAACAATTCTTCTCTTCATGAAGGAATCTAATTTAAAATGAACTCTCCCTATCTATCTATGTTAATTACTAAGAATGGACCTTTTAAAAATGCTGTGTATCAAAATTTTACTTATGAGATACCCTTGTAATGGATGGAAATATATATAATATTATAGTGGAAAAAATGCCGATATTATTTTGTAATGGATACCTTTTTGAAGACCAATACTGGTATTGTATATGCAGTATAATATTTGTATAAATAGAGATTTTCATAATAATGGCATAATAAGGATGAAGGTATTTATGATCATGCAATAATGCTTCAAAGCTTCCTCTACCTATGCTAAAATTATTAGATTCATTTCTTGCAAGGCTCAGCAGTTTCATATTAATAAATTAACATTTGTTCTTCGAGATACTATTTTTATTTCATCTCTGTGGCTTGTTCTACTACCTTTCACAGTCTACTCACATGGCTCCAATGAGGAACAATCCATAATGAACAATTTATTGGAACAGCTCTGTTTACTTATTTTTATTCTTAAGCATGAACACTCAGTAAATTACTTATGATGATTACTATGCTCTACATTTATTGCAGTTATTTTTGCACTGATAATTATTTTATTGTGTTAACTGTCTATTTATGGAATATGATTTTTCTAAATATTTTAAATCCTCTCATTACTTAAAAAATTTTGCATTATCCTCAACCAATGCATTAATTTCAGCAATACAGTCGACAAACATACTTTGTCTGGGCAGGATAATATGAAATTTGGAACAACCATTCTGCCTGTACATAAAATGACAATTTCATAAAAATTAATGAGACAAAACATTTGCAGAGAGAATAATGATTCTCTCCTGGTATAGAGAACAAGTTCATAAAACTTTAAAATAGCATATGATCTAAATATTGTTATCAGGCCCCACGTTTTTAATGGAAAAATTCTAAAATCTAAAAATAGAAATGGTCACAATAATTGTCTATGTAAGCATAGAAAACCAAAGGGATCATTCAATCTTCCCTGATCAATCTCTCAGAATATCCAGCAAACACTTTTGATAACTAAATCTGCAGAAGTTAATAGAAATAATATTCTTTTATGTTATGAATTACTGATAAAAATAGATGTCAAAACATGAAAAATATCATGGAAAATTTGGACAGCAAAGTCTTATGGATATATCTGAATGTACCTTTCCAGCATTTGAAGTGACTGATTAACCATTCGATCGATGTCTGATAGGTGTTCCAGAGTGATTCCCTTTTCTCTCTCAGCCTGATCAAAGCTGGAGGCAAGCAAGTGTCTGTAATGCGCAATTGTGTGGTGGCGATCCTTGTGCAAAGACCTGAGGAGTTTCTGCAAGCACTTCTGCACTCGATGAGTCTGAAAATGAAGCAAGAAAGTTTATCTTTAAAGGCAGTGATCCAAACATGCTAACACTATATATTTTAAGTATTTATCATTCTAATAAATAGAAAAGAGGAGAGAATAGAGAGCTGCACCTTTCTGCTAATGCAGGGCACACCTGAATGGGACCAGCATGCAACACTGGCTTTCAACAAGTTAAATTGATTGCAAGAGAAATGTAACTCTGAGTGACTCACTCAGGAATCAATAGAAGAGAGAAAGAAAGTCAAAAAACGTCACTAAGAAAGATAAAATTCTTCCCAGTACTTAAAAACATGCTCACTGAAAAAACTTCTTTGACCAAAAGAACAAACATAACTGGATGAGAGTTGTCTAAAAGGCAGGGAAAATTGACCACTGCATTTTACAATTTATGCTCGTGGTTTGGAAGAGGATGACTCCTTAAAAATGGGTCTAGAGTGGTAGAATATTGTAACATCAATTTTTTCACTTTCAAACTTAAGAGCATTACTTCTCTCTGTCCAACGGAGAAGCATTTTTTTCAATGAATAAGCACCAAAACTTAGTAACTTGAAAATAATGGGTGCAACACTAATAATTCTTTTGATATTATTATAATTTGATGGTGATTAGGTTGGCATTAATATGCATATTGTCCCTAAGAAATTCAATAGAAACCATTTAGAATGTTTGTAATTATTATTTGTTGCAGTTAAGTCTTATCTGAAATGCCTATCATAATTTATGAATAAAACTATCTGTGATGGAGGCCTTGTAACCATTTTATACTGCAATTCTTATATACTTTTCATCTCTTTACTACCTGAACTATCAGTATAGGGGAGATATTCACTGTGGAATATATATATATATATATATATATATATATATATATATATATATATATGTTTCCTGCTATCCATTAGTATTGTAACAGTATTAGTGTACTCTCTCAATGAATACGATTTATCATTCCTTTGACTTAGTTTTATTAACCCTTGCCATTGCAATTCACAATCAAAGATTTGCTGTGAAAATGAAGCAAATATATCCAAAAGGGCCTTGCAGCATAACTCACGTTCGGAGGGTTGTCATTGAGGGCTTCAGTGTAGCATGTCATGGCTTCCTTCTTGCGCTCATTTATGTGTGCCATAACTCTCTGCTGATGCATAGCCACTAACTGGTGTTTCTCTGCTTCACCCTCTTCCTCAAGTGCCTGCACGGTCTTCTGGAAACGTGATGTCATTCGCCTCTTGAAGTCATCAGCTGCCTTTGGATCGCTGCTTCGCATGTCTTGGTAGCGCTCCTCCAAGTCAGACCAGTCCTTCATTACCTGGAAAAGTATAATTAGTGACTCTAGTCATTATTGCATACACTGCCATCAGCTGTCCTTCCTCTCTCAATTATTGCATGGTTAATTACAATAGGCTAAAAAAATATTGATATTCGTTGAGAGTTGAATCTTTTTCAAAATTAATTCATGTGAAGGGTTAGGAATGTGCTGTTCAGCATTACATTGCCCATCAAAATACTCTGTATTCTTCTTTCCTGCCTTCTTCGGATTTCTCCCAAAAATGCTCTCTTCTCCCTCACTATGCCTACTAATCCTCCTTCAATTATTTTCCTTCACATCTAAAAAGTCTCCAATCCTTTTCTATCATCTTGGCTATGTACTTCAATGACTACGTGTTTGAGCAGTAAAAAACCATGATCCATATCAAATTCTTGACTAGTGTTTTCTAAGCTTCCTTACTTAAAGTCCCTACCATCAATTCTCTCCTAGTGAAACATTCTTGCTGACTGCAATTCTTCTTCGTATATCACTACTAATTAGATCACATTGGCTCAAAACTCTTTCAAGTTAGGTAAAGGGTTCCACCCGCTCTAGTTTATGAACTCATAATTTAATAATTAACTTAGCCTTCCTCTCATTCAAAAACCGCATAAACTTTGGTTTCCTTACATTTATTTCCATACTATAACTATTGCACTGACTTTCCAATGCAATCAGCAATAATTGCAACCAGCAATGCTTGATCATGGCTGACTGACAAACTTAAGTTTGATAACATAAAAACCTGGCTGATTTCATGAATTCTCCACTGACTTTCCCTATCTCCAATTCTTCCCATACCTTTTCCACCATTTCCTTTACCTATTTGTTGAAAAGCACAGGTTATAATAAACACCACTCTCTCACTACTCTTCCTGACACAGCCCATCCAAACTCTCCATCTGTGGCTACTGCCTGAGCAGTCTGTGACATGTGCTGATTGTGGATAAGTCTCTTATTCCTCCAATCTACTCCTATTTCAGTAAAACATACATTAATTCTAACCAATAACTCAGTTTAATACATATCACATTGTGCTTCTTTCTATCTAATTCTGCATTTATGCTCATTCATTTTCTTTTGTTATCTATCTTCCTAATAATCTCACTAGCCATCTATGGCTTCCTTGCCCTTTCCCTATATATTGTTCCAATAATTTTGTTTGCAGCTTTTGATTTCCCTTTTTGATATGCTCCCATTTTTCCATTACTTCACCCATCTCCCTCTCCTCCCTCATAATTTTTTCCATTGCCTCATGGTACTCTTTTCTTTTCACCCTGGTTAATGTTTCTATGCTCCATTTCCTCACTCATCTTCTCTGTCCCATTCATTCTCTCTAATCTGATGTTTCACTTCAGTAGTACTTAATTATGACCTGAATCCTTATCTGCTTCTGGGAAACTTTTCTAACCAATATATTTAAATGATCAAATGGCCCTTATGTTTTTAATATGCCTTGTACCTCCATTATAGTTATTTATTAGTTAATGCATGAAATGAGCTTAGTGCACCCAAAATATTCCATAAAACTATAAATAAACTAAAAATGCCCAGCAGGAAAAACAATTCAATGACAATCACAAATGACTTACTTATTGCATGGGATGGTAACACTTTAAATGCAATGTATCTTTAGTAAAAATAGTACAAATCAAATGTAAGTTACATTAAATTGTCTATCTCTTTTTATACATACAATAAAGAGTAAATTAAAACTTACAGCACCAACATCTCAAAGTTTAAATCTAAATGAAAATAGATCACTTAAGTAACAGATATAAGCCATTCATGAAAACTTCAATTGTGCTTCATATCCTGACAAAGCTCTTGGACATACCTGTAGTGATGGAAACAAACATGTATTATGATTGAATTGGGAATCCCAAAAAATTACTGATGATTGCCCACCTTGGTGACTTTCTCTCGGTGCATTTCCTCCAGCCGCTGCTGGGCCTCCTTGAATGCCTGGTGCTCCACTCGTGGGTCAAAGTGGGTGAAGTATGGGTCGGGAGTTGGCTGTGGCACTGATGCGTCCCCTGAGGAAGCGGCTGGGGACAGGGGTGGCGCTGCTGTGTTAGTTGTGGCTTGAGGGGTGGGCTTGGCTGTGGTGGGCTGCACGGTTGTCTGTGCTTTGGATGAGGATGCCGATGGAGAGTCGAGGCTCCCCCGCCTCCGGCTGCTGCCCTTCTTGTCATCGTCACCATAGTCATCATCTGAATCATCGTCCTCATCCTCGCCATCATCGTCTGCACCCTCCTCCCCCTCCTCCTCCTCTTCCTCCTCTTCCTCCTCGTCCTCGCCCTCGTCTTCATCATCTGCATCATCTGCATCCAGGCCACTGTCTGTCTGCGAGTTGCCATTCTGCTGAGACACCCCTGTGCCACCACTGCCACCCACTGCCTCACTGACCTTTCCAGCATCAAGCACTTCCTCTAGTTTCTCATCGTCCACATGACCGGCAAGAGCAGAGAAGTCCAATGGCTTGTGCGGCTTCATATTATCTGCTGACATTTGATAAACATGATAGATTTGATCAAGCTTTAGTAAGCTAGTCAGTCATGGAATTGAACTTGTAGTGAGTACATTATTTAACTTGTGTAATAGATGCAGGATGGGATCAGGTATGGACGATGGGATGAAGGGAGGCAGAAAGCATGCAGAGTTGATAAAGGGTTTATAGCTGCAGATATTTAGTGGGGTTTCAGAATACTCAATGATTTCACTTAAATGTATATCCATAACTCATATTACATTGATAAGTGAATTATAAAAAAAATTGAAAAATAACTATGAATAAATTGAAATATGACAAGAAATAAATCTCCCCCCTTCATTGAACTGGTTCTAATTAGAACACTAACAAAAGTTTTTGATGGACCTAGGGAGTAATCTTAAGCCCCACACAATGAGACACTAAATACCCTCAGACACTTCAATGCACCAAAGTATACTTCAACTCCACATATGCTCTTCCTTTTCCCATCTATTACAGACTCTAGCATTCTATTGCCACTTCATTAGCCATTTTATTTTGTTCTGCCTCCTTGTAATTTATCTCGACAGATTTCTCTCCTCCCATATTATGCCCAAAATTGCTTTTATTTCCAGCTCAAATACCCTAAATAATTTTCTAAATATTAATAATTAAATAGGAAACATTCTATACAAAAATGTAGAATAGTATAAGATTTATGATTGATAGTAAAATATAGTACACTATTTTACAGTTGTATTCTCTCCATTTTGCAGGAAATGCTATTTGTAAATTGTCATGTTTTAAGAACATTTTCTGAAAGATTAATATAGTAAACTGATGAAGAAATCTGTTAATTTGTTTAAGTATTATGTTACTTAGTATAGTCACATAGGCAATTACCTTTTTTCTGTTTTGTTAAAAAAATGAATTTATGTAGCCAAGGTTTGTTCACTGAATAGGCAAACATGACATATATACGCATGTTTACTATTCCTAAGTCCATTAATTATAGGTACGTTTGCTATTTATATTTATTACACATTCATACTACATATCATGTTCTTGGCCAAATTTTTGCCAAGAGTTTATCGCTTGCAATAAACAATCTTCATATATAAACAGTATAGGTGCCTTATTTTGTGGCCAACATTTAAATTAAATAGCATACAACTGAAGTTTATTATTTTTTCATTTTATTCGTGGATGTTTGAATAGTTTGGTTTATTTTTCTCTAAAATTTTCATATCTTCACTCAGTAAAGAAAGTAGGCTCAACAGTAAAATATAATGTTACTGCATTTCTATTACAGGAACTAATGTTTCTATTAAAATTTTCCTAAAGCAATAAAGAAAATTTTCTGAGGAGAGTGAGTTTGTGAGACATTGTGTTAGTTACTCACCCTTGAAGTGCTTCGGGCAGCAGACAAACTCGACTCCTGAAAAGAGGGAAATCCCACAGGGGAGGAGCATGGCAAAGGAGCGCAGGAGCAAGCCCCTATCCCTGCAGGTGCGTGCTGCTGTGGCATTCCACCGGTCAAACTCCCAGCACCGAGTCTGGTTGTGGATGTGGTCAAACATACAGCTCTCTGGGACCAGGAGGGCATCGCTTTGGAATGGTCCTTCTGCAATAAGGAATAAAATGCACGATGTCAAACTTTGAGGACAAAAGTCATATCACAAAAATATTCTGATCTCAAACAAACCATTAGACCAGCCTTCAGAGTGGCACACATGGAAAGCATCAGTTGACAATTTGAATGAATTTAAGCATCACTACAATGAATTAGTAATCACTCCCAAATTGTTTATGGAAGTAGCAAGTATATTTAAAAAAATTAAATCTATCTCCATTTTGACTTTAATTATAATATATACGGTAGGTATAATATAGCGGGTCGCGGTGGTCCAGCGGGTAGAGCGTTGGACTGCTGACCAAAGGGTCCCGGGTTCGATTCCCGGGCAAGGCACTTTGGGCACCTGCAGCTCCACCCAAGCTAGTTGATTTTTCGGGTACCAGATCTTCCTGGGAAACCATAACCGGCACAGGGAAAGGAACTGGCCCCCCTACCCTGATGTGTGAATATTCACACGCCGTCGGGCTTGGTACATGGGTGAGCTCTACCATCACCTACTAAACCGACCTTCGGGTTGATTACTGTGTTTATGGTTATAATATATACAGCAGTGATTGTAACTGTGGATATAAACTATTGCCAGTGAATATTTGCATACAATAAACTCATTAATGTGGGCTTCTCTCCCCATCAACTACAAACTTGATGTGATGGGATGGCTTGCTCGTTTTCATGACCCCTATAGCTGTGCTGTCAAGAGCATGATATTTGCTTCTGGTAGAGTCACCCATGACAGATAGATTGAAGTGTAGGAACCAAAGAAAGGTATTCCATGCAGTGTCTGTTCCTCAGTGACGCAGCTGGAAAGGTATGACCTCAGTGGGGTGGGCATTAAGTGATAGTGTCATGTAAAAAACACTACTGAGGAAGGCAACAGGATACCACCTCAATTAAATACCCCATGTTACTATGATGGACACATAATGAAAACACGACACTAAACTCCTGGTAACTAAGGGACTTGGCCCAATCAGTTGTGTGTTGTATCCAGCAGCGGGAGAGGCAAGGCTTCCATGGTTGTCATCTCATGAAATCCTTGCAAAGCAAGGTATACAGTAACAGCACAATGACAAGGTAGAACAGTAGCAGCATAGAAGAGGAGTGGAATAATTAAAATTGGCCATTTTCCACAAAATAATTTTTTTAATATGACCGGTTTCGATGTAACTACATCATCTTCTGGTCTTGATTCCAGAAGATGATGTAGTTACATCAAAACCGGTTGTATTAAAAAAATTTTATTTCGTGAAAAATTGGCAATTTTAATTAATCGTGATATTCCACCATATTAAGCATGAAACTCTTTTTAGGAGAGGATTAGTTAGATTTGGGATTTGGAATGTCAGGAAAATGTTGGGGATAGGAAAATTAGAAAATATAAAGTGAGAGATGTAGAGAGAGAATATAGATATTTTTGTGAGTTGAGGTGGAAGGATGGCAGGGAATACTGGAGCAATAGCTATACAGTAATATTCAGCAGAGGGGAAGAGAGCCAGAGAAGGGAAGGAATAATATTGAACAAAAAGGTAGGAAGTAAAAACTTAAACATAGAGAAAGTGACTGATAGGATATTATTTGCAAGACTAAAAACAAAAACAAAGAACTTGGTATTGTTCAGTTGAACTTACCACTAAACAATCATAGGGAGGATGCAGACCATAGGGCATGCATTCAGTTAGAGGAAATAATTACAGGTGTTCCTGGAGGTAATGGGGGAATGAAATGCAAAATTAGGTGATGGAAGAGATGGTAGTGGACTAAGGATTGGGAATTAGAAATGACTACATAGGGAAAGCAATCTCAGAGTTCTCTAGGAAGCAGGGGCTAATCGTAAAGGACACTTTGTTTAGGGACCATAATAAGCATAGGTGTACATGGAAAATGACTGGAATTTCAGAAAGATATCATTTAGGCCATATTATGGAAGGTAAGAATTTAGCAACAGTGTGAAAACTTCAAACAGTTTCCCAGGAGAAGATGAGGATACAGATCATAATTTAGTACTAAAGAAGGGTAATGACATTTTCAAAAGGCTAAAACAGGAAAATGGTTGAAGAAGAAGGATGCAGAAATATTAAGGGAATTAAAGAAAATCAAGAGTGAGAAAAGGGAGCTGGGTACTATAGAAGAAAAGTGTGAATATATCAAAGTAGGGATATTGAAAACTGTAAATGAAATAATACAACCCGTGACAAGGACAAGGAAAACTTGGATTACAAATGATATGACAAGAATTATAGATGAGAGAAAGAAAGGGAAGAATATAAACACCAAGTTAAATGAAGGAGGCAAAGCGAGTTAAATATTGAACTGAGGTGGGTAAGAATTAAAGCAAAAGAACTGTGGTGGCATTTTTGTGGACTAATGCATGGCATTTGTATTGGAGGAATTTTGCCAGAAGACAACTTTGTAATATCAGTGTTAGGTTTTATGTAAAAAAGGGAAAGTCTACATCATGTGAGAACTACAGAACAAGATGTTTAATTTTGAATGCAGCTAAAGTGGTTCTCAGGATTGTCAACAAGCAGATGAAGAGCAGTAAATGATTACTTAGGGGATGATTAGTTTGGGTTCAGAAAGGTGAGAGGCTCACATGATTGAGCAGCATTGAGGTCACTAATAGAGAGGAATGTAGAATACAGTCAAAATGTATTTATTTGCAAAGTAGATTTCAAGAAGGTATTTATCACCAGCTACTGAATGTATAAGGGAAATAAATAATTTAAGAGGCATGGGTAGATCTGTAGATGGGAATGAAATTTGGTGGAATAGTCACACAATCATCAGTTAGGATTGCAAATGCCTGTCAGTCAGCTAAGGGGTTGCAAGCATTGTTGAGCATATTGGAAAAAGACTGTGATATGGTGGGCAATGATAGGGGGCAAGTGGGGATGAGAATAAATTTAAACAAAACGAAGTTTATGCAGTTTTCAAGAAAGAGAAAGGCTTAGTTAAACATAAAAAATAAGCCCATAAAGTAGAGCAAGTGGAACAGTGTACTACCTCAAAAATGCTTTGGAATAAAATGGTCAATGTAGTAGGAACATATGAAGAAGAAGTGCATCAGGCAAAGAAGTTTTCACAAGGAGGGAATGGATGATAGGTTCATTCAGTAAGAACTTATTGCAAAGGATCATTATGAATCGGAGTGTGGTTTTGTACTGCAAGGAAACCCATTAATAGCCATTGAAGAAAGGTGGTAGGAGGATTTTGAAATGTGGGCGTGGAGAAGGATGGGGAAGATAAAATGGATTAAATTGAAAACAAGCAAAAAAAAGCTGGCACGGTGGGGGAGGAGAGAGGATTGCTGGGAGAAATCCAAGGGAGGCATGAAAGGTGAATACAGTGTATTTAGCATGATGATTGGATTTGAAGACTGTGATTGAGGAGAGAATGTCAGGCAGACAAGGAAGGGGAAGGAATAGGATGGGCAGGTTGGATGAAATGAAGGGAGGAAGGAAGTATGTGAATAGAAGAGGGCCTAATTCCAATGTTGGATGTGGAATTGTTTTTTGTTAAGAGATATAAAGGAATTGTCTTTTGAACAATAATGTAAACTGTGTCCATTGAAAAGCTGCCTTAACTGATAGAATACCAAATAATAATTTGGACCTCAAGCAACAATAGAAAACTAATTTTTTGAATATCCATTGTCAAATTCAAAACAAAGGATTTATGATAAAATTAATGCAACTTATAATTTCATTATTAATTATTTGGTTAGCCATAGAATATAACTGAACTATCAATGCTCAATTAACAGCATGCGCTATAGACTTCATAGAGAAAATTGGCTACAAGTTGAAACGATAAGTAATGCTCATTTATTTAATCGGCTATTTGAATTGGCCATTTATTTGAATTGACTATTATCAACGAACCAACTTTTATGGATTAGGTCAAAGCATTACGCAACACAGGGGTGATATTGAGAAACATTATCGCTTTTTGGAAAATTTGTTCAAGGTAGCGATATGGAGATGGCTAAAAATTATTAATTCGCAGTCTACAACTAACAACGGCCCTGCAGACGTTATAGCTTATCCCGACCCCCCAGCCGGTGACGGCCGACCACCGATGCTGTCTCTCAATTAAATTTAGATCGACGCGCACACCACACCGGCGCTCATGAATAAATTTCCGACCGCAATACACGCGGCGGCGTCGAGGAGGAAGGGCTGAGGAGGGAGCGACGGACTCCCCCCCCCACCCCCACGACGCCAAGGGGGCGCACGACAATATCTGTCAAGGGCATTAAAGGGGTGAGTGCGTGTGGGTTATCGCCGATCGATAGCCCAGGAAGGTGCGGCGAGGTGGGATTAATCTACAGACACACACACAGACGTGCCGGCCGGTTACTCAACACAGCATCCTCCTGGACCCTGGGCGAGGTGGGGGGTGGCGGGAAGGGAGAGGGGGCATTCGTTGGGAGTGGAATGAAGTGATGGAAGGGGGGGGAGAGGCGAAAGTGCCGCCGTTGGGATTGGAGGGGGGCGGGTGGCGGGAAGGGAGAGGGGGCATTCGTTGGGAGTGGAATGAAGTGATGGAAGGGGGGGGGGTGGCGAAAGTGCCGCCGTTGGGATTGGAGGGGGGGAGGGAATTGTGATCGGGAGGCTTCTTGGGAATTGACGAGGAGCGTACGTATTCCGTCCGGCGTTCATTGCAGAGATACTACGAATAACAAATACGAAACGGCAACTTGGAATCATCAAATCAAAGTAACACGGAGAGTGACAGAGATTATTCATAATTAATATTTTTAAATTTACACACGTTTGATAAGATTCAGCTAGTCATAAGTTTGACAGCAATAATCTTTTTTTATATAATCCTACCCTAATGCCAGTGCTTATTCAAGGGTTTAACTACTTTTCACTCATTTTCACTTTTATTTCCTGGGCACTCGGAGTGTCATACACCTTACGCCTGTCAGCCATTCTTTACTGAAATCGTGCACCCCTTTTGGTGATAATGGCATGACTCCGTCATACTCCAGCCAAAGTATTGCATTTACCGAACATATTTGGTTTTCATTTTTCCAGATATTTGTATACATTTATTTTCCCGTTAAACTAGTATTTTGAGGCATCATTTTCCTGAATTATTATTAATTAAATGTATAAAAAAGTGTCGCTACGTTGCCTGCGTTTCCATAGTAAGCAATATGAAATAATTTCAATTTTCATATTTCTCTACGTGCCGTTTGTTCCTAATCCTGGGTAGTTGAAATGTAAGCTCTGCAACTATGCTTCAGAGAAATATCGATAGAGGGGTACTGACAAGTAAAAGAAATATTTAGAATATTACTTCCTATTCCAACCTAAAAATGTACTCTTTTTCGACTACATACATTTTGGGTCACTCGCATTTTCGCTTTCTTATTCAAATAAAAGCCTCATCTTTTTACATGAATTTATCTCCTGTGTGCCCGTGTTAGAGCGCCCATATTTTTCTCTAGAGATTTTTTAAATTCCCCCGCATGTTGTTTCCTGGGGGACATTCAGAGCGCGCCATGTGGAACCTTTGTCTCTCCGTCGACTGTTTGGACAGGAGTTGTTTTCGGGAAATGCTGCCACGTGTATCAAATATGTATATTCTCAAGTCCTAACTTCTATGACTTGGTACTACACTGACACATAAGCTAAGATTAAATGCATTGATATACAAATATTTGAGTATTTGCAAGCATTTTCCAGCAAAGCACAATTGGGTCTTTGGTTTTTCAGTACGATTTATGCAAAACAAACAGAAAGACATACTCTAGCCAAACGCTCAAGAGCAATCATTTATTTGATTTTGAAAATACCAAAATATAGATTTTTGCATACCAGATAAGTAAATGACTTTTTACCAGGAAAAATTATGCACTAGTAAAATCTTCAGCTCAGGAAATCAAAAGTCCGATATGTACACTTTGAACATTATATGCCTATGAAAATATTACACAATATTTCACCATCATTGCTGACGTTTTTGTAAACAACTAGCTTGGTTACACATTTTTCTGTACTTTACATGGATAATTATGTAGTTGAAGTTTTCTGTGCACATATTTCGTTCGTTTTTCACATTTAAAGCATTGACCAATTTTCATTCATAAGAATCGTCTGAGATCGGGCGGGAATATACTAATATGAGTATAATCGTTTTTTTTAGTTCAGAGAACAGATTCGGAGGATATTTGATGACTGGTTGTGGTACGTTCCTGTGTATACTTTCAAACCTGAAGCAAATTTACAAATAAAGTGAAACTTTGGCAGTAATGTAAGGTGTGTCTTTATGATCAAATTCCAAATTACACAAAAAATCAAGATTAAAAAATTAGAAAAAACTGAGGTGGAAAATAAGATGGAACCCAACGTCCTTCAGCATTGGAAAATTTACAGACATGTTTTTCATGCACAAATTTGTGTCTACCCATCTTGATTTCCTGCGTCTTGTGTGGTATCCTTTGTGTTAAGTACATCACATGTTTTTGTCTATATTTAAAACTACTATTGCATTTATTCCTCATATTATGTAAACGATTAATGTCGTGGGAATTACTACGTGAGCAACATCGATTTCAAGGCCTATTATGAAAATTTTAGTTCAAATTAAATCAATTGATCCAACATTTCAAATCTGATTATTCCACGCTCTTTCTTTCGCGCGATGCGTCATTTGCTTCACCTTTCTATCAAGGAGTTTCATATCTCCTCTGAGCGGAAAACTGTTAATTATTACAGGTAGCGACTTTGCTAGTGAAATTTACGGATAATTCTAGATCAAATAATTCTCAGACAACATGTGCATGGTTTTAAACCGCGACCGGATGTGGCAGGATGTCTATTTTGATTCGCTCCGGAGACGAGGACCCTGAAGCATATGGCAACTCCTTTCCTCCGACTCTTACCAGCCATTAGATCTCTTTTTGGCGTTGAGAGTCATGATTAATGAAACAGGTGAACGTGATGAGCTACAAATCAGCATGCAAATGACCTGTCGTCGAAGCACTAAAAAACTAAATTACGACCACGGAATAGGAGCCGGCAGCGCGCCTGCGGCATTATAACAGCTTCACGCTTCCTTGGGCACAGGAACTACGTGCGGACATTACGAAAACAGCCCTGGGTAGTTCTACGTTTGTATGGCTCACAAGGCGGCCATACGATAGACGAACAAGCTCCTACGGCGTCTTCGGGAGCTGATATTCAGGATCCAAAAATCCTCCGAGGTGGTCTCCTCCTTCCACTTGAGAATAGCATTAAAATAAATTGCAAAACACGAATCCTCGAGGTCACTTCCGATTGACCCGAAGCGTGGAAAAGGTTTCACTTTTGTTTATTTAAAGAACAAAAAAATCAGAACGAAGGATAGCGGAATGGATCCGCCTTTCAACCTTCAGGTTCGTAAAGTTTCTCAAAGGTGGTAGACTTACTTTGGCACCGATCTGTTGGCGTAGTGATGATTTTCTGAGCCTTTGGTATCCAATAGGGTGTACATATTAAATGTGATGAATTTCCTCGAACATAAAATGATTGCAAAATAATGCTGTAGTAGTTCACGTGAATGGGCAATATTGTGGACGATAATGGAGATGGGTAGTAGCGAGGTTATTTGGAGAAGAATCACGATGGCAAAAGAAGTCTTCACCCGCATAAGAGAATCCGTGTGCGGAATGGTAAGTAAAAGCTAAAAGAAAAAAATCAGGAGCGCCTTTAAGAAAGAAAATAGTCAAGTACGGGGTTCTAAACTAGGAAGCCAAGGAAAGAGGCGGCGGTGAAGACAGGAAGATTTTGAGATGTGGTTGTGGAGAAGTAATGAGAAAGTATATTGTACATTGGAAGAGTAACGGCAGTGTTTGATGCATATGATGAAGGGAAAAGAGTGTAAGTTACCAGATATTCGCGGAAGAAGGCATAAAAAAGGGATTCGTGGTACATTGGGAGGCAATTGAATGTTGAAGGTTGTTGAAGGGGGGGAAATATATTTAGCATGTTGGACGGAATGAAGAAAGGCAGAGCGCGCACGTGCAATTGAATGGTTTCTAGTAATCGGGTGAGCATTAAGGCACGAAGTGTCATATTAGGCGGGGTTCCGAAGCGCAGCAGTGTTCTTTTCTGGATCCTCCAAAAACCTACTCTTATCGGAAGACAATTTCATTATTATCCGAAGCCAAAAAAGATGCTGGTTGTAAACACGAGTTTCGGGATGGCAGCCATCCTTTGGCATAGAGTACGACATGTCAAGCGGACGAGGAGTTAGCTCTCCCTCGGGGGGACACTTCCCCCTCCTACGTGTTTTTAACCTTGCCGTGTGTGTGAGTGTGACGCAAGTGTGGAGTTAACAAGAGTTGCCCGAGACGACCTCCAACTCCCTTTCGGGGAGAAAGGGACTGTTTCCCCCGATTCCATTCCCCCTCTCTCCGTTCATTGTTCCGCCCACTCCCCCTTATGCGCATTCTCCGATCCAAACTCACCCCCTCCCCCCAGCCCTTCAGGCATCATTGCCTGCTCCTTCCTCACTTCCCATCACTTTCACCACCAACCCTCCCTCCCCCGTCGCCTCATCTCATTAGCAAGTTTATAATTTCATTTCCGCTGTCCGCCTTCCCCTTCGGCGACCCCACTCCCGGGATGCCTCTCCCTCACCACTTGCCGCCGTGTTGTTCTGGAATAAGTCTCGCACCCTCCACACACTCCATTCAGTTCAATCGAGGGCTAGAACCAAGCGGGTGCAATATCAACCAGTGGAGCATAGACGTTGCAAAGAGAAACAAGCAATGTAGCGGGTAGGTGCAAATTTTCATTTCGGTGAAAAGCCACCGTTAGGGAGTTGGAATACTGAACAGAAATATTTAATTTTTTAGTCAAATCTTCCAATTTCAATACGTCTTTCAAAGTTCGTTTTGATACGATAGATATATCAACAGCTATTCATTCGGTTTGAACATCGAGACGCGATGCGGAGGGTGTATTATTTCTATTTGATTTTTTCGGTGTTCCTTGAGTATGTCTGTGACTGCAAAACTTTACTGTTGGGTCGTCGAATCTTCAAATTTCAACTATGGATGTGGAAGGTTTTTTTATTAGCGCATATCAAAACGTTGTTTATTTATAATAAATATCAATGCGTTGTACAGTGAAAGCAATATTTCACTTCGTATTTCTCTAAATTCCTGGTAGAATAGAGATAACAGAATAAAATTAAAAATGCCTACTCGAAACTTATGGAATTTGATCACACAAAGCAATGAAAGAAAAAGTTTAATCGATACAAATATCACCTCTATTTTCTTGACTTTCATTTCGACTGCTCGTCCTTTGTCAAGCGCGCTTTGCACAATCGAAAACTAGGCCGGCAGAAGTAACGATTTTTCAGAGAGCTATGTTCTCTTTCACTATCGCACATAGAACACATTTAAATAAACACCTCATACCGATATTTTAGATAAAATATAGAAATGGCGCGAGAGACAGAAATGATATCCAAAAGTAATGAAAAAATTTAAATTTGTCATTAAGATTAAACAATTCATCTACAGTTCTATATATAAACTACATTAGCCCAGCTCCTAGAAGGATCTTTGGCAATGGATAATAGATCACCAGTCATAAGTGAGTTTATTACGCAGGAATATTAGCTAATTTTGGAAAGTTCGAATTACCGTTCGAGGCGCTCCCCATCGTTGTGGTCACGAATTGCTCGGAAAAATATGGATTCCTAATATACCTCTCTGTTCGGAAATCAATTTCCCTTACAACCTATCATTGTGGTCTCGCCTGCATATGCTATGTAATGTACGAGGTGGTATGTCAATACCTTTAACAGAAGTTAATCGAATTACGAGTGAAGTATCTGCAAGAGCTACCTTTTCTCAGTAACAGGAGAACAAATTTTCCATTTTAAACATTCTACAATCATAACGTAAGAGGAATAAGAGACAAATTAAGTACCAAAATTGAATATCAAATTTAATCATGAATTATTTTGTTTGCATTCAAGCTGGAAAATTTAAAACAAAATATTGTTATTTTCTAATCGTTGCAAAACACAATAAGTAACCAGTGACCAAATAATGACATTAACATTTTAATTTATTGAAAGAAAAAAACGCAGCGATTGTTTTAGTGAATTCTAACACCCTCCACCCCTCCATCGAGTTTATCTCAATTGGAGACCTGACTAAATCGCTTTCTCGCAAACCTGAAAACCGCAGATACGATATATGCCATGAAAACCCACGGGGTTGTTCTGGAAGTAATATTGAAAGAATGTATCACTTTATAGTGTAGGATAGGATTGGTTGAGGACCATGAGAAAAAGCAACAACATCTTATCATTTAGGCGCCCCCCTCTTCCTCCTCAATTCGAATAAAAACAGATGATATTCTGAAAATTTCACCTCCACCCCCTCGAAACATATCACCCACCATTGGAAGCATTAATGATTGCGTTTTAATGCTATCTTTCCCCTTATGTTTGTCCTATCAAAGGTACGTTTATCACAAGGTCTAACGGAAGAGGCCTGTATATTCAGTATAGAATCATTTGAAAGACGAAGGGATTCCCAAATTAAAAAAAAAGGTTTGATAACTATTGTAGTCTATTTGCATATTGTGAACAAATGCACAATTTCACGTCACTATGTATCATCCCGGGAGATATTGAACATGAAATCGCAATATTTTTTTAAATTTCTCGTCTCGTAAAGGGTAAAATGGTGCTTTGACTTTTCTCAATATATTCGGCAATTGATACGTTTCTCATTTTGAAATTGAACAGCCATCTGGCTCACCGCTAGGTGCCAAACAGCCATTGCGTAAACTTTCGTGAATGAATGAACAAAGAACAAGTACACATTTGTAGTCTTTTTGCATACATTGGTAAAGATGATATGCATTGATTTTCACCAGGAGAGAATATTGCTTCTTTTTCAAAACTCAAAGCTTAGAATCTGAGCGTAACGTTTCACAATCGGACACCAATTTGGACAAAATTTATGAATGATTTATCGGGAAAAAAAGGCTACGCCGTTAATCGGAAATACCATCCTGGACACTCTTTATTAACGGACAATGCAAGTAACGGGAATCTCAACATAAAAGGGCGACAAATGTTTTCCCCGAATTTCAGTCATTTGGGGAAACATTATTGAATACACATCCTACCAGCGGACACCTACATAAAACGGTCAATTAATTCTATGTTTCGCGAAAATGATTGTCGTTGAGAGGGTCCAGAGAACTATTGAGAGCGAACAGAGAGAGAGAACAGAGAACTATAACTATTAGCATATTGGAGTAACTTTTGGCATTGATTAAGCGGTTTTAATGTGGCACAGTTACTTTCGGCTTCGCAGATTCTTCGCCAGGGACTCATGTAATCCAAATTTTCAAAGGTCATTTCTAGACATTTAGAATGTCGCGGAGACCTGAAAGATTCGACTTCCGGCTCTTCACGTGTTCACGGGTGAGCAAATCGTAGAGAGGACACGAGGGGTGGCGCCAATCGATTGCTCTTCCTTTTCGACCCCTCGCTCCAGGGGGACGACGGGATGGTTTTCCGGAGGGAGGCAAGCGAAGGGAAGGAGGGAGAGAGTGGTGAAAACCAATTTGGAGAACTAGAGCAGAAGGGTGGGGCGGACTTATGGAGTTGTGGGACGGAAACAAAGGAGAAGAGCGGGAATTGAGGGAGTGGGGTGGATAAAGTAGGAGGGTTGGCCCTTTGGGTCCTTTTTGGGGCCCTACCGAAGGGTTTCTCTTCCCTTTTGTTGGAAGAGAGGCATTTAACGGGGTGGGGCTTCACTCCAAGATCTTTTACTCCAAGGGTTCGCCTCCCGCCACACTCACACTCCAGACTCAAGGGTCCACCTCCACCACCAACCCTCGAGGCCTCACATCGAACGGAAACATTAGGCTTAGGAAACGCGACTTCATTTGGAGTCGAGCCCACGAGTGGGAACGCGCCCGTTGAACATTGTGACTCACAAGAACATAAAGAAGTAACGTGAAAGATGACCCGTGTTCATCCTTTTAGTCTATATCGTCAAGTTACCCATTCCTGAGCGAGAACTCTTTATCAAGTTCTCCAATCACGCTCCATTGTTCGTGAACTTTGTATGCAGTTTACGAGAGGAAGAAACCAATTGAAGGAAGCATTCTATTAATATTTGAGTAAGACTATTTCACAATTGCACGATGGTGATCCAAAAAGAAAAAAATCAAGCAACAGACTGAGAGTTAGCATTGGCAGAAGTAACTGAATATATTGGCAGAAATTGGAAGAGTATGTCATCGTGAAAAATGTGAATTATGAACATAGGTTCTAAATATGGTGAGAGGCAATAAGAATCTGAAGGTAGGAGAAATGCTTGAAGGAAATGCTAATGACCTTAAACTGAGAAACGAACCAAACATTTCCAAAATATTTAAATCAAGGCTACTACTTCTCTGCTTATTAAAAACATGGATTTAAGATTAGGAGGTCTCATTGGAGGTATCCAGTAACCGTTCACTGAGTTTGAATAAGTTAAACGTTAGAATATGAGACCTCAGAAAGAACCTGCAACTTTAAATGACAACGCTACAGGTTTGTAAGGAATATTGATCGCAAAATGGTGCGCAGGGTATTATTTAAGAATAATAAGTCCAAAAGGAAAGCTTCCTGTATATATTCTGATTATATACTGGTTCTGGAAGAAGCGTATCGGATTTCGCAAATGTTTTATATCAATTATATATTATAGCTTAAAAATTGTTAGCGAATCCAAAACAAGGAGCATGCCGGCAACCCACATTACGCGCAAGCACTATAAATCGCATATGTCACAGGATGAAAACTAATCGGGGAAAAAACATATCAGCATCTTGAGAACAGAGCAACTGATTCGAAAAATAATTGAGAAGGTATAAAATCATTTTAGAATACAAAAATACTGTTCACCTTCCACAAAAGCCGATGTTTCCCAGCCGAGTGGAGGTTTCATTAGCGAGGTTGCAACTCATCCATCGCCCATTCCTGCGGTCTAAGGATTCCGCTCACGCGGAGGGTGTTGAAATGAGGTGGCAGACTCTCCCTACCCCGCCTCATGCCGTCGTATTGGAATTCTTAATTGCAAAAAATGTCGTAGCTCGGGTTCACGTTAGGTTTCCAAAGACATCAGCAGAATAAAAATCCAGGGACCCCCGGAACAATTATCGAACTCGGTTTCCGCTATTCCGTTTTTAAGTTGATGTGAATAAAAACCACCTTAAAACGGAAGGTAAGGTCTAACGAAATTCTAAGTCAAATGTATTCGTGCCTTCTGGCAAAGCAACTATTATCGCTGACTATCGACTCGGAAACAATGTAACTAAAACGGTGAGACTAGTCCTGTGGCACCATTATCAATATGTATGCATAAAAGGCCCACGACAACAAATCAATCATAGAATGACACATGACTAAACGATACAACCATTACACATACTAGAAGAAATCCTTTTGAAGGGAATTTGGCACTTAACGTAAAGATTATTCCACCGATTTAATCTCTCTAATAACTTCGAGGTGGAGTAATTTATTCTTATTTACGGTTATGCCCAATATGTTAAATGGTTAAAAGTTTATGCGGAAAAGTAAAGTGGTTTGATTATTAACAGTCAGTATGAAGATTTTCCACCAAGTTACGCCAGAAACTGTTTTATTTATGTTAAATGGATATTCACGTAAATCAGTCCCGAACAATTCTTTTTCTACAGGAAAACTGTCGCGATGGACTTTCCACATAATCAACTTCAAACAGAGTTAAGGCGGAGATCCCCTCGCTAAATAATAGGCGAACACTTCCCCCGCCTTGCCCCTCCCTTCAACTGAAGTCACCTTCCCTCCTTATAATATGACATGGGAAATATCCCCTCCGCAGCTCACAGTTTCTAATCCTGTTTTTCGCGCCTCACGCCAAGTAAGAGTTATTAAAAGATAACTGTCTTAAGCTGATTCAGGAGGGAGAAGAGTTTAACTCTCAACATCACATAGACTATATTAATCAGCCAATCAATATATCAATTACACACACATACATTCATCCTTGAGCACCCTCGCCCCTCTCCTTGACCGCTTCTTTTTTCCCCGAGGGGGCGCTCGCCCTATCGCACCCGGCCCCTTGTGTCGTCTCCTCATCCCCTCCCTCGCCCGCACTCCTTTCCATTCGTTCACTTCTCAAGCGACGTCTAAATCTGCACTTCTGTGATACTTCAACGTACTATATCGAAGTGAACTTGAATGGTTAAATATACTTTGAAATTAGATAAGGTTACTTGGCATAAAGCATTTATCAATCTTGTTATGTTTATTTCTTAGGCAAACGGACAGTGTTTTGACAAAATAAATGCATCAAAATCACTACGCATCATATTTATATCATTATGATTCCTAAACAACATAATCTGTTTTTATTATAATTCTCCAAAAGATCACCTCAATTCCATAATCCATTGATTGAACTAAAGTGACGGCTGATTCCTAAATGAACTGCTTTACCAAAATATGTTCTTGGTGGATATTACGTCCAATGTAAATCATTTAACACAGATTACAGTTACAATGGTCCAATACTACTAGTCTTTCGACCGTCTCCCGTTAATTAATATTATCTTTCGACAATGGATCGAGGTGTTTATAACATATTGCATCTATTAGAATTAATCCGTCATAGAGTAGGATTCCTTAATTCATCTGTGAAATGAGATTGCCGGACGAGGAGAGAAGTGATAGCAACATGAGATGAAATTCAACGAACTAATGAGTGACCACAGTCAACCTAAAGGTGCCCTCGGAAAGAATGCTGTCTCTCTTTCACTAACCACAACACGGCAAGAGGAACACCATAGTATCTCATCGGATGAAGTGCCTAGCATTAAAAAACTTATTCATAAGGCTATTTGAAGATACATGTATATATAAGTAAGAATAAATGTAAGTCATTAATAGGACTTATCATTTTACCTACCGTAAAACGAGGCGCATTTAGGTACACAATCAAAGAAATGCGCTAAAAAAGGTCATGAGTTGAAATAACGGCCAATGCTGGTAGAAGTGAGTTAAATTATTTTTGTGCATGCACTGACTGCTCATTTTGAATTGAAGCTAATGGAATAATGAACTAGCTATAAAATACGCGAATCTCACTGGTAATAGCGCCATTATTCAATTTTTTAAATTTCTCACCCTTTCCATCTCAAAGGAAATTCCTTTAAGTAATTAAATTTTCACAAAAAAATGAAATTTTCATGCAATACGAGAACGCCGGAGAAGTCATCAAAATATCCCAATTGTTGAGATATACCAACGTATAGATTGCGAAAACATTCCTTTGAAACACATTACCTTTCACATCAAAGAAATTGATACGTCAAATACGCCAGAAGACTTTTTAATAAATTAAATAATTCTTTTAAGATTTTTACTTTGTTTGTTATCGTTACCGTCCTTCAAAGAATGTTAGTCTATCATATCATGGCTTAAATAATTGAAATTCTACTCTGATATACAGTCTTCTTTCAATAAATGGTCACAAAAAGGAATTTAGCTGAACACACACGGTGAATGATTGAGATTTACAGTGAGAACAATCATTTCAAAAACTCCTATTTCTCAGGTTAGAATAATATTGTCATATCTGTTTCCTTGTTGAGTGACCCTTAAGAGGGCATAAAGTCAAACTTGAATGGCCAGGGCTATGACCCCCCATGCAAAGTGATTAATTTCACTGCAAACAGTTCTTCAAATTACAATTCTAAGTGATACACGTACCGCTGAAATATCACAGTGCCACACCCAATGCTTTAACTCAAGTAATCGTCCATTCTTCAAACGAATCGCTCACTGAGAAAAACTTTCGTTCACATCTGCGCGTGTCCCAAGTCTCCACCCCACGGGGCATAAAATCACGAACCAACGGCCCAGCACTCAAATTCTCACAAGTTTCTTTCTCAATCTCCACAAAGCCGTTAGTTGGAGCGAGCCCTTCCCTCCACCCAGCCCACCTCTCCCCCCCATCTACTATATCTCTCTCTCTCTCGCGACACGCACGGAAATTCAATCCCTTAACCGCTCCGAACAAACTACGCTGCATTAATTTCCCCGGCACTTTCCCATCGCTTTCACCCCCCCTCCAAACCCCCCAACCCCATGCCCCCCCCCCTTGGCATCGACTCTTTGCCCTTGGCCCCTGTTCTCTGACCTCCTCCTCCTGCCACTCCTTCGCCTCCACCCAACGGATTATTGATTTTTCAGACCGCTGAGTCATACGACGCGGGGAGGACTGAAAGGGAGAGAGAGTGCCTTAGTAGGGGGACGGGCCGAATGGAGAGGGGTTTGGGTAGGGGGTAGGAGAAGAGGGAGAAGGGGAAGAGAGTCGTCTTTGGAGTCCCAGCGGGGTGAGGGACTTTAAGGGAGGGGTCCCAGCCGACTGGCGCATGAATGGCGCCTGTATTTTTTTTTTTGGATATTTCTCGATTTGACATTCCCCTTAACCCTTCATTAATATATTAACGATCCAATACCTAAGAAATAGTGCCTAATTAACTCGAGCGGAAATGGCGATGGAAGACACTGGGAGGAAATGCTATATATCCGGGAAAAAATACACTTTTGGAAAACCAAGGAATTGGAGAAAATCAAGTGCGAATTACAACTGCCTGAAGAAGAAACAAGATGGTGTCATTTTTCCATTGCTTTTGAAAGCAATATGAAGTAGTATAAGAGTTAAGTTTAACGAAATGGGAAGGGAAATTGAAGACAAGCAGCAAATATTGTTCCTGATAAACACAAAGTACATTTTCAGAAAATAGTTAGTTTCGTGGTTCAACTCCGGTAAAATCACTGGCTGAGGTAATGCTAGCGAAAATATATCGAATTATTTCATTGCGTGCCTCATCACCCCTTTTTGTGAATAAAAAATTACGTTCATAGAAAAAAATTCATTCAAGTTTATTTCAGTATAAATCATTTGGCAATTAATTCAAAATCTTGCGATTGATCCGTATAATTCCCTGCTGTGACTATATATTTACGTGCAAAGTATTATTTGAACTTTAATAAAAAACTACTCCAAACTTACAAAACGAGAGCTCTTAGTCCTTGGCCATTTACCATCAAGAGTTGTTAACAAGATAAGGACTACTCAAGGGCACTTTTAGTCTAACAAATAAATCCCTTTTATGTAAACTATTATTTGTGACAGGTTTGGAGACACCGGAAGCACGACAGATTACATGCGCGACTTGAACGATTACATATCGTTCGAGTTTGACGATGACACAAATTACGAATAATTTTGGTAGCTCCACGTGATTACATCACGTGGGGCTGCCAAAGTGTGAGTCAGATCGCAGTGAGAAGTCTTAAGAGGAAAATTGACTGCCTAAGCGATCTGTATATGGAATCACTTTTTTCTCGAGTACTAATGGAGAACACAAGGGTATGAATCATATTCGAAGACAAATTGAACTCCTCGCACGTTTTTTATTACCAGTAACTATGATTGCTGCAAAAAATAATATTTCCTGCCACACGCCTTCGTGTCGGTTTGCAGCGCTAAAGGACGTCTCAAACCTGTTCGTCCCGCGATCACTAGCCTTCTCCCCTCTGCTCTTAAATTGACGATCCAACACAGCCATATCCACGTTTACGCGTGTTGGAGGGGAGGGGGAGGGTGGTGCAGCGCGTTAGGGATGGATGGTGGCTAGAGTGAGCCGAGCGCCATTCCGTGGGAGGGGGGGCAATGCGGTGTCGGGTGAGTCACGCGGACTCTCGGGAAACGGCAGGGGTGGGCGAGACGAAGGGAGGGAGGGGGTTTAAGATGAACGCCCACGCGCGGCCACCGTGGTGAGGAGTGGGTTGCGAGGGGTGGCCGACCCGGACGAACACCATGGGGCGAAAGTTGGGAAACGCTCTCTCTTGGCATAAGCAAGAGAGCTTGACGCAAATGTCTTAAATTACACAATGAATAGGAAGGGTCATCTCGTAGCTTGTGGCGTCCGACTTTCACACTATTAACTCTACTTCGATGTACTCAGATTGCCCACTTCGACTAACGTTTTTATCACGATGTATAATCGTGATAAAAACGAGGAATATATGTATTTTTATGTCTTCATGACCAAATAGAACTCATGGAATAATCTGGAAAACTATCAAAATAGCGGCAATATCCATAAAACACGCTTTGTCCATCTAAAACATTACCCCATGAAAACTTATAACAAGCATTTTTAGAAATCTCTAACGATGCCTTGACCAGGAGATAAAAATACACAATTTGTAAAGAAACCTGATTTAAAAAAATATTTTGTGAAATTTTATCCCACAGGTTCACGAAAAACGTGTAAAATCAATAAAAACCATAAAAGCAAGGTTAATGTAGAAAACAGAAAATAGAGGAGGCAGAGTGAGGTTGGTTTGAGAGGGAGTTGAAAAATACTATATTCGATAAATGATGGACCGGAACAATATCGGAGGAAGGACAGGGCGTTCAACATGTCAACGTCACGTTTTAGGTAAAATTGGCGGTTCAGCCGTGCCTTGGAGTCCCACTGCATTTTTTCTGGAGGGATAGTTACACAAATGAGGTCACTGAGCTCCTTTAAAGCCAAATAGAGCATGAGGAGGATGGTAGCATAGATGGTTAACTGATAGCCCACTTACGTGACCCAAAGTGAATGCGAACTGCCAAATAGACGATGTAATCCACCCTCGCTGTTCTAGCAGTTATGAAACAGCAATGCCATTCCAATTTACACTACCGTCTTGAGGATGGAAGGGTAGTTTCCCGACATCAATCCGCTAGCATAATATAGGCATTCTACTGACCTGACAAGCATTCGAACACATTTGTAACAATGAATTTTCGTCCTTCAATTGTTTATAGCAAGGTCAAACTGCTGGACAATATACGTCAATGAAAGTCAGAGAGTTTCACTTAAAATCGGACACCTCATGAGATACCTTAAGGGATTGGACATGAGACCAATTTTTAAAACAAGGTAGGCGACAAATAAGGAAAAAGGGGTATCCACGAGATATTTTTAAGCAATATCTTCCTATAATGGCATTTCAATTTTTCTACGCCTGTTTTAACAGAATTATCCTACACGATTTTATATTGATGATTTAAGCAAATCAATTATGCTCTGATACCTTCTTTTGGAAAATTTTCTGAAACGCAAAATGATTTAAAATAATACTTTTAACATGACAATACTACGAGGTCTGTAAATTAAGTAATGAGACCAATTTCAAAATTTTTTTCATTCAAATAGAATTACAATTTTATATTGTCATCCTCGAAATAACTTCCTTCTGAAGCCACCCAGCGAGGAAGACGGTTCTTCCACACCTCATAGCCGTGTGGAACTCCAATATTGGAACCGACGGCTGCAACCGACCTGCCTTCAGCTGGTCGGTTACAGCCGTTTGAATGTTTTAGACAGTCCCAAAACGAGTTCCCTTGAGGTGATTTTTCAACTTCGGGAAGAGAAAAAAGTCACAAGGGCTCAATTCAGGTGAATTAGGAGGCCGAGGAGCCACTGGAATGTTTTTACTGGCCAAAAACTCGTTTATTGAAATTGCTGTGTGACAGGTTTTTGGGAACCATTTTTGCGCAGATTTTTCTCATCCAAAATTCATTGGCCAAAATCTGATAAACTGGGGTGTAAGTCAAATTCAACACTTCTCCAATCATTCTGACTGTCAACCGACGATCTGAACGCACAAGATCCCGGATTTTGTCGTCATTGGTTCTTGAAGATGAAGGCCTTCCGCTTCGTGGTTCATCTTTAATCGACTTTCTTACTCCTGAAAATGCCTTAAACCACCGAAGCACCTAGGCTCTTGACAAAATACTATCTCCGTAAGCCTGCTGAAATGTAGCAAGAGTTTCCCAGTATGAAGCAACACCTGATAGCACATCGTTGCTCGAAATTGATGTCACTCATTTTTAGAGCACAACAGAAAAAACTGTTTCACAAAAAAAACGCTGCAGACAACCAAATGACTCGAGCGAGTTCAAAGCCATACTGAAGGCGGATCACATGTTCCCCTGGCGCCCCTCCAAGCTCAGCGTCTCCAGTGTTGCCAGATCGGACGCTACGGTGCCAGACTCATTACTTAATTTACAGATCTCGTATATTATTAATATTAGAATGTGGTTACTAGGGCACATTAATAATTCGTATGAAGTCTTTTAGACATCGTTTGGCTCACGTAGGAACTGTGATGGACTAATAGAGCCAATATAATTTTAAACCAAACGTCACTTGAGAGTAATTGTCAACTTTTAAATATCGATTCCAATCGCATTACATTTTGATAATAATTACATTTTCCCTTTGAAGCACATTACTAGTGAATGGTTATATTTAGTTAGGTAATAAAAGTTTAAATTTATATTTTATAGAAGAGTTCAGAGTAAAAAATGTCAATAAATAACGGGGATTTGAGTTGTTTGAAAAGAATTTTATTTATTTGTTTATATTAATGCTATCCCCTTCGAAGTAATCCACCATTAGATATTACATATTTATGCCAGCGATTTTCCAATCCTGGGAACATGATCTTTGGTATAGCTGTTAGCTCTTTCAGCGATGTGTTTTTAATCTCATCAACGCTTGTTAAAGGACAGCCCTTTAAGGCTCTTTTTTTTGGGAACAGAAAAAAAGTCACACGGGTCATGCCTAGCAAACATGGATACTAGGACATCCTTATAGCGCTGAATTTTGGCCAAATATTTACGAACAAGCAGTGAACAGTGTGGACAGGCGCATTATTGCGGTGGCGAAAAAACCATGAATTGTTTTGCCACAAATACGGGCGTTTTCTTCGTATTGGTTCACACAATTGGCGTTGAACTTGTAAGTAATACTCTTTCGCGGCTGAAGAGAGGAACGAAAAAATCAACTCGGTGTGAATGAATCAAATGTGTTCAGCTCCGTCGCGGATTTAAACGGCCTTCGTTGTTTCTTTTTTAGTTTCTTCCCCTTCTGTTCACTTCTAAAGGCAGATAGAGGCATGGAGGGGCGCGAGGAGAGACGGGGCGGGGACGAGAAAGGAAGCGGAGGGTTCTTGTAGAAGGGGAAACGGAGGTCAGGTGAAAGGCAGTCTTAAAGAGATAAGAGCCTCTAACGTCGGACCAAAATGCATGCAATAACTTACCTTACGACATTAACTTGGATTTTACTCAAATACTCGCATCCTTTAAAATGACTTACTCGTGCACGCTCAATCAATCAGTAAGCGTTTCTCTTCTCTTATCGTACGTTGACCAATGTCGACTCCTACTGTTCGATATTTTATTGGGAAACCTCAGTGAAAATGTATAATGGTTTTACTTTTTGAACTGGATTTCAAAAATTTGTTTGCGAGAGTTAGCGATTAATTTGTAAGCCTTTGAATATATTTTCGTCCAGTGGTTGATCTCACTGACGACTTAAAAGAGTATACTCGGTCATTTTTGTGGTACATTCGGTTGTTAAGGTGCAAAGTAAGTTTCCCACGCATCTTCTTAGCTCCAAACTTTTTGATTACCTACGTTAAGTCTTCAAAGTTAGCTCTCTGGCATTTATGTGATTCACAAAATTATTACAAGTTAATGGTGCTTTTGATGAGCAAACGGAAGGCTTAGCGATGGAATTAGCAACTTCCACTGCTCGCTGAAATATTCATGACCCATTTTGAAAATAAAATTTTTAACTTGAGAAACAATTTATTAAATTCTATCATCTATTACTATAGAAGTCCACACCATATTTTAGTTTTGTGGAACTGTACTAATCTGCCGTTGGACAATTGGACGACTTCCTTGAATAAGATTCACCCCAAAATTTAATTAAATTGTAAAAGAGATTGTGACCGTTGTTTAAAATTTCTAGATTCATCCATCGCCCTTGTGAAGAACAACCATATCTTTCCTTATTATTATTTATTATCCTTATTATTTTCCTCTTTACTATCCCAACCATTATCTTTCCTATAGTACTCAAGCGCATCTGTTCCCGATTACGTAATAACTGCGAACTCGAGACATTGTTTCCATGATTAGCTTGAAGCCTTCCATTAATTTATTTATCACCTCTTTCATGTGCAATTGTCTGAAAGGAATTTAATACATCAGTTAATATTATTGAGCAAATTACCTTCAGAAATACTTATCCATATGCTTTAATAGATTCACTCATTTCTAAAAACGAAAGGAACTCTGCAGTTCATTTAATTCATTCCTGCGATTGTCACGCCCCTAAGATAAAGAATAAAACGGCGCTGTATTCGGATTTTAGGGAATTTCATCAATGACATTGAGCAAAGGAGAATTATGTATCATTTTCGACGCCATTGAATATAGTTTGTTATGCATAAAGAAGCTATGAACCCTGACAACAAAAGGGGAATTCACGCACCCTAGTGTGATAATTTGGGCAGCTCGTTTCGCGGAAAACTGTTACGATAAAATGAAAAGCGTCACTGAAATGCAAATGGAGCTGGGATGGGAATCATTGGAAGAAAGACGACTCAATGCTAGATTAAACTTACTAAATAAATTCAGATCCGCATGTTTCAGCACCGCGGTCTCGAAAATTATTCGCGCTCCAACATATATTGGTCGCTTGGATCATGTGTACAAAATTCGGGAAATAGATGCCAGAACAAGCAGACTCAAGGACTCCTTCTTCCCACGGACAATACGGGATAACAACTGTAGGGTCACACTCGGAGATAACAAAAATGTCACTTGCCACCCTCGGCGTCTAGGTAACAATTAGTTATACTCAATTGCATGCACTTTCACTAATCTTCTGTGTGTTGTGTCAAAACCCTTCCCGCATGACCGCATTGGAATGCCATTAAGTAATGTAGTGCTATTTACAGTATTGTTTGCTCTACTTCTGGTACCCTAAATTTCCCCTTCCATCCTTGTCCCTCTCCGTGGGTGAGCCCTCATTCTACCTGCAGCGTTGGGCCAGATTCCTCACCTTGGGTAGGAGAGAGTTTTACGTAGCACGTTCTTGTGGTGGTGATATTTCGCCTAGCTACTTACTAAAATCTAGCTTGCACGTTCCTGATAAATTTCTTGCTGCATCCTGGGGTACAATTGTTTGTTGTAGTTAAGCGTATGTACTTGCATGCTCGTGGAGTGAAGGTAGGTGGATGTGTGTTTGCATGCGCGTGGAATGATGGGATGTATCTATGAATGTGTGCACTGCTGTGGATTGGGGTTTGCATGTGTGTGTTGGTTTTGAATGCGGTATTTCTTTTTTCCTGTTTTGGGTGGTGACCTAACACCCCCCGCCACACGCCCTTGCGGCGGCTAGCGGGGTATTGTGTAGGTGTAGATAATTTTGACAGGATGTATGTTAGATAGACTATCCAAAATTTTGATGCAAATAGTCTCAAATTATAGGATATAAATTATACCATTTACTCGAATTAAGAAGAATACCACCAAACATCTTTTACAGTTATGACCAAACCAGTGATTTTACTGCGAAAATTTTACACTCATCCAGCAACCGACGAGAGAAACTAACGCTCTAGTACTCCTAAAATTTTAGAAAAAGAATTGGTGACCCTTTGTATCCAGCCTTTTTTCCCCATTCTCGCAGAAGTTACAGCAGGTAGGTGATAGACCTCTTATCTCTCTCTCTCTCCTCGTCCTTATCTCACGACATTCTCTCTTCCTCGCCCTCTTGTTCCTCCTCGAATAAAAAAGAGTGATGCTGTTACCTCTGCCTCACCTGTTGATGATGATGATGATGAATCATTGAAAAATGGAGCACGCGCCTTTGTAGCTGTAGCTCTGTAAAACTTTGCCAACAATAAGTTGTAATGGATTATTACCATCAAGTTTCATAAGAGCGAGTTCTATTCGAGTTAATTATAAGGTCACCATTTATTGGGCTATTCACTAATATTTAACATTAAATATCATTTTCATGCTCGTGTTCAACTCTTGTAGTATAATTGTGAAAGGGAAAGAGTGTCCACTTATATACGGAGATATATCGCTCTGTTTGGCACTCAATTTGCCTCTTTTAACTCTCACCGATGTCTCGCTTAAGCTCGCTCGCTAGCGCAGGAATTTCAGAAGTTTGCTTAAAACTTGCATGATTTACACTTTATCGACGGTTTAATTTGTACGTATGATTTTCGTGCCACCTTCTGACTCCAAATCAGGATCCCTAAAAAAAGAAAGTTTATAAATATAAGGGGAGCGGAAATGGGCATTCTCCGAATCGCGAACGACTAATCTATCGGACAAATTGAATAATCAATCAATAAGAGAGGAGATGTGCATGTTTTAGATATCAGAAGAAGTAAATAAGTTATCCACTAAACTGGAAGCAGCATAAAAACATGAAGACTAACAAAATTGGTCGCTGCATTAAAGGTCCAAGGTTGAAGAGAGAGTCAGAGGACATCAGGGACAGGGTCAAGGAGGTCGACACCGTATTGGTGGTGATTAGAATACCGAATAAGCATTACACACAGATAACCGAGCTGTGCGTATAGGCCAGAGGGTGAAGGAGCAGATCCGATGGAAGAATAGGGACCTTCGGAAAGTGGTGCCGCGGGTGGGTGCTAGAGATAAAATTTTGACGGACGGAGTATTCAAGGAGGAAGAGAAAGACAAAGGAGGCCGAGGAAAGAGATGAGGGTTGTGAGGAGTTGAGCGGATTGGAAAGCCTCGAGACAAAATGGATTAGCTGCGAAAACAATATAAAGGGAGGGAGATGTTTCATTGGACTGTGCTGGGTGGACTTCCTTCATTATACGGGCAAAGGAAGCATATCACTTATTGAATAACCATGCGGAGTTCTTGTTTCCTTTACCCTAAACGGAGAAGAGAAGGCGCCGTGAGGAAGAGTGGATGAGGAACAATTGTGTGGAGGAAGAGTCAACCATGTTAATGATCCGGTCTAGGGACTCACGACGAGACTTACAGGGGGTTTAAAGCATACACGCAAACACGTGGGGGGAAGAGTTTCCCTCTACCCCTGTTGGTTCCACGTCCATACAGTTGGGATTCGGACCGGAGGGCATAGGGGGAGGGGGTTGAATGCGGGGAGGGAAGAGGAAAGCGAAATTCGGGCAGACAAGTCACCACCGTCCCCACAAGAGGAGTGCGAAATTAAAATTGTAATTTACACCAGACTCATTACTCATGAAGATGAGATCTAAAAAAAATAAATGAATCAATTCAACTATGAATAACAAAGCGACCGGAAAGAAGTGTCCCAGCATCAAAAAGTGCCGAGAGAGATTCCTGGGTGTACTGAAGATATTCCGGCACCGAGGTGTACACTCGACGGTCAAAACATTTGCATAAAGATTGCAGGCGTGAAACTAACGCATGGTGCGAAGACAGTGATGCGGTGCAAGTTAGAAATGAGAATGAAACCCCAGTGGCCGCAACGAATGAACAACCTCTGAGACGAATAAAGACTATGAGACTTTGTTGCTCCTTTTAGCATTATTTCGAACAAGGTTCTGAGGAGTTCTACATGAATACTGACCTGATATTATTAAGCCAAATTGATAAAACTTTTTCATTTTGCTGTCTTTAATTAATAAAAAAATCGACAATTGCTATTGTTTTAATAGAATGGTGCGAGGGAACGCAGGCCACTTCACTCATTACTTGCACCCCCATAATGTTAAATTCTACCTGTAGTGGGATATATTCTTTCCCTAGCAGGGAACAACTGATATTAAGGCGAGCTCATCAAAAACAGCGCCACGCGAGGAACTACAGGAAGTACTACCATAACTAGAGGAACTACTACTACTGTACGATGTTGTATAACGTTGCATCCAGACACGCTCTCTGGTGTTGTATTTCGGAAATTCACCTCTTGGAGAAAATCGATGAATTCAACCGGAATCTGAATCCGGATCTCCCAATTACTCTGCACACCCCTAGGTTATACTATATTCAGTGGACCGGGGCTAAAATCCCGGGGGGTTTAACATTATTTTCTTTCCACAAATAAAAACACTCCCTTTTCTCCGTTGATAAAACAGTCCGATGTTTACACAAACAAAATGGAGGGAGAATAATATTCATGAAGGATCGAGGAGAAAGGATTAATTGGGGATCACAAAGGGGGCGAGAGATGAATTATAGTCTCCATAGCAGGCGGAGAAATTTCTCTGAATCTCGGAATTTATTTAGGGCGTTTTAAGAAAGAAAACAAATGGGAAAAGAGCGTCGAATGGACTTTGTAGTTAAAATGAAAGGTTATACTAAAAGAATTACGGGTACTGTGATTTAACACGGTCAGTACTTTTCTGTTATTCACATCCTGTAACAAGAAAAGAAGATTAAAACAATTTAATTAACGGGCCTAAAATATCTACCTTTAATCACAAACGTCACGTTATTTCTCGCTTATCAACTTGTGCTCGTAAGTTAGATGAATGCGAAGGGCATTCGGAAATTCTCAAAAGGAAGTTTCACATCAAATATCAAAGGTACTTAAAATGCAAAAAGACGATTAATTAAATTACTCGAAAGCATACATATCACGAGGACGAGAGGAATCAACTATCAGGAGTATCTTTCAGGATTTAAAGCAAAGTCCGTAAAAGGGATAAATATTTGAAAGATGAGAGAGGGCGACATTCTTCAGTAATGAAAATTTGGTTCCTACCCGGACGCACTGGACCTTCTGCTACATTTATCGGCAATTCGTCAAAAATTAACTTAACTAGAGGTGCACACATTGAAATCTTGAATGCGGAGCTGATTGCAGCATAAAACCTCTCACCGGCGCTGAATTTCAGATAACAAGACTTACATTTAATTTCTAAATTGATCTCACCTATTTATATATACATATATTAAAGCATTAGTTGCTCAGTCAGCCAAGGGGTTGCGAGCATTGCTGAGTGAATTGAAGGTTCAGCGCGATAGATATGGGATGACAATCAATATTATTAAAACAAAGGTTTTGCGATTTTCCAGAAAGAAAAAGGCTAAGCTAAACATTAAAATAGAAGGGGAAAAATAGAGCAGGTAGAACAGTTTACGTATCTCGGAAGTGTTTTGGACCAACACGGTCAAAGTAGTAGGGACGTAAGGAGAAGAATTGCGCTAGGCAAGGAAGCTTTCTCAAGGAGGAGGGAGTTGATGACGAGGACTTTGGGTAGGGAAATTAAGAAAAGACTCGTAAAAACTCTGGTATGAAACGTGGTCGCTGAAACAGACGTTGATTGAAGGCTTTTGAAATGTGCGTGGAGAAGAATGGAGAAGGTGAAATGGACCGAAAGGAAAACAGATGAGGAAATACTGGGTGAGGAGAAGGGTTTGTTGAGAGAAATCCTATGGAGGCAGGAAAAATGGATGAAGGGCGTATTGAGCGGTAGTGGAATGTTGAATAAGGTAATAGAGGGGAGAATGTTGGGCAAGCGAGTTAAGGGCAGGAACAGGATGGGGATGTTGGACGGGATGAAGGGAGGAAAGAAGTACACAGAGATGAAGAGGGACCTGATGCAGAGTAAGTTGCTGGATTGGGTTTGTTTGGAGTTCCAAATATTTATTTGATAGTTGTGTCCATCCAAAAACCTACCTTAACAGGTGGATTACCTAATTATATATATATAATTTGTGTCGTATAAACATTTGTGTCATTTGTGCGTTCCATTTCTAATATATATATATATATATATATATATATAAACACACAAACACTAGGTTAATAAATTTTAAACACACAGAAACATAAAAGAAGGACACTTACAGTAGATATTTACTTTTCGACGGCACGGCCGTCGTCATCAGAATCTATATATCTATCTATACCTATATATATATATATATACATACATATATAATTCACTAAATAGTCATAGCAAACACAGAAACTAAAATATATAAAAGATATATATAAATCTTTTATATGTTTTAGTTTCTGTGTTTGCTATGACTATTTAGTGAATTTTATTGTGCACGTTCGTGGCTTTTCCAAGAAAGTGACTATATATATATATATATATATATATATAGTCATATCTTATCTTCCGAAGAAGACGGAGTTCGAGTCCGTCGAAATTATCAAGACATTATTGTGAGTGTTCTTTTTATGTGTTCTCGTGCTGTGTGTTACTGTCTAAGTTTTATATATATATATATATATATATATATATATATATATATATATATATATATATATATATATTCATTCAAACAGAATTAGGTATAAGGAAAGGGGATAGGAAAACACATAAAAGGCAAACACAGGACATGTGGGGAAGGCGGTTTTTGAGCAGATCACGAAAGTAAAAATATTTCCTTATCCGGGATAAGGAAATATTTTTACTTTCGTGATCTGCTCAAAAACCGCCTTCCCCACATGTCCTGTGTTTGCCTTTTATGTGTTTTCCTATCCCCTTTCCTTATACCTAATTCTGTTTGAATGAATATTTGTGCGCCGTATGGCGGGATTTTCAAGTTTGAATATATATATATATATATGTGTGTGTGTGTGTGTGTGTATGTATCGTATGTATAGGAATAAGTTCACACGATACATAGTACAAACGTGGATAATGAATTAACCTATCCTCATTCCGAGTAAACAGTCCACGATTGCCTCCCCGAGGAAAGTCATTTTATGTCCGCATCAGTCCACTATTGATTGGGACACGATTTCGCGGGACCCAAAAAAGAAAACCGTGCGGTAGGTCCTAGAATAAACCCCACGACGGGTCAGATGGTCTGCACTTTGGGGTGAAAATAAACTGGGAAGGAGTGGGGGAGGGAAAGGCACAGAGGGGCGGTCGGGGGTAGGGGAGAGGGGAGCGAGAGAGAGCAACCCCAAAGACACGCGATGGGGATGCCCGAGAGGGAGGGGAGGGGATTCCAGGTCAGGGATTGGAAGAATTCGGGGAAAGTGGATGATGAAGCCCACCCACCAAAATGGCAGGGACACCACGGCATGTCCAATGAATGAATGTCAACATTCTCTTGTCGCGACTTATCGCGGGTAATATTAATGTGGACGTCGATATTCAGCAATGCTAGTGCGGAGATTTATGACGATGTTTTCAAGTTTCTTAGAACTAAAATTTACTAGAATATGTGTCTTTTGTTTTTGCAAAAATCACTTGTTACACATTCACTGGTTTGCACTGGAAGACTCAATAGCTCATTAATAAACAAGTACTTCGAAGAGGTGGCGAATTTATCAACATAATACATTTACTCTGAGACATGTCCAATATAACAATTTAAATATAACATTGTAATGGAGGCAAACGGCTAATTTAAGTGTACAACAAGAGAAAAAACTAAACAAGGAGTGAGAAGCATGAAGCATGGAGAAACATGGAGAGTGATAGGTTATTACAAGGGCAAGGATGAATTAAGAGAAGCAGACACAGGAAGTTGTCAGATGTCAAGGTGCCACAAGTCAATGAAGAGATTGTCTGTCCGGAGACGTGCTGTAATTACCAATCTTTGGAGTGACAATTCGTGATGAAGAACTCATTTAACAAATGCTTCGAGAGTAGAGGAAGCAAGACAACAAGACGTAAGGGCGAAGGCGTTACCTCGAAGTGAGCCATCTGAGTGATCAGATGATCAGACCCATTCTGAGTCTGATCCGATGACAGTTCCACTTAGATCTCATTTCCTCATCACAGCTTCCGATATACACAAACAAGTGGTTCAATCGGATCGCCCTTCATCCTCCGTCGTGCGCTAAGGCTAACACTCCACCTTCATTTTCGAGCCTCAATCCCATTCCCCAGGCAATTCTATTGCCTATTTACGTATCCATATTTCTCTCACGGGTACGGTGCCTAAATTACGTACCGTTTATAGTGACACAGACAGAAATGGATATGTTGGTCGAATAGTAACATTTGTAAATGTAAAAAAATGCAAAAAAATTAAATTCGGCATTAAATTGAATTATGATGTAAAATCGAAGAAACAATATTGAAGAACCCGAAAAAGAGTAGGCGAGGACAATTCTCCTGTATTTATACATGATAGGATGGAGTTTCATATATAAATTGAATTACATGATGTTAGCATAAAATCCGCATAGTTTACCACATACACAAGCAAAAAACAATATATATATGGTAATTTGAAAATTAGCAGTTCTCAAAATATGCGGAGATTAGACATTAAATTTTCAAAATATAAAAAAAACCAGATGTTGTACATGTGAGTTACCTGTCTTGGGTATTCAATTTATTTTTGTGGCCCTTCCTACAGGGATTTAGAGGGGTAGCTTTGCGTTTTAATTCTTTCAGCTATGCCTATTATGTCCTTCACATGGTTTTCAACACATCTTCTCGTGTGTATACGAGTGTATATAAATGTATATTGTACATGCATATGTTAAATTATAGGTTATACACAAATTAAAAGTAGATTTTGGCGGATGTCTAACAGCTATTGTGTTGTGCGCATAATCGTTCGCAGTCATGCGAACATCCTATTGTTTGCCTTAAATTATTTATATTACCTCGTTCTACTCTTCCATTGCATAAATTTTGCATTGAATTTGAAGTTACTAAGGGGGACAATCAGCGAAACGATGGCTGGAATATACGCGCTTCCACTCGCTTTTTGGGAAAGGTTGTCGGTTTATGGTTAATATGTTCACTAATTCGAATTCAGAGGTTGAAAGTTCGATTTCCACCCAGTTTGGTTTTCCTCTACCTCTACCATTCATGATTATCTTTTCTGTTTACAATTAACTATCAAAGGTCAAAACTCGCTGTTTTGGACTTTTGTTACATTGAACCAAATATTAAATAAATGATTGAAGCCGAGGAAAAAAATGAAGAAAGAGATGAAAAAAATAAAGTGGATGAAAAAATAATCAACAAGGAAGTGAACAGCATGGTGGAGGAGAGAAGGTTATTAGGAGAAATTCTAAGACGACCGGAAAAAAGTAAGGAGGAAATGATGATTGGTCATGGAATGCGGAAAAAGACTATGAAACGGAGGAGAAAACATTTAAGGGTAAGTGAGATGGAAGATATTTGGGGGTTGAAAATGATTTATTGTAATGCATTGTATGGTTTAAGGGCATCTAGTGTATGGTTTAAGGGCATCTAGTGCATGGTTGGGCTTACAAATGAAGCAGTGATGGAAGCATCCCTTCGTCCATCAAAAGCTGTCTTAACCGGTAAACTATTTTTAGTAATACTTGTAATTAATAGTTAAGGATTGGAAAGATCCGTTCTCTATCATAAATAATCAAACTCAAATATCTTATCATATGGCTTCATAATCTTTGCAACTTGGCGGAGTACAAGCACGGTCTTTAAATCGTATTCTCGATTTATTGCCACGAAGAGGGCGGGGGGTGGCTGAGGAGGCATAGGAGATGAGTGCGGGACATCGTCCGTCCCTTTGGGGCAGGGAAGAAGGGTGGATGGGGAAAGGGCTCTGCGGGGGGGGGGGTGATTCGAAGAAGGGCCGTCGGGAGGTGTTTTTAGGATGTCAGAAGCCCATTTACGGATCGATGGGCTCGCGGTTGAGGGCCCCTCTCGGAGGCCGATGGGAGAGTGGGGCTTCCTCCTCCCTCCAGAAACAGGCGTGGGCCCTTAATTCGGATATTTAGAGATTCCAGGGATGTGGAGGGTGGTGGGGTGGGGATTATTTGAGGTTTTGTGAAGGGAGTGAAGGGAAGGGGGAAGGTCATCGCACGAGAGAGAGACCGGGGAGGGAAATCCTCTGGGGCCATTCGAACATTGTCCCACGGAAAAAGTTCACAGGGGACGTTTTAGAAACATGGCGTGATTACACGTACACGTACATAGCATTAGGACATAAGCCTTCTGAAAATTGAGATGTTCTTCTTCTCTGTTGATAATATTGACATTAAAAAATGAAATATGCTGATGAAAATGTTTCTTCTTCTCTTTTCATTATATTGAAGTAAAAAAATGTAATCTGCTGATGAATGAACTACCTGAATTGAAATACGCAATTAATGCTGGTGAGAATTTGTTTTTACGCCCCGAATACCTGCAAGGTCATTTTAATAAAGGTAATTTACTCAATTGAAGGCATGTTTTGAACTGTCTATAAGAAATATTATTGAGTATTACGTTTCGCGTGTTTTCTCTTAAGCTTGCTCTACTTTATTTTCCTCTTGCTCTTCTTGCCGTCTCGTATTTGCTCTCATGCCTTCTAAAAGGCCTATCCTCTTCTTTTTTTATCACATATTACCCCCACATTCTTCTTTCTAGGAAGAAGACCTTCAACATCCCACTACCTCGCCATATCTCCTCCAAACACTGTTTATTTTCTTTTTTTGAGGATTTCACCTCCATCTACTTTCTCTCTTCTCCCTACGCCATTTTTAAAGCTCCATCTTTGACCCTCTCCCCTTCCAACCTAATGCATCAATATTCCTCCACAATCACGACTCAAAAGTCTTCATTTTTCGTCCAATTTTCTCAGAGAGTAGATCCATACAGGGCTACGTTCAATGTTAACTCCTCCACTAATCTTTTATAAAGGTCTTCAATTAGTGTTTCCATCAGTTGATAATCCGAGGTAAGTTTAGATTGTTACTGTGATGGAATTGAATATTATGAAATGTGAAACATTCTCAAAGAAAATGTATGAAAAATCAAACGTCCTCGAGATACAATGCCAATAAAAGAAACTAGAAGAAAAGAAAGGAACCCGAACTAAGAATCCAAATCATTTACCCCAGGTTACTATGGTTCAATTGTGTGAGGGCAGGCTAAGATCACCTCCTATATGTCCTCACAATCAAACCCTACAAATAAACATTCGACTACACGAAGTGTAGAATTGTACGGATTTTGTGTTACTGCTGTAGAATCGGTAGGTTGTTATTCAAGATAAAACTAAAAGGCGGTTGAAATAGGCTCAACAGAGATATACATGCATGGTGGTGTCGATGACGTATTTAGCGGTTTAACGGAGGCGAGGATTGCCGAGGGGCCCACGTGATTAATGGCGGCGGGGAGCGGGGTGGAGGGGCTGATGAGGAGAGGAAGGGAAGTGGTGGGCGGTGCGAAGTATGATTAATGACGAGAGATACTCCCGGTGCGGTGACAGGAGCCGACTTTAACTCCACCTTACGGAGAGTAAACAAGGCAGCAAGGGATACGTGGGTGAGGGGGAGTGAAGACACGGCTCCGAGGGAAGGGTCAAAGGTCTCGTTGACGTGGAAGAATCCGATCGTGAAAACTGGTATTTCTGAAAGTGTCTATAGCCCCGTTATGAATTTATTTAAGTAAAAAACTAAGATGGCACTCAAGCAAGCTATCGTTTTTTATTATAAAAATTATTTAGTGCTATAGAAATATTATTTAAAAATTTCCCTGTTATAATGCATATAGTTTCTTTCTGGTTTCTTAAACTCATTTAAAAATTGAAATATGACGGTTAAGCTGTTAAAATACATCATGTTTTTTTATTCAAGATGTCTCAAGATCTCATTCATCTGAGAACCTGACCACTTCCGAGGGAGGGACACGTTATGCGTTTTCTCGACGATTGAGGTGAATTATTCATCGTAGAAAGAAGCTGTGAATCATTAATAATTAATAAGTCAATATGTTAATCTGGATTAATAATGACGTACAAAATTATTTAGCTGACTTTTACAAACCCACGGAATAACTCTCCACACCTTCAACCTTCACTGCTGGCACTCAGTTACACTTTTTACAGTAAAACCTATTTGCTTAACAAATAAAGGCACCGCCACATTCATTGCATTTCAAAACATAACAATAGCTCTTTTTTTACATTAAATACTGTCTTTTACAAACAAAAATGTTTCTCAATTGGCCGGGGTCTTTAAAGAAATATAAAACACTTCTTTCGGAAATCTGTTAATATTATTCCTTGAAATACTAAGGAATTTACGAACGGAACGCAACAATTTCTTGGATATATTCTCCGGAATAAATATATTTTATCTTGAAGTTACCAATTTGCAAGTTAGCGTTCTAAGTGATGTTAATGGAAGATATCTCTTAATGAGAAAGTTTAGAAGGGAAGTTTTCAGTCCTTAAATTGTTTACTCTCATTGAAGAGCAAACGTTGGTAAATTTTAGGTCTTCCTAACCAAGTCTATATATATATATATATATATACACTCGTATATACACTCGTATATATGTTTTGAGCAGAAGAAATATGACATCTTTGGGTTGAATAAAAAATTACGCTTTTTCAAAATTCCACCGAAAAATGGAAATACTAGTGCAAATAGGAATTGAAATTAGATAAACTAACACTTAATTTTAGTGAGAATTTAAAACTTAAAAGTAGCAAGTGATGAAGCTTTGAAGACAAGCTTTGAACTGCATATATTACAAAATTTTAATAACGTTTTCTTTTGAGGAAAAAGCGCAAGTAAATATCCTCGAAAAGCGAATGGTTTGAATTAATGGAATAATGCCAAAAGAAAATAAAAAAAATACTTATTTCCTCACCACAAAGAAACCGTAAGGACGCTTTATACATGCAGGGCAATGTAGCGCAACCAATTTCAGTCCGAGTTCGCAGGAAAAAAGAAAATCCAATCTCATTGTGACTCAAGAGGACGACGATGGCTTTCGAGGAATGGTGGAGGGGTGAATCAAAATAGCAGGAGTGGCAAAGGGCGAAAGGGGTAATGTGCAAAAGAGCCCTCCCGTTGTTTTTCGAGAGTCGTGCCGGTTAAGCGAGATAGGATAGAGAGAAGGGTCTCTCAGGTAATGACGAAACGCGATAGTAATTGAAAATAAACAAATGGTGCAAGACAAAAGACCTCGCGGACGAGCCCAACTACACGACTACTAAGGAAAAGGAATTAGAAAAAATAGCTTTAGAAGTTGGAAATACCCAGCGCTCTCTCTCTCCTGAGTTGTCCTCGAGAATTCATTTAAAGTTAAGCAAAAAAGAACGTATTTGATTTTTATATTACACCGGACTCGCAATTTGACATTTAAAAGATATATCACTTTCCTATAGATTGATACAAACAAGCGGTAAAGAATGTATCGTCCTGGGTGTTTCATTTAATTTTCTTAAACATAGAAAAATAAATGGTCCGAATGAATAAAAAAATACTGATTGAAGAATCGCTACAAAATAAAAGGTATACAAAGGTTGTATTCTCCTTTATTTGTTCAGATACATTCTCAAGAACGTTGCTGAGTAGCTTATAGTATTCTCAATATAGCTGATGGATTCACTGTTTCGATCGATCAGTAATTACTCATTAATGGCTACGTAGATTTTCGCGGCGGTGGCTTGAAGAATTCTGCAAATTCGGGTTTTCACCGTGTTGTTGTTTGAAGCCGACAACAGTTTCGCCGAAGTTGCATCCAGCGTCTTCAGGTCGAAGATGAGGGACTCAGATTTTGGCCGTCCTTAAATAGGTGGTCCCGTCCAGGTGCTGCTCTCTGATCGGTCCTTTTTCGAAGGACTCTCTTCCACGCGTTGTGGAGATGGTAGCCTTCATCTCTATTGAAATTCGCCGGGTTTTTGGCTATCTCAATAGCTTCTCTAATTAGGCGTGGGTAATATCTACTTTCTTTACTTATGATTGTAGCGTCATGGAATAGAATGTTATGGCCGGGTTCACTCCATTTATGTTCGGAGATGGCCGAGAGGTGAAATTGTTTATAAGGAGGGGATACCACTCCGACCTATAGTCAGCCAGATCGATGCTCAAACATACGGACTGGCGAAATACCTGGACCAATCTCTAGAGTTCTACGTCGGAAAAACATCGTCATTCGTGAAAAACTCCGGGAATTTCATCGACATCCTGAAAAAGATTACAATTGACAGCAACGAATTATTGGTGAACTTCGATGTTGTTTCACTGTTCACTAACATCCCGATAAAGGAATCGGTGGAGATCGTTAGAGGCCTAACCTCCAACGGCATTCCGGAAGACTTCCCCACACTGGTGGAGCATTGCCTCACGAATGCTTATTTTTTGTGGAACGAAGAATTCTACGAGCAGACAGAGGGTGCAGCCATGGGTTCGCCGCTGTCTCCGGTAGTGGCTAACCTGTTCATGGAGCATTTTGAAGAAAAGATCCTTAATCAGTACGAGAAAAAACCTAGGATGTGGTTAAGATATGTGGATGATACTTTCGTCATCTGGCAGCACGGCGCAGCAGAACTTCAGAAATTTCTTCAATTTCTCAACTCACAACATCATTCCATCAAATTTACGATGGAAGTAGAAAAGGACAACCAACTACCTTTCCTGGATGTCTTAGTCAAAAAGAAGAGTGGTGGGAAGCTGGGACATGCTGTCTACAGAAAGAAGACGCACACCGACCGTTATCTAAACGCAACCTCTCACCACCATCCGCTCTAGAAGACATCTTTGGTGGACAAACTAGTTCACAGAGCGTATGAAATCTCTGACACCGATTCTTTGCTGACGGAAAAGTAACATCTCCTGAGAGCACTACAACAAAACGGCTATCGGAAAGATATGGTCTTAAAAAGGACCGCCAGGGAAGAAAGGCAAAGACGAGATTCTGACAAGCCAATCAAGGAGACGGAACCGGACCCAAAGGCATACGCGACTATCCCCTTCGTATCGGGAACATCCGAGAAGATAGCCTGAATCCTTAAAAAGCACGACGTGGTGACAAGGTTCAACTGCACCAAGAAAGTAGCGGACGCGCTCCCCGGACCGAAGGACAAAATCTTGAAAGACCTATACGAAGGGGTCTATCAAGTACCGTGTTCATGTGGGATAGCCTACATCGGGGAAACCTGCCGAGCTATGAAAGTTCGGATGAAAGAACACTTCCGGGCTACAACGAATAAACAGTTTCACCTGTCGGCCATCTCCGAACATAAATGGAGTGAACCCGGCCATGACATTCTATTCCATGACACTACAATCATAAGTAAAGAAAGTAGATATTACCCACGCCTAATTAGAGAAGCTATTGAGATAGCCAAAAACCCGGCGAATTTCAATAGAGATGAAGGCTACCATCTCCACAACGCGTGGAAGAGAGTCCTCCGAAAAAGGACCAATCAGAGAGCAGCACCTGGGCGGGACCACCTATATAAGGACGGCCAAAATCTGAGTCCCTCATCTTCGACCTGAAGATGCCGGATGCCCAGTTTTCGGACTGTTGTCGGCATCACACAACAACGCGGTGAAAACCCGAATATGCAGAATTCTTCAGTACTCATTAAGTTACGCGAGAGACGATTGCCTGTATGAAATCATACTTACCGAGCACAAGTTTTCACTTAAACGTATGATTCACTTTTCGCAACCATTTATAGGCGTCAATTCAATACGCATATGTACATCAGCTCCTCAATATTTAAGTTTTTCTCATTCCGGAACCGGTAACTCAGATAAGACGATCATATTTCAAATCAAGATTACGAAACCTAAGGCGTCTTTTACGTGAATAGCGGTAAAAGCTTAACAAGAAATTTATTCTGCATACTCCCGTAAGTCCTGGAAAATTGATGACAATTACATTATGTAAGAGACTAGACAATTCACAAAAAAGAATAATATTGGTGAAAATCAGTGGAACAAGCGGCTTTGTAGATCATTTAGAAGTCCAATGGTGCAGAATGGTGGTCATTTTTTTAAGATGAAATTGGGATCTAGAGTTTCCCTTCAAGATCCAAAGTATTCAGCTCAAATGTTGGTTTTGATAGCTGAGCTTCAATCGTATCCTGAACCAAACCTTGACAAGTGTAACACTAACAAATTTAGGATGTAGGGGCCATTTGATATCCTTGTGCCACCATTTTTATTTCCCACAAAGTTCTCTCAACCAGAAAACCACACTGAATATATACGATACACGGATTTAAACTAGGATCGATATCTCTGCATGTTGATGTCGCATGACACGTCGGCTTCTTAGCAATATCTATGCATCTCTGTGTATTGTTTATACCTCTTAGTCTAAAACCGTTTGCAAAAAATCTAATCATTTTCTGATGCGTATGTTAAATCCATATTATTTGTAACTCGTTGCATTCCAGATAATTGCTAAACATTTACCTCAGCCTAAGCGGCTAACAATTTCTCCCTTGAATCCCATTCTTCATCATCCTGTAACACAACGTCTCTTTTCCATGCATTCAGTTTTCCTGCCTTCGAATATAAATATCTTCTAACCTTCTCTTAGTTTTTTTCGAGATTATACAACACTAGGTTCCATTTCAAAGTATTAACTAACATTTGCCTGACTTCTTTAATTCAACGTCTACGACTCCCTCTCCTTTGCAACGCAATTATTCAATGAATGCCTTCAGTTCTTGTCTATAATTTCCACTAATTTAATTTTACCAAACATGTGAAGTGTCCCACATGCTTTAAGTTACTTAGATGAGTAACTTGGCCTTAATCACTCTTTCAGAGGCTGATTAAATTTCTTCTCTTGTGATTGATTCACGTCTCGTTCTCTCACATCCATTTTTTAGTTATCGTTTCCTCTAATTAAGACCACAATATCATAAACTAAAGGCTTTGTTATGGACCTGCTCAATTAACTAACTTACGAAGCGTCGCTCAAGCACACCAAGCATTATCACTGAGGCGGGCGAAGCCACTATTCATGGATTTGGTGTCAGTTTCGCTCTCTGCTAATGGTGTGCGATATAAAGAAACATGATCAAGTGGTAGGTTCGGCGCAAGGCCCCCACCGCCTCTCCCCCTCATGAGACGAGCTGCAGCCCAGCCTCCCTCGTACACACGACGCATTTGTCGTCGATGTTTACGGCTCGCATTGTTGCGTCAGGTCGAGAAGGGCTCGACAATGGAGGCGTAGAGAAGCCTTTTAGGGTTTCGCAGGGGCCGATTGGGGTTGGGGGAAGAGCTCGCCTCACGATGGCGGTCATTAGCACATCTATTTACGGATGGAAATTAATCATCACGCCTCACTATATGAGCATAGGGAGGGAAGAATTTACGGTAACATCGCGTGCATCATTAAACAAGGAAATAAATGATCGATGCCGCGAATGTTCACGATCAGATGAACCGTTATGGAGTCGAACAATGGGGAATAGAGATGGTCGATTCACAGTAAAGATTACCGAATACCAACGATTCGATTACACCCAACTGATTTAACTCATGCGCTTTTGAAATTTATTTTTAATTTGTCGTACTAACAAAAACAACAGTAAATAGTATACAACTGACGGACGGCTTACGAGCAGAGCGAGGAAACTCCTCCGTTTTTCACGTACGCCCGCATGAATAAGCACATGAATAAGCACCTCTTATGACGGGGGCGGAGCAAGCGTGGCGTTGTTCGTACCTGCCAACAATTAACAAGAACCGAAAGCTGTTACATTGTGCCGCCAACGTTTCGGCAGCTGACTGTTTGTCCTTCGGGCTCATCTTTCTTCGGCTTGTAGAGGAGGTTATTGTTGAAACGTCGATCATAGGAAGCGCTCGGCGCCCAGTGTAGTGTTTACAAACCTTTAACGTCCACCTACCTCCTGGTCCACTTATCCAATTAAGGTTCACGTAACTGAAGTAATAAATCAACGTTAATAATAGGAAGACTGAAATATAATTAATTTTATCAAAAGTTTTTTCTCTGAAAAAATTATTAAGAGCAAAGTTTAATGCTGAAAATCAATAAAAACGTGCGTTGTAAATAATCGCTATATCATTTACATACTTTTTAGAGCTCAGAATGCATATAAACTACTAATTGAGCTTCTAATCATGATGAAAAATGTTTGAAGTACTGCACAGTGACAACAGTATTCTGGCGGCTTACGCTTCACTTGGTTAAAAACAGACCTAAAAATCAATACCCGGGCTACTAAAAACAGTGAAATTCGAATATCCGAAATCGATCATTAGGGAAGTGTTCTAGTCTAGTCAATCCAGTCCGAGTATGGCAGCGGAGGTAAAAATCCGCATTTTCACAAAGATCTTTTCGGTTTACTATTACTTTCATACCAAAGTAATCGGTGTAATTGGAAAGTAAACATAATTTCTACCACTGAATTTTATATGGAGTACGTTATTTTTGAAATATAACAAATATACGAAAGAAAAGATAGTTTTGATCGAAGAACTTTCAATGAGTTTTGAGCTACACCGCGAAACATTTGACGTCATTCCTAATCACAGGTGACGTTTTTTTGGAAGACGTGCATTTACTTACTTACTGTTCTAAAAAGATCAATCAATCAAGCACGAAAACCAAATTCAATTCAATCAATCCAGATTTTTATGCAAATAATGAAACGCTTTCACTCTACTCAACGAAAAATTTTGATCTAATTAATGGTTTTTGTTCCCAAAACTCCGCAAATAAGAAATATAGGAAAATACACTATGAGAGAAGAAATACTTAAAATTAAAAATTCGTAAAATTAGTTGCGTCACCGTTCTAGGGTCCCGCACACGAGTATAGACTTATTATCAAGCTTCATAGACTTACTATCCATCTAAACGTCGTTATCTCATGGTAAAAACTTGTACAACAGGTTTCGCAATGATAATATAGAATACTTCACCAAAGGAAATAATTAGCAGGGAAAATTCTTAAATCCTAAACGTTTTGAATTTGGTTTAACCGAGAGAGAATTCCAAGAAGTGAGATGAAAAATTGAAAGAGGGGATTCGTCCCTTCGGTTCGCACCAAGCGGGATCATGGCCACGGCATTGGGACCCGCACATTCGTCGGGTGTGAATATTCTGGCGGGGGTCGCTGCCGGGCCTGGGGGGGGGGAGAGGAGGGCATGGCACCGGAAGGGCGAGAGCGGAGATCACTCAACCGCAAGACTCCAAAAGGGCGAACTGTTGTCGAATTAGAACGTCGTCGTCGGTTCACCGGGATGACGCGGGTGGGTAGGGGTGGAGGTGTGGGTTGGTGAAACCCAGGAGTGTCGGCAAAGGGCATGAGGCCACGAGGGGTTCCTCCGGCCCGGCGATCGGAGAGGCAGTGCAGGGATTTGGGAGAGGGTGGTAATGGAGGGGAATTTGCGATTATTCGGCGCATTGGCGGCAGCGGTTGGCGGAGTGGGGGATGGAGGGAGGCGTGGATGGGGGTGCGAGAGAGAGGGAGGGGGTGGGTGGACGGGCGGAATGGAGCGAGAGGGGGTATGGGAGCACTTCGACCTCTGCTGCGAGGTGACCGCGGTCGCCATGGCAACGCGGGGAAAACAAACGGGCGGAGGGGAATCGGAAAAGTGGGGCGCACCCCTCCCCCCTCCTTTCCCCTCCGCCCGCCCACCCCTTTGCCCTGCGACACCCCCCGCACCCAATCTCATTACACTCCAACATGCCCATTTTCTTTTTTTAATGAAATTCTGTCGACGACTCGAAGCAAGACTGGCAATGAAAAATTATCCATTTCTGGTTTATTTAACAACTAATTCAGGTCCTTTTCGTAGGGCATCCGAATCAAAGGGAGCTTTGGCCTGCGATGCTCCGACCATCATAAATCATGTAATAGGGACCAGAAATACCACCGACTAGCATGATGATCAAACACTGACAGTTCCAAAGATTTCCGAAGCGGCGATTCTCAAAAAAGACTCCTCCGGGATATATTCCACTGTTTCAGGCTTCACTTCATGGAAATATTTATTATCCAAATTTGAAAGACTTTGTACTTTTTCAAAGATTTTTACTTTAAGCTTGGTAAATGTTCATTCCTCCAGGTCCTCATTTTGTCACGGTATCATTATTTTCTCTTTACGATATCATTATTTGCATTCAGGTCATGACACGGAGTTAATTCACAGCCGAGGATAATGGGTTTTGCTAAATTTTATACTTTATTTCGCGGATAAGAAACATGAATTTGACAAAGAATGTGGAGAAATAAGTTGAAAGCTATATGGTGAAAAATGACAACAAATACATGGATAGAAAAATTAAGGTGCTGGATAGAATATACGGCAAAAAAGTTTTATTAAAGTTATGAGAAAAAAGGAAACCGAAAAGGATTGGGTACACTCAATGAGAGAACTGTCTGGAGAAGAGAAGGAAAATTTTTGGGAAAGAGAAGAGAATATAATGACGAGGAAGAATCAATACATAGAGTTAAATGAAGCAGGAGCGAAGCGGGTACAACACGGGAGCATCCGTTTATATGAAACCTGTTCTTGCGAGGTAGTTGTTGCGGATTGTGACCACGATTTTTACCGAATGTATTTATTTTTATGAAAATGGACGTCTTATTACTAGGTTCCAAATATATTCAACAGATTCAAGCGAGATGTAATGGAAGTTTGTCATTATGAAAAAAACAAAATTTGCACTTTTGCAAATTACAAATTTCACTTTTACAAATGAATCTGTGGAAAAGTTGAAATTTTGTTTTTCTCATTATTACTAGGTGTTTTGAAGTTCTTATCCGCGCAGGAGTGCCAATAAATTGATACAATGCACACCGTGCAGTTTGAATAAAATTAGAAGCATCGTCCGCACATCTCGTTGAGTTGGAAGATTCGATGTCTCAGCAATAAACGGTAAGATCAATCAATGACAGAGAGCGGAAATAGCGCTGTAGACTCAATCCGTAAGGAACGAGTCCCGAATCCAAAATAGGTATCATTTGGAAGGCAAATTGGTAGTATAAGGATATGAGAAATATATATTAAATGAAATAAGCAATATCCTTTATTTAGGTTTCAAACTCAATTTTTAAAACCACATGCGTGACAACGTGGTCAAAAATTGCCCTGCAACCTGTCGGGTTTGACAAGGTCACAGGGCCCAGGTTTCGATCGATGTCACCAACCGACTTTCTAAACCAATCAATATGACATCTTAGAACTTCAACTTTCTGACACACCATAGGGAATAATGTAAGAGGCAGCCACGATTGCCCGGGAGGAGAGAATTTTCGCCAGCAGTCCGGGGTTTAGTACCATCCTGGTACCAACTCATCTATCATAACAATCCTTAGGGATGTATAGCTTAGAGCTAAACATAATTTATTCAAAATTCATCCAAGTCATAATTTGCATATTTATTTAGCCAACAAACAATATTTTTTCTAGTATATTTTTCCAATGGTTGGTAAAAAAAGCTTGGGAAGAATTGGAGGTAACAATGAAAGCTGGTCGGTAATCCCTAAACTGGCACCGGAAGACATATCAATATGAACCTCGCTCCACTCTCATCCTCCTCAAGCGTTAGGATTTTGGAAGGGATAGATGCAATTAATTTAATTCGATCCTATGAAAGCCATTACCCGGATGGCTCAGATTGGAATTTAAGGGAAGTTCTCGGATTCCCCAAAAACACTGCTACGCTCTACAATACCCTTTGACAATATGGAACCGTTGTCCATTCAACGTCAAACATTCCATTACTCCACAAACCCAGACCCAAAGGGTACTCCAAGAATGGGAAGATTGATGAGGATCGATGTTTGCCATTGATTGCAGATTTAAAAAATATCAGCTGGAGTGCCTTTCGTTCAGATTTTAAATAACGACTTCAAATAAGTGAATAGAGCTGAAATTCATTCATCAGTTTCTCAGGAAAAACTAATGAATTTATAGCAGGAAATAGGAGAAGAGTTAAGGGATAGTGAACTCATCGTCAACCTTTATATACTACTCAGGAGCGAGTGGCGGATGGAGAGCCTGAATGGGCAGTACCAGGAAGAGGAGTAAGGCTGCGGTGTCCATTGCCACTAGTGCTGTTCATCGTTTATGTGGAGGAAATGGTTAACAAGGCATGGAAAAAACTGAAGATAGGTATGAAAGTCGGTGGAGAATTCATAAATTCAATTAGGTTAACGGTGGACCAAGTTTTGATTTATCAGTCATCCAAACGTAGCTGAGTGCATTGATAAGTCAATGCAATAGGCATGGGGTAAGAATAAATGCAAACAAAACGAAGGTTATGTGGTTGTCCGAGAAAAGGCAAGGCTAAGCTTAATATTAAAATAGGGTTAAATATTATAATAGGAGAGAGGGAGGAGAGAAGATTGCTGGGGGAGGAAGGTTGAATGAAGAGGATTTTGATTGTAAATAGGATGTTGAGGACTGTGACAGAGGGAAGAATGTCAGGCAGATGGGGGAAGGGGTAGGAATTAGAACAGCCCAACTATGAGACATGGCAATTAACACCACACGGCCGCCATGTGAGGAATTTACGAAGGCAGAAAAATATCTCTTCCAGAAACAACCGCGATCATTGAGTCCTCGTCTGGCCATTAATGGCCGACAACTGCCCACAAAGTGCGCCTCCTAATCCCTATTCCGACTTTTATATCTTGATAATTATTATAACTTGATTTTTTAAGGGCATCATTCGAAAATTCAAAAGAAAATCCAATCTTAATGGTTAAGTGTTTGAGAGGATGAAATTACAATAAATTGTTTCCCCAGATTGACTAATACGTTTGCATGAACACCTCGAGTTACACAGGAAAACAGATGAGAAATGAAAAGGAGGGGCAAAAAGCCGATGGATGGAGGGAGAAATCAATGCGTAGATCAAATGTTTTAGATTGATATTAATAACATCTAGGGATTACAACAACAAATTCTGAGTCCATTGAAGATTCAGTGTGATAGGTATGGAATGAGAATCAGTCATTTTAAAGCAAAGCTTATATAGAGGTTCTCCACAATAGGAAGGTAAGGATAAAAATTAAAGCTGGAAGTCATAAATTATGGCAGGTAGAACGTGCGACCCATTCAGGAAGTGTTTAGAACTATTTTTTGAAAAGAATAAAAGAAGAAGAACCACGTTTATCAAAGAAATTTATACAGAAATGGTTTTTATAGGTTGCTCAAGATCTAACTTCCTCAGTTCACACAAAAAAGTTCCCAAAAATTGCCCTTATGCCGATGAAGGTGAAGAAGGAAGAGTATTTAAAATAATTACACCCATTTAGTTAATTAAAATAAAAAGTTCTAGTTTTCCCCAAATTGCGGGTAATGAGGATGTTAACCAAGATAAATTGTGATTTTACTTAAGTTTTGGCGATAAAACTGATTATTAATTGAAATAATGACTCCTACTAATTTACAAATACGTATTTTTATCTTACAAACATTTGTTACTGAAAATATGTCCTAAAAAAGATTTGCTTCTTATTTAAAAGATAAAACGGTGTTTAAATCGTGGAAATCCATTCATCATGAGTGAAGATAGCTCCTTTCGCTGTATAAGCATACCCATCCTCCGCCCACGCATACGTCATCGTCATGTATTCACTGGTATGGCGAGGAATGACTTCAGGCTCTGCGCTCGAGATTTTTTCTCGAACGGAAACCGATTCTTCCCGTAATGCTCTGTTATCAGCAGTGCCATATATAATTTGAAATGGAGCAGAGGGGCCTCGGCTCCTCCCATTCAACCCCACACCACGCCATTCTTCCCCTCCCCTCCCTTTCCAGAGATGCCCTCGGAAGAAGACCACCGCCAACCTGGGCGGAAAGGCAATATCCCCACCGTTAACGCATTGGCTCGGAAGAGGCGATGGCCCATTGTGGTATCAAGGCTCACACTCTCCACGGGCCGGTCCCTTACCCCGAGAGGCAAGAGGGAACGCGAGGGGCCGACGAGGGCGAGATCAAGAGGCCCGGCCCCTATCCTCTCATTTCATGCCTTCTCGAATCTCCGGTACGCGAGCGGCATTGCGGAGGCGGGGGCTCTCTCGTATTTCCCGGGCCAAAGGGCGGATTGGCTCCATTGGGGACGCCGTGCTCGCCGAGTGAGGCCAACGAGACGACGCGACGGCCGCGTCTCATTCCGCACATATACATAAATTTGCTCAACGACGATTGCCCAGCTGACAGCGTCTCATCACAAAAACAACACATATTTTGCGAAGGATTTATAGGGAAACTTAGCTACTTTCTGAGCCTCCCGGAATACTGAATTGAAAGGAATCTGAACTCAACTAATCTTCTGAATCAACAAATTTTTCTTCGGGAATGTTTGCTGTCATATATAATGATGTACGTAATAATCATTAATAAATCGTGACGCTCGTTGCCACTAGAGCAAAAACTTACAACGTAGTCGTAAATGAATAATTAATTAAACAAATAAAGACATACTGTGTTTGAACTACATCCGCGAACAGAGAGGCGTCTGCACTCTTGGAAGCGTTCAACTGCTTGCACTGACAGTGGGGAATGCTTGCTGCAATAACATGAATCGCCTTGAAGGTGCTAGTATATCTTCAGTGTGCAGTTCGAAATTATAGCGATGAAAGAGTAAAGGAGGTACGCTGTGTCTTCATTTTAAGGCCTTAAACATAACTTTTTGAAATCCATTCCAGAACCAATTGATTGGTGAGCTGAAAACAAGGAAGTGTCGTCAAACTACTTCAAAATCTAGAATTGGAGCCATTGGATATACGAAGACTTAATCCAAGAGTATCCCATTGCAAATGTTACTTTATTAATTAATACACGCGGAGGGGGTGGATTCCAGCCCAATTCCCATACATATCGCCAGGCGTAACAGAAATATAATAACTTTTCGAAGAGATTCGAGGATTCCTTTCCCTCTTGCGGCCATCGCGCACCAAACAAGCAAACACCAGAGCAGGGAAGTAAGTACGTTCTCCTCCGCAAACTCGGATGCTCCCTTTCCTCATTTCCTCCCGCTTCCACGGTGGGCTCTCTGGTGCGTTTGGACAAATCCCATAAGTTTGGAAAAGCGACGAACCTATTTTCATACAGAAGGCATTTTATCTTCTATAAAATCAACACTCGTATTGAAATAATGTTTTAGAAGGGCGCAAACGTTAATTTTCTTCTCTCTCTCTCTTCTACCTTCCTCCAGACCAGCGGAGATACATTCTCCCACGAATATGTAGCAAAGAATTAAGTTAGTAAAATAAAATATGCAAACCAAAAAAGAAGTTTCCAACCGAAGGAAAAAGTTAATGAAATAATAAGAATCAATCATGACATGTCTGACTCCACAATTAGATTTAAGCATATTGTTTCAAATGAGATAAATCCCATTACTTCACCGAAAGTGTCTATCCAAAATATCTATTTATCCCTTGCCAACGACAATCCTTTTCAATTACGCTCTCATCTCTACCATTCATCCAATTACTTTTACTTTTGGCAGGCCCTTGTCATATCAATTTTCTCCTCTTTGTGAGCTCTTTTTTATCAACGTCATCTATTCTTTTAACCATCATTATCGGTCCACCCATCTTTTTCTACAACTCTTCCTAGATAGATATTCTGATCTATCAAGTCTATTTCACGCCCTCCCAATTTGATGTTCAACTTAGAAAACTCGGGAACTTCATCAACTTCGTTTTCGTTTCATTAATTCCTAGCCTGTACCTATCACACTGATTTGTACAGAGCTCGGCAATGATTGCAAACCTATGGTTGACTACGTCAATGAAATTCACTAAAGAAAAACATGGGGAATACCAACAGCACAACTGACATCATCCCACTTGCAACTGGCATCGGATGAGGTCACCGCTCCGCACATATAAATAAATTTGCCCAACGACGAATGCCCAGTTGACAGCGGGAGTCAATAAACGACCCCGGTTGATTAATTATTCCAGGGACGAATAGGACGGAGCAATACCCCGTATCACATCACTTATCGTCATGCACATATGGGAAAGCCTTTGAGAGGGGGTGGGTGGGGCGGAAGGTGCAGGGGGAAGGGGGTTGGGGAGGAGGCTTTCAGGGAAAGGGGGATCATTCTGGGTATCGAAAGGTGAACGGAGAGAGGAAGGGGAGTGTTTCAGGGCAGAAAGTGTGTCCTGCACTTGAGGCTTCTCCGGTGAAAATGAGGGGCTACGGCTCTCATTGGCAGAACAACGATCCTCAATACGGAGCCTATGTCGCAATCCTGATAATACACAGGTATGCCGATATCAAGTGCACTCATTAGTATCTTCAGCTTTTTCAAGGGCCAGTATATTTGAAAGATATGTGAACGAAAGAAGGTATGTACCTGTATTTGTTATTGTGTATGTGTTTGCTAGTTTGTGCATATTTGGTTATATATGCGTGTTTGTGTTTGTGCGTGTTTGAAAGAGAGAGAGAGAGAGAGGAGAAAATAAAATAAAAAGGAAATATAAATGGGTCAGGTTGGTGCGAAGGATTAAGTATCCACTCCCCGTCCCGGAGGCCCGAGTTCATATCCCATAAGTGACAGTATTTTTATAGGCCTCCCGGTCACTCGTTTTACCACCTGTTTTCCCTCAGTCTCTAAATTCATCTCCCAGAAAATTTATCCTGCAATGGCTTCGTCTCGGTGCAATATGCGAATCAACGATTCTCGGAGTGGATTTCTTTAATTTATTTTATTCTCCTTTTTGTTCCAATGATTTCCAGACTGCTAATGAATGGGTTTGTTTCTGTTCGTTCTTTGATCCTTGAGTTATTCCAGTTCTAAAAGCATTTGATGGCATTTCTACAAACTGAACGAGCTTCTGATCGCCATTTCTAGGCTGCTTTCTAGGCTGTCCAAAAGCTTATGGCATTCTTGAGGAAATTCTGTTTAACCAATTTTAAGTGTTTCCTATTACTGATATGCAGAAAGCTCATATATATATATATATATATATATATATATATATATATATATATATATATATATATATATATATATATATATATCATCGAATGTTTGGTCAAAGACAGTAGTGTCGCAAAAATAACATTTTTATCTAACCATGGCATTTGGAAATAAAATTCGATCTACCAAGCCTTCACACTAGATGGTTCACGGAGCTGTGACATAAAATAATGGCCGAAACATTAAAAAATGTAAATTTTAATACATACTGCTCGAATTAATTTTAAAAATTTCAAACTTCTAGGGACACCCTTAAGGGCAAATATTAACCAATTTAGAAAATATTTTGCCGGAAATGATGTCGACATCAATTGGCAAATTTTACGAATAGGGAATATCCGGTGCGAAATTTATTGATTTTTCAACCCATCCTAATATACGTGTTCTTCTTTTATTTTTCGTTTACAACGGGTCGTCGTAAAGGGCTGTTTTTATTCCCCCGAGGAGTGCATGACGACGACTTCCACGTCACCCTCATTCGAAGCAAACCGGTCCCCTGGGAGCGATTACTTCTCTGTTCAAGCCTCTCACCCAGTCAACATCCCCTCTGACCACCCACGCAGGGGGGGGGGGTGACGGCCACACGCGCTACGCATTTCAAGCGGAACCGGAGGCTCGGGTCCAACCACCACCGAATACATTGCGACCATTATTCTGCCGCCGTGAAATCGGTCACGACGCTCATGAAAGAGACCACTGGTGTGGCTTATAAATCATCGCATCACCGAATGAATAAACAAACATCGCCACTGATGCTATTATCCCCAATCTATTTCGAACTAACACGAAATGCAAATTTAACGGGAGAATGATCACTGGATATTTCGAATGATTGATATGTTACAGATGAGGCAGAAAATATGCATGCCCTTGACGAAGAGGCTATGCAAAACGCGTCTACATGCAATTATAATCTGAATTAAAGTTGAAAAATTCAATTTTAATGTTTCAAAGGAAAGCATTAAAACTCTACCCGATACCAAAGTATGAATCTCAACGACCTTTCCCAAATATTTTTCTCAGAATTTTTAAAATTATGAAGGTGAAAAAGTTGGATTCAACACGACATGTTTTGCTAGCATAAGCTAAAGGAGACCTCGAATGGGACACAAGTGTAGGATGAATGAACGTCGAGATCTTAAATTAGTGGAAAAAATGGTGATACATACTGAGCAAATCTCAGCCTTTCAATGTGCTATTTGGTCTAAGTTTCCAAAAAGGGACGTCATTGACTTGCCTAACCTGACGCCTTTGACTAGATAAATAGAATGAATAGATTCATTAACATAGAAATAGAGATAAGGAAAGGGGAAAGAAACACACATAAAGGACGAACACAGTAGAGGTGGGGAAGGCGGATTCAGGCAGACCACTAATGTAAAAATATTTTCCTCGACCGGGACTTGAACACCGGATCTCTCCACTTGCAGGGCGGATGCTCTTATCACTTGAGCTATCGAGAAAATGTACTTTACACTGAAATCTGCGATCTTATAAAGCGCCAAAGTGCTCCGATCCATGCCCAGGAGATGGCGTTAGGGAGCTGTTACACCCACCAAAAGAGAAATAGACTAACACGAGAGGAGAATGGACAGTAGGTTAGCCAGTATACAACATTATAAAGGATAGGAACGGTGAGTTTCATGGCACGCATAGCCGGAAGAAGAGACGAGCCACATTGGCCAAATATACATTCAAACACGAAATCACGCCATACGGCAAACAAATATATATATATATATATATACAGCAGCTAAAGTTATTCTCAGAATCATCAACAAAAGGATAGAGAGGAGGGCAAATGATCACTAAGGGGAGAGGCACGCGCGATGTCATTGCAGTAATGAGACCACTAATCGAGAGGAATATATAGTAGAATACAATCAGGACGTATTTGCCTGTTCCATAGGCTTCGAAAATTCGTTTGATAGAGTGAACTGGGATACACTAATGAGTATATTGCGGAAAATAGGAATTGGTTGGAGGAACAGGAGGCTAATCCGCAATCTGCACAGGTCTCAGACTGCTCAGGTGCGAGTGGGGAACGGAGGGTCCGGATGGGCAGTGTTAGGAAGAGGTGTAAGGCAGGTTTGCTCATTATCACCGGTGCTGTTTAACGTACTATATACATAGAGGAAATGAATAAAGGGGCATGGGAAGAACTGGAGGTAGAATGAAAGGAAAACAAATGAGGAAGTGCTAGGGATGGAGGGTGAGGAGAGGGGTTTGTTGGGAGAAATCCTATGGAGGCAGGAAATACGGATGAAGGGCGTATTAATCGGCAGTGGGATGTTGAAGACTGTAATAGAGAGGAACATATTAGGCAAACGAGGAATGGGTAGGTACAGGATAGGGATTTTGGACAGGATGAAAGGAGGAAGAAAGTACACCGAGATATAGAGGGACCTGAGGTAGATTAGGTTGCTGGATTGAGTTTTGTTAGGAGTAACAAAATATTTATTTGATCGTTGTGCCCATCCAAAACCTACCTTAACCGGTAGATTACTTAATAATTATATGCATAACAATATAATTATATAAACTGGTGGGCATGTATGTCTAGCCCAATCCTCCTTTGAACATGATGATGTCACATAAGAGTAAAACGCGTAGCAAATATTAAAATTATGTCTAAAAGTATGTTTTCATATCTATTGTTATGAACATATTCGCCGTCAGCAAAAATTATAGCTAATTTACGCACCCCATTCATATTAACCCTTACGCTGGCAAGGAAGCGTGCTGGTAATAGCAGTGGGAAAGGGCGATCGAAATCAAGCACCTTTGGTGAATCCCTCCAATCCTTTAAACCAAACCCTTTCCGACCAACAATCTTCCGGGTTCGCCTCTCAACGCCTCCAAAACTTTTCTCCATCCTTCAAACTCTCGGGCGTTCGAGGCAATGGTCGCTGAATGCTCAATAGAGGGTGGAGGAGCTCGTTGCCACGGGTTGCGAGGCGGGGAGCGGGGGATTGGGAGGGCACCACGTCCTTCCTTTCGTCAGCCTTCTCCCCGGAGACACGACTCGCTCCTTCCCCCAATTTCACAACAATGCAACCCCCTCTCTCCCACCCCTTCTCATCTTCCTTTACTTATGTGCATCCTTCTTCCTTCCCGGTCCTCAAATCTCGCCCTTTGATTAAACTTTGGTGAAATATTTTACACTTAGGTCTCATGTGGCTCATGCAACGGAGGCCTTCATCGATCTGACAGAGAGGCAAAGCGGCGAAGGACGGGAGGGAGTTGGCAGTTGGCCGGGCGGGCTTCGTGTCCATTCAGAAGATTTGTCACGTCGAAAATAAAAACCGTACAAAGAACGGGTCCCAAAACAACAGTCACTATCTCTCGTGCATCGAAACTCAGGGTTTCGTTCCTGAGGCAAGTAAACCAAAACCGGTGCCTAGGTGCCGGTAACAATGGTGATAACCGATAACTTGATGTTATTAATGTTTCAATCACCTTATGTAGAATTTTTTATAGCTAGGTATAGGTAAGTACTAAACTTACATATAACGTCAAATTACTACTATGGCAATTTTTCACATTCCGATGTTATATTGGAGTTGTTAAGGGGACCTTTATTTGCTGTTTGGGATGGGAAGTCTCTGGGAATTAAAGTCGCAGGGGGATCTCCTTTAGATTGAAAATTAATTCATGATATGAAGGCGACAGGCATTTGAAATGTAAGATCGGAAATGGTACCTTGGAAAACAATCACAGTTACCGGTGCCCAAGTTTCCTACAACGACAATCCTACGTGGTTTTTCTATGCACCTACGTATTTAGCGGCAGCATAACTGGTACCAACTTCAGACAAAAACAAACTTTGATGCGGCGCGCCAGTAAAGGGTCAGATGGGGTACCAAATAAATAAGCCCTATTGTCCATTGCACAATGCACCGCTCGGTGGCTCCGACGCAGCCGTTGTCTCCGCGAGGGACTGCGAGAGAAGGGAAGGACACGACGCGGATCCAGCCAACCTCTGCCCCCCCCCCCTTTGGTGAAGCCGCCGAAGCAACCTCCTCCTTCCTCAAGTCTCCCTTCTTCCGCCAACAGAGTGCCGGGGATTCCCGCATTCATTCCGGGAAGTGCGAAGCGGGAAGGAGAGGACACAACGGGGGTCGCCCAACCCCTATTGCCACGCCCCTCACCCCAAAAATCCCCGGGGGCAATTAAATTCCGCCCACGCACGCACACAATCACACACCCGCAAATGCACGCGCGAAGTCTTTAGGCATAAGGGATGGCGGGCTGGAGTGCCCACAAACTGGGAACTGCCCGGATGTCAGTGGCGCCGAACCAGGAAAAAACCCCTTAATCACACGAGCCCAGGAGGGAGGGGCACAAAGCGCACGAAGTATTTCCCACAATTCCGTCCGATGCACCCGCTCTCTTCTTACCACAGCCACACCCCACTCCCATTGGCGGAGTACCGTCCCTCCTCCCGCGCCACTCCCCTAGTAATCAATCGAAAGAAAGCATACATATCGATCGACTGGAATGTCACTCCTTAAATACGACAGTTTACAGAAAATTGCGAAATTAAATTGCTTGGGAGGAAATCTTTCTTTCATTCGTGAACAGCCGTACAGCGGAGTAATTGCAAAATCCAAAGAATTATAAGTCTGTTGAAAAAAACAAAGAAATCACGGAAAAATGTCTCGGGAAAATCTATTCGGAAAAAGATGCCTGAGATTTGATGAGAGGAGTGGGTTCCTGGGTTTCACCGAAATACGGCAAGGTAGTTCCATCATGCGTGTTTGACTCTGACTTTAACTACAAAATTTTAATCACCTTGATAAGCACGTTGATTTTGACTGAATAAGTCTATCCAGCAGTCCTCACAAAATATATTACTTTTAGGTGACAAAAATGATGGAACCATTTTATACTGATGACTTTGAGATATCCTTGATAATACTGTTACGTCGTAAATATCTATTCCGTGACTTCAAATTGCAACGGACCTTATTTAAATCATTTTTGCGATGCCAATGCATGATAAACGAATAAAAAATAACTCATGGAGTTAATGATACGATATTTATAAAAATCCCGTCAAAGAATTAAAATTTTGACATCCATTAATGGAAAACGGTGTCTTTGCGTATATGGAGACAAGCTGTCTCGGAATGTTAATCATCAATGCCGGTCAATTATGGGATAACACCTGTCAAAGAATGATGGCAGTCAATGCCAGAGTCAGATGGCAGTCATTACTCCCATTGTATTTCTCGCTGTCAGTGGGGTAATACTGACAAAGACCAGGTCAAAGGTCGTCAGTGAGTGTTTAAATGAAACTCGAGTCTTTTTATAGCACAAGGGAGTGAATGATGTACTTGTAATTAAGGATATGTATCATTCACGAGATTCTTCAATTGATTCACCACACGGTTTTTTGTGATTGATACTAGAGACATTTCGTAGTACTAGAAATAGTTTACTTTTTTTAAATAAATTGCTAAAACACAATAAGCAACAGATGCAAGGAATAAGTCTTCAAAATATTTCAATTTTATTCGCTGTCGTTCTCCTAAGATATAGGATTGGAAGAATACATTTAATAATTTATGCTGTTTTTAGGCAGGATAAGAGAAAAAAGCGGTAGGTGTTTACCGTGCACAGATAGTTTAATAAATGAAAAAAGTGTGCCGATAGGCAGCTTTAAAAAGGTGATGCCCTATTCAGAAGACACGATGCCTTAGTCTCCCTCCCTTACCCACCACGAGGGCGTAAGGCAGCAGTCTTCCCGAACAATTTTCGACCACATAAAAATATCCTAGTTTATTTCGGTTTATCAATCACTTCGGAGGTATACGAACGTGACCTGCAAATATCAGGAACCGCATACTTTGCAGACGGATTGAAATATCAATTCCTTTCAAGAGTTTTCTCTAGCTGTACGTCAGAGAATTTTAGATTCTTGGATATCCTATAATAATTTGTAGAGCAAATGATTTCTTATTTATTGGCCTCCTCTCTCCAGATTAGCAGGGAGAAATAGTACGCCCGAAGCTCTGAAAATCCAATAGTTGCCAAAAAACAGTAAAATCACTTATATAAAAATAATACTGACCCCACTAGTAAAGGTGTTTGAGATCATTTAAGATCAAAACCGTTTTTAGTTCAAAATATTAAAATCAAGCGTCGCTAATATTTTCTATGGATTCCGTTTTTGCAAAAATCAATTCGTAATCGTTGGTCGTTATTCTCTAAACAATGCCTTTGTCCACCGAAAAAATCGACATTATCTGCGACCAAACCAATAAGCATATGACTAACTAAACCAACATAACCTACGTCGTATTTGCTTTTAAAATCAATTGATTTAGAGGTCATAAAAAAAGAAAAACTTGGCAGAATGCAAAATTTTTCATTCAACAATCGCAATTTTGACAGCTGGCACAGTTTTATCATGGATAAATGTAAAAGAATGATCACCGAGCTAGTCACTACGAGGGAAAGTGGAATTATTGAATAATAATAACAACAGTGCGGAGACATTGATGGTCGTAAGATATTTTTAGAAACAAATCAATGGCTTTTGACACTTCAAAACTTCTTGGTCCAACAACACGCCAGCATCTTAAAGGGATTAGAGATTTATAATGGGAAATTTAAAACCCATAAGTTATCGCTAACGAATTATCAAAAAAGAGCATGAATTTAAAGGAAAATAGGGCCAAAAAATAACTAAACTCCTTAAACCGATAACATATTACTCTGGATATTTGTGTTCAAAGCATGGGAAACGGATTTGAAATCCACGGAAAAATTTTTTTTAACCGATTGAAAGAAATTTTAAGCCATGAGATTGATGGGGCATTCACCTGTGTATTTGCGAAAGAGCCAAACGAAAACTTTTTACTATGGAGCTTGCTCTCTTAGGGGACTGTCTCCCCGCAGTACTCATTCATCCTCCCGCTAGGGCGCGGTTTGCATTCTCCCGTTCTTACGGGAAACAACCAATTTCAATCGTTCCACTCACCCAGGCACCGGAACGGCTTCACCCAGCGAGGCTCTCCCTTGCATTTCTTCCTCTGCCCAATCCTGCACCAGTTTTGCACCTTCAGGTAGTGGCTTGACTCGACGATGTTGGTGATGTCTCGCTTAGGGTAAACCTGCGGAAAAAAGGACCAACCGTCAGCAAAATATTGACTGCAAGCAAATCTGAGACATAACACACGAATTATTGTAGTACCGCTTGATTCCATCCAAAGAAACGTGAAATAAATTAAACATATTTGGCTTACTACCGCATGAGTGCTTTTAGGACAAAATTCACAATACAAAGTAATATTTTGTAATAAACTCGCTATTTTTTGGCATTATTTATGGCAGAATTACCCAGAAGAATTCACCATTAAGTAGACCTAAAAAATTGGATGAAAATGTTACTATAATAAACTTAAAGGTTTAAGGCTTCAATTCGTTAAATCTGTATAAAAGAATTTCATCGTTTGGCAAAACATGTTTCAACAAGAAATGACGTCATCAGGTCCAGGTGATGATGGCTGGTTACCTTATGATGCAGTGCCACCGTAAAACGTGCTGTACCAAATGATATAACTCCCTGGATAGTTACGTTGCTTCTTGTTACAATGCCTTTGACTTTAATTTTTTAACACTTCAGAAAAACAAATACATTGATAAATACTGAAAATGTACGCCTGTTCAAAACGTAGTAGGACTGAGTCGATTAAAAGAACCCTATGCTGGAATTGACAAATTCACTCAAAAGTCTTCGAAGTAGCATCCTAGTACGCCAACACACCGCTGACAGCGGGTTTTCCACGCCTTGTAAGCTTTCTGAAAGGCGGCGCCCAGAGTGCTGCTAAGCTCCCTCGTCACGGCCTGTTGCAACGCTTCCATCGAGCCGTGATGACGCTCTTTCTGCACAGATTTGAGACGAGGGAAGAGAAAGAAGTCTGATGAAACATTGTCTAAAAAATTTAGATCCTCACTCATATGGTTGAGACGCTCTTGGCAGATCCGCGTGCGAGTTTCCTTTTGTTCGTCCGAGAGCACTCGCGGCACCAACGTCGCACACACCTTTCTCATGCTCTTGCTTTCGGTCTCAAGTCGATGCACATACTTTAAAGAATGCCAAGTTCATCAGAAACCATACAAAAACTTAATCTGCGATCCCTGTCCAACAATGCTCCTGGAAGAGTTTCGTAATTTCTTGATGTGGAAGGGCGTCCTGAACGTTCGGCGTATCAACATCTTCTCTACCCACCCGAAACACCTTTGCCACCCAAAAACACCCGATCTACTCATGGCGTTATCACCTGGCTGTCTTTTTCCCGATTTTCCCCATTTCACGCAAATTTTGATGGCATAGTGCTGTTTTAATAACCGATTCATGACGAATCATAACGAGGTCACGTTATACAGGTTTTGAAAACGAACGATCCGCACTCTAAAAAGGCTGGGAGCTAAGTGCCACAAGCCTCCAGCCTTCCTAGAGACTCCCCTCCCTCGAACCTAGCCAAAGAAACCTCCGCCTGTCCGTTCGTCTATCCGGGAAAATATAAGTCTCTACTTTTGGGAAAGAACTTATACTTTCAAGCTGAGAAAAAGTATAGTATGAGGCATAAAACTGTATGCGCAACCGTTTCTAGACAATTTATCTCAGAGCACTATGAGTCTTAATGGGAATGTCTACACATGTATCCGGCGTGCTCCGCTGACCTCAAGCGATGTAATTTCCAGGCCATCATATTTCCCTGACGATTCACCGGCGGCGCTGGGAAAGGGTCTCAGCCCTTTCCGTGAATTACCCACGCCACCGTATCGTTCTGTACCGAACAAACTCTACCTTGAACTATCAAACCAACCTTAGGGTCGGGAACTGTGCCCTTCGAGATCGTTCGTAGTTTGCTAACTTCCGAGAAGCGAACTTAGGACAGGGCAAATCTAGAAAGGCTCAAGGCTCGCCCCAGAACTTCAGGAGGATTTGGCTGAGTAAAATGAACTTGAAAGAAGAGAGAAGACGGTGAGTGGCGGGGGGCGGATGGGGGTGGGGGAGGACGGGAGTGGGAGGAGGACGGGAGTGGGAGGAGGGCCATGAGGGTGAGGGAAGGGGGCTAGAGGTGACTGGGAGGGCCGAGTCAATCCGTCCCGGGGGCAGGCTCCCGAGTGCTCATCATTATATAAAGATGAGAGGGCGGATATTAGACAGAGCAAGTCCGGCCACGAATAATCAGTAAGCCGCCCACCATTCGAAGACTTCTTCATTACTTCTTCGGGTGATCGGCCACCTGATAGATGAAGGGACGCCTCACCGCATACCCATGCAAAGTTTGAGGGCATGAACAAGAGCTGGTAAATTTAGGAAGTGTTTTAAACAAAGTTGATCAATAGATTTAGGAAGATATAAGAAGAATTGCAATAGGAAAAGAGCTTTTTTTAAGAGGAGGGATTTGATGGCGAGGACTTCAAATGAGGGACCATAAAGAAGATCAAGGAGAACTAAGATACAGACCGTGGTTTTGGACAGCGCGGGATATTGGTTACTGGGGGAGAAACTATAAGCAGATAAGATGCCTTCGAACTCTGAGTGTGGAGAATAGAGAAAAAAAATAAAATTTCCCGAATGGAAAACAATCAAAGCAGTGGTAGGGAGTGGTGGAGGAAGAGGAAAGGTGGTTGTTAGGGGATTTTAGATGGCAGTAAAAGGTGGATTTGAAGATCAGGGTAAGTGGAGATGGAATATTGGAGGCTATGAAATATGGAGTCGTGCGCACTGGCTGAGCGAGGCAGAGGGGGGGGGGAGAGAGCGCGTATATTGGACGGAATAAAGGGAGGAAGGAAGTTGGCGGAGCTGAAAAATAGTTATGCACTGCGAAAAAAGAGCACTTTTTAATAATTTCCGTGACCGCAGCATAAAAAACTATTTTATTTGTTTTAATGCATTGTTATACATTAGAAAAGTCTTCTGTCTTACAATTTTACTTTTTAATCGCTCAAAAATTACATAGAAATCGTTATAGACAAGTTATCGGGTGTTTACTGACATGCTAGACAAGGTTAGCCATTAAAAGCCTCCCTTGACCAGAAGACTACTGCTAAATTGTTCTAAATCATACATAATCCGCAAACACAAATGACATAAAAACTACTCTTTAAATTCAAAAATGGTGCAAAATATTGTTACTGTTGACGCCATGTGACTCGGGTGATGGGATGGAAGGCTAACAACCTTGCTCTTTTCCTGTGTCGGAGTAATTTATACCATCCATCCGTTGAGGTGAAATTATATGCATATTTTTAATATTTAAAGAAAAATATCGTGCACACATTTCAGTCAATTAAAATGTACTTTGGAAAAAATTATAAAGATCTAACGCAATACGAAAACATGCTATCATGTATGAAAATAATCATTTATAATCTGATTTTTGATATTTACAAACACATAGAATGTATTTCAAAAGATGAAGCCAGAATAAGCTCAATAAATGGTATTTAATACATTGATGTGGAGCTTGAGTGGAATTTAATTTAAATTTATAGATATGTTTAAATAAATGTTAGAACGTTACACTATCACACGGGGATATTTTTTCTGGAAGGGTGACTACAATATTGTAAATTCGATAAGTAACGGACACAACTGAATCGTCAAATACTAATTCCCAGAAATTTGATATCCATACCTAGACTGTGGGAAATATCAAAACGTATGATTCATGCCCAAGGTACTAGTACCTAGGCACGGATTATTCCTACGACTCCAGACCTGAATACTAATTGCAAGGCACCGTTACTACCTAGCCTTCTTTCCCAGGGCACCCGTACCCACATTGAATTTTTAATGTGGTCGTCATTATACCAGGAACGCTGTGAATTAATATTCCGACCATACGTCGCCCTCTCAGTGACCTATAGCTCTTCCTATCTCCCTCATCTAAGGATTTTTCCGAGCACACAAAGGAACACAGAAACGTGATAAACCACCCCTACTATAGCATTTCATAAGAGTACGTATTATAAATTACCTTTGCATCTAAACATACGTAACTTTCTCGATCCAGGTATGTGTACCGATTTAGTGATACCTAGAAATATCGTCCTAGGTCGTGACATCGATACCTAGGATTCGTTTGCCGTAGTACTGGTAATGAGAAATTGCTACGTCGTTCTCGTAAGCCAGCGATCAGCCGGTTCTTATTTCACAGAGGTGCCACTGAGAGGCGAATGGCACTGCACACTTACTTGGAGCACGGCAGGAAAGGGATTGATAGACACACACGCGTCCCCGCTCTTTCACCCAGGGGCGGCTCAAGGGAAGGGGATTGCCAGAAAAGAGAGTTCTCCTTTTACACGCCGAGGTCTACGCCTCTTTCTCCGACTGCCCCATTCTTATCTCCCACTCTCAGCCGAGCCCCGGAGAGGTCGTGATTTTCAAAGCGAAGAGGGGAGGGAGACTGGATGGAAGGGGAGGAGGGTTCACCAGGGGGGAGGGGAATCGCCGTGGCGGCCGGGATCCGTCACTGCGTGTGTGTGGGGGCGGGGAGGGAGGGGACTGGGAGAGGCGCCAACCGCGGCTGTTGCAGCGACGGCCCTGGACCCCACGAGTGATACACCACGCACCTATATGTAAAGGGAAAAAGAAAAAGGGGCAGGAGAAATGACAGGGGCGGGTTGTGATTTACGTCTGGCGTGATATGGCGGGAGGAGAGGGTAAGCGGGGGAGGGAAGGGCGACGGGAGAGTGAGAGAAAAAAAGAAAATAAACACTTATCTGCCCGGGATGCCTTTTCTGGCCGGAAAAATGGGTTTTTCCCACCCACGCCTTTTTCCGGGGGAAGGGTAACTTCCTCCCTACTCTCACTGCCTTCCCTCTGGAGAGAACACGGGGCGGAAAAAAAGGCCTGCCTCCTCCGCAAAACCCTTGGGGGCATGGGTCCTCGTTCCTCTTCCTCCCCCCCCCCCCGGTGACCTGTTTCGTAGTGGCGCCCCCGAGCGGGCTTCCTCTTCGCCGATCCCTTAACGGTCGAATTGGTTGCCCTCCCCCCCCCCCAACCCTCCCGGAAACCGAGTCGGGAGTATCGAGGGAAATAATCCTCGCTAGGGAATCATGGAGATACCAGGTGTAACCACGAACGACTCCCGATGTCTTTGTTAGCCGTTGCACTGTCGTTCGAATCTCTTGCCACTTGGGAGCCCGTTTCTCAAATCTACAAGTTAGTTACAGGCCCTCGCGAAGACTTGCCCACACGGAGGAGTCGGCTGATGGTAATAAATGGTTAACGCTTGATATGCTTGATTTAACCTATATTAAAGTTTGCGAATTCCAAAGATTTATGTAATATCGAAGACTGTTTTCAGAGGATTTACTTAAATTTAGAACTGTGAAGTGCCCTGATCCGACGTCACTCTTAAGAAACAGGAATTTATGTCCTTATATCGTCCTTAATGAATAAGAATTATATCCTTATTCAAGACACGAATACGTTGCTGAAGCCACGATTCAAGGCTCGTGGCTTCAGCAACGGTTCCGCCATTTCTCCCGCTTGTCGTCTTCTTTGACTGACGTTGACGTAATCAATGCAACCCTTCGGGACCACCAAAAAAACTCTTACAGAACTGGTTTAATAATGAATTTCTCCATTATAAATAACTTGACAAAATAACCAAAATTTGCTAGTTAATGTCGAATCCATTGAAGGTGACCAAGTAAATCTGTCTCTTTTCACTCTGATCTTTTAAATATGAAATTCGGTCCAAATATCGCTTGTGTCCTTCGAAAATGGTCGTAAAATGGCTTCGATCGAGAGTTTTATCACTGTACCTATAAAAACTTCTCTTAAAAGTCGCTTCGTATCACACTTCTTAAGTTACATCGAGAACGCACGAGAGTCAGGGATCGATGTTTTTAAATGGGATTTCATGAGAGGGAACACAGGAAGAAAAGGGGAAGAGATGTTGTGGGAGAATGTGAGGAGAATAGGTAGAATGTCTGGTAGGGCCAGAGGCATTCGGTGTTTACGTCCGGATGCGAACATCTATTATCAGTTTCATGCATTGCAATTGATGAACCATAAACTCAGATTTCGAGGAATATTGGGATTATACAAACCTAAGCTAAATTTTTGTTTGAGGATTCAATCCATCACCTTATATTTAACTTCATAATTGTGTTCTGTGTCGTAGGATGGTTTCTTTCGATACAATCTTGTGATTTGAAAATCTAAATACATAATTATTTCAACGAAAAGAGCAGTTGGACATTGTATGACATCCTATCAAATATCTAATACATTTGGCTATTGCATTTCATCTGCATGGTATAATTCCCGTTATTAAAAGGAGCAGCACAGTAGTAACACTATTAGCAAAGACTTAAGAGATGATTAAAACAGAGACAATTACTCCAGAGGCCAACTACCACTGAATGCACAAATTTTCGAAATCACGTCAGACTTCATTTAAGCTCAAGTTAATAATGACCACGTGATAACACTTTTCCAATAAATATTGATTTTTAGACGCCCGGTATCGATGCACTACATGGGACGAGAAGATAATGTAGTACGCCGAAACCGAACATGTAATAAATCAATACCTAGCGTACGGAACCATTGTGTTATCATTTGTTCATTATTATGTTAGAATTACACCATATCACGCCTAAGACTACGCAATTTGTAAGCTCTTGGATCGTTCACAGTGAATTAATATCTTCATGTTCAGTCAATCAGCTCGTTTTTTTCTTATCTCACGTCCACCAATAGGAACACTGAGTTTATTGCCTGAGTTTTTGTTTTGAATCTTCTGCCGGAATGTGAAAATATCATGTTAATGTTTTCAATAGATGTATCACATTTATGGACATCCAACCGTTTTTTCTGTTGCTTTTGAACCGTTTATCATTATGTTGCTGTTCCTCGTGAACTCTTTACATTGTATATCAGAGATTGAACGTAAATGGAGAACCTAACACGTTCTCACCCTTGACTGGGAGCATTAACGACTAACTACGGCTCATTAAATCAGTACAAACCATCTTTCATTCAGTCCTCAAAGGCGCAATGTCCGCACGCATATAATCAACGTCAAATTAAGTTTGTAGCGTACCCTAAGCTAAGTTTTCACGTGCAATTTGGACGAGCCTTAACGAAAACTCGAGTAATTATATAATATTATATATAATATTATGTTGCTCTCCAAAGGTGCCCAAGTACTAATAGCTGTCATGAAGAATGGCCGCTAAGGCAACATAATACCTTTCCGTTCTCTAGGACGACGGTAATCAATTCTACAAGGAGGGTGTCACCCAAAGAGAAGTCACCTGTACTCTTTTGGTCCACCCATTAAATCGCGGTGGGCGTTCCCATATGTAGGTCGGGATTTTTCGTTCCGACAGGCCTCCGACTTGATTGGCTTTACCTTGGCTTGCCTTCAGTTGCCCACTTAGCACTCGTGATCCGCCGGATTATTTATCCGGTCATAATTCCGACGGGCGAGCGGACACGCGAATGATAGAACACAAAGGACTCGTGAGCTCACCACCGAGTCGACCTAACGACCGTTATATCCCTCCCAAATTAATTATGGTAAGAGTGTTCTTTCACCGCGCGGCCACGAATTCGGCGGAAGCCCGGGGAGAGAGGGTGAAATGACGTCGCGGGTATGATTGGGGCAGGAAGGGGTCATCGTCAGTAGCCGGGGCACCGTCACCCGAATCCTCCATGGCCTCCCCCACCGCCCCCCCTAACCTGAGCGTCGTAGCCCCGTTTCGGGAGGGAGCCGGTGCACGTTCGGGAAGGTCACAGATTGGCGGGTTTACGACTAATCGATATTCGGAGCCACGGGGATTAAAAGTCGGAGTGGTGCGGGAGGTAAGGGGGTGAGGGGGTGGGGGGCGGGAGGGGGTAAGAGGAGGAGGAGGAGGAGAGGGCGGAGGAGGGACAAGGCGGCAATTTGTAGGGAAATGAGGGACGAAATTGAGTCGGCCAATGCGCGAAGATTGATGGAAAGAGGAGGCGCGAATGGGGGTCGCTCCCTCTGCGATTGCTTCCCTCTCACCGACGGAATTACTCCCTCCCTCCCAACCCCACCACATCCCTCCCCCCCTCACTACGAGATAATCGATTCCCGTGGGAGGGACTTTGATCCAATCTGGAAACAAGGGGGACCAATAATCCCTGTTTGTGCAGCACTTGATCGGGTTCGAAACGCTTCGACTGCCAATCACTGTTGCTCCAGATCGAACGCAGAGCCGTAATCAATTGTTTTAGGGCAGGTGCGCCCGCCGCCGCCGCGTGCGGGGGCACGCGGGTGGTTTATTTATCGGAGCGGGCCGCGCGCGCGCTGCAGCTTCCCTAAAACACTGAGCGGAAGGCTACGGAGGCGAAATTCAATCAATCAAAGCAGTTACTGCGGAAGCCGCTACGTAGTCGGGGAAACACAACGGGCACCACCTACGACCTTACTGGTAGCCCCTTCAGATGGGTGTCTTATTTGATGGTTGGTGATAATTGGATTAGTGTTAGAAAATTGTGCCAAATATAAAAGAAGTGACTGTAATTACAATAATACGGAAAAATCAAATAGTTTACTAAACAGGAAGCAAATTCACTCCAAAATTCCTCAGATCTTTAGTCTGGGTTACCAAAACAATATAGTACGTAGTAAAATTGATAGGAATAACGTGAAGTAATGGGTATCGGTTTACTTCACAAGAGACTCAAGGTGATTTATCTCAGTCAAGTTTAGATTTTTCTTATTATTAACGCCAAGGGTAGACAGGTGCGTCCAGGAATTATGCGCATAGCTGTAGGCAAGAAAAGTATTTTTTTAATCGTTCACACGGAGTAATTATACCCGCAATTCATCAACGGAAGTAATTCATTGAAACTTTTGCATGGATTTTTGCTTTCTACGAATGTAAGACTTGGACGATAGAAATAGCATAGAAAAACAGATAGGAGGCGTTGGAAATGTGATTATAAAGAAGGATGCTGAAGATAAAATGGAGCGACAAGAGTAATAAATGAACGAGAACGTACTTGAAAGAGTGAGTGGGTGGCAAGAGAAGCCTTTGGAGAACACTTCTACGAGAGAAAAAGGGAAACTAGGAACATTTCGAGGTCAGACCGTAGGATCACAAGTGAAGGAAAACCAGCGAGGGGGATAATTTCAGGTTAAGGCAAATTATGAACTACGATAAGCAGGTGATGGAATATACGCACAGAGGAACATGAGAGAACGAAGAGATTGACAGATTGGAACGGGACATTTATTGGGGGATGGCTGCTACAAAACCAAAACTCGAAATGAAACGTAAATTGCTTGGCTCATGAAGAGAGGCGAGAGGTCGGCCTTCTGTGCGCAAGGTTCCCTAGAGAAGGGGAGTCCGAGTATTACTGAAAAAGATATGCTGCCGCCGGGATTTGAAACCGGGGCCCTCTGGGTGGGAAGCTAATACGTTAGCCACCGCACCATCCCGATCCCCATCATGAATGAGACTGATCTTAGTTACGGCAGATTGGGGAAAATTATTCATTAAGAACTGCACATGTCAAACGTGTAAGCACCTAGATTCCACGACTAGTCACTCTTTCAGAAGCAAACACAGCGCAACCTGTAAAGGGAGATGTTGACTCCTTTGTGGAGCCAGACAAAGATCTCTTTGGTCGCCTGGTAACAATCGATGGATCTTGGATCTGTCAATATGATCCAGAGACCAAAGAGATGAGCAAGGAGTGGAAGCACTCGTCATTCAGGAGGTGGAACAATGGTTTTATACGTAATCTGCTGTCTTACAATGACGGCCTTCGAAAAGTCAATAAACTTAGGGAGAAGCGTAGAAACTCTGAGCTATGCAGATGTGTCTTAAGAGAATCAAATAAAAATTATGTTTTTTCTCCATTATTTTTTAGTAATAATAAAATCGTAGATAGGTATGCCACCGAGGAGATTACATTATGATTTACGCCCAGGCACATGCAGCAAAATTAATGGCGCTTGCATCCTCGACTTGAGAATCCCCGTGGCTGCAAGGAGAATCTGACTGTATCTCTGTTCTTTGCGTGGATGAAATACTCGTGGAGTTATCAATATTAGCTAAGCACAACGGGACCCTTAATGCGATGCCAAAAAATTCATTTAATCTAAAAAAGGTGATTATCTTGCACGAATATTAATTATCCAATTCGTGATAGTGTATAGTTAATTTTTTCGATTGTTTTTGATTGATTAACAGGTTTAAAGGTATCTTCCAATCATAATATAACTATGTTGCATGCAAATGTTTTAAATTAATTTTTGTTCAATTTTAGAAAATTATATTCATCTAATTTAAGATGGGTACCATCAATTTTCTAAGATATTTAAACATATATAACGTATTTTGATGAAACATATTGTTATAAACGTAGATTGATGTATGATATTAGCAGATGCATGGGAAAGTATTCAGAGGATAATGTAAATGCATCATCAATTCTAGAAACTTAATTTATTCTATCAGAAAAATGTTATAGGTCCCAACAAACTATGAAGAAAATCTCACATTTTAATTACTTGAATTTTTTAGAGTCCTGCTGGAATATTACGCCATCGCCTTACATTCCTTAATCAAAAAGAAACGACTAGAATACATTCCCATTTTTACAAACGGCGAATTTCCAGTTGTTTTACTCAATTAAATGTTCACATTTTAGACGTCTAAATACGCTGTATTTTCTAAATTACATTAGCTTGGATAAATCTTCAATATACTATTTCCAAAAATTGTTTATAATCTAATTATCAAAGAGAAATTTCCTCTCCTTGAGCTAAAGTAAGATATGAGTAGCTTTTCATCATCGTATGATTTTTCGTTTCTTAATGCAATGCAATTCTCTTATTTTAGAAACATTTCATAATTATCTCGTACGTATAACTGTTCTTATTAAATAACTTTTTAATCATTTCTTAAATGTCTCACATTTCCTAGTCGGATTTATCAGTTTGAACAGTCATATAGTGTTGAGTAGCTTTGGCAAATTAATAAAATAATTAAATGCATGATTGTTGATTTGAGTTTCATTTTCACTCCTAGCACATCTGTTTTATGCCATCATAAAAACGTTTACAAAGAGGTGAGAGTTAACGGCGTGGCACCTTATTTAAAGATCACCTTATTTTAAGATTTCAGGACAAGATTTATGAAAATCTTAATATGGAGCGCGGGTTTATGTGGCTCCGTAAATTGGTAATTGAGTCAAGAGGATTAGCATTAATTGGTCTTTGAAATATGGATGTGAATAAGAATGAGGTAAAAAAATGGAAGGAAAGAAACATAAATGACAGAGCACAGTGCATGATAGGAAAAGAAAGGCGGCTGTAGGAAGAGGTTGGAAGTAGGCAGGATAAGTGGATGCATTAGATACTGAGACGTAACGGGGTGCTGAAGACGATAATATGGGGAGAATGTTGGGAAAGCAAGGTAGAGGGTGGAAAGGAATAAACATTTGAATGGAATTAAGAGGGGTGGAAATTAAGCAGAGCTCAAGGGCGAGATTTTTTAATGTGAAGTGTGGGTTTAATGAAAGTTTTTTGTCGTGTTATTTGGGGCTTGCGAGAAAAGTAGTGTTTAGAGCTACGGTCCATCGAAAACATGCCCTAACCCAGAGGATTCTGTTAAACATAGTAGCACTTCAAGCAGCAGTTATTCTAAAGCCATCTTTGACATTTTTCTATACCGTATTCTTTGACTTGACCGTCTTCGAATTTTGTTTATCTATTATTGGAGTCAAAGAATACGCGTTCGTGTCCACCATCCCTGAAATATTCCTACCAGCTGTACGAAGGAAGAATGAGCAAATTTCGATTTTTCCTGGTACCTTCACTCGGGCAAACCAACTAATTTCATAAACTGACTTGATAAAATTTAACATGAAAGGTCGAATGCTTTCGGTACGCAGTTCATCATTGATTCACTGGTGCGCGATGAATCCTATCTAGCGAACATTTTATTTTTTTCTGGAGTGCGTCATTAAATTAAAAACAGAATAAAGGCGAGGAGAAAGAGATGGGAAGGAGGGAAGACGTTTAAGAGAGGATGGTGAACCCCTGACGACGTCCAAGTACTGCCCGTCTGAGAAATGCCATAAAAGCCACCCTTTCGACTTCGGCAGACGCCATGGGACATCCCACGGAAGGAGAATCACTCTTTAATAGGAAGGAGTCGATTTTACACACACACACAAAAATATTCTTTTCATCTCCGTATCCTTCCTTCCTCCCTTCATACCATCCAACTTCCATATCCTGTAATGGGAAGAGTTGACCCCAGCCGTACTCTTATAAATGGGCAGTGGATAGGAAGGGGAGTTAGGTTATAAGTTAGCGGAATAATTATAATAAAAGATATTAAAACTAAATTAATTAACTAGATACCGCAAACGGTCAAAACAACCGCGTGTCTATTTAATCATTGGACACGCGGTTGTTTTGACCGTTTGCGTTATCTAGTTAATTAATTTAGTTTTAGTATCTTTTATTATAATTATTCCGCTAACTTATAACCTTTCTAACTCCTCTTCCTATCCACTGCCCATTTATAAGAGTAGGGCTGGGGTCAAATCTTCCCATTATTTCATACGGCCGTAGTTACCGTTCGCCTCATACATTCCATATTCTGCCCTTTCCTCGTTTGCCTAACATTCTACCCTATATTACAGACTTCAACATATAACTGTCGATGAATACACGTCCTTCATCCATTTTTCCTGCCTCATGATTTCTCCCAACAAGCCCTTCCTCACCACGCCTAGAACTTTATCGTTTGTCCTTTCTTTTCCGTCCATTTTACCTTCTCCATCTTCTCCACACCCACATTTCAAAAGTCTACAACCTACTTCTATCATCCTGCTTCAGGGACCATGTTTCCGCGCCGTACAAAACTACGCTTCATATCAAAGTTTTAACGAGTCTTTTTTTAACACCCTTACTCAAGTACACAGAGATGAAGAGGGACTTGTTGTAGAGTAGGATGTTGGTCTTTTGTTAGGAGGAACAAAATATTTATTTGGCAGTTGTGTCCATCCAAAACCTACCTTGACCGGTAGATCACCTCTTTATATATATATATATATATATATATATATATATATATATATATATATATATATATATAAATTGGGGAAGTGTGTGGGGGCGCAGCGTCCATACACTCTCGAGGTTTCCCTCTGGGACACGACGATTAAAGGCTCACGCTGCGAATGGGTTTTTAACGACCGCAAGGTTTGCCTTTGTCTCGTGGAATCACGACCTCGGACCCCTCTCTCTCCCCCCCCCAGGGGACTGAAACATTCATTTACGGCTCAGATGAGTGGTGGCTTTTGCCGGCGCACCGCGAATAGTTTCCGAGCGAACGCCACCCGTCCGACTGAGTCGTGACGCCTGCGCGGGAGGCGAACGATCTCGTATGCAGTCGACTCCAAAATTATTTTTGGTTTTTGCATTATATTGCGGACGGGTTAATCTCTTCATAGAAACTTCATCCCGGCATCAAAGCAGCAGGCATCCGCCCTCAATTCCAAAACAAGCACTCGTTGTAACTTTTGAGCGTGTTGCATCGCATTATAACAAGTTTTGGATGGGAAGATCGATCTTCTCCAACGTGACCCGGAAATCACCCGTTATAAGAATAGAAGCACTGCGGGAGAGAGAAACACCGAGCACCAGACTCATTTCTCGTGAAATTCAAAGCGTAGCTTGCAAAAAAGATCTTAGTAGATGTGATGTACTTTTAGGATTCCACGCATTAAGAATAATTAAAACTGCAAAGTGTTCTGGACGACGTGGACATAATGGGTACAATTTATAGGTGAAGTATGCCTGTTTAAAATTGTTAACATTATGTTTCTATGTTTACTGTAGCATTAAAAAAAGGTAAAATGCAAACATATATATTCTGAATATATGAATATCGCAGACTTTTGAGATTTTGATTGGGCAGGCCTTTTAGAAGAATTTGGCTGGGAGTCTCTAGAGATAAGAATAAGGGAGACTTCAGACTTTTAGAAAGTTCCAGAATAAACGAGTGTATGACAGTAAACAAATTTTTATGGTCCCGCACTACTATTTGAGTAGGTTAGAACACAAAGATAGGATAAGTGAGATAGATTCCAGTACAGATAGATACAAATATTCGTTCTTTCCCCGGAAAATCATGAATCGAAATAGTAAGCAATCAAAGGGAGTACAGAAATAGAATTGACATTCAATTACAAGTCAGGACAAGATTAAACACTGCGTAGACATGAGGTATATTCGTAGGTGCATGTGTATGTGTAAGTTAGCTGGTAGTATATGTAATTGCATGCGTGTAATTTAAAAAGGTTTTTCCATAAATATGTAAGCTTCTGTGGATGTTGATTGGCATACCTTTGTTGGTTTTGCATAAAATGTTTTTATGTTTTACGGGTGGTGACCTAAAACACTTCACCACACGCCCGCACGTAATCTTCTTAATAGACTTATTTAATTTGAGATATCTTTATGCAATTTCTAAACATAAAGATGATACAGAACTACTTAAGATGGTGGGTAAACTTTCCTTGATATTGAAACTTTTCTTTTTTCGTTTATTCTAAAATTTTCTTTCCGTAGTAAAGAGAAGATAGTAACAAGTTTCCAGTAGATGAGTTTAATATTACGACCGGGTTCCGATGTATTACATCATCTTCAAGCCCTACCTGAAGATGACGCAATACATCGCAACCCGGTTGTACTATTTAACTTATCTACTGGAAACTTGTTACTATATTCTCTTTATTATGTCCGAATTCCACCACATCACGCCTGTAACTACTCAATTTGTTCTTTTTGTGTTTCGTCTCAACTCTTTTAGGAAATGAAATATTTTTTACATGAATGGAGAAAGCGATATGTTTACCTATAGCGGTGATTAAGGTGTTACGTTCTACCAACTTCTCTGTACATCTTTAACTTAGTCTTTCCTGCCGTTCACTGTCCTCATCCTCCTTCCACCTCGATATTCCCTTCCATTTCTTTTTCTCGAAAAGTATTGTCAATAAGTCTGATTCTTTAAGCGGAATCCGCCTGAAAGCATTTCCATCTTACTCCCAGTTCCCGTTTCCACTTATCTTCGCGTTTAAAAAAATTCTTTGACACTTTTATGTTTTTTCAACTATATTTAATAAGCTCCCTATCTTTCCATTCAAATGAACTTTTAACTTCTTTCTCCATGACAACTTTTACGAATGTTTCAAATTTTTATTTCTCCCGCAGTACTTCTCTAACCTCCAGTTTTAATTTCAGTACCTTTAATGAGCACTTTAATACTGAAGAAAATACTTGACGGCCGGGAGTCTCACAAAAAATGTAAGAACCATGATGGATTTATATTAAAACACAGGTACAGTGATAATTTACAGATGCTTTTTGGCACGACACGTGCCATCGTGTGAAGTCATCATCAGGCACATATTATGATGATGTAACACAATTAACAATGACATTCTAAAAACAGCTGCGAAAAAGTACAAATGTGTCTGCGTTGTGATATCAATATTTAGAATTTCCACGATGTGAGACCCAAAGCAGTTGGATTTACCGAGAAATAAATTTATACAAGAACCCACAACTGTCACGAGTCGGCCCGCAAATATTAATAAATTCACTTCTCAATCTAACTCTGAAGTTTTATGTACCGATTATGCCAGAAGATTTAAATATGTATTTGAAAAACAGAGCTGTTTCATAAAAGCTCTACATATAAAACTTTCTTACGCCATACTTTGTATTTGCACCTCAATTGAAAAGTTTCCAGCTCCTAATAAACAGAATTTTAGTAAAGGTTAATGGGATTTTAGCTTAAACAATACCTATGTTTTTACTGTAGTTTTATTTAACTTAATACTTCCAAAACGCCAATTAATGTTACGCCAATGCGTTATGAAAACCACGATGTGTCAAGAACCGTAGGCACTGGCATAGTGGGGTCCTTATTCCCCAAAGCGTTACAAAATGGAGAGATTCATAAACTTGCATTCCTCACATTTACATAAGAAAAAGGAGTAGACGGGAAAACAAGTTCAGTAATTTATCTTCTTTTATTAACGTTTTAAAATTGCATAAATATTCTGAATACACGTACTTTTGTTTGATAAGCTGTCGTTTTTGCTATTTACAGCGCTATTTCCCCAAACTCTATTGCCCCAATGTGTCGTAAGTCGAATATCATATGAAAAAAAATAACCGCACTTCTTGAAATAATTTCAAAAGAATGTCCTATGCGATTAGGTTCAATCTGCAAGTTGATTCGAAAATGTAGCCCAAAATGAATACGTACAACGTTGCAAGCTTACACTAAATTAAAGATTCCAAGTTACGGGGTTGCGCAAAATCACCGCCAGTAATAAATAAAATTTTGAAAAGGATAATAAAAAAATTCGAATCAAAATAAGAGTAGGGATTTACTCTGAACCCCAATATCCCAATTTCACTGCATTCATCTGCCAACGCGATGAGAGGATAGAAGAGACGGAACCGGGATGTGAGATGATATTTGACTAAAAGGATGTTAACTCTTAATTTTTCCCCTGCAAATATTTTCCAATGGAATTCTCGGAGTATGGGAAGTTTCTGGACCCGAGATGAAGCAAGTCGCCCGGAAAATATGGATATTTTGACGGGTCGAAGAATATTAAACTTAGTTCTTGCTGCCCAAAAAACTCATAAATTCCCTGGAATTCGGAAACTTACGGATCATTGAACATTCATCTGCAGGAAATAATGTTAAGAATGATTTAGGGAAAACAAAAATGAGATAAAGTAGTCGTAAAAATATTATAATGGTAAAAGTTGTTACCTAAGAGTCATGACTACGCATACTAACGCAATTTACTTATGAGCTTCAGTAATGAGCAAATTTTTGTTGCGCTATTAATAATTAATTCAGGAGTTTAATGCTCCCTGTGCGTTGCTTCAATTATGATTTCATATTTTACTAGGGGTTGCATGGCACTACGCATTATTGCACCTTTCTAAGATCTGTCAAACACATCAATTAATATCCTTAGATTTTATTTAAAATTTTAAAATAAATCATGTACGGGCGGAGTTTAAAAAATGTCAATTTCATTCATGATGAATTTTAATCTCTTATGTTCGGCTAAACCCGTCCTCTGAGTTACATTCCATCATTGAAGAAATCAAAAGATTATAATACACTTTTGAGTTTGTTGGTCAATGAATGCCCGATGGAATTTTCTATCCAGCGAACCTCGAGCGCTTTCTGCACGTCAAATTCCTCGAATGACACATTATATACCGACTCGGACAAGGGAAAGCGAATAATGGGAGAGACGTCGGAAACGAGAGAAAGTGGATCGGAAAAAAGGAATCGGCTGCGGCTCAATCATCTTTCCGCCAACGAGGTGGGGAGGGAGGGAGGGGGATTGTTGGCGTGCCCTGAGGGGGAGGGAGGCCGCGCTCCTGGCGCTCATCCGCTTCGGCCGGGTTACAGGAGGGTGGAGCCACCCCCCTATCCCAGCCTTCCATCCTTCAATCAGAGGAACCACCGCAATTTGAACCGGAGAGGGGATGGAGGGAGAGAATTTCATTTTTGATGAAATGTTTCGATGGCTAAAACCACAGTACCAAAGTTCGATGAGTGGGGGTAGAGTTCATGCTGAGTCCTATACAGCTTGAAAAAATACGTAACAAATCACTAGGGTATTAATGAGAAGGACCAGATCCTGGCTCCTCGTGCTGTCTGTAATTAAACGGGAAGACCTGGTACCTGAAATACAAGTATATCACACAGTTCGAGTGAAGTAGGGGCGATCGTCAGAGATGTTACCCGGGATGGAACTCGAATCCTCCAGTCAGTAATCAAACGCTGGAGTATCAAGCCCTTCTCCAAATCCTAATATTATAAAAGTAACATTCCCTAACGTGCTATTTTGCTTCGGAGTGTGACAAACCCCGCACCCATTTACAAATGAGAGTAATCCAGGTTTCTTCATATAGAGTCGACACAGGTAAATGATGTCTGACGTACACGTAAATGTCAGTTGTAAGCACTTCAGCTATGAGTAACTTTTCATGTCGTTGAGTTCTTCCTGTTTGTTTCTGGTCTCTAATCTTTCCTTCTGTCTCCATGTCACTCCACTTATGTCTTCTCTTCCTTCCTCTCTCTCCTAGTCTTAATCCTCCCGTCCACTTTGCTGGGCCTTCCATATCCACTTATTTCCCCCATCATATTTGCCGCCTTCTTCAGATTTTATATAACAACTTCCTTCTTTCTCCCACCGTATTTAAATATCCCTCGCTAGACTTCCAGCTTTTCATAATGCCAAGAAATAAAAAGGCGTCCATAAAAGAGGACAAAGGTATATTTGAAAGGCCTCCCAGTATTACGGCCCGCCGAGAGAGAGAGACAATGAATAAAAGGTTCAATGCAGGATTGCTGTGATAAAAAATTTCTCTTCACGCTCCCTTCACACTCTGAAAGAATGGCAAACGATCTTTTTATGGCAAACGACCGGCCGAAATTGTTAAAAAAATGTAACGGTACAACAAGTGCTCTTGAACTTCCGGTGTGGTTTGACCATACATCCGAGAGAAGAGACTACGTGGGCAGAGATACAAAATTTTGAAGATGTGAAAGAAATTACTACATACTAGTTTGGCTAGTGGCTACATAATATTGAAAGGGGACGAGAAAATTAGACGGGGTGTCAAGAAAAAGATTTCTGAGCAGAAGGAACACGAGCAGGTGGCGATAGTCTCTCATACTTGTTGAAAATTTGACCGATGTGGAGGAACATCGATCATTGCCACTTTTGATACTAACCTGCTGGGTGCTGTCACCCATCTATCCCTACTTCGCACATATCCAAGAAAAACTTCCCTTAAATTTTACTGAGTGTGTCCACGCGATTATGTTCTTATGGGCTCTTTATTTATTACTTCCTTGCTTATATAATAATACAGAGGTCATCTATAGTTACATCTACAGGAACGCTGCAATCACATGCTTACATTTCTACTTTGAATACTCAAACTTAATATTTAAAAAAGAACAGTGTCCAATCACAGTCGAAGGGAGCCAGCGATCTTAGAATTGAACCACAATCTTCTAGCGCACCAGACTAAACACCAGATTTTTTGTTGACGGTCTGCCGCTTGTGCCCGAGGCCTCTTTATTTGAAGTACTTGAAAGATATTTATTTCAAGCCTCCCTGGATCGATGCGAAGATATTCTCCCTAAGAAATTTTCGACAAACATATTACACATCCCCGACTGTTGCTGCAATTTATGCGGTTAGATTAAGTCAAACTTTGCCCTCTGGCAGAGTATTTTCCGTATACATTCCTTTAACGTTCGCTCGCATAAAATACATTCTACAGGATTAAGAGCTCTTTGAAGTTAGTCTTCCGGGGAAGTTAGGCTATGCTAAGTTCCGTACCTTCTAAGGGAGATAGAAAACCTGGCGAAAAAAACTCACTTGCACGACAGAAATTACTTATAAAAACGGTATTTTACCATAACCTCTTTGCTAGGTGGAGATTAAACACCAACCGAAGAACGGATATGGTGGTTGCCAGGGTAGAATTAGTACGCCGTAGCTTCAAAACTCAAATGAAGCAGAGTGTTTTTCCCTTCCAGGGAGATGAAACGAAAAGGGTGGGGTGAGGGGGGGGGAGGGAGAGAGGGGGGTGGGGAGAGGCAGCGAGTGAGAGCTGGGGAGAAAATGAGTTCGAGGGCTTTACGTCATACCTATTCGTCGGTGAAAATAGACATCCCCACAAAGAGCCCCTCGGAGCAGGGTTGAACGAAGGTCATCGGGGTATTGAGGAGGGATTGGATGGGGAGGCGATGGAAGGCATAACAGGAAAAGGAGGAAGGAGCCTGCGAGCGTGGGGTGCGAGGGTTTTCAAAAGTTTAAATCCCCCGAGAAAGGGGGATGGACATAACACGCCCCACCGGACATCTTATTACTGCGGACACCTTCCAATAAGGGACAGGATAAGATTCCCTAGCCGCAGCACCGGGTGAAACTATGAGCTCCGCACAATAAATGCCATTCTCGTAAATGAGACGGGCGCGACATCACCCTTACGCACTAATTTTCTCCAGGGAAAAATATCTTTCCCGACTGAGTCCCAACATAAACTTGCTAGTTCAGTGAAAATAATACGCATGCGAGTACTTGAGGAAATGTCTCAAACGTTTCTCTTCGGTATTATTTAAAACCAAACTTATGTTCGTAGAAACGTGTGGACCATTTGTTTAAAATGTAGTATGATCTTTGAAATGTAACGTTACGCTTTAGATTATGATAAATATAAAAAAAATCAATATTTACATTTCCACTGCTTTGGAAAGGGTTTGGGGATGTATCTGTGTTTTTGTTTTTTTAATACTCTCCAAGCCACCGCTAAGGTGTGTGGCAGGTGGGGGATACAAGGACTAATTTTGACTCGAAAATGCTTACCCCTACCGCTCTCGGAGAACGTTACTCTGTCCGACCCCTTATCGTTCGCGGGAAAAATGTCATCTTAAATCTATCTGCTCTACAATTAATCTCTCTAATTTTACTGACATGATCTAACCTACCGTACCACGATGGAGAAAATAAAACATTTTCAATATACATAAGTGCATAATGGCTAACAGAAAAAGATGCGCCCTTCGGAGGGGAGGGGGGGGGCCCCTGGGAGTGGGGGCGGAGGGGCGCCGCGGTGACTTCAGGGCGGGTTACCGATTTCACGCCAACGCACGCCGTTTCATCCTCCTCCTACTCCGGCTCAACCCTCTCCGGTAAAAAGGAGGGCAGCGTCGTTACAACAGGGATATCGTTCTCTTATGGAGTCGAGCCCCAGGCGACGAACAATATCAGCTCCTTGGAGTAGAACAGCAAAAGCGAGGAGTAATGCGTTTAAAAAGAAAGGTAGGCGTGTTTCGTGAGAAGAATGGGAGAAATGACTACATGGTGGGGGCAAACGGTGAAATGATCGAGTAAGTAGACGACTCTGTATACCTTGGCAAGATGCTTGTAAAATGTTGCCAATGCTGGAAGTTTAAATTCTCGGTATTAAATAGGGTCGGTGTATCAAGAAAATGAATTTACGTCAAAGAGACGAAAAATGAGTGAATAAAAGTGCACACTCCTCTCAACAACTTTGCAGACAAGTCAAGCTTCACATATGACTCTGCACTTAAATTTCAATGAAATACGGTTGGCATATGGGCTACTCAGGGGATGTTTGTGGTCAAACTGAAGATGAAGAGGAAGGAATGAATAGGAACATCAAGCAGCCTGTGATATTTAGCTCATCCATTTCCACCGAAATTCCTTTAAACGCCCCCCCCCCTCCGCGGGTAATGATAATCACTCGGTAATTTAACGTTTGAGGTTGGTGTTCATTAGACAGACTGTGCCTGGAATGATGTCTATTTAGCGATGACGTTAAAATGTATTATTACCTATATCATACGGCGATAGGCGAGGTCATGCCAGTAAAACTAGAGAGATGAATCGTAGAAAAGAGAGATTTAAGATTTCATTTGTCCCCACATACGATAAGGGAACAGAATTACGTTGTCCGACCGCGGTAGGGGTAAAAATATTTTGGTCAAAATTAGTCTTGTGAATATTCACCCCCTGCCGCACAGCCTATCGGCGACTTGGAGGGTACTAAAAAATACTAAAATAAAACACGCCTACATTTCGCATCCTCAGTCTTATAACTTATTATCGGTCGGTTTTTATATTGGACACAAGGCTTTATGTATATGCCTACGAAAGTTTCCACTTTTCTCATGATATGCAGAAAAACGATTTTTCAAAGTTTTTCCGATAAAATTTTCGAAAACTCAAGTTTATAAAATATTTTGCAACCATTTGAACTTATTTGATTGTCAAAATTTCCATGTTCAAGAGTGGTCTTTCCAAAACAAGACCGCTCGCCCACTCTCGTTTGTAACAAATGAAATTTTTTGTTTACCAGCCACGTGCTTCAGTAACCGCTATCGTGACACGGGCCTCAAACGTGTTCGCTCGAACCTGGGAATCGGTGGAGCAGACAAGGAACAACGATCGGAAACGCTTGAACGCAGTGAAGCCACCCACGGAAAGTTATAGATTCTAATTCTCGAAATCATTCCGAAAAATATACCGTCTTTTTCAAAGTGGTGTTCCACACAAATGTCAGGAAGGAGGAAAGGAATCACGGTGACATCATTATTGCACGTGCCACTGGTACCACTGATTTGGTTCTGATATACTTCTAAATTGTGCACTCGCGATGGATTACACCAAACAGAAAGTATGCTTAATACTAATGACAACCAATAACTTCCTCATCAGGAGTCCCCGATTTACATTTCACATTCTCGGGCTTCTAAAAAATTTGGATATTCTCCTTGTTTTATGCCGTACTTTGAGGAAATTGAGCAAATGCAAACGTTTTCCGTATTTAATAATTCACCGAACTGAGTGACCGAGTAGTCGACGCTGTCATAGAGAGAATCAGAACACACCACAAATAAACCATCGGTGGACTTAAGTGATTAAATATGAATAATTTAATATCCATATTGATTAAGTGAACGCGCCCACCGCCACGGAAATCCATGACATATGGATCCTGTTATACCTGTGTGTGGTCTTACGTGCATATTTTAAATATAATATATATATTTAATATATATATATATATATATATGCATAAAAAATTAGGTCCATTCCATTCGATACCTCATTCATAGAGCATCATACATAATTCTTTCTTCTGAAATTGTTTTATTTAATTCAACGAAATATGCTGCTACAAAGCACACTATTCAAATTTAGCTTTTTTAAAGATTAAATATGTAAGGCCTATGTACCATTGCTTATTAGGCCTATCAATGAATACCATATCCAAGACCACATAGAGTACATATCGCCTTCGCATTTCCCCGCTTCTCCCCTTCCACATCATACAACACCGTGCCGCAAATCAACACGCATTCAAATATTTCCTCGCCTTTCACAACGAAGTCGCCTTTCAAGTGAGTCGTATTCATTCCTTTCCCTCGGAGAATGGGGAGGTTGAAAATTGATACAAAAACTGATATCACAAAAATAACTACAAGGCGCCAAACAGGGGTCGTGGTCGTCTCCTTTGCGGACGCAAACATAAATTTACAAAAAGAAGTGCTATTTTGTGAAATTAGTATCCGGCGATCTCCAGAAAATGTCAGATGTTACACCTTGTTCCCCAGTTTACATGGAAGGTAGTGATTTGAAAAAAAATAGCATCATTTGGTCATTTGTTAGTGATAAGGTCAAATTCTACACAAAAATTAAACGGACTTTGGGGTTCTGTCAAGTGGTCTCGACAAATAATGACATATTGTCACCAATTGAGTCTTCAACAAAATCTTCAACATACACACTAATACAATACTGGGAGAATTAACCTCAATCCTACCTAAAAAAATAGAGGGTTTTGGTAGAAGACGCAATAGGGCATAATCAAATCTTCTGGCGTCACCCTAGCCGCGGGTATCATATGAGTAAAACGCATCCAGAATTAGCTTCAACGAAAGAAAGTTGGCTTCATTAAACAAGAGAACAAAGTTACGAAGTGGTGTTACTTCGCTTGGGGTAGACCTTGACCTATGTAATCCTTGATACGCCTACTGAATTTAGAATTGAGACCATAAAGATTTGATACACACTTGTATTTTAAATAAAATACTAAATACTGTGGTCGTTATTAACAGTTTTTAAGGAGTGAAAATGGCCGCACAATTGATTAAAAAACCTTGGACGAAAGCCATCCGAGATAACGATAAGGTATGTGAGAATTAAAGTACAGAGAAGATAAAGTATGAATGAGTCAATTGAAAATCCTTAAGGGATTATTCAGCTTACGTTAGCAGTAAATAGTGCAGCACTGAAGGAAACGGACTTTAGGAGAAAAAGGCGTCCAAAAACCTTTCCCTAGTGAAAAAGTAATGGACAAAAGAAGATAACGTTATGCATGATTTGTCGAAATCTGTCGAGAATAGAAATATCTTATTTAGTATTTGTTTCTATCTATGATTAATATTTCTCTTTGCAAGTTCTCCTTATTCATTGTTTATTTTGATTTCGTCTATCTTGAAACCCTTGCTATTCCTCGATGCTGATTTCAACCGGAGTGCGTTCGCGAACAATTTGTACGTTGCAGATATTCCCTCCCAGCCATGCTCCGCACGTGTCCCTACCATTTATGTAGCCAAAACTCCTAATGTTTATGACAGCGGTACATTATATATTTGAGTTTATCGTTCGTTTGCGAAGTTAATTCTATTCAATTACGAAACATCTACACCAAAAAACTAGTTTTTACTGTGTTAGTTTCACGAAAGAACTGTATATTCGTGAAGAATACTTCGGCTACAGATGCTGTTGCCTACCTGCATGACTACAGAGTTCAACATTGCTCGTTTTGCGACCTTAGGCATTATGTCACCCCATTGGAGTGCATGTGGCTGTCTCATATTTTTTCTTCCTTTTCCTACATTCTTTCTCATATGATTTTCGTTCTTAACGTTCGACTTTCTGGTGGCACCTAAATAACTGCTATGATCTGTTGTATTCATTGTTCTTTACTCTTATTTAATGATTTGTCCTTGATTACTTGTTAACACGATATACCTTTTGTTAATATCGCTTGTAACCACCGTTAACGTACTCTTCAACACATTTCCGTGTCATACCGAATATCACATGGGCGTCCTAACGCCGACATAAGTCCTCTTTGCTTGCAAATAAAAGTTTGCAGACGGGATCCCTAAAGGTCTCAAAGCCCATACATCACATGTGTATATATATATATATATATAAATGTATTTTATTGAAACCTGTTATTTAGTAGTCGAAAGTCTGGTGTTTACCTAATAATTTTCTCAATCATATCACAAATCACTCTTAAGGGTTTGGCTTACTAAGACCTCTCTGCCAAACGTCTCAATCTGGTAGCTTCCAAGTAATACGTGGATGCAGATGAGACTCGCACCATCCGGCTCGTCCTCCCCACACCACCCACCACTCCGCTGCGGCAAGAGGGGGGCTCTGAATGGGGTCCGAATGGTGCTCCCGCATCATCACCACCCTCTTTGTTCAAGGAGCAGACTCTCATGGTCGCCCCGCATATTTTTCTTCCCTCGGGCGGCGGTCGCGAGGCGCGAGAGTCTCACTTATTTTGAAAGCCGTTCCTCGCTTATGAAGTCCTAGCGCAGCGTAGTGAAGAGGCGGAGAACTTTAAAACTGCTGGACCAGAGGAAAGGCAGTTTGAGTCAGAGTTTAACATGTGCTGCCATCTGTGTATGACAGAAGAATAAAAAACTGTTTTTTTTAATCACGAACATTTCCAATAAAGTGCATCCAAATTTCACCTAGGCTATATTACTTTGTGAATTTTTACCCTATTTATACATAAAACATTAGAAACCTCTACTCCTTACCGTCTTAGAGTGATTGGTTCCCGAAAGAAACAAACAACTTTTTTTACAGATGTGTTTATTAATAGCAGCGTTGACCGGCCTCGCTTAACCAATTTATCCGTACAACTGGATTTTATTAGAATTAAACGCGGCCATTTTATGTACGTGGGCAGTTTCTTTGTCACCGTGTCATATGTGAGCACGCGACTTTGCGGATGCTTAGGACAAATCCGATTTTAATGCGGACATCTCTGCAACAATCTTTCCTGTCTCTATATGATTTCTCCCCAATATTCCCTCTCCTCCCCCAGCATGCCATTTCCCTATTGCCTCGTTTCTTCAACTTTAAACCCACTTCACCAGTTCTATCCTACCTCACACTCACATTCAAAAGTCTCCAATCCACGCCTATCATGCAGCTTTAATGGCCACGTTTCCACGCCGTACAAAATAATACAATAAAATAAATATAATAAAATATATTTAATTAAATCAGAAATTTTACAGTAATTCAGTAATATAATAGTAAAACAATATTCGGGTCAAAATTTGTATGTTGTGTATTCAACCCCTGCCAAACATCCTGGCGGTAGCCTGTAGGATACTAAAAATATAAATTAAAAAAGTACTAATAGCGACTGAAAAAGTATTTTTCGTTCCCACCCTTTGCTAAGTTGACAAAGGGCAATTCCATACATTTGCGGATATTTTGCGTGGCAATATAATTTTGCTCACATTGTTCCCATTCTACTCTTCAATGAAAAGTTTATTCTAACCTGCCTTTCCCGCTATTGAACACCAATTCAGCACCACTACGTCCCCCGAAGCATCAAACGCAGATATTTGAGAGGGGAATATCGAGGTCGTGATCCTAATCTCCAAGGAGGGAAGTGGGCGGATCAATATCCCTCGAATCTTGCACAAATCCAGCTCCAGGCAGCAAGCACGGTCCATGGCCCACCTGATGGCGTCTATGGTCGCAACGGGGGTGAGAAGGGGGGGTCTTGCCAACGACTCCGGTGTCCCGTCGCCCTCGCTAATCATCCACCGACTCGGAAATCCCCATGAGCGTGCGAGATGACCCGCTTCCCCGGCGTCAACCTACTGGCCGGTCGCCGCACACACTGCCACCCTCACCACGTGGTATAAAATCGCCGAAAAGGCAGAGAGAGCGCCGCGCCGAAATATCTGGCTCTACTTGATCTTTTGCCATCACAACTGCAGAGTGCCAAGACAACTTTACCATACCCCAAACGCTAGTGGCTTGGACGAAGGAAATGTGCAGTGAAGGTCGATAGTCGATGGAGGTAAGTGAAAAAGGATCACGATAGTTAGTATTTTAGTTTTTTTTAGTACCCTGAAAGCTACCGCCAGGGTATGTGGCAAGGGGTGAATACACATCTGTGTAATTTTGACCGAAATATTTTTCCCCCTGGCGCAGTCAGGCCACGTTATTCTGATCTCTTATCATCCGTGGGAAAAATGACATCTTAAATCTATGTGTTCTACGCTTAGTCTCTCTAATTTTACCGACGTGTTATCGCCTACCGCAGAACGATGGGGCTAATAATACATTTTCAACATCATTGCTAAAGATGCTTTCCACCTTATGCAGGAGATTTAATACGTAATATAACCTTCGTTCCGTCTAGCAACTATAATATTTTTAATGCGTTACTCCGTTTATCATAACAACGTTTCAGAAATCTAGTCCCTCTAAACTGCAGAGTTTTCTACAGAAAAAGGAGTGGAAATTTTCATTAAATACTTATTATTATTAATGCAGAAAAAAATCATTGCTACAATATTAATTTTAGTTATCAAGCAGGAAATCCTTCACAGGTTTCGGATTCGGAAGTTTAAAATAATTTACGCCCCCAACGTTTTGCTGTTGTTATATTTGAAATTTTGATTAGTCCACTTAATAAGGCACAGAATATATTTGGGATTGCAAAGGTGTCAATCACCCGTCATAACACGGGCCACGCAATTTGCAACTGTTCATCGCAAACTTCTAAGTGAGGGTAGCTCACGCCTTGGCGCACGTAAAACGAGAGCGGCAGCGGGGACGGGTGTTGACCCGTTGGCACGTAGGACGTCGGCGGGGAGGGAGCCAAGCGACTGCGCCATCCCCTGGCCGTCCGGAAGGGATTAAAAGGGACCGAGATGAGCGTCCTGCCTCGTGGCGGAAAGGGATAGGGGGGTGGGCGGTAGGGCACCCTGGGATATCGGGATGGGAATTGGGATTGGGAGGAGGGAGGGATTAGTTGGGGGTAGGGAATAATATTTCCCGGCAGGGGCGGCGGCATCCCGGATTACAAAAATCCTCAACGCCGCTTCTCGCCGTGAATCAAACACTAGTTATTGCCGCATCGTTTGAAAAGAGGGTTTCCGAGGGAGAGAGTATTTTATTTACTCCTTCAATCACCCGTCGCCATGGGCTCCAAGCACTCGTTACGCTCGGGTGGGTCCTGGCCAAATGGAGAGCCAGGGCGATGGAACTGGCGAAAAGAAGGACTGAAAATATGAAGAATCCGTCCACAGCTCTCGCTTGCATCAAAGGACACGGTGAATGAGAGAGAGACATGTCTCAATAAGGCAAAGGAAAGAAAGAATGTGCGTCGAGAACGGCCGAGGATTGGTATTTGAGCCGAGAGAGAGAAAGACCACTGGAAAATACATTTCAAAACTCACATTCATTGCTAAACGGAATGTTTAAGCCATGAGATATTCAAAGCGCTTCTCATTTGGGAATATTTAGAGGAAACCACGTCGCGAAATATATTAACTAAAAACTGACAGTTCCAGCGTTTGAAGGATTATATATGTATTGCTATAAAAACGTTTTAAGCACTTGGCCATCAAGTCAGCTAAACCTTTGAAAGTGAGCATTCGAATGAATCTGATGAAGACGGAGTGCAAATAAATAGTGATATGCAATTCATAACGATGAAAAATTGCTTGTTTGAAACAATATTTCAGAGTGGGAAGCTGAATTTTACAGTCCTTAACGGCTTAAGCGTTTTTAAATTCACTAAAATTCGTAAACATACTATTTCCTTCATTTTTAAGGGTAGATTATTAAAATAATTCGATATTTGACATGTACATGTGAATCCGTGTACCTAATGCGGCAGGTGTTAGTTAAGGTGTTAATTACTCGATCATCCTTTACCTTTAGTATTTTATTGCCCTGCCACCCACCGCTAGGATGTGTGGCAGGGGGTGAATGAACACCAGAATAATTTTGATCCGAATACTTGTATTTTTACCCCTTTCTTGGCCGGACAACATTATTCTGATCCCTTATCGTTCGTGGGGAAAAAGACATCATAAATATATCTGTTCCACTCTTAATTTCTCTAATTTTATTAAAATGGAGCTGGCAAATCCAGCTTCTCTACGCTGCACGCGATCCAATTCGCCTACACTTGATGTTTCTAGTTTTATTGACATGATCCCTCTTAACATAGTCCTACGGAGGTAACAAAACATTTCCACATTACTGCTAAAGAGTCGTTCTTCCAATTGATGGAAGAGATTTAATCTATAATTTAACCTTTGCTGCGTTAGTGATTTCCAGCCTAGCTGCTCAAAATTTTTGGACACGCTACTAAGTTTATCACAATAACGTTTTACATATCTAGCTCCTCTACGCTGCATACGATCCCACGGATCCCATATAATTGCAGCATATTATAAATGAGGCCTAACCAGCGAAAGATAAGATTTCTCTTTGACCTTTTCATCACATTTACCAAGTACTCTTCAAATAAATTCTAATTTTTTGTTTGCTTGCCCATGTATTCCCCGCATGTTTTACCCAGGAGAGGTCGTGAGCGAGGGTAACTCCTATGTATTTAGCCGAGTCTTCACATTTCATTTCAGTATTCCTAATGTAGTAGGCATTTTGGAATTGCTCTTTTTCCAAAAATTCGTCACTTCGAAGATTTTTTAAGTTAAATTCTCCCTTCCAAGTGCCGAGCATTCGTAGTACAGTGTTCAGGTCACCTGCTAAAGCTTTAATCGTTGGAATCGCTTACTTTCAAGAAGAAATTATTAAACTAACAGCGTAGCTTGAAAAAGTATATGTATCTGTGAAGGCGGAGGAGTAAAATGTGCCAATTGATGGATCGTCTGCATAGTTTACGGAGTCCCTGTATCGTCGCAAGTCAGCCCTCAACATGAATGGAGTCGAAAGGGCCCTCGCCGTGGAGCGGCAGTCGAGAAGGGACGAGCCCTCCCTTGGCCATCTCCCCACTCACCAATCTATATTCTCCGCCCGTTTTTCCGGAAGGCGCCAGGGGTTAAGTGCAGGGAGCGAACTGCACCCTTAAGGGTTGGTGGTGGTGGGAATAGGGAGGGGAGATGGTGGCGATGACTCCCTTGGGGGTGGGGAGGATGTGTTCGGAGGCGCGGAATATCCAAATGCCCGCCATGGATATGGCAGGGGGTGTGGCGCACGCATTAATGTCGGGACGGTGGAAGTTCCCAGATTTTTCGGCTGAGGGAACGATATGCAAGGACCGGATCGGATTGGATAGGAGGGAATGGTTGACCCAAGGGGTCACCGCTCCTAGTACCGCCAAGGGCACAGTAATCGTTTTGTTTGATTGTGGTTCTCGGGCGACCTGTTTACTTTGGCAGAGATGACGAAGAATTTAAAGGATCAAAGAGCAATAACTACAGCAACTACGACAACGAATCATAGAAATGTTCGGCATTAGAGCACAATAAAGAAAAATGGCGTGGAAATTGGGGGGGGGTCATTTTTAGTGGCACAATCAGAAATTCCTGACAGGGGAGCTAAAAAATAACATAACGTTTTGAAACCTTTGGAAGATCGATCTGATTTTTGCTAATTTTTTGGTACAATCATTTACGTAAAATTTCGAACCGGTCAGAGTATCATAAGACATGTCACATGCGTGTCAACAGCATAAAATTGAATAAAAAAAGACTAAAAAATTATACCGTTATGCACATATGTTAACATTATTTTATTTCACTCGAGGTATTATTTGCAATGCTGCACAGCGACACGAGGTGCTATGGTTGGACATTTTGGTGATTATACTTTGTTTCATGAAGAAGAAATTGGTATTTTTATGTCTTGTTCCGCGGAACAAAGTTGGTATTTGAATTTGATCAAGAGCACATATGCAGCCCGTGTGATTGATATTTTGAATTGTTTTTTCAATCAATGATTATAATTGTAAAATTTAATTCCATTGCATAGTATATTTTCATTCAAATAAAGAATATGATGTTCGAAGTAACTGATGAGGAAAACGTGAGAGAAGCGGACATGGATAACAGCTCAAATGAAAAACTCAGAGAAGCAAGAAAAAAGTATGAGATTCCAAGAAATGAAACTGAGGCAAGGTTCAAACGTTGCGCTACCAAATACCACGACAGCGCAAGAAGGTCAGGGACAAGAGGAATGGAAAGCTGCTACGAGGAAATATATGGTAACTAAGGAAGGAAAACAGCGAAACGGCAGATAAACTGCTGGATAAACAATTCGGAGAGAGAGAAACAAAATCTCAAAACGTCGGAGATACTCACGGAATGATACTTATAAAAGATGAAGGCATGGAGAGTAGGTGGAATGTATACACTGAAGAATTATATTTGAAGATTACTTAATGAAAGAGGAAATCCTGATGGATAAAAGAAGAGAAACGGGACCCGGAAATATAAAGAAGCGAATTTGACAGAGCGGTAGAAGTCCTGAAGAACGACAAGACACCAGGTGTTTACATGAACGAAGGAACAATCAAGGCCCTCGGGGTCAAAGCTAATGATACCCTCTTTGGAATGAAGAAAGATAGATACGACAGTGGAACACGACCGGAGGACTTCAAGAGGAGTGTTATGATTGCAATACTAAAGACATCAAGAACAAAGAAACGCAAAGAGCAGAGATCATTGAGTCTGATGTCTCACGAATCAAAATAAAAAAGGAAGTCAGACCTCTCGTAACCTCTCACCAGAACTATTCAACGTATAAGAGGCAATAAAGAGCACAAGAATTGGGAATCAAAAGAGGTCCAGCTGAATGGCGAAGAAATTATCATGCTCCGTTTCGCAGTAGTGAAACGTTGGAAAAGTGGAGTACAAGCCTTTGAAACATAGTAGTGGAAGAAAATGCTCAAGATTAAATTGGCAGAAAAGTGAGAAATGAGAAAGTGTATGGAAGTGCGAAAGAGGAGAGGGAGATCCACCTAGTTCTTCCTTGCCGTAAGAACGGTAAGGAGAAATTGATGGATCGAACACATTTTAAGGAGCAATGGAATAGTTAGAAACATAACGGCAGGGAAGATCCTGCGAATAAAACCAAGAGACAAGTACAGAGGACCAATTATGAAGGAAGTAAAACAGAGAAGCTCTCAGAAGGTGAGGGTATTAACACTGAATAATGAAAAATGAAGGGCTGCTGCAAACGAATCTTAGGAATGAAATATCTCTTATGATTTTGATGAATTTTACATACTATTTTAAATCCATAGGAATTATAAAAGGACTTCAGAGGAACATTTCGGGAAATAGTGAAAATAGTCAACCAATCAATAATACCCGGAGGGAAGTTTAAATTACAGATTAAATTTCTACGGTAAATTGAAAATATGTTTCTTTAGCAGTAATGCTGAAAATTTATTATAACTCCATCGTACTAAAATAGGTAAGTTTTTGTCAATAAAATTATAGAGATTACGTATAAGACGGATAGATTTAAAATGTCATTTTTTTCACAAATGATAAGGGAGAAGAATAAAATTTTCCCACGGCGGTGGGGGTAAAAACACAAGTATTCGGGTCAAAATTAATCTGGTGTATATTCACCTCCAGCCAAACACCCTAGCGGTGGCTTGCAGGGTATTGAAATATATAGAATAAATTGAGCCTGGGATTAAATCTTAACAAAGTGCATAAGATAACGCACTACATATAATTAAGTTTTCTAACCGTATTGAGAGGAAGAAATACGTCCTCGAAACCTCATTCCATGGGAAATCCATCCCTTTAATGAAAATGCTGTCTCTTTTCATCTAAAATTAATCATTTTTATTCTTTCAGTCAGCCGAAGAGACGTTCTTTGAAGGCATAAGCTGATTCCGTAAGATTCAGAAAAATACACCAAAGGGAGAGTCAATTAAAATCTCCTGCGGAATATCCGTACGAGGAAATAAGACGGGACTTCTATTGGTTTCCAATTAAAAATGCCATTTCTTCGATCTTAATACGTTCCCTCTCTTGAGGCGCTTCCTCCGTCGGCGAACCCTTTCGAACGACCCCTCAACTGTATTTCTGGAATGGGAGGTTTAGACGCATTAGCTTGGGGAAAGAACCCATTTTATCATTTACAGAAATTTCCTTTAAAGATTCTAAGATGAGGTGAATTTGTAGGGAAAGATTAACATTTACTTATTTCAATTGTTACAAAGAAGCATACTAAAAATAGGATAATTTTTGTTCAAAATATTTGAGAGACTTCTAAATGAAAAGTTATTCTGGTCAGAGTTTCTAAACATAGATATTAAACTACGTCAGCACTTTTTATGGCGACATCTTATTTCATTCACATTCTTTTCATTTATTCTGTAGTATGTCCACATCCTATTCAAACTTATAACGAATACGTTCATATGCTCAAGGAATTAAGGAAAACCTACTTGCATTAAGAAGTTTTTTTCCTGGTTAGGAGGCAATGGAAGTAAAAAAGGACCACATTTCAAGAGGGATTGACGTAAAAACAACAGTATTTAGCCAAATTTAGTAGATTTCTTTGGCTACTTACCTAATTGATATGACTGAAACCTAATGTTAGCAAATTAGTCAAAGGAGTATATCGTATTTCCAGCCCTTGGGCACACATATTATTAGCGCTGAAGATAATGATAGGTGACGTACGGAAGACCACCGCAATGGACCGTTTGAATTACAATTCTACTCATTTCATGCGCGCTCTAGGGAAAGCGCTCTCTTCGACTTTCAGGCTAGCATACTACCAGACGCTAAAACAGAATTTCGAGGCGTACTTAATACGCGGATTCTTCAATAATTCTTTAGAAAATCCAAGAGACGCTGCTCGTAGCATCAAAAAGAGTTTGATTTCAGTTAGCCTTATATCTAACTGAACTGCTGTTAAATTTTCATCCATATCCATCTCGTGGTTTAATTTTCATTGTCGAATGAAGCAGCAAATGTTTGTTTATTAAGGAAAATGAAAAAAAAAGAGTTTAGTTTGGTGATTTAACACTTCTTTTAAAAAGGTTTGACACCAAAATAGATAAAACCGGAGCAAGATGAAGTTGATGACATATCTGCTCCTGTGTTTGCGATTGTTTACAATTGAATATATGAGTTTTCACGTGGCCGTAGATTCACAAATGATGAACATCCTTCAGGACGTCCAGTAGAAGTGACTTCTTCCGAAATTATTGACAAAATCCATGAATTGGCTTTGATCATTCGACGAATCATAGTTCACGAAGTAGCTGAGGCCACAGAAACCTCACAAGATACAGTGTTTTCAATTTTGCATTAATAATTGGGTGTGGAGAAAATCTCGAAAGTTGGGAGCCACGTTTGCTCCTGGCGGGTAATAAAAGCCATCGTGTGGTCGGTTTGGTGGCGGGTTTGGAACTTTTTCGTCGAAATCCTGATAGTTTGACAGACTAGTCAGCTGACAACAAGGACTAAAACAAATGACATTCGACGTCGTAATTAGCTCAATAACCAGTACATACAGGAATAACTTTTATACGAGTTATACTCGTACATTGTCAATTGTTATACATTGGACAAATATTAAAGTTTTATATAATATTTAAGACTTCAGAGGATTATAAAATCGATTGATCTCTCTGAGAAACCGGCCTCAACATGCCATCATTCCAACGATTTCTCACAAAATGTATGAACGCCCTTATACTCTCGAATGGGCAATTCCTCTTTGCATATTCTCGAAGTTCGTTTCAAAACTCTGTCCATAACAAAGAAGTGGATTTCGGAAACTCATCCGTCGAAATCACTACGACCTTGCCAGCTCCAACGCCAGGCACATTTCATTACTTACGTACGTACGAATATGTGCAGAACTTGTCCATGGCCGCGAGATTAAGGGCAAGCGTTTAAGTACAAGCAATGCGCCCTCGCCAATGGCACCCGCCTCGAGTGATAAAAAGCAGCTGGCTCACACAAACACAGGGGAATTAAAACTGCCCAAAGCAGAAGAGATGGTTGCCGCTCCCGAAAATGAATAGAAGCGTCCGTTAACAAGGAGAATGTCGGACGGAAACAAAGGGAGGAGGGCGGGAAGCTCTCCTAAGCGAGAGTCCAGCTCACCGCCACCAGAGGACATAATTGAAACTGCGCAAGAGGACCTGAAAGAGATGGGAACACGATACGCACGCGGTCCGCACTTCATTTATAACTACGGTTAAGTGGGGAAGATAGATGGGGGATGCGGCGGGCTGGAAAATGTTAAGCGAGCGCAGACGGGCGCTGATGTCGCGAGAAGGAGGAAAAAATCGTGGACTAGGGCGATGGGATGGGAATGACCTCGGACTGGAGGTCAGCGGGAAGGGGGGACGATAGCGATGCTGGGACACCGAGGCCTGGGACTCACTTTCGGGAATCACCCACTTGAGGACGGAGGGGAGAGTTGAAGATTTAGGAAGAAGTAAATTACCAACTGCTTTTAGCCGCCCCCTCCCCAGACACACCGCATCATCAGATATTTAATCATCCAACTCATGAACTCGGAATTTTGCGAACGTTTTAAGCTATGTGTTCAATTGTATAAGAGGTTAAGTTGATATTATGTCGTTTTGATTACTTCCTATGACTTTTCGAAACGAATAATATATATATATATATCTCCTAAATTAATATTGTGAATATTCTAAGCACTACGAATCGGAACATATAGTATGTATAAGATTGGAAAAAATTAGTCAACTCCTATTTTTGTAAAACTTCCCAACCCAAAGTTAACACATATATGTCATTAAGTTTACTTTAAAATGATGAGAGTCTTTGCTTTAATGAAAAAGCTTGGGTATGGAATATACATGGGCGGCGAGGTGATTGATTTGTTTAGTTTTTTAAGTAATTAAGCTGCAGTCAGATGGGTGATTAAAAAAAGAGCCGCAAAGAGTTTAGGATGGAGATTAACCACAGTGCAACCAAAGTATTTTCAAGGGTGTTCTCGAATAGTATCGAAAAGTATGAAGACTAATTCATACATTGAAGTAAGATTGACTAAACTAAAGTAGGTATAGTAATTAACGTGATCAATTTCATTATTGGGAGAAAAGTGGAGCCATAGTGAGAAAAATGGAACTGGTGACTAAGGAATTTACATGTAGAAGGGAATGAATGGATGACAATTACGCTAGATCAAGAATATAAAAAAATAGCAAAGACTTAAATATGGAAAATAGAGCTGTATTGATCCGAAATCTGGTCTTCGAGGCAAGGGAATGAGTGCACGTTAAAGAATGTGCGCGTGGAGAAGGATGGAGAATATGGTAAGAGCGAGGGAATTTGATGTCGGCATAATGCGAAGAAGCGAAAAAAATGATAGGAGGAATACTGATGAGCAGGGTGAGAGGTCATAATAGAAGGGAAGATGTTGGGTTAGCGGGGATGATGAAGAAAGTGAATGAGCTTTTCAGAAAGGAAAGGCAGTTTGGAAGAATAAAGTATTGAAGGAAATAATTCAAGGCAAGCAAGGGGAAGCTCTCTCGATACGAGGTACATGGTAGTCGTTAGAAATCGTCAAAAACCTTAAAAATGTAGATATCTTTTCAATATGGCGACTACGTGGGGAGGGATAAATAGAAGGAGCTAAAAATAAGTTGGGATGGGTAGGGAATATTGCAGATACTATTCGAAGGTGTATACGGTTACTGAGCTTAACGTCTTAACGTTATTGAAGACTAATTCTGTGATAGTTTTTTTTTCAAAGAAGGGGTAACTGAGAGAAGACTCACTTGGCAGATTCTATTAGAATTTCTCTTTTTCACGACCTTCGCAAGGCAAACATCATCAGGACCATCGTGAAAAATAAAAGTTTTAGTGGAATCTGCCAAGTTAGTGTGCCCTCATTATGCCTAGTATGGCATACTTCCACGAAATAACACTTGAGACAGTGTCTTGTTTCAAAGAAAATTTTGAAATTAAGATCGTCAAACCCAATCGAGGGACCAAATGGGGATCCTCAAGAATTTTGTTTGAATCGTATCTAGGGCACACACCCGAGTTGAACTCCTATTCCTTCTGTGACTTCCCAGGAATCCTCCAAAGTCCTCATCAATTACATCATTTCATCCTAGTTCTACCCCAAATTAGTAACCCATACGCATGCATGTACGTACTATATCCTCAGTTCAAATCCCTACTCTATAAATTGTAAAAATGGAATCACTAAAAACGTTAAAGCCGACGAGGCACTATGTACAATATAACTTACTTTTAAATGCGTAATTGTTAAACTGTAATTGTAATAATAACCAACCTGATAATTTAAAATACAGGTATAAACAATAAAATGAGGTAATTTCTAATTGCGTGCATTTAAATAATTAGATTTAAATCAATCTAAAGTACAACCTCAATTCTTAAAAGCTCTCGTGCTAACATGATCTAAAAACGAGGAAGAGGTGAGTGGACGGGAGGAACAGTGAGGGAGGAAGAGAGAGGGCGAGAGAGAGAGGAAGGGAGGGTGACAGCGCATCGAGTGGATTGCCAATTACACAAACTCCAGACGGGAGCGGGGGCGTCCGCCAGAACGAGGGGCGACTCATTTCCCAGGGGGTATAGCACGGGGAGCATTTCGAATAAGTCTGTTTCAGAAGGAAAAAAAAACACGAGAAGAGTAAGACTCGGGAGGGGAAAGGCAACCGACGCCGGCGAGAGCCGCGGACGGGAGGAGTCACCCTCGAGATGAAGGAGGCCTGTGCTCACCGAATATCTTCCGTCCCTTAATGAATGACGCGGTGACGTTCGCCCGTCAATTTAGGAGAGAGAAAAAACTTACACCTCCGAACAAAAAAAACCTTTCGAAAATAGGGAATAGTAGGGGGAGTTTTGGAATCGAGATTTTGTTATCAAAGAAACAAGAAAAATACTTTCCAGCGCGGAAAAATTAATAATTATGTCTTCCCTTACATCTTCTGCAGAAACAAGCAGAATTGGCGTCCCGGAGATTGACGTCGTTTTGCAGACGGGGGAGCCCAGGATTCGGAGACCTTATTTAGGGGTAAGGAGATGGGAGTAAGGGGGTTGGTGAAGGGGTGGCGGGGAGGAGGGAACTGAAAATGTACAGGGGTGGGGGCGAAGGGGGCCGACAAAGAAAGACCTTGGGCTCAACAGCCCACCCTTGCTGCCGCGGGGTGAGAGATCCCGATGAGGTGGAGGACCGAAAGTGATTAACATCCTCTTTCGTCGATCACGTGGGCGGGAATTATCTCATTCACTCCAACTAGAGGATGTTTTTGGAAAATCACAACGAAAATGGGAATGCTCTATGAAGACTCAAAGAGAACACGCACGTTGAATAACCCCTTCGAGTTGTGGTCCAAAGAATCCTCGCGGTGCACAAGGGATTCGCAATTAATTATACAATTCGGATTTAAAGTCGGTTCGCATTAAATTCTATACGTACAAAACGCGACTACATTTGGAGTTGAGGACAGGTATTTCGGGGAACGGGACGGCGCTCATCGAGTAGATTGAAGTTGTGAAGCTATTATATTCGTTAATCACATGCAACCTCTCGTAAACGATTCATTTTTGTAAATCTTCAAAATTCATTAGACGCATTTTGGAACAAAGCACTGTTTCAAACTTCAATTATAGATTCAAAACAAACCATCAAGCAAGAGATGTACTATTGAGTACTGCTTTTGGTCGACGTAAATTAAGCGAGACACTTACTGATTTACTACACTTGTATGATGTTGAGTTATTTTCTACGGTGCAAGGACTGGAGCTTATGGCAACTCGGAGTTCTTCAGTTAAGCTGTCACATTCAATATAAATCGGCCTTCGACATCGTTTTTAATGATCTTAAAATCCATGCCAGAGAATGATTAATAGGCAGTGTAGTGGAGTTTTAGATATTTTATTTTTTCTATCTCTCTAAAAACGAGTAAAAGAAACATTCAAAAGATACAAGCGTTCCAAAAAATAAAAATTCTCTTTTGGCCCATAATATTTAATTGAAAGAGCTTGCAGAACATATTTCCTTAAATAACTCATTTCTAAAAAACAATTATGAGAAATACTTCCACTATGGTAAGCACATTAAAATGTCAGAGTAGCTTTCATTGAATAAATTGCTGCTTTTGCCATGAGTTTGCCATAGAGTGTCAGAATTCTTCCGACCATATCCTCAAAAGAATCCTAGTTGATATAGAAAGCACATAACCTCGAATATTCATTAATCTGACCACAGTTCAAGTTCGATCAAGCTGACATAACTGAAAAAAGTTAAAAAGGCCTTTCACAACGACCCGTGGCTCTTCGCTCAGGAAATATCTCCGCCCTGCTCCGAGTCCCAGGAGCAAAGATAATATCCCAGTCGCCGGGACTACGCTCCGCCGTCGCTGGGGGACGAGAGGGGGAATCGCGGGGTGAGAAAGGGAGTTGAGCGGACCGACTAAGTTTGCGCCCGGGAGGGCTCTCCAGCGAGAGCGGAAGGACGTTCGGAGCGCTTCCTGATAAGCCCTCGAAGCGCGTGGAGCGGTTATCTCCCGGAGAGGTGTGAGGAGGGGGGCGCTGATTTACGGAAGGGGGACACTCACGGGGGGAAGAGGAGAAGAGAGTGGAGAGGACGGGGGGGGGGGGGCCCAGTGAAAGCGGGAGAGTCCTGCGGTGATAACACACCAACACGCTTCAGCGATGGAATATTTCAAGCTCGGAGTGTTACGATGTCTGAAGTCACATCGGACGAATGCCTGAGGGTAGCAAGAGAGAATGCAACACCCAGGAAGAATCGGAAAAGTAACTTTTACACTAGAATAGTGCCTGAAAAAATAATAATATAATCAGCAAAATAAATAATAACACAGAAATTGAGAGAAAAATATATTAAATCAATCCTTAATATCATAGAAAAAAACGCAGCAGAAATCTGGAAAATCACAAAGAGAAATATGTAGAGTGAAAGAGGTAAAAATGGATTATTCACATCTTATCTGAGAGATGATTGGCTTTTATATCTGGACTTGTAGGAAACGAAGAGGTTAGAGTAGAGCGAAAAATAGAGAAATGTGTAAACGATGGAATTGCGAAGAAAAAAACTGTAATGGTACGAAAGTACGGATGAGAAAAATGGTGGTCCAAAGAAAGGCGGCTCAGAAGAAAGGGTGTGGGACTAGAAATCGTCGCGAAACGACGATGGCCGCCCTTTAAGGGGCTGGAACGCTTGACATTTGAGAGATGCCAAACGAGGAGCCCGAGAAGACGACGGAGAAGGAAGAAATAATCACTACGCTCAGGGAGTGAGAAACAACCATTAGGTTTTCGCATATTATGCAAAAGAACGTTTAATTAAAAAATATAAGCTCGAGAAAAACACAAAACCCCATGTGGCGTTCGCCAAATATGGGAGTGAACACAAAATGGATGACCTTCTTTATGAACCAGTATTATTGTGGATTGAAGGGTGATTATCCTGACACTTTCGTTATCGGGATGGAAAATAAGTCTAAGAAAATCGCAATCGATTTGATATTATCTTCCCTAAAGATGGAAAGATTTACACGAACCTAAATGCCTCTTCTTCCTTCGGACGGCCTAATATTCTTGGATCGGCTCTCCTCGTCGCACTGTGGGAAAATACAGAATAACCCTGACATATCGATGCATGCAACCGGAGATCCTGATTGATCTCCATTTACTTCGGGGATAAAAATATGACTATTGGAAGAGGAGAGCTTGCACGATAGTGCGCTGACTCAAGATGAAACCTTGGATATCCCATTACATTTCCATGTGGTAACTAACGAATCGATAATTCAAAACTTCTGAGCTGGATGGCACCCCACCGAATATGCAATAGCATGAATATAATGAGAAATTTATCAACAGGACAGACTTGACACTGCTAATCCACTTTTTAACATCCACCACCAAGCGAGTCGAGTTAATACAGTCCGCTCTTCAGAAAATGTCACTATTCTAAGAATCTGCGGGAGATGCCGCGAAAGGAGTTGCCCGCTAAATGTGTACTACAGTGCAACGATTTCAGAATGTAAAAATCATTCGCCTCCGGTAAAGTTGAAATTCAGAAATTGTTGAAATTAAAATATTCACTTTCGCGACCATATTCAAGAAGAAACCATACAACCTCGTCGAAGGTGGAATTCGATACTCCAGGTAGAGCAGTGGAGGTGGGAGAGGTAGAGAGGGGGAGCAAAGAGGAAGAGTGTTCAGGGAGGGAGAGGCTAGAGAGTAGGGCGACGAGGCATGAGGGGAGGAGAGAGGAAGAGAGAGAGGAGAGAGAGAGGTTCAGAGGGCGGAAGGCGACGCAATTGGAAGGTTGGGTGACGGGGAAGGCTGGAGGGGCCTCTCCAGCCTCAATGAATAACATTAATACCTGGAGCGAGAAAATATTCCTTAAATCACATTTGGGGCCTCCCTTGAGTTCTTGCCTGGGTAGACTGATGGTAGATTCGCGGAGGAGTACTTCTAGTATTTGATGCGAAAGAAACTGACGAAATATAAGATTGCCGTTTATAAACTACGGCAAGAGAAAACCAGGGTTATACAGGGCAAATGAAATTTCAGAGAACCCTCGTATAGTCCTCGGATGCAAATCTAAGCTGTAGTCCTCGTCGCCTGGCACCTAAAGACACAATCCTCCCATTTTACTTGCAATCGTTGGGGTTGAGATATTGCAAAAATTGACGAAGGACTGCTGGGAATCGCTGCGTTCTGTCGTATCTTAAAGCCACCGGCCATAATATACAAATCATTAAAAATGAAATAAGCATATTAATTTTTAAATTATGAAGCACTAATAAATACAATATCTCAAACACTGAAGTATTTCGAGATTATTGGTGATTAGAACTTTACATACACTATTCTCAAGGAAAAATACCCGTGGGTTTGTACACCGTTTCTACCCTTTAGCGTACTTATTATCCCCTTGTCCATTTTCGTAAACTTACTGCATTCCAGCATTAAGGGTGATGCAATAAGGTATTTTGATAGAAAATTAACATCATCAGTCTTCAGAGAACATTGCATTTAGAGACCCGAGGTATTTTACTGATACCTTTAATAATACTTGGCCAATGAGTGATTGCATATCAGGAAATAATGGTTAATGTCTTAGTAATTATGGTGGGCCTCATCTATCAAGCCGATCTTCGAAGTAAATGCACTGCGGATGGGATACATTGTTTCTTAAAAAGATTGAATGTAAGAATGGAACAGGGGCGATAAGAAATGGCTCATAGAGTTAAACAGATAGAGGAACTGTATGAGACGATATAAAATGTAACTAGAACATAATGGATTGTGGAGTCATCCTAAATGATTGGAAGGAGACGATTCTAATTTCGTTAAGGACGAAAAATAATGAAATGATGCTGTTATAAGGGCAGTGGAAAAGAAAATTTAAAAAATATATTTTACTTAACATTACGAGTAGTCTAGAAGTAAAGGCAGTTTCTTGATGGACTCAAGAATTAAGCAGTACTACACTTCTAAGCCTGCCCTAACACGAAAACAAAGTACCTAAAATTTCGAATAACGATACACTATCCTTACTAACGCGTGTATTCCACCTCCCTTCACTCCGTCCTACAGCCATTTTCCCTCCTCTTCAATCACCCATTGAAGGGTATCTACTCTGAGTGTCACATCCTTCAACATCCCATTGCCACGCAATGCGTACTGCATCCACTTTTTCTGATTTATTCAAAGTTATCACAAAAACAATCTCTCATCCCAGACAATGCCAAAACATATCCTGTTTGTTTTCCTCCAGGTATTCCTACCCTTTCTTAAATTACAAAAATCCTTCAACTGGAGCTTATTCCATTCTCTGAAAAATCTGAGAGGACTGCACTGCATATTAAAGTTTTCAATCTTTTCTTTATATATTTACAAGGTTTACAAGGTAACGTTTACACTTATTTCCTAAAGTGATCGTGAAGTGCTGAATTAAGAACGCTGGTTAAGGGTGAGCATGATCGCAGATCTTATTGGCATTGATAAGATGATATTACACACCATTATTACTGAAAATTTGACGATGCAAAAGATCTACGCTTAACTCGTTCCCAAGGTCTTTAGAGCCTCAGGTTTCAAGATAACCGACTACCTGACGAAAAACAGTATCGCGACGATTCCCCAACCCCCTCACAATCCCGACTTGAAACCAGCACACTATTTTCTATTCCCAAAAAGGAAATTTTCCCTCAAAGGAGAACTACCACGCGATCCTAAGTGCCGCCAAAGAAGCTTGTACACGGAACCTTAAGGACATTCCGGAATCTGTCTACCAGGGAGATTTTGAGTCGTGGAAAAATCTCCGGCAAATTAGTGTCGACGCTCAAAGGATTCACTTTGAAAAAATTTGTGGCAATGTAGCAATATCCGAAATAAATCTATTTTTCGGATACTTTTTATACAAATCATGTATTTATCATCAACTCCCTTTTCTTTGAATAAAACCCGTTAACTAATTCAATTCCCCTTTTAATGTAAAAGGTTCATTTACGTCCAAAAACTTCCTAACTATAATTAAACACTTATTAAAAGCATTCTAAAAGGATCATCAATAAATCCAGGTTGAATACACTCACATTAATACTTCCGGGAACACTCGACCACACATTTTTGCGATTCCCTTTGTGCCATAAATAAAGTCGCCTTTTGGACTGGCTCGATCGGCTAAACAGTGTCCTCGCTCATTCGAATCGGCCACGTCGCAAGTAGGTCATGGGGCTCAGGTCACCAGCATAGGATTTCCGATGAGGGCACGTGCGTGCACGTGCTTGTGTGCGTGCGTGGGCATTATCCTGGATCGATGAAGGGAGTTCTCCCACGCAACCTCCTCTTCCTCCTTCCCAAGGGAACCCTCCTCTCTTCTCCCGACGCCCTTACCTCCACGCCCTTCCGCTCCCGTCGCAATAGACCATTAACATTTCTTCACGCCACTGCCATCTTCCGTGGAGGGTTTCCTGGCACCGGATTTCTAATGGCGCGATACATAAGTGCTACGTAACTTCTTGATCTATCGTCCTGTTGATAATGTAAATGCCACAGAGAACCTAATCGGAATCAATGTCAAATTCTACATTAATTCCATGTCGACATCCATGGCGAGCTCGACATCCATCTTCATGTTGATAATAATTTAAATATCATTATCATTGTGGAAAGGAGTCTCGAATAACGTTGGCTTAAAGATATCGAGGAGGGTGGCTCCTCATTTCGGCTGAGGTTAGCTATTGCCATAGTGAAATCCCTTCCATGTTGACTTCAGGTATCTGCAGGGAATATTCTATTACATGGCTCGGAAACGTGGTAGGCGTGAGTTCTATGGCACTCGTATTTTTAAATTTACGTCGTCCATTCATAGAAGGATGCCAAAGTTAACTAATAATAAAGATGAACGAAACAACATAAGTCACAGAAATTTTTCTATCAAATGGTAGTTCATTTCAAAGTTTAAAAATTCGAGATTTAAAATCCCCTATCGAAATATCGCCCATAATTATACTTGAGTGAATATTCCAATTTAGCTCTCTCAAAAGGATCACCCTTAATCCTTGGGGAAGGAAGGGAGTAAATTGGCGCTTTCCCCGCCTTCATACGGGCCATGGGATTTGACGACAATGGGGAGAGGGGTTCTCATCATCCCTTTCAGGCCCGCGCCCAGCCAACCAAACGCCTTCCCGGCGATAGCGAGAGCTGAATGAACGGCAGCCCTCATCTTGAACGGCAGTACATCTGCGCTATATTTCCATCCAGAAACTCATGCACCAATATACGTGTGCGTATATATTTCTATATATATGTACTGTTGCCCAAATGTTATATATATATATGTATATATATACACAAAATAAAATTGATACCACGTAAAAGAACGCTCACATTTTAGATTGCTTTGGCTTTCGGTCTTCTCTGAGGCCTACTTCAGGTCAGACTGAAATATCTCGGAAGATATCTACAGAATCTGGAGGTGCAGGGTATTCTAGGAAGGGAATTAAAGATGGCGGTTAATGGTGGGAATTTTAAAAGATCGGAAACCTAGTATATATGCAGATTCGGGAGTTCTCACCTCAATATTGTTGGCTGAATCGGGTAAGAATTCTAGGATGGCTAAAGAGAAACACTGGTCGAAGGAAAGGTTGAGGGAATTTGCGTGTGAAAGGATAGGAATAGAAGAGAGTGAGGTAGAATAACAGGTGTAGCGGTGATTGTTTATTCGAATGGATAAGGGGGTAATGCATTCGCCTATGTAAAATGAAGTGCACTGTTTGCATGACAAAAGATATAAATGTTTTTCCAGAGGTAATTAGAAGGGGAACGGGGAGACGAGGCAATGAGGGGATGCGGGGAGAAGGAAGCAGATCGGAAAAGCAGACATGGATTATATCGGGGTCGGTTGCAAGTTAGGGAATGAGGAAATTTGTCAGGGGGGGACGCAAAAGGGTAGGTAGACCTCAGATTTTTTAGATTGGCGGGTTGTCTGTATGCGAGAGAGGGGCATTGAAGCAGAAAGGATAGGGTAATCATTGTCATATAAAATAGGAAACAATTCATTAAGAAATATTTTAAGTCTGTGGGATCCTGGGAAATAGGAGGTGCAAAGGTTGAGCCCTGCGTCAGATGTGGGGTTGTTTTTCTGTGGTGCGTGAGGTCGGGTGGAGCGGTAGATTTTATCCTGTAGGAGCTTTCCTGGGTAACCGCGTTTGGGGAGTGCATGGTATAGATTGTCGAGTTATTTGTTGAAGGTGGCGGTGGTGTTGCAAATCCGGTTTCCGCTGATAGAGAGAGAGAGTTAGGAATTTGGTGTGAGAAGGGTAGCATCTGTTAAAGTGTAGGTATTGCTGATGGTTAGTGGCTTTGATATGTACTGAAGCGGTGAATTTGTTGTTGTGAAGTGAGATGTCTGTGTGAAGAAAGGTGATGGTGGAGTGGAAGGTGGAGGAATTGAAGAAATGAACTTAACTCTGGAAGAAAAATTTAAGAGCGACGAGAGATTATTGAGGGACTCGGCACAGCCTTGTGTCCAGAAAATAAATATGCCGTCTATGTAGCGGACCTAGAAATGAGGTAGGACGGGTTGCTGTGAAAGGAAAGTCTCTTTAAGGTTGCCCATGAGAGAACGAAAATGCCTTTTTTTTTGTCAGGACGAAAGTGGCAAGATTGAGGTGAAATTTGGTCGAAGGGCGCCGGTGTGGGGGGCGTAGAGAAAGATAATGTCGGAGAGAGGATAAGCCTTCTGCATGGGGAATAGAGGCATAGAAGGCCTGAAGAAGACCTCAGAGAAGACCTAAAGCTCAAAAGTCCTTTTACCTTTTATGCATTTTATTTTGTGTTATTTTGTACCGCCCAAATATTTTATTTCTCTCGTGAGTGCTTCTACATCATTGATATACAGGTATTATTATTAGGTAATCTACCGTTTAAGGTAGGTTTTTCGATGGACAAAACTATCAAATACACATTTTGTGACTCCCCACCCAGCAAACTAATCTATATCAGGTCCCTCTTCATCTCTGTGTACTTCTTTCCTCCCTTCATCCCGTCCAACATCCCTATCCTGTTCCTGCCCTTACCTCGCTTGCCCACCATTCTCCCCTCTATTACCCTCTTCAACATTCCACTACCGCTCAATACGCCTTTCATCCATTTTTCCTACCTCCATAGGATTCCTCTCAACAAACCCCTCTTCTCACCCACCATCTCTAGTACTGCCTCATTTGTTTTCCTTTCGGTCCATTTCACCTCCATTCTTCTTCACACCCACATTTCAAAATCCTCCAATCTACGTCTATCCTCCTGCTTCAAGGAGCACGTTTCCGCGCCGTACATAGCTACGCTCCATATCATAGTTTTTACGAGTCTTGTCTTAACATTCCTACTCAACGTCCCCGTCATCAACTACCTCCTCCTTGCCTAGCGCAATTCTTCTCCTTACGTCCCTACCACTTTGACCGTATTGGTACAAAACACCAAAACACAGATATGTAAACTGCTCTACCTGCTCTATTTTTTCCCCGCCTATTTTAATATTTAGCTTAGCCTTTTTCTTTCTGGAAAATCGCATAACCTTTGTTTTATTAATATTGATTCTCATCCCATATTTATCGCACTAAACCTCCAATTCATTCAGCAATGCTTGCAACCCCTTGGCTGACTGAGCAACTAATGCTTGGTCATCAGCAAACCTAACCGATTTTACGAATTCCCCTAATACAGGTATATATATATATATATATATATATATATATATATATATATATATATATATATATATATATATATATATATATATATACATACTCAAACGCGAAATCCCGCCATACGGCGAACATCAACTTCCATGTCTACCGATCACACTACTCCTATCCCTTAACCCTCCAAATACGCCCCCGCCCTCCTTTGAGTCTCCTTCCTCTCCGCTCCTCCTCTTTCCCTCTCCCGCCTCACCCCCGCCACGCTCGACTTACCCCACTCAGAGAGTCCCTCATGTAGTCCCTCACGGGGATCACTCTTCCATATGATAAAGGTTAAATGATCGTCGAAACCTTAATCAATCTCAATGTGTCTTTTGAGGTATTTGCTATGTTTAAAAATATTCTCCTAAAATATATTAATAATGTAAACGTTGTTCTGTGCGCAAATGTTGAAACTTTTTGACTACATTATCAAGAAAAATATGTTCGGAATCATCGCGAACAAATTGGTAGTGATAGAGAACGTTAGGGAAATGGTTAGTCAGTGAAACTGGGGCGGATTTATTTTTCCCCGGATTAAAAAATTTACTTTTTCGTTCCGAAAAGTTTTAGAACAATATTCAGGACCAAAATTACAGCGTTTCAAAAAAAATAACGAAGTACTCCTAATAATTTTAAATCACTTACTTCAGATTTTATTTTGCAAACATCTGCAACTGTTTCTGATGCAACCTTGTATCTAACGATCACGAAGTCCGCCCATTCTCCTGCACGCCGTGGGCATAGATGAAACTGCGCGCAGAGAATCCACGCGTCTCACAACCTCATTTCCTATTATCAATTCAAGCACCGAGGGCAAAGTTCGCCAAACCCAAGCCACCTTCTTAAATCCCACCCTCTCTCTTGAAATGGAATCCCGTTTCTTTGTTTATCGCTTTCGATTAGATCAGCCGAGCCGCGAAGACGATCGAGGAGCGGGTGGGATATTAAGACATGCAGCGTAGTGGGGCAGTCAGATCAGGCGGAGAAGGCACCCTCCGAATTAATAGTTTCATGGGGGAACGGTAATGAGGTCGTGGGAGGGAAGGAACTGCGGAGAAAGAGAAGGCATTGAGGATGGAAGGGAGGGAAGGAAGAGGCTTATGAGGCGAGGGAACTCTGGGTTCAAGAAGACGAGGAGGACACGGAGAATATCGATTCCCTCTCGTCGGCAAAAGCAAACCTTCCCTCCGCACTTCATCTCGGCTCCGCGCCTATTCCTTAAGAAGGCGTCCTCTCGCTCTGCCCCCTCCTTCCGGAAGGATTTCTCTCTCTCTCTCCCTCTACCACCAACTCACCCCCACGAAGGGCGGCGTAGGTGCTCCACAACCGCCGGGGGGCGGCTCATCCCTCCACCTCTGGCCCCGCCGCCACAGTGATCACTGGTTTCTCAACAAATATAGGCAGTTCATCGAAGTTATGGACGTAACAATTGCCCGATACCTTTCTCTCTTATTTATTCCTGTCGCGCGGACAAGGACAAACCCAGAGACGAATGCTGATTGGCCCCGTCGAAACCAATATCCCATTCCGCCTCCGAGGAGGTCGTCCCAAGTCACAAAAGAACACGAATCACGGCTTCGAGGAGTCACTGTGACCACGGGCTCCAAGACGCAAGTCGACTAATAAATACTAATTCCCCCCGAAAAGAGTCTGAAAAACTAATACAAAACTTTTGAATGCGCGTACTTCGTAACTTAGAAAAGTAACCAACTTATGTGCTGTAGCGTTAACATTACCACAAGTAGTCTTCACATGTGCTAACTATGAGGAACTTGTAAACCTGATCTAAACATTGAGAAGCTTGAACCTTGAATCGAAAATTCTACACAGACACACAACCCGATTGGGTAGCTAATTGAGCAGCAGTTTGTTATTTAGTGATTGATTCTAACGAGAAGGAATAAAGAAAAGAGAAAACTTAATGGACACAAATAGTTGTAAATTACCGTAAAACAAAAAAAAACCACACAAACATGGGTTCAAGTTATTAATAGCATTTTTGCTCCCTAGAACCATGTTAAGTTACCATTTTCCGACGTTTCAGACTGAAATATATGCAGGGATGTCACCCATTTCGCAAGAGATAAGCAAAAATTAGTGAAATGTAAATGCCATGGTGACAGAGGAGACGAGCGTAGCATTTTGCTTTTGACCCGCTGGGGTCACACCTCCCAGAAACCTCCCTTAACAGTTTGTGTCGAGCAGGAAGCAGTGACCATAACGGGGTAAGGACTTGAAATATAGTCCATCTAATTAGTATGTATGCTTAACCGTCTCGCGCAGTATACATAAAATACCACTGAGAAAATGACTTCCATGAATTTATTAATCTTGAAATACAGCTCATCCGTTTAACGTGGGCTGAAATGCGATTCTTGTTCCAATTAAGACAATGACTAACATTTCACCATGCAACGAGATGCCCAGGTTGTTTCAAAGCAACAACCACAGATTTCCGATTAATTTAATATTTCCTTACATTACATGCCTGCTTCTGATGTGATTGCGCGACTTTATCAGTTGAATTATGCACTTAAGTAGCCCACCGTGTCATGATAGAACATTACCTAGATTACCTATGCAAACACTATAAGAAGGTTTAGGTAATATTATATGGAAGTGTTATAAAACCGATAAAAACTATGACAACTTGACTACATCCTCAAAAGTCTACTTTCCCCCTTCACATGTAACAAAAACATGTCACGAATATTTCTTAGTGATTAAAACCTCGAAATTTGAAGGACTATACGAGTACTAATTTGATCCTTTAAAATTTAAGGATACACTTTATGTTTAAAAATTATGCTAAATGTGATATAAGAAGTTATAAAATCTCACATTTTCCTCCTCACTTTATATACAACTTATCTCATTTTTACTGTTCATCATGCAATATCACGTGTAATACCTCTTTTTCTTTAGGTGGTACCAAAAGCATTATAACATATAATAACAGCTATTCAAGCCTATCCCGTGGCTTATGGAACCACTAAACTGAAAATTATTAAACCAAATACTTCGACCGAAATATGGTTGATACGGGATCCACATGAAGTTCGACTGGTTGCCGGATTAGACCGCGCGCAGTGCAGAGGAACTACGTAGATTTGTAAAACGTTGTCAATAATAAATTGAGTATCGTATCAAAATTATTAGAGGAGCAAGGCTGGGAATCGCGCACAAAGCCAATGTTAAATTACAGGTTAAATCTCTTAAATAAATCGGAAGGAGGTCTCTTTGGAAATTATGTTGAAAATGTATTATTATCCCCATCGCACTACAGTAGAAGGGATAATTTCAATTAAGTTAAAGTGATTAATTGCAGAACAGATAGATTTAAAATGCCATTTTTTCCACGAACGATGAGGGATTAGATTAACGTCGTCCGACCACGCCAAAATGGGAAAGTATTTTTTTATCAAAAGTAGTCTTGTGTAATCACCCCTGCCACACACCCTAGTAACTTGCAGGGTACTTTCGGTAAGGCGTCTTCGTTGGCGTGTGCGTGGCGCTCTTCTCGGCACGAATCCGGTTCTCGTTTCGTGCCCTAACGAGCAGTGCTCTGATTTCCACCCCTCTTCCCTCCCCTCCTCTTCTCGCAATCCCCCGTTCTATTTGAACGCGGGTGCCGAAATGAAACCCGGCGAACGCGAAGACCCTTTCAGCAGCAGTCCTCAAAAGCAAAGCCAGGGAGAGGGGATGTATTGAGCATGCAGGGAGTAGGAGGTCGGTTTGAAAGAACGTAGAGAGAAATGGATAGCCCTTTTATTTTACTTCCTCATCCACTGCTTCCATCACGGTTTGGCTACTCTTACAGATTTTCCGTGCTTTGTTCGATATTTTACATCTTCAACATTACAAAGACATTTCTAGAATTGAATTTTCCGTCATTTAACTCCCGGGTTTAAAAATATAACAAAAAAACGACATGACTAACACTGAATCATAGTGATCTAATGATAAATATGTACTTGGTTTAAATTAATCTTCACAAAACATAAGGCAGACGTATCATATTTATATTTCATATGCTTTTCAATAATTTTAAATGAAAAATTATGGTTAGCTCAACAAAATTATCCTCTTTACTTTAAAAGACAGAATATTTTCCTCGAGATATAATTAAGACTTTTACGACGGAGTACACCTGGTGAGAAACCATAATTTAAACCCGACCCTTGATGAAATAACTTTGAGTTTTGATCAATTCAGAAAATTTTTCGTGATGAGTCGTTATAAGCAGTAGAGGAGTCGCCAGATACGAGAAAAGGAGAGCAGGCCATTTAATACGACCTCTAATTAAACTTTTTCTTTATTTCAAATTGAATTTGTTTTCTACGAAGTATAAAAATACGGTACCATGTCCTTAAGTCTCCCAATATGAGACCCTTAATTAATATTCCGCAACTTATTGGATGAAAGGTACTCACGGCCACAGGAGTTAGGGGAGGTCTTAGCCAAGGTACTCACCTAAAATGAAAAGGAACGGATTTAGAGACTTGACAACATTACTTCATCTTTCATGCCTTAAAATGTATCTTAATGATCTTTCATCTGCATATTAATGAACTTTTCGAGATAAATCACACAAATAATCAATACGATTAATAAGAAATATAGCAGTTATAAACGGTGGTAGACAAAAATACAAAATAAAATTTCACTAGAACACACTGCGTTTCAGGGGCTGGATCCAATAGTTGACTGGAAGGGGGCGAATGGCACCAGGCTGCCCACCTTGGGGTAGCTGCGCACTCACTATATATGGCCTAAATTTCATAGTAGTATGCATAAGGGCACGATTTTGTTGCAGATTGATTGGCTCGTTTATTCAAAGTTGCCTGTCTCTTATTTTTCCGGCTTAAAGCTTTACAAAGTTTAATTTCTGGAAGAGAAACCTACGATTAGTGATCCATGGCGGAAATGGTTCACTAGAATGTCTTTATGAGGATTGAGTGGAATAAAAGGCAATACTCAATGCATGAAATTTCCTATAACAACCGAGGATTATAAGCGGGTGGTGATTCCCGCAACCTGTACTGCAATCTCCCCTCACGGATCCCGCGAACGTATGACCCCATTTCCCCGTTAACAAGGATTACATTACATCGCATAGTACCCTGCAAGCCACCGCTAGGGTGTGTGGTAGGGGTGAATATACGCTAGACTAATTTTGACCCGAATACTTTTCCCCCTAGCATGGTCTGACAATGTTACTCGGATCCCTTATCGTTCGTGGAAAAAATGGCATTTTAAATCTTTCTGCTCTACACTAAATCTCTCTAAGTCTATTTACGTGATCTCTCCTACCGTAGTGCTATGGGGCTATTAACACATTTTCAACATCATTGCTAAAGAGACGATGCTTCCTATTTACAAGATTTCCCTGTGTATAAGACATTTAATCTTTAATTTAATCTTGGCTTGGTGAGTGATTCCCAGTCTAGCTCCTCTAATAATTTTGACACGCTACTCAGTTTATCATAACAACTTTTTAAAAACAAAGCTCCACTACATTGCACGTAATCTAATTCGGCAATCTACCCAAGGCAAGTATTATTATTATTACATAATACCCTGCAAGCCACCACTAGGGTGTGTGGCAGGGGAAAATTCAACTAGATGACGATCCCATAAACTAGCAGAATATTCTAAATGAGGTCAAATGACTGCCGGCGCTCGTGCATAGATATCAAGAAATACCTAAGAGGAAATACCTCACGCACCGTGAAACTGCTCTAACATCATAGGGCCTAGATAACAGCATCAAGGGGTTCCGATTTCCGGTTGGTTTGGTTTCCGGTCCGACTTCCGACTGGTACCGGTTACTATTTTTTTGACCTACATTTTTACATTACATCTTTTTTGAGGTACATTAATGTTACACTTCAAATTCAGTGCTTATATTTTATAATAGCCAAAAAGACGTTTGCGGGGTTTCGAAAACAAAATTTCACCCCATCTCGTAATTTCATTGACAATTTTACAGGAACTAATAGTCTTTATTTAAATCCAAATTTAATAATTATGAATGTAGTCAAGCACTAATGCATACGACATAAAATATACATGGAAATAGATTCATGACGAGTGGAGACATGAACATTGATCCTAGGTATGCATCTCTTAAAAAGGAGTAAGTACTCTTTCATGTTCTTATTGTGATAAGTACGTGAGTTGTTAAATTAACAAGAAATGAATGACATATTATTTTGGTGACTCTATCATTTTTACAAAGAAGGAATAATCATAGATTGAGGATTCTAAAAGCCTTGTCCGACTTACAAGACCAGTACCCAGACATCTGCACGTTATTATTGCACGAAGCATTACTATTTAGGTGACTAGGGCAAGTATTTTGGTATTGCTAACCTAACAATCAATACCGAGTTTGCTTGCTCTGAGTACCCACCCCTTCTTTCAAGTGCTCGTAAAATCAGTTCCCTTTGAATAGAAGAACCGGCACTAACGAAGCATTCAGGTATACGTAAAAGTTAAAACTGTAATAATATTTTTCGACAGCAGACAACATGCAGCTTGAGATAACACTTTAATCCTTGGGGAAATACTCAGAGAAAGACAAAATCCAAAAACTAACATGAAATAGAACCTGCGGTAATTATTAAAAACGTCAAGACCAATACACAACAAGCTGATTAGGTACGTGCTGAAGATGGGAACAAAACAAAACTCATTGTCTCCTCTCATAAAAAATTGTCCCAACAAAGTGAAGATCATCAACAGTTGTTATCAAACTTTCCCGACGCAACTGGTACTTTCCGCAAGCTCTCAAGCGTCTTTTCACCCGTTCCTTCGTAGGTTCAAGGAAGAAAACTCTAGAAAGGAAGTAGGAAAAAGCAAAGGACGCTATAAATGTAGGCTTTCCGAGTATACCAGAGTTGAAATTGAAAATGAATGGCGGAAATGGGACCCTCTGGGTGCAGCAACTTTCGCACGCCGATGATATCATCCAGTTTAGGTGACAAATGGAGAACTCATTTCATTATATCAATCTCGCTAAGTGCCTACCAGTCTTATTGCCAACAAGAGAGTGGACCGTACAGAAGCTCTCGCGGCTATATTGGAACCGCCAACAGAGCACAAACGAGGATGCTGTTGAGAATTGGCCCAGTGATCCCTTCTTGTCGCGTGTCTCTCGTCTATCGGTGTTTGAAGACTCTCTCAAATGACGTCTTGAATTTGCAAGAGGCAATATGTGAAGTAATCCTGAAGGAGGTAATCGAGGTGGAGGGTTGCGATAAATCTTCGCTCGTTTAATACCAGAGAAAATTAGCCCGAGAGGGAGGTATTATTCTATTTTACGGAATAGATGACGGTGCAGTGGGGATCTATTCACTATCGAAGTACTACCAAGAAAACCTATCCTGTTACGGATACCGTTGCGATGGCCACTTAGGTTAACATTTACTCTTCCATTGTTGGAGCACGTTTGATCTGAAGACAATTCGGAGAGTAAGGAGGAGGCGGGCGCCCAAAAAACCTTGAAGTGGAGGAGAAGATGTTGCCAATCTAGCATACAAACACTGGTAGGATGAGCAACGCAGTCTCTCCCGGAAAGGAACAAGATAATTCAAGAAGCTGTGAAAACCTTCAGATGAACTGTTAACATTTGTCATTCGGTGTATTTTGCGTGAGACTGAAAGAAAATAATTAGGATATAAAATATGACACTTAGGAACTCGGAGAGAGTATTTAGGTGGGTCTTAAAGGTAGTAGTAATTTGGGAGTCAAAACAAGTTCATGTATTGTGTCAGCGGAGGGGTCTATAAATCACCGAGCGCTATCCTCGCCGGATGTGCGAACAATGGCGCTCGCGAAGAATGAATTCGAGGGGCGCGCGCCTCCCCAGGTTACGCCTCTCCCCCTACGCGACGACACCCCTGCCCACCTCTGATTGTGAACGTCGTGGCATCCGAATGGCAACGATCACCATACTGACCGGGAGTACCCCCTCCCTCTCGTCCTCCTCTCCCCAACCACCCACGGGCACAAACCAACTGAAGGCAGAGTGATCGAGTCATTCCGCCTGCCCCTCTGCAATCCACGAATCCCGTCCCCCCCCTCGTGTTCATCCACTTGACATTCCCCAGAATCACATCGAAATATCCAAAATCCAAGGTCAGGGAGGGTATATTCCCTTAAGCCCATTTGTAATTTGCACTAACGGAGTCAGTTGAATGGCAATACTCTTTCATCAATTATTACTAATCTGTATTACACGGTTCTGAAATTATAATTTTTATGAAAAATTAAATACGGTTTTAATAGGACTAAATAAGCTAACCCCCAATTCTTTTTTATTCTTATTGGATGAATTTTATACAGTGCCCTTAATAACCATCCCAAGCACTTATCCCATTGCTTGAGCCATTTTGACGTGAACGAAATGCGTTGAATTTTTACAAGATACTATCACAACTTTGAATTTATTTTTAAGTTAAAACACTAATTTACATTCCTAGTTGTGGGAAAACTGTAAACCATACCTCATTAATAATTTTGGAAATGCTGTAAAAATTTCAAATGTTTTTGTGCCCATCATAGCTTTCATTATCTTCTACAAAGGAATATTTGTTGACAAAGACCTTGACTAAAATGAAACGAAAGACTCAAAAATAAGGCATAAGAAACTGTATGAACTACTATCAAAATTTATAGCTCTCATCTTGTTTGAACTCTTGCTTTCATCGTTTTAACTTTGACGCTGAGGCGGTGAATTGGAATTATAAATGAAATAAAAATATTTCTGTCGCTTCTGCTTTTGGGCTAAACACATTTGTTCAAATTCATGATCTCAGGATATGGCTTAATAATTACTAATAAAACTGATTCCTTAAAACATTAATAATAGTTAAACATTTTTGTGCATCATGATTTTTTGGTAGCTTCTACAAATAGAATGGAGGGAGTTAGTGACAAGAATTTTTATTTAAGATATAAAGAAGAGACTAACGCAAACTTTTATATTAACTGTAATTTTACATAGCTGCAAAACTCTTGACTTTGAGGTTAGTGTGTGTACACAGAAGAATAGCTTGAATGACTTGGAAATAAGGAAGGGCAGACGAGTGAAAACAGTAAAATGGACAAGGTCCAAAATAAAATCCTGGAAAAATTCAGACTCGGCTGGACAAGGGAACAAAGTACATTTTGAGTGTCAATGGAATGTTGGTGACTGACTTAGAGAAGAGAGTTGTGGGAAGGCGAGGCAGGGAGGGCGAACAGAGGTCGGGCATGGTGGACGGAAGTAAGGGAGACAGAAACCATTCTGAGTTGAAGGACTTTATTGTGGTGTAGGGTATTGTGGCATTCACTGCCGTGTTTGTGGAGGGGTTGAGGGTGCAGTGCTTGGTCTCCGTGTCCATAAAAACCCACGTTAACCGGTAGATTAGCATCAATAACTAAATATAATACACCACCTTTTTGCTCAAGGTCTTTAAATTATATAGAATAAATCATTTTTCGGCAGAAATTGATAAGAGTACGGCCTTTAGGACGCGGGGTGATCATTTGGGATTCAACAGTAAAGCTCTTATCAACTTAAACTGCTGAATCGGCACGATATGAAAACCACGCCGGAAGGAAACGTGCGCGCCCCTCGTCTGTGAGGCATTAGGATGGGGGAGCATCCCTCCCGAGCTAATTTGGCAAGCGGTTCGTGACGTACCCGGAACCTCCTTCCCATCCCCTTCCTTCCGCCCCCACTGAGACCTCCCGCGCAGGAGCAATGCCACAGGGCGGGCGTCGGCTCGTCTCTCTTTGGAGAGGCTGCCCCGCCAAAGGGAGCGCTGCCCGGCCCCGTCAAGGGTCCTTCTGCCCGACCCCCGCCCGTTCATGATTTGAGAGGGCACTCGACTAATCATGTGATCGAGAGAGGGCGCACCCCCTGCCACACACCAGAAAGGGAGGTGTTCTAACGAGTGGATTGTTGCCATCGCGATGAGGGCCGACAGATTCCTTTGGAGCTTCCGACACAGCTGAGCTAACTAGCATTCCGCGAGGGCAACCCGATATAACTGTAATGCATAAACACACCCCGGTCTTCCACCTTGGTCGCAATTCGTTGAGGACAGAATGGAGAGATTTGGGTAATCTTCGGGTGATAGCAAAGAAATTTTTCTTTCAGTCTGTTGACAATTGTTTAAGGCACCTTTTTTTAAATTTGTTAGGAAGATGTACTCGTAATAGAAATTTAAGCCTTCGATCGGGTCTACCAGTTTACGGACGTTGCGTCAAACTCTAGATTTAGAAAGGTTAGTTGTGGACAAGAGCAGCAGCTCTCCTTTGTATGAGTGGAAGCAGAGACCACTGCGGTCATTCGTCTCCCGGCATGTGTGGTAAAAATAACTTTAACGGCTGCAGTACTGTGATGTGAAAGGAAACGGGAAACCAATACGTTACCATCCCAAGATGTATTAGCTCCTCTTTTTATTTCCTTGACCAATAGATGAAAAACGCGATGGAAGCCTCTGGAGCAAAGTATTCCGGAGGTGAAGCAGTTCCACATTCAGTTCCACTCTGGGCGGGGAGGGAATGCATCAGTCAAATGCATCAATCAATCGATTTAGGAATTTGGAATGCCTTAACACTCCGTACATATACAAAGTTAGAGGATATGCGTCAGGAGATCCAGAAAATGGGAATTGGACATCTTAGGTGTAAGTAAAATAATTTTTTTGTAGAAGGAGACCTTTGAATCCGGAGATACAAGATAATTCGCGAAGGTTTCATAAATAGAAATGCCGAAGCGGGGTAAACATTATTATAAAGTGCTGCAATTAGAGTGGAGAGATTCCCACAGCAAGATGAAATGATCATTACGGTGAAGGTAGCAACGAAAGGCACATTTACCTTAGGTGGTACAAGATTACCCGCCAACAACAGACTGTGATGATGACTTAGTTGATGAAGTGGTTGGAAATCTCGCCAAAAATAAACCTCCTCCACTTCCATTAATTATCCTGTTCATACAAAGTGTGGTACCGCTAATTCAGCCGCATAAAGTCCCCAGGTTCGATAAGATGTTGCTATCATCTTCTGCGTACGGAAGAGGAAGTTCCTTTACCACGTTTTTGGAAGAAGGAGGACAAAAAGGGGGAGTGTCGACCAACAGATGACGTCATTTGCACCATTAAGATTAGTTCAGTCATTTGTTACGGGTAGGATGTCCAGAGAATGGAGAAGGATGAAGAGAAACCCTTCGTCGGCATTAGCCCACCCTCGGCGAAAACTTAGCCAAGGGGTCATTCAGTTTAACGTCCCATCTGATGGAAGGCGTACTCTACTTCAAGTGTTGCTCACATGAAACACCAATTAGGGATTGGGATGCTCCAACCAAAATCCTCCAACCGCCGGGATTCAAACCTCGAGAAGAGAGCCCAGTATAATAGCCAACGTTACGTGATGGAGGACAGATTTATCACAATGGTTTTTAAAAAAAGGTCATATATGTATATATATATATATATATATATATATATATATATATATATATATATATATATATATATATATATATATATATATATATATCGATGATGCGGAGGTACTCACGAGAGCAATATAACTTTTGGACGGCACAATAGAACACAGAATAAAACAGATAACACGTAAAAGGACACTCACACTGTAGATGATTTAAACTTTCGGCCTACTCCGAGGCCTTCTTCAGGTCAGACTCACCTGAGGTCTGACCTGAAGAAGGCCTCGGAGTAGGCCGAAAGCTTAAATCATCTACAGTGTGAGTGTCCTTTTACGTGTTATGTTTTATTCTGTGTTCTATTGTGCCGTCCAAAAGTTATATATATATATTCATTCAAACAGAAATAGGTATAAGGAAAGGGGATAGGAAAACACATAAAAGGCGAAGACAGGACATGTGGGGATATATATATATATATATATATATATATATATATATATATATATATATCAAATATTGCATATTAAAAAAAATAATGTCATGTTGCATGAAAAAAATTTTTATCATAAACTCTGGAGTGTTAAGAAAACCCTTTGGAAGGTAATATGTTCCAGTCAAACAACTTGCGTTCATTCTCGCGTAAAATATGTTAGCTTCAGATTTGATTCTAAGTTATTTTTGAGCAAAAACATTAGAAATCCCAAATGCCTGACTTATTCCCATTATTTTAGAAAAGAGAGGTAGGAAATGTTTATCTGTCTGGTGGTCTTTATCATCGATACCCACTTAAAAGCCAATGCCTGCGGGAATTGAAAATCCAGAAATCTCGACGATTTCGTACAGATTCACCCAAACGGGTCTGTTCACGAAATATTCCGGACATTTCCCAGGGGACGATCGGCCTGTTGTGGAGGATTTTCGAGTCGACCACCGGATGAGTGACAAACGCATGGTGGCCGCAATCGATGAGTGGGGGGGGTGGAGGCGGTGGAGGGAGCCGATGAAGTCGGGGGCAGGGCAGTCCACGGAACGCGAGCACGGAGGCGATACGATGGGCGGCGAGGATGTGGGGATGGTGGGAGGAGCAGGGAGGAGGCTTAGCAGGGGGGGGGTTTGATGGTAGCATAATGCAGTGGCAGGGGAGAAAATTCTCGGCAGTTACCTTTAAGCAAATTACCCCAATAGACAGATCGTATAGGTCAAGCCTATTTTCGAACAAAAAAACAGAAACTGAGAGGACAAAACAAAGTGAAGATCACTGGAGTGCAAAACGTAAAAGCCTCGAGTGGTGTGAATGCCGTCCGAGTCATCGGTAAAAATAACGTTCTTCCATCACATAAAAATCCTCGCTAAGGTACCACAGTGGAAGGACCGGGACAGAAGTTAACGAATCATGGACCAATTATAATCATAGAACCGTTTTACGCCGACACCTTAGAGACTACTTTATTTTTCTTATGAAAAAAGATGAAGGTCACAAAGAGCGTTATCAACAGGAAAACTTTCCTTGAAACATAACACTCGGAGTCATCTCATTCACTCTTGAAATTCCTAAAAATGTTTACACGTAATTTGCAGAAATTTAATAGATGATATATTTTTATACCTAAAGCCTCTTTTTCCAATGCTAGAACTCATCATTAATTGTCAACCTTGAAAAAAGTGAGCAATGGTGGTTACATCACATGTTTTATATTGGGAGAAATAAGTAATCACTGAAGGATAACAAATCACCCTCGTTGAAAGTAAATAAATGCCAACATTCTCCCTAAAAGTATTTTTATGGCCAGCTTCGAAACAAGGCAAACATAAAATGAGGGCATTGGTCACAAAAAGAATATCTCAGTTGATGAAATAATTTATTTCAGCGATATCAATTTTTATCCGATGTTTTCTTAATTTCAAATAGAGTCAATTATTTCAGATAACTTTTCTACTAAGTAAAGTAATGGCATCGTTATAAGTGGATACAAGCGTATTTGTACATTAGCCTTCACGGAGTGGGGTTAGAATAATGCATTCAACAGTATTCTGCACCGTAACAGCTGCTAAGTCCTCAACCACCTATTTGAATGAGCTTTGCATTTGTGAGCAACAACATGTATAGCACATGTCCTCATCTGGGAAGGAATGGTAAATATATAGTATAGTAAATATAATGGTATAGTGATAAATATTTTCATGGCTTCAATCCGGCCAGAGGAAGATCAAACAACAGCCTTAAAGGTAATGAATACATATTAAAAGTTAGGTTTTGGACAGTCAATAATAACTATTACGTATTTTATCGTGTATTTTATTCAATTTACCCAATATCACTTCCCTAGACAGTTCTTTTTGCCTCCTGCTTACTTTCACGAGGCTTTCAACATAGAGTATTCAATTCCTCCGCCTCATCCACCAGAACTATCCGTTCCATCAGGTCCCATAACTCTTCCCAAGAATGCTCCGTCCACTCACCATCAGACACTCATCCCGCCATTAACTGAGCAGCCTTTCAATCATTTTCGATGGGGAGAATTAGAGCTGAGATGCTAAAAGACGTGGTGACGTTGTGGAGTTTCAACTAATTAAAAGAGCCATGAAACTCAGAATTGAGCGGAGAATTGCAACTTGATCTTTCATTTTAAGTAGATGAGTGAGGATTTTTTTAGTACAATACTAGAGATCTAATTCCCTTAGATATAGAGACGTCATCCATTGACGAAATCAGTGTTCACTTGTGTGCCAATATTGCACGTTCGATAAAATGCGATAAGAACAGCGTTGACTTATACCATACCTCGATAACTTTATTCCAACAACCCGATTTACTTCAGAAATCGATGTATCGCCCCACGTTGCCCAATCAGGTTTGTTGGGAGGTTCCGGATCCCTTTCAATCGCTTTATGGCTGTGGCAGATGCCCAACCGCATCAATTGATGCCTGCGCATGATGATGCCTGCAGGCGCGTAATGAAAGCGTAATCTCAATTTCGCGCTGAGGTACGCAGTGGCCTCGCAGGAGCAGGCTATGGACTCGCCGCTCGGTTGCTCTCTCTCTCTTCCGCAGAAACAGGCGAACAAACCCTGGGCCGGGAAAACCCTAGGATCAGGGGGATCCTAGCAGTGGAGGATTGGGAGTTCCCGGAATTGCTATTTGGTGCTCGTTCCCGCGGCTCGCGTCGAACGTATTGCGGACGCGCCAAAATGAAAATTGCACGCATACTCAAGCCCGTCCACACACGGGGACTGAAAGCGAGGGAGACAAAAGGCTGCAGATGGGCGCACGGGAGCACATTCCTTCGTCCGGGAGGTAGGAACGAGGCAAACGGCTCACTTCTCGATGGTTGGAGTTTGAGTCGTTGATTGGGAGAGACACGGGACTCGGAAATAAAAGGTCAAGTTGGCAAAAGAAAACGACATCCGATTGGATGAAATGAACGCCGGAGAAACCAGGACGTAATGCAAGTGTACGCACTTTGATGTGGAACCTTAAAGAGAGCATGATGTTACTGGCAATGACAATCGTTGCGACGCGTTGAGCAAATTTAAAAGAGGCGCTACTCGGATATCGCAATTCATTGGAATGTGCGGCGTCACTCGTAAGTCGCAAACTTACGCCGACCCATCTTTATTCTTAATGGACAGCAGTCAGAGCAAGGGCACCCATCGGAATAGAAATAGTATGCTCTTTCAATTCCGAATGAATGGATTGTTTCTTTTGTCGGCGGAAGAGAAAAGTGATTCAAGTTGCATATAACATTTTTCGAACTAATTGTTCGGTACCCTTACTCTAACTCAAGTAATCTTTGATTGATTCTCAGAAAACAAGTTCTCGCTTTGTAGCATGAAACTATTGGTCGATTCATATGGTTTTAACAAACATGATTTAAATATTAAAAGTGATTACTATAATCTTTAAATGCTATCGTAATGACATTGAAATCATCGAAACAACAATATAAGAGGGCTACATCATCGAAATTTATTGAACGAAAATTCAAATAAATAAAAAAACTATTTTTCATTTGTTACCGAGACTAACTTAACATAGATGTTAACTCAATGTTCTCAATCTAACCTAAGAGTTTGAACCAAAAAGAATCATGTGGGAAGACGTTATCAGCGACTTGAGTGTATGTACGAAGTGCGTGCGTCCCTACTCACTTCGTAAACAATACTCGTATCGAACTCTTAAAAAGCGTCAACTTATTCGACTAAATATCAGGATTCTGGTGCTCAAAACAAAGTTTAAAAAAATCAAACAAATCGGAAAGAAAATATTGCTCCGGTAAACTATAGGCTGAGTACTAAATATTCTATCTGCATAAAGGGTACATAATGCTGTGAATTTCTTTTGTAAGTGCATTACTGTGAGTCAACGTTATCTAGATGAATGATTTAAGAAGAATTATAAGACAATTAAGTATCAAAAGAAATGTGCAGTGTTTTGCATTGGAGAACGAACCTTTATAAAATATAATAATTTGTGTGCTTTAAAACAACGTACATAATCAAAAATAAAACTTATATTCGACAAAAAAATCATTACGCAGTAATGATTTTTTAAGTCGAATATAAGTTTTATTTTAAGAGCAACCAAAACACAGTAAGGTCTCTAAGACGAGACTTTGCTAAGTTGTTTTCTATTCCCGAAACGGTTAATCGAAAAAGTGGCACTCAAAAGGTACGTTTTCAAAGCTTATCCTTTTTAATTATTATTAATGGTAACTTATTCGATGCTGATATAAGTAATATTCCGTCCATTAATTTAAACAAAAGAAAGATTAACGAGAGTTTAGTTTATTCTAATATTTCTATTAAATTTCACAAAACGGAGATCTACATTAATCGCTTTCTCGTATTCCAGTCCATTGAAAGGAAATTATTAGGCTCCTTTGCAAGAAATACTCGAGCTTTTTAACATTTGATCCTGAAAAAAAATTTCTCGCGGTGGAGGAGAAGAAGAGATAATTGATAATAGTCCGCAACTCCACTTCATATAATAATGATTATCGCCAAATTAATAAGTGAAGTTTATTCTTCAACATTATATGCTCGCGATAACTCCAAAATTTAAGCATACTATTTACTTTCTTAAAGTTACACGAAGTAAATGCACGAGTGTACGCAAACCAATTGGGATTAATAATGGGTTTTTCTCGAGAGTTTGCAACGAATGTCGTTGGGGATTTTAAAAAAATGGAAAGAAAACGACATTAAATTGAAGCGCTCGCTCGTGATCTCCCTCTCTCCCAGCCTCCGCCTCCGAAGCATTGTCCACTCTTCGAAGCGACGCTCTCCCGAGGCTAAGCGTCATTGAGGAAGAATGATTCGTTAGAGGAAGAATTATGGGTCCTCATTCGCCCCAAAGGGAGAGTAAAAAAGGCTTCGTATCATGCCCCGAAGGGGTGTCTGCGCGTCGCCGCCGCCGCCGTCCCAATCAACACGCAACACGCCTTCGTGCTCGGATGCTCCGGAATATTGTGGATCATTCCAGACGAGGGGACGGAGGCAGGATTTGTGTGATGAAGGGGGTGGGGGTGAGGGACGCAACGTCCAATCTAAATGCAGCCGAATAAACTTTTTAAATCACAAAAAATGTGGCTAAATGTTACCTGCTGATTTTGATCCTTAATTAAATAATTTCAAATTAAAGGTTGTATAAAGGAAGAATACTAAGGGTAATGTTGTTGCATGGCATAGTTTTAATATTTATTTCCTTATAATCATAGGAATGCATACTTGAATTACTTTTTTTGTGTTTGTGATATCTTCCAATAATGACGAAGGGGTTTTGCGATATAACTACTTCTTAAAGCTACTTCAAATCGAAAAATAATACACTAAATGGTACTTCATATGAACCTGACCAAGAATATTAAAAAAAAAAATTCTTTACCTTTTAGAAGACATTCGAAATGCAAGGGCCGTTGGATTATAAAAAATATTTTATTAACAAAGAGCTCCCACTGACGGTTTTAGTTTCCTGCAAATTAGCCGACTCCGGTGGCGGCGGGGTAACGTCTTCGTCTGCCATTCCAAGGGTCGCGGGTTCGATTCCCACCTGGGTGGGTTTTTTTGTGGGTTCCTCCACCTAGAGCTTGGGTGTTTGTAAATGTGACTATTGCTGTTTTCGGACTAATGGTAAATAAATAAAAAACTTCACTTTTCTACACAATCGCCGTTCACTACGAAGCGCTTTTCGTTTCGCTGCACCAGAGCTCCTTAAATCCCTCAGCATAGATGTTTGCCAACAGGAAATTGAACCAATAGACAACGGCGGTCTTGAATTATTATTCAAACTGTATTATAAATCAAACCACTAAGCCACTCTTTCAAGTGCTTGAGTAAGAAATAGTTCCTAGGTGCAAGATTTGTCTAATTGATAGCGGTCCAAAAACTCTCTTCCACTAAACATTCTTTGGTATATTTTTGGAACCCACCTTGTACACAATCTGTGACACATGAGATTTTCCGTGACAGTCGTGTACTTAAATAGTGTTTCGCTCAACAAGAGGAAATTTTTCAGCCAGGGTACTAGTCATCAATCGCCGATCAGGTCGCAGTTCTTGGTCCACTTGTTGAACGGTTACAACGGTATGGATTCTGGACCTCTCACTTCGCTCTTCATCATGTGCAGTTGCGCGCTATTTTTAGAGTCTGTCCACCTTTCATTTCACTCATTAAAGTAGATTCACTTACTAGGAACAACTCCGGATGACTTTGGACTGCTGATGATCTTTTTGCATTTAAAATTTATATCTCAGCACGTACTAAGAGCAAGGGTTTCCACGGGCATGATACATGTATCTACATTCACCGACAGACAAACGACTACTGAATCAAAACAATAACTTCAGTGGCTACGGATACAATCAATAGATCGCGATGCATGCATGCTCTGTCTCTCCAATATTTAAATAAAAAAAAACGGCCTTTAATATTCGAATATGCCTCGCAGTTCAATATATCTCCGTCTCATTAGGGTGAAGGGGTGGACCTCGGCTCGCCCCGTGTTCTGTCCGTGTCTGGTCGACGAAGGATCAGCATCATTGATCGTCCCACGGTTTCGACGTGCCCTTTTCCTAGAGTTCACGGACTCCCAAGGATACAATTGAAGTAGCTACTCGGAACGACCACAACAACAAAGTTTTTTGCCAATTTGTATTAACGTTTTCCTCGTACAATTTACACGCCATAAAAGTGTATTGGAATGCTGATGTTTAGCCCAGGGGTGATCTTAATAACAATATTTCTTGAAGTTTGATTCAATATGCTTAAAAAATATTGACGCATCAATGATATCATTTCCGACTCACTTATTTGTTCAATCATTACGCCAAACTGGTAAATAGAGGTATAACAGAACTACGCATCACTGATGATTTCCTCCTCCCATCGCTTTTGACACACACGCAGAACGACTTACAGTCTTAGACTTCCTGACCATAGTCCAACGGTGGTAAACCATTTACTATTCCAATTAATCAACACATCTTGGGACTCATAAACTTTTTTTAATAAGAATACAGATGGTAGTGTTTACTGTTCCATTCGAGGTTAAGGTCATATTAAACTATTCACACAAAACTGTGAGGCGGATGATGAGTGATTAGCCGTGATCATCCTCTAATTAATTTCCCGCAATGCATCCGTGTATTGCTCATAATGAGACTATCAGGATATCGGGTAAACATAAATGTATCTCGGGATCTCGACTTGCAATTTCTGGTTTTCCTTTTCTCCGGTTCCAGTCACCATTCCGACTACACACGGGTTCCACCTTTCCTCTGCGGTAGGAGTGGATGGCAAGTGAGTTGCGCATGGGAACGCAACTCGATGGCTAGACTTCGCAGTTGCTTCTTCAGTGTCACGATCGATTAATGATCAGACGGTGACCCCGGGGGCATAGAGCGCGCCCCAACAAAGGTATTGCCCCGGGCGTCTTTCATTCCCTCGCAACAGGTTACAGTATTTCCAAGGAAACACAGTTGAAGACCCGGACAAACGCGTGACAACCTTTGAAACGTGGTGTGTGGGCACGACGTTTTCTATTTTTGTCACCGAGGAAACATCGCGAAGGTGCGTAACCCGCACGCCCGAGGACTGTCCAACGCACCACTCGTACGACTGCCGAGAGCGTGAACACATTATGACGCCACGCTGCGAAATGAGTAACGCATTTGTCATGTCAATTACTGGAAATAGGTAAAAGGGTATCTTACGCTGGCAAATGATTCCATAAGAGTAATACAGAAACGCCGTGATAGGCGTGTGAAACCTTTCCTAACACAGCTCATTTAAACAAGCCAGAGTTCCCTCTGCCATAAACCACTTATATATAGGAAAAATATAATATTTGGAGCTATTACATTCACTAAGGGCTAATTTAACGCTACTTTATTCGAGCGTAATATTAAAACACGATACGACTATATTTAAAAAAAAAATTAATACAAAAATTTACTGGGTAGTGGAAGTAGAGTTAATAAAAACTTAATTCGTATGAATTGGAGTGCCTAATTTCATAGAGAAAATAGACTCGAATTAATTTGTCGAATTTTTCTCTAACATATAATATTCGTTGTAAGACTACGATTCTAAAAGTCAAAAAACCTTCGTATTATTTCGAAAACTAACTTAAGATACAGAACTATCTCCCATACGCATTCAAGAAACTCCAAATTTGAGATTTATCTACAATCAATTCCAAACACGGACGACAATATAAATATTACTACTACCGTGATTAATGAGGGCGTATTTCAGGAAAAAGGAAAGGCCGAGAATCGCAAACGAAGGCTGCTTTGCTTAAATATGGATATGGAGTACCACACACTTTGTGATAGTAAAAAACGAGAAATAGCGTACAAAAAATATTGCTGTTCGGAATACGGCAAAGGAGATGACCAAATTGACATCGGGAAAGAATAAATATAATTAATTATTTGTTAATAGAAAAATATAATTCGTCAAATCGATGATAAACGTTACATATCGTGCATTCTGGTTGCTTACGCTATGAATTTAGCTTCTGTGGTCAATGGAAAACCTCCAAAAATGAAAATTTTACGGTAACGATAATTGAGAATTCTTTAGGTTGCCGCAGAGCTACTGGGATTATTAACTAATTTTACTCGCGGGTTTACTCTAGCAACGGTCCGGTTGCCTCCTCTAGAAAAACTGCCTGGCAATGGCGAATGAACGGTGATTCACACACGTACTCGTAGGTGACATACACATGGCACCTCGAACGGCAAGAAAACGATTAAAACATATTTACTTTTCCGACAGTGGAGATAAAGTCTAGGTACAGTTTTGGATACCATGTGCCATGAAAGAGCATTAATGGTAATATGTCTGCTAATGGTAAGGTTTAATGGACATATTGACAGTTTCTCCTAATTATTTCTTTCCTTCCCATCTTCCTCTTCCCCAAGAGTCACGGCCTCCAACTTCCCACTCCACCTCAACCTTCTCACGCTTCCATTACGCTTGCTCAGCCTTCGAAATGCATCTAACGACTTCCTCTCTCATTCTCTCTATCTCATGAAGGTTTTTTCTTATCAAAACTTATTAAGTGCCACAATTTTCGTGTTAAATTTTTTAAATTTTAAATTAATAAGGTCACTCCTATTTTTAAATTTTGAAGTAAAGATCACATGTTTTTTCGACGGAAAAGTATTAGTGTGTTTCGAGTAGCCGTTACTCTAATCGTCAGAAGCATGGTACCAATAATACATTGGCATTCACCCATTATTACGGATTTCTTTCACCATCCGCTTCTTCACTCCACCGACCTTGAGCTAGTGCTGGTGGCCACTCTGCAACTGGTGCAAAATATCGCTCACCATGGGAATAGGGTATCAAATTCTATGCGGTCCGGAGAGAGGATAGCAAAAGCCGCATACCGGGTCCGGGGAGTGGGATAAGGAGGCGGGGGATGGAGTGAGACAAAGGGGATTCGACAAGATGCGGCGAGATGAGGAGCCTTAATTGGAACTAGAGAGGGAAGTTTCTTTCCCTGGCTCTTCGATGTGCACAAAAACAGTTCCAAAGGGGAAAGGAGGAGAGGAAGAGAGGGAGAAAGAGGGAGGGGTGGGGTGGAGGTGGGGGGTCACCATTCGGCGAAGGGAGAAAGGGCGGGGCCAGCGAGAGAAGCCACCTGCCCGTGAGCTGTCGGTCGCCTGTCCTCCAATCGCCAGCTCGCCCTCGCTCACACGCCGTTCGACAAAAGACGCCTGTTTGGTCAAAAGGGGTCTTTTTATACATTTTTTTCCGTTCGCCCGCTGGTCGAGAGTTTCCGGACCAGTAGACCCTGGATCGATTCGCTTCCCGTACAGCTTCATTCCCCCCCCAAACGACCCCTCCCCGCACCCTCACGACGGATGCCGCGGAGAAAAGGAGTGGAGGTGGGGGGGGGGGAAGGGCGTCCAGGGTGCGTCAACAGATGTCAGGGAAGCAGAAGAGAAATATTTTTGTGATCCAAAGGGACGAGGAATGACAGCGGTTAAGTTCATTGCGTTTGTCACATTTTAGGGCTACGCGTGAAGTTGCCCTGCGCGTTGCCCAAAAGTGATATTACCCTGGTGAAGAATTATACATATGTACATACATCACTCGATAATTTATACATGTATATATAAATATATATAGTATGTAGGAAATATTTTTACGCTTGTTATTTGCTCAATTCCATCTTCCTCACCTTTCCTGTGTTCGTCCTTTTTTGTGTTCCTATCCCGTTTCCTTATGTCTATTTCCATGTGAATGAATAATTGTTCGCCATATGGCAGGATTTCGTGTTTGAATGTGTGTGTGTCTATATATATATCTGTGTGAATACACACACACACACACACACACACACACATATATATATATATATATATATATGCATACATGCAATTCTCCGATGGCTTTCAACATCCTTTTTTCTTTTAACTGACAAATAACCTGTATAAATGTTAACATCGCCCTTTCTGAAGGTAAATTCCATACACCTGTGTACATTAAGCCAACAAATACACAACAGTACTTAAATTTAACAGCTGACACCCTTCACGCTTTAACACTCCCTCTTCCACTTCCTTCCTTGACACCAAAGGTCATCCCATTTGCAACCACCCTAATTCCGCAACAGTTATCTTCTCTCCGGTCTGTATGTCTCTTTTCTTGGTTTTCCAGAATTCCATCTTGACAAAAAATCCGCATAAATCCCTCTAGTACCCATATTCCCAAATCACAACAAACTAATCTTTCTATCTACACCACCTACCCTCATGGTGTCAATCCTTTCAAACAGTTTTAAAAGAACTTACCCCATCATAGTCGATAATGAAACCATATAAAGTTGGAAAATATATATACGAGCTCGTACATATCACTCTTTTTTCATATCAAATGGATAAACTAAAAATTATACTCATATTCCTAAGTTATAGATTCATCACATAAATAGATACATCGTTGCCATTCCTCGTTTAGTTGAGACACAGAAAAGTGTAGACGGGGAAATTGTTAAAAAAATGAAGGAAATATATACGGATTACATTTAAAAGTAGGATCATAATAATTTTTGATTACATTTTGAGGATGAAGAAAATACATAACATAATGAAAGTAAATTGTAAAGAAATAATCATTAATGATCTTACAGACATAAAAATGACAAAAATAAATCTTGACGTGATCATATTCTACAGAATACAAACCGTAAATTGAACAATGGATCACAACATTTTCGAGAAAATTAAATTTATAGATTCTCATATAACTTTCATTGTCAAGTTTCACACTCCATATCCCAATCCTAGTGACGATGGATTAGGGTGTAGGGAGTAGGGCTTTGAAGGGCTAGAATATAATGTTTGGGCTCGAACTTGTACGAGTACATCTTTCTTAAATGAAAATTGTGAGCGAGTATATATGCAAGACGAATCTTGAGCTTTTATGACAAAAATACGAAAAATCATGGAAATATCTGTTGCAGTTAATTAATTTTAGCTTCTTTATGAATTTCATAACACCAGCGTGATCTGTTCAAAAGACTAGCAAGGATCGAAGCACACGAGGAATGACTTTCAGAGAAGATGGCCCAAAATAGAGCGGGGGTGGAGGTGGCGGCGGCCGGGGGGGTGTGGGGGGGTGGTGGTTGCGGCCACTGGGCCCGCCCGTATTAAAAAGGCCCTTTGATTGCTTCGGCCCCGGGAGTAGTCCGTTGGCCCTGCCCCCTCCCCCCCGGGTCCACAACAGGGTGGGTGGAATTGTTTGCCCTGGAGTCCAGCCCCCTCTCTCTTTCATCACGCCGCCGCGCCGGCCGTGGGTGAAAATCCAGAGGGAGTGTTTCGACGCGATGGTGCGAGCGGTGAAAGAATCACACAAGAGTCTTTTCTTCCCTTCATTTGGCCGACTATTGGAATACAATGCTGGTGAAATGCGCACTCGTTGTCACTTGAACGTAAGGCTCGTTTCACATCGGCGACTTGTAAAGCGTTTGTTCTAAAGAGACGACAGAATTTCATTTATTTCTCTTTGGAGTATGAAGATAAAGAAAGGAAACGATAATTTTTGGCTTGAAGATTTCTAAAGCGATTGTAGTTGTTACTAAATAAAGTTTTCGAGGTTTACTTTTGTGCGTATTGAGTTTATTACGCAAATATCATAAAATTTTCACTAAGATGGTGACTAATGACTGGGGTCACTTGGCCGTCCAAAATGTTGGCAAAAATTTGAAAATAGGTCTCGTCTGATTCGTGAAAGCGATCGAAATAGACAAACGTGATTCTAATTTTAAAGAGGGACATGGTCATCATCTTAATTCTGTTGGGGAAATAGACCTAACCACCAAAGAGCTATCAGGAACTATTTTTTCTGGTTATTTTTTTATACTTGGCTCACTACTGTTCATCGACGCACATGTACCCAAAAGTGACAAATTCAACCAATCCAACAAATAAAAAAAAACGAGGAATCGTTTGGTGGCGCGACATGCTGAACTTCGCATGCATACTGGAAATGCCGAAAACAATATGCAGCGAGAAAATGAGCAGATCATAGAAGTAGTTAAACGAAAGAGTTATAAATAAGGTGAAGGGGAAAGAGAGAAAGTCTAGCTCGATGAAATTTGATGAAGGCAGAAGAAGAGCCGGGTCGAGGATACATTGAGAGTTGAACTGTGATGTTGGACCGCGAAAGAAGGAAAACTGTTGGCTAAAACCTAAGGGAAGAAGGGTAGAATAGGCTGGGTGGAAATGATTAAGAGTTGAAGGAAATACTGTGGGGAAAACATGAGGTTGTTCATGCGAGACTACATAATAAGTACACACACAAAGTAGTCAGGGGTTCTCCCAAACTTGGCTCCAAAAGGTAGATTAGTTGCAAGTTGAAGAAACGGGTGCCCAAAGTTCACAAACACTAGTTTGCATAAAATATCCGTGGCATTATTCCTTTCGTTACCTATGTTTTTAAGACACCGTAAATTTCAAGGCGAGCGTCTTCAGCACCGGCATTTTAATTCTCATTTAAGTCACTCCTGAGGTTCACTTACAGAATGTTTGCTCCAATTTAAATGTTAATACGCGATTAATGGGAATTTAGATGCTAATCAAGGACCGTATGATATGGACCATATCTGTATGTGGGGACCATAAAGATAGGGAACATATATGTGACCGATCGATCCACGTAGGAAAAATAACAAAATAGATAATAATATCTTCCAATACATGCTCCATAATTACGATATGATGATAAACATTTGCACTTTAAATGAAGCCGGCGGGGTTAATGAAAGAAATAAAATTATCACCCAACAAATCTAAATTGATAAACCTATCAAATTTGAAAATGCAATCAATAAGATAATTTTCGATTGCGTATTCTATTGTTAAAAATTATTATTACGTATATTTATAAGGTTTTAAAGGTTAGTTTTGTTCAAGAAAATTTAAATTTAGTCCGTTCAAAATATTTTACTTTCCGATACATTTCCGATTAGTCACTTAAATAGCAATCGTTTGAAAGATTATATCTATAAAATATTAAGTTTAATAAAATTGAAAGTGGAAATAATTTTCAAACAATAGTTTCGATAATGTATCCAGAATAAAGGAACTCCTGTTTAAATTATGTTTTTAAATTTAAGGCCAATAAATTTGGATTCAAGTGGAATTAAGCGCTGATAGCCCATCAGCCTAACTTCATGGTCAATGTTTCTGTTGTCATCCATCCCGCGTATACATAGCATAAGAAATATATATATATATATATATATTAATTCACAAGGAAATAAATATAAGGAAAATGGATAGGAATACACATAAAAGGCAGACACAGGAATGGTCGGGAGGGTGGAATCGAGCAGGCCACTACCGTAAAAAAGTTTCCTTAACCAGAACATGAACCACGGATCTATTAGCAAAACACATGTGCATTCATTTATTCCATTTCCTAAAAAGAAACATGTAATGAACAAGGAGTGACATGGAACTCCTAACGAAAAGCGACGAATGACCGCCATACGTTATTGCCGTTTTAGGGCTGGTACTAAAATGAACGATTGCAAAAATTCCCCGACAAGAACCAATATCAACACAAGCGAAATCATATGCGTGTGTATCTATAAACATAGTAGAAATGAGCAAATAAAGGAAATGATTTCGTGGATTGGATTTCACATTTTCTAAACACTATTTCCGTTTCAGTCGCGGCCCCTGACTAGCGACCGCTACCGAGCCGCGCCTCTGCAAGTCGAGTGCTACGATGGAAGTACTCCTGAGTGCAACGGGCTTCCACACCTATTGTCTCCTTTGCTCTCGAAACGATAATATCTGCCTCTATTTGTATTTTTACTTTCTTTGTGCGGTAAAATTTACATCCCCCAAAAAAAAAAACAATATGAGAAATTGAGTGGCTTATGACTAAAAACTTTTACGCGATTTACATTTTACTACTATTTTAATGTTCACTTAGAAAAATGAAATGAGAAAATAGTTATAAAATGTACCTAATTTTGGCTTGCACTTAATGAAAAACGATTCATTTCCTTGTAAAAACATGACAACGTATTCTTTAAATCTCATCGAAAAAAATATCGTTGAAACTGGAAAATTGAATTTTATTCAATACAAGTACGTTTCATATTAAAAAATTAACAAATACTATTAAATACTTATGAAAACATTTAGAGGAAAATCATTTTAGATCAATAAACCTTAAACACTTGTTCTCATGGGAAGAATTTACAACAAGAATGTGTAAGGTGCCCCGATACTTGACCATTTACCTACATGGAAGTGGGATAACGCCGTGCAATGACAACCTCCGACCGGGACTCACAGTTATTTTCACACCTGCTTCCCACGAACCGTCGACATAGATTATAGGTATTCTGTATAGTGTGTGCACACAGAGAATTAAGGAACGTTTATAATTATTTACCTAGCTAAGGAAAACCAAATGACAACGCGGTAAAGTTAAGATAATACATACTAAAAGCTGAGCTACTGGAAGACGGACGAGCATTAATATGCTTCTTACCTCGTTGTGTGTCACCTACCGGCACCATTTAGTGGATATAGTTAAACAATGAACGTATATAATAATTTCATCCATTTTTACATCGATTGTTATGAACAACTTTACATTTAAAACAGATGTATTATAAATCTTCGATGTAATTCACGGCTGAACGTCTCTAAGAGAGTTAGGTTACAATGAAATAAAATGTACAGACTAAACCCAAGCTGCGAAGTGACATACTTGGTAATGCTGCTGCAATCTCCAATCCTAAGGCTGACGACATGCTCGCCACCTGAATTGGAGCTTAACAAATAAGGGCGGTGTCCGAAAAGTAACGTTGGCTAACTCAGAAAAAAAGTATTTGTGACGGACAGAGGGCGAAACCATTGTCAAACTTGTGGATACCGTGAATGAAAACTTCAGAATGGGGAATCATCAAAATCACGCACACTGATGAATTACGGAAGCGAATGGCAGGGTGGCGAACAAATGCGCGATTTGATGATTGCGGGAATCGCGAAGAAGGAAGGGAATGCGATCGGAAGGATCATCAAAGAAAGAGGACGATGCAGAGAGGTAGACGCAAGGTCTACACGCACATCTTTTCTCGAAGCAATAAAAAAAGCTTTCACACTTTCTGAAAAGTTGCAAGAAAAAGGGCTAACACGGGAATTGAGTGGGTACAGACCCAGAGTTGATACAAAGGAAACAATAGGGGAAAGGCGGGATGGGGAGGGTCCGAGAGACGAGGAAGTTGGGGGAGGGGGGGAGAGGGGGTGGGGAGAGAGGCAAATACCTTGGGCTCTAGAGATACTTTATCCATCAGTAAGTCCCTAGACGCCAGGATGCCGTTGTTAGGAGCCCTAAAGGGCGGAGTTTTGAATTCGAGTAGGCCATGTAGGCCTTAATATTTTACGGAGTCGATAAAAATCCCATGAAATAATTGCATGCGAGATGTTCACGCAAAATTGTTTGCCACAAAAAATAAAAGAAATATGAGAACATTTGCCGTGTTTTTTGTAACGAAAATAACCAAATAAAGAAACATATTATTCTTAAAATATGTACAAATGAAATGTGACGAACTTATAAATTAATGTATTAAGTTTTTTTATGTCCAAAAGTAATAAGACGCAATATTTCCGCTTACGTAAAAGCTGCGTAATTTGGCAGCAAAATAATCGGCTGAAATAGATTTTCCCTAATTTATTGTTTTCGCGTCTTCCCACTGTCGCAAATATTAGCAGTGAGAATTGTAGCACTCGTATTTAAAATAGTCGCGAAAGAGAAAATCGACCGGCGTGGAAAGCGGGCGAAATGCACGGCGAAAAGAAAGGAGGCTCTCGGATGAGTACTACTCACACGTATAGTATTAGCACGTACGTACGTTTGCCCGCGTTCCCGCCCCGCTCCCCCGCCTCCCCCAACCATTGGCGGAGCGGCGGGTGGTGAGCGTCGCGATGACACATCGGACAGATAAACGAACAGATCGGGATGGGCGAATCCTTTTCTACTCCTCTCGCCTCCGCCCACGCGAAAATCAATTTTTGGCCCTAAATATTCTCTTTTACTCTCACCGGGATGCGATGCGTTTTAAGTCATAGATTTCGACGCCCTCTTGCCCGAGGGACACAACAACGACCGCATTGCCCACGCCAAACGGAATCTGACATCTCTCCGCGTCGACGGAGATCAAGTGTCAGCCCCTTGATACGATTGAACGTGAAATTTTTAAGTTCTTGTTCTTTGACCGAGAGACTCGTTAGTGTACATAGAAGTCATCAATTGCTATTATATCAAATTGGACGGTCTGAGAACATTATGCTAAAACATGTATTTAATATGCCACTTAAAAGACACAGGTGTAACGAAAATACGACTCAACCCTTCATTCACATCACACAGAAATGAATCAGACATACAGACAAATGAATTTTATCCAAACGCATGATTATTCTAAAGTGGAGTATAATAAGCTTGGATACACCAGAGGTACTAATTGCTGACGTGACAACTATAGTTTGCAGGTGACAGCGAAGACCAACTTATGATGCATGCAGTGAATTTCAACATCCTTTAAAACACAATTTTCGTTAAATGGATTGATTCAGATGGAACGAGTTTGAATGTCGCTAAATTCGGAGCACACAATTGCTCCATGATGCGGCAGCAATTTATTAAAATATAAATTAATTAATTTTAATGAAGGTTATCAAAATGCATTTATAAATTATTTTAAAATATATTATTCATTATTTGTTAACAACTCAGTTTTTTCCCCTTTAAATATATATGTATAGAATTGCCAAATACCCCTGCAGTAAAACATAAAATGACTAAGACCGAAAGTAAACTAAACCCGAACTCAATTCGTACGTACAATGAAAACTGAAGCAGTAATGGCTTTTCATTTCAAATAAATATTTTCGCTTTTTGATACAATCAATATATTCTGTTGAATATCAATGTACCCGACAAGTAAACTTCAGAATAACTCTAATGATAGTGATAAGAGGTGTGTTAAAAAATTAACGGGAATTTTTTCATTTCGCGGGATTGGAGAGTCCGATTGTCAAACTTTTTTTCAATGTAGGAAAACATGCCCCTGAAGTTGATAAAGTTTTCAGCTGTTTTCATTGTGGACTTTGTCTGTGAAAGCCACTAAGGCTAGACGCGTTTGATGAGCTCGGCGATTTTCGTTTGTTAAAAGAAATGGATCAAAGAATTTGTATCAAATTTTGCGTAAAAAATGAAATAATGTGTAACAAAGAGTGTGAAACGTTAGCCAAGGCCTATGGTGAGTCTTCTATGAGTAAATCAAGAGTTTAAAAGTGGTATAAGCGTTTCCAAGAAGGCCGTTAAGACCTTGAAGATGACGAACGCCCTGGACGCCCCAGCAAATCAACAATCGATGAAAACGTGGAAAAAGTGAAAGAAATGGTTATGAACGATCGTCGAATCACAATTAGAGAGGTCGCTGATGACGTTGGCATATCGATTGGATCATGTCATGACATTTTTTCCAATTTGTTGGGTATGAAACGCGTGGCAGCGAAATTCGTACCGAAATTGTTGAATTTTGAACAAAAACAGCGGCGAATGGAAGTTGCTCAAGAAGAAACTAAGGCTTGATCATCCCAGTTGAGACATTCTGGCTCGCCAAGACCGAAAACGGCTCGACAAGCGCGGTCGAACGTGAAGGTTATGCTCACTGTGTTCTTCGATTTTAATGGCATAGTGCATCATGAATTCCTGCCACCAGGTCAAACGGTCAATAAGAAGTACTACCTACAAGTTCAACGCCGTTTGCGTGAAGGAATCCGAAAAAACCGCCCGGATCTGTGGAAAAACAATTCCTAGCATTATAGCAGAAGCAGTTAATGCACCAGCTCACACTTCATTGCTTGTTCGTGAATTTTTGGCCAAAAACAATACTGTAACGATGTCCCAGCCTCCATATTCGCCAGATATGGCTCCGTGTGACCTTTTCCTGTTTCCAAAAATTAAGAGAACTCAGAAGGGCCGTCGTTTTACAGCCGTAGATGACATTAAAAGCGCATCGCTGAAAGAACTAAAGGCTATCTCGAAGATCGAGTTTGAGAAGTGTTTCGGGGATTGGAAGAAGCGCTGGTACAAGTGCATAATCTCCAATGGGGACTATTTTGAAGGTGACAACATCAATGTATAAAAATAAACAAATATTATTGTCCAAAAAATTAAAATTCTCATTATTTTTTGAACACACCTCGTGTAAATCACGACGAATAGTTCATTACACGCATCATTATAAGGAATGCCAGAATTTCGTGGAAAATAATCTGATTTTTCGGAAATTACGACTAAGAACATCAAAGGAACGATAAAATATATTCCAACGATTTTCGATGGCTATGGTAAATGAGTTTGAAGTATAATTATTAGATGAAGGGAATAAATGTTCCCGATTAGACGGAAAAACAACGAAGCCGCAATCGCCTTAAGCGCATCGCGCCAAACGTGGGCGGAAGAAATTACGCAAGAGGAAAATTCGAGCGGAGGGGACGGGGAGTGTAAGGTCGGGAAGTGAAAAAAAATCCCGCATTGCAGAAACGAGCATCTTTCCGAGGAGCAAACGATTATTCGAGAAAAACTTCAAAAGGAAGAGGGGGGGAGTTGGGTTTTTTTAGCGTTGCGGGCGAGAGAGAGAGAGAAAGGGAAGGAGGGTGGGGTGAGAGGGCATGCGGTGTGAGTTGGGGAAAGAAGTCGCAGGTACGTGATCAAATAAAGAAAGAAAGGGGAAGAGGGGTGGAGTGGGGGTGATGGGTGGGCGCGAGAAGGGGAGGAAAAGAGGGGGAGGAGGGGGAAGGCTTTAGAAGGGAGACTGCGGAAGAAACCTACTGCTACCGCCATGGGAACAATGCCCATACAAACGGAACACCAAAATAGCCGTTAACTTTACGCGGCGGTTAAGGGCATAAAAAAGTTTTTAAAGCTGACAGCGCAAGTACAAAACCATCCACTAGCTCAGTTAACTTAAAAGGACTAGTGTCTTGGCACTTTTCGTCCGATTAGTATCATGTGAAATAGCGTCCACTGTGGACTCAATGTCCGAGCGATCCGACAGGATGTGCCGGAGGGGATCTCCCCTGGAACTTCTATTTAAGGATTACTTTACTCCCATGAATTATTACAGTGGCTAGGAAAGTCGAAGAACGCCATGCTTTTGGAAGCTGCGCATACTCTAATTTTCTGGTATGAACTTTCAAAACCTTTCATTACAGACAGTCTATTCATATCTATTTGAAGAGATGGTTGATACCAATACTTTATGGAATTCGATTGCAATGAACAACAAAGAATGAATTAACCTTGCGCTTCCAAAGAATAGACAGTTCATTGTGAAGGAGTAACGCTAAACTGTAGCATCATCTGAACTGGCTACAGTGCAGCGAAACTAGTTGACAATTAAACATTTAAATTCTGTGGAAACGCAAAGCTATTGCTGATTCGTCCTTGTTTAGTATTCATATCTAGTTTTCACGAAGAAACATTTATTGAACTCAAAGGAAAATTTATGGTACATGTTCAGAGGGAGGTCGAAAAAATGGCCAATATAATATGGTATTCTTTTTCAGAGGCATTATAAGTCCCTCCCGTGTGTGGTCGATACTGCAGACATTTCTCACTCAGCTTCTCCCGTTAATGACCATGCCTTCTACCAGGTGTTCAGCGAGCCCATGTTCACTTTTATACAATTTTTAAAAATAATTGCCTTTTTACATTTCTTCCTGTTCCAAAATTTCCATTGGACATTCCTCTCCCAACATAATCTTAACCTCACCTCACGTGGCCAAAGCTCCGCAAGCTTGCCTCCCTCACCTTCTTAATCACGTGCACCTCCTTTATTGTTCCCTAACTCTGTCGTTCATCATGCTCCTCCTCTATCCCTCCTCGTTAGCCCGCAAGGTAGCCATTATATTCTGTAACCACCTTCCAGTGATGGACTAATTTTCTGCTCTGTACATAAGTGCGGGTCTCACCAATTTACCTAATATATTCACTTTAATGCGCTAACATTTTAGATACCTAAATAGATTCTGGTTTCTCAGGTGCACTACTATAGTTTCACTTTGTGTTATGCCATCATTAGGTAAATGAAGAAGGTAAATGAAGAGATATATCTTAAGAATCACTACAAGAAAATCACTTGAAACAGTCTTTTAGTTTCGGCGCCATTTATTAGGGGGAGTCCTCAATGTGTTTCCCTTCCATAAGTCCTGGCTCGGTATGAGCTAACGATCGATCGGGCGATTCTACCTCCTTCATAGACGCCCTTCACTTTACGTTAGCATTCTCACGTTTCTCTAGGATCTTTCATTCGCTTTTACGTTTTGTCACCATCCTCCCTACGATGATACAGGGATGCTATTTATTTCTGATTCCAATGTCCCCTGAATTTTCCTGGTTAAATAGAAAAAAATATGTTCTCCTTTTCGTAACTCAAATGTAACTGAAAAAAACGAAGGGTTTTGCTCCCTCAAATTAAGTACATGAATCGGTATTATATACGTTGTTAGGAATTGTGAGAATAAACTGTCAAAACCAATTATCGAAATTCTCTAAATAATTTTGGCACGTATATTTTAGGTGCATAGAGAGAAACTTAGTAGTTTATGAAATAAATAATGAATCTCTCTCCTGTTTAGAGCGAATCATTACCATTAATGGCTCTATTAATTCGGCGTATCAACAGATGCAGTAATTTTATTAGACATTCGACAACTTCCATGGAGATTTGTACATCCCATGCCAAAGATTAGTATCTTCAATATTTGGCGAATATTATTTCCCAACATAAAATCTAATCCTCTACGTGTTTATATATTCAAAACATACAGGGGATCAGATTATCTTTTCAGCTTAAATGGATGCTGTCGTACGAAGATACCTCAGCAATGCTTTCAATTTCCAACAAGAGGAATAAAAAAAACAAGAAAGAATAATTTTCCTAGCCCCGAATACATGCAGATTAATGTACTTCGTCGACCTTTACGAAGCCTTTCTCATTTATTGCGTTAGATTTTAGTGGAACGAATAGGAAACTTTGAAAGATTACTCAGCCATCCATTAAGAAACAAGGGGAACGTTTAATACTGTATCCTGTCTCGAAGGACTGAGACCTATGTCAACTTTTCCAGTGATTTTGCCTAACTGATTTTTCCCAGAATCCCGAATAAAAATTCCTGACTTTTACAGGTGCTCCAGATATGCGGCTGCTCCAGAAGCACGCGAGATGGAGTCGGGGGGTGGGAGAGGAAATGGTGGCTGGGGAGGGAGAGAGGGTGGACCGAGTGGCTGATGGAGATATAATGACGGCGGCGGCGAAGGGGTGCCGGCGTTGACTTGAAAGAGGATGGATAAGGGAGTGCAGAGCCAGGTCCCTCCTCCAGCCCTTCTCCCCTCGAGGAGAGGGCTGGGCGTGCGGACAAACCGCGGAGGAAAGGGGTGGCGAAGAGGCGCAGGGGCCGTTAAGAATGCATGAGGCGGAGGGAGGGAGAGGAGTGGTCCCGAGGGAGGGAGTGCAAGGAGCGAGGGAGGGGGGCGTGCGCTCCAGGTGTGTGGGGCGGGCGAGGGGAATACGCCAGCCCGGACCCCAGGAGGAGGGAGAGGAAGGGAGTGGGCTGGAGTGTGGGACAGGGCGAGGTTCTCTCGCCCCCTCTAGGATCAATTTGCGGCCGGCATTTACTTCCCCCGCCCCCGGTTTCTCCGCAGGAGCCCCCCCAAAAGCACATGTGCGCGCTCTGGGCTGCTTCCATCCATTCATCCGGCAATTATGCACGCACACGCGTGGTATATTTCTCATGAACGGATGGCGCACACACACATGGGAACCCTCCACGCGCCCCGAAGAGGGAGAAGGTCCCGGGGTTTATTTATTATAATATGACCACCGGGGCCAGGTCACTAAAGAGCGGTCAGCTATAGCAATGATGAAGGTGGAGTTCATATTTTTTTTATGTTCATTACTTTGCTCCCCGCAGTTTAAACCAGAGAGAGGGAGAAATTACACCGATTCACCCACGGGGGAAACTCCCTCAAACACATAAATAACGTTCCAATTTTGAAGATGAAACAGAATAAGACCGTAGATAATATGAATCGAAGTGGATGCCCATTATTAACTACTACGACAGACTGATAACGCGGAATGACATAATTATCGTGAGAGGAAGCAAAATAGCAGGAAAAAAGGAAATATATTTAGACATAATTGAAAAAAGTTCTGCCATTGGAATGATGCACTTTCGAATTCTCTCATTATAAATCATTTGAATATTTATTTTGCATTTATTAATGAATAATATTTATTATTAATGTATTTTTAAAGTAAAAAAAACAATATTTTTCCTTGTTTTTCCATGTGGTTCGTCAAGTGCTCGGTATGTGAACCTTTCGGAAATAAAATTGGAATAATGAATTTTGCAATGTCTTCCAAAGGCGAAGTATCGCGTTCGGATCCCAAGAGCTGCAAAATTATAAATGGCATCCTGATCCCTTACCGGTTAAGAGAAGGGGAGAATCCACTGGTACTCTGAATGGGACGATAAACCCTGGGTCTTGACGCGCATTGTTGTTGAAATAGGGATACGGCTCCCCAGCTTTCCATTTCCTTCCACCCTTTCTTCTTCATCATCAATGGGAGTCTACCGATTAAAGGCAGATTTCGGAGAGTCCCTAACAACTTCTACGTAAGAAATGGGCGTCTGCAAGTCTGAGCTAGGATTTATCCCCAAAATTCCTTATTTATACCTTGAACTGCCTTCATTCCGTCTAAAAAGATTATTTTCATCCTTCAATCACCTAACATTCTTCCCTTCATTATGGTCGTTACCATCCCGCTACCTCTCAATAAATAACTTCAGCACGTACTCTTTCTCCCTTTCTCAAAGAAATTCACTAAAATTTTTTCATATTTAAAATTTCACCATCAGTCTACCACTCCATCCAACTTGACATTCTCACTTGTCCCTATTATACGCACACATCTCGGAAGCTCACTACTTAGGCTCATCATGTTGTCTCCAAAACCAAGTTTCTAAACTACAAAATCTGAGACAAAGGCTGTACGACTTTCTTTCCCAGATAGATGGATGGACAGGTGGCGGTTTCTCCGGCTTAGTTTGAGGAAGAAGAGTCTCAGGAAAGGTTGGAAGCTGGTAGTAGTTAGCTCCCAACCTTTGCAGAGTGCGGATTGTTCGTTTGCAAAACCTCTAAAACGTGACTCGTTACGCTCCGTCATGAATAGCGGTGCGCCATAAATTTTGCGTAAAACTGGGTAAAACCGTGAAAGATACTCATGATATGCTGAATTCCGATTATGGTGATAACGCCACGTAAGGTCGGGAGTTTTTGAGTGGTGTAAGTTGCTTCGGGAGATTTGAGAAACTGTTGAAGACGCCGAACGTTCAGGAATCCCTTCGACCTCAAAAAGTGACAAAATCCTTGCAAGAGTGAAGGCTTTATTGAACAGGGATCGCATATTAAGCGTTCGCATAGTTTCTGATGAACTTGACGTCCCTACAAGTGTTGTACATCGATTTGTGACAAAAAAATGGGCTTGAGAAATGTGTGTGCGACGTTGGTGCCGCGAGTGCTAACGGACGAGCAAAAGAAATTTTTAACCACATCTGACGAGAGCTTCTCGACCATGCTTCAGCAGCCCTACCCCGATGTTGCCCCACCAGGCTTCTTCCTCATCCACTGCCTCAAATTCGACCTGAAAGGACGTCACCAGGTCTCGGTGGCAGCGTTACAACAGGCTATGACAAGGGAGCTTAGCAGCATTCCGGGCGCCTCTTTCCGGGAGGCGTGCAAGGCGGGGAAACCCCGCTGGCAGTAGTGTGTGGACGCATAAGGGTGCTAATTCGAATACTTCTGAGTGAATACATCCATGCTGATAATTTTTAATCGACTCAGTCCTATTAATTTTGGGACAGATCTTGTATACGTAGAGTTTTATGCTTCAGGCTAGTATTTGCCAATCTTCTTCTTACGTCTTCAGCTACCGTGCCTGTTTTTCCCTCCTCATTATAAAAGCTTCCTTCGTCAACTCCCTCTTTCTTTTTAAGTCCTCAAACATTAACTCAACTTTCATTCAGAATTCCGATTGAGTAAGTGAATAGTTCCAATTTATCGGGCCCTAATTTGCCGAGAATATCCTCTTTGCTGAAATTAACAGACCCACAATCAGGGACACAGATGATCTCCGATGATGTCGGTGATGCCCCTGGATAACTGCCACTACAGAGAACCTTTCCTTCCTTTCCAATTATGGAGGCATACGAGGGCGTCATCCGATCGACGTAGGAACAGGTGAAGAGCACACAGGAAGCTCATAACGCGGAGAGGACGGAAAATAATTTCATTAGTTTTGGAATCCTAGTCCGACGGGAAGAGCAGCAATAAAGGGAGCCGGGTGTGTGGGAGCAGGGGACGCGCCCCCATCCGTGACTTCGGACCTGCAATGGCGCGCTATGATCATTTCGACCCCAGATTCGAAGCCAGCGAGCCAAGAGGCAGCTCCATCGTTGGGTGGCATACCAGAATTTTCAGTCCATATACAGTATGACAGTAGAAAATCATACAGGGTAGGCATGCGTGTTGGAAATATCATTATGAACAATTCAACGGGAGAGAGAAGAGGACCGTATGCGTTTGAGTGTTCGAGAAAATGAGCATATATGAAGAGAACTGCGTTGCGTAAGGAATCTTTTTCAAATAAGTCAAAGATGATGGCAATGAGGTCCTTTGGCAAAAAGATTAGCGGAATTGTTGATATGGATGGTAATGCTGTGAAGAGCAATACGGAAAGCAGGTCACTGGAGGAAGAGAATGAGCGGAGATTGGAGACTTTCGAGATGTGGGTGTGGAGAAGATATGACGGATGGATAGAAAAACACGAATCACTTTCTTTTGCGCATATACCCAATAAAACAAAGAATCTGAGCCGTGAGTTCCACGACAATCATTTTATTTTATATAGTTTATAGTTCCCACTTAAATGAAGTAATTTAAGTGATATTATGTCCTCATTATTAGTAAATACATAGATCAATGTATTTATTCATACATATATATACATATATATATACATATATATACATATATATACATATATATACATATATATATACATATATATACATATATATACATATATATATATATTCATTTAAATAGAAATAGATAAAGGAAAAGGGATAGGAACACACAAAAAGGACGAACACAGGAGAGGTGGGGAAGGCGGAATCGAGCAGATCACAAACGCAAAAATATAACCTTGACTGGGACTTGAACCATGGATCTTTCGACTTGCCGGGCCGATGCTCTCCGGTAAGTGGAAATATTCGTTGCCCAAATCCCGGTCAAGGAAATATTTTTATACTTGTGATCTGTTCGATTCCACCTTCCTCGCCTCTCCTGTGTTCGTCTTTTAATGTGTTCCTATTTCTTTTCCTTATATCTATTTCCATTCGGATGAATATTTGTTCGCTGTATGGCGGGATTTCGTGTTTGAATATATTTATATAAAAATGCATAAAATCCTTAGAAAGTTTTTAACAAATTTATACGCCTCTAATTCATGGAAACACGACTGAAAAGTTAGGCTACGACATAAAGTGACTGTGGTGAACAATGAACAGCGCCGGGAAATGTACGGAAAAGTTCGTGTAAACCAGTGTTTTACGATATCTGAAATCTTTGGAATGTTTTCCACAGATTTATACGACTCTGTTACATGGAAACACGACTGAAAAGTTAGGTTATTACATGTTTTGTGCCAGTATTGACAAGGAACTTCAAGTCATCGGTTGGCTGCGATCCCAAGCGGCAAAAGTTTACATGTATGCTGAAGGAATTTGAAAACTAGTTCAGAGATGTGACAAATAATTAAATGTTTGGCAAATGTGTATGAAAATAGTTGAGATACGTAGTTTTGAAATGAAAACAATAAATTATCTGTATCTATTCCAGTGCATGTTTTATAGCGTAGTGGAGGTATCCCTATGGTGAAGTCATTGCCATCGACCCCCTTTTAACCTTGGGGGGAGGTTCAGATCCAAACTTTGTATGGCCCCACCACTGCCAGCTGGCTACCAATGAATACCCACCATTACATCTCGCACTTGCGACCGCAAGACAAAGCAACCTCGTGCACGTCGGGTGCCAGTGAACTCGAACCAACGGGACTTGTCTTACACGAGCGGGAATAAGTTGGGTAGGCGAATATTTATGTCGGAAAAAGTACAAGATCAACATATTTCCCTTAGATAGTATGAGGCGGAAGATCGAAGCATTTATAACGAATGTTCTATCATCTGAGCAAGCCTCCGCAATGAATAACAATACGACTCCCAAAAGCCTCTCATTGACAATCTCCACCGTTCCCAACGCACCCTGAGAAAACCGCCACCACTCTCTTTTCATTCTCTATACAATTTTTGCGGGATTTCACTGTTAATCAATTTTATGACAAACATTTTAATCCGAGAAGGAAATATTAGCCTGCTTGGTAGGCGAAACACCTGGTGTCAGGTTTTCTCTATGTTTTACAAGATGGAGAAAAGAAATTCTGTGCAGAGTTTTGAGATGCTAATCTAAGTTCTGCTACTTTATTAGAAGAGCGAAAACCAACGCAAAATTCACGAAAGTGTGAAATTATATCCCCGAGAATAGAACATAGGCATTCGTTCCTCCTCGGAGGTTTTTATCTTCAGTCCTTGCGTTAATAAGGGCGCTTCAAAATAATATACTGTCAAGGCAAATAGTACAATTTAAAATGAGTAAATTTTGACGACGAAATAAATCAAAGCAACCGTATATTTCACGAACCAAATCCACACTGTCGGACGTGCTACGTTGACGTCGGTGTCTCAAGCTGAAAACGTTATTGAGTGTTGCTTGACATTTAATTCACGTGACACCACTTTTTGTACAAAAGTGGTATTAAAAGAAATATTTTGTATTCAGGTCAAATAGTTTATGAAAAACTATATGAGAAGAAAGTTCATCGTTATTTACCACTACAACGATGTGATTAGAGGTAAAAGTTCAAATTGTCATAATTTAAGACTTTTATTTATTTTTCTATAATTCAGCAATGTTTTTTAATTACTTGCTACGAATTAGTATTACCATTAATACAGGCTAAATTCAGATCAAGTAGGAGACGCAGACCATTAGAGGCCATGCCTGAAATAGGCCCGGTGTCGCCTAAAAGGCCTCTCCCTCCACCTTGGCCGCCACTCGGGGGGGGGGGAGGGAATTAAAAGAAGCCCGAATGCCGCACGAAGGGTCGGCGCTCGATGGCGCCGCCACGCAGAGCGGAACGCGACACTTCTTAAGGCCTTTGCTCAATGACCTCGTTTAAAGCCTTGGGTTGGTATGACTCAAAAGCACGACATCACAAGACCTGCCCAAAGTAATATTATTTCCAGCTGCGTGATCATGAGGGTAATTAATATCGGAACAAATTTACATTAAGACAGTAATGCACATGCATTTTTACAAATTGACCATTCAGCAATAACCTCTTAGACATGCAATATTAATAAAAGTAAGTTTATCAATATCGACTGATTACTAGAAATAATCATAATATTAAAATAATAGTAATTTGACTGATTACAAGAAAAGGTTCGCATAGGAAGAATAAAGAAATGAGTACATATCGGGAAAATACACAATTACACATGCATGAACACTTATCCTACTGAGGATAAAAAACATCAGATCAGGAATACAAGCAAAGCGAACAGGGCACACCAAAAGGGCGAAAACTTGGATGATGTGGAGGATGAAAGGATGAGTGGGGTCCGAAATGAAAAATATGCGCTGATCTTGGAAACGAACCACGGACGGACGACTGGGTTTCCGGAACGCTAAATTGATCCTTGAAGACAATATCGTGGTTTACAAAAGAAATTACATAATTCGCGTAAATATTATAAATATTGGAAGACATTGGAAAAAGGAAGTAGTCTGCTGGTACCAAGTCGGTACTATAAAGGTGTTGAGGCATCGCGATACCGTTTTTCGTCAGGTAGCCGGTCATCTTGGAGCCTCGGGCGCTCAAGGATGAGTTAAGCACAGATCTTTCGCATTATAAAATTTTTAGTTATAATGGTGTGCACTGTCATATTATCAATGCTAAAACAATCTCTGATTATGAGAACTCTTGACCAACGGTCTGAATCTACCACTATTGAAAAAATTATTACTAATACTTTTAATGCAAACCTTGTATATTATTAATTTCATTGAAGTAGCAGGGCTCATTTCATTTATGTCGCTTTGGCCACCTCTCAATTCTATCTGAAGGAATCCAGGCCTCCACTCGTCACCAATGGACAGTGGCTCCAAATCTAGTCACATCGTTTGGGGATTGAATTGGAGGGGGTCACAATGGATCCACCTCGGGCGAAACATATCCGATGCGCCGAAGGCCTCTTGACCTGGTTGCTTGAGCCGACCATTTTCCCCGTGTAACTCTCCACATTCCGAAACGCAGCATTAAAGGGTCGTGCCCGTATATGACGTCATGGGACGCCTTTGAATTGGCCCCTAAAGCTGTCAACGTGCATGACCACAATAACAGTTTTTGGGATACTTCATGAGCTAATTTTTCTATTCCCGACGCTTTAGATGCAGATATAACAGAAATTGATTTCAAAAGTGATACTCGAAATCACAGTTCATGTTTGATAGACGCTGGAAATAAACAAATGAATATGGTGACAAAATTATATGGAAAAGAACAAAAGAGTTGAGGATTTGTATCTTAATTACAAATAACATTCACGAAAGAGCATGAACGTGAAGTGAGAAGTAAGGTAAACTCTGGCGATTGTGAATAGAGGTAAACTGTAAACAATAATGGCACGGGATTTGGAATGATTGGTATGTCGTTCCAGGACGGGTTGGATGGGACTGGAAGAAACCTGCTCGGTAGGTGGTGTTGAGAGCGCAGGAGATAACAAAGCATTGTGACTGGAAGGGAGGGACTTGATCGAGGACCGCTGAGGTCTCTCTCTCATTCGCGAGCTTTTTTTTAAGCAAGAGGAAAAACTTCGGCGCCCTCGAAACGGTTCATTGAAAAGAAGTCGACTGCACTCCCTTCGGCGCGTCCCCCCGCCCCTGGGGAGTGACGGTAATCCCAACTCTCTTGGCCCCGCGGGGAGGCGAATCCACTCCGTCCTCGTCCGTCCCCTCCTAGCAAGCACACGCGAAGACTTCATATCGCGATGAAGAGATATGATGCAGAGATGACTGATTACACACACTGTGAAATGCACGCAATAGGAAGGGAATCAATTTGGCGTGGGAGGCCAATATACTATATACAAGTGACCCCACAGTCAAGACCTTAGACTGCGAAAAAAAGCGATATATAGTATATTTCGGAAATTCCAGGAGTTGGAAAGAGGAAGCGGAGGAACTCTGGTTCCTTTTTTAGTAGGGGTTGAAAATCGGTAGAGAGCTCCTTCAGTTGGGATAAGGACGCATCCACCTTGAAACGGATTTGGTTCCTCCTTCGCCGTCTCCTTGAAGCAGTGCGGGTACTCAGCCTCGGATTTTCATTCGTGGTCAAATAGCTAACCATCCAAAGTTTTGAATTCTAGGAAAACCACACGTGGTTCGGGAAGGGATTTGAATCCACGACCTGTTATCACAGGATGGCCTATCTTGAGACGACTACTTTTGCTTTCCATTACCCTTTCCGTTTTCTTTTGAACACTCTCCAGGGATTACTTTACCTGACAAGTACTTATGACCTCGTTTTTTATCTACCAATCCATTAGACGGTCTCTTCTGATTGCACAGTTAGTTTCACTTGGATTGCCCAAAATCCAATGTCAATCATCCCTGGAATTGGTAACATAAAAAACTCAGGAAACTGTTTGAAATTGCGTAATAGTTGATTTTAAATACTATAGACAATTATACATAATAAATGTATTCCCTCTTTCCGAATTTCGGCGAGTGTAAAGTTTTCAATTGTATCTTTTATTGCAAAAAGTCAAAGTAATTTGAAAGAGAATATTTCGTTGTTTATCATAACTGAGGTAGGAATTGATAGTGCTCATGAAGAAGCTTCTATACGAAGTAATGTTTTCCTGGATTAACCCTGCTAACTACCCCAAACTCAGTCGGAAAGTACAGTCGAGTTACAGGAGAGGGCAAATATTTTAGACATGGTCTTTTCAGAAAATAAGTAGAATAAACCAGGAAATAAATAATTTTAGATCAAAGTACAAGCTATATTTATCAAGATAACACCCTTGTGCATCGACAAACCAATTCCAGAGCCTCTGCCAATTGCGGTATGTTTATGCTTCCTGGAAGGCGTCGAAACGGGAGCATCGTACAGGCAACTCGTCACGAACTCTTTGACGTTATCCAGCATTCCAATACGGTTCCTTTCAAGCTTCTTCTAATTATTAGGGACAAAAAGAATTTCGAAGGTACCACAACGAGGCGTTAGGGCGGCTGGGGCAGCGTTGCCACTTTGTGCTTGACCAGGTCACGAGGAAGGCGGTTTGTGACGGTGCGTTATCGTGGTGCATCCTTCTGTTGGCAAAGACTTCCTCTTTCAGGCGTTGCACTAATTTCCGCAGCCTTTTGAGAACTTCCACGTGATACTTACTCTTCACTGTCTGTCCGTGAAGCACAAGAACTTTGTGAAGAACGCCTTTTAAGTCGAAAAAGACGATCAGAAAAAGACTACTTATTTTTGGGACAGATCTTGGAAATAAATTTATATTGTTTATTTATTCTTTATTATAATTATTATGCTTCCTTAATAAATAAATTATTCAACCGAATAAGCGCCACCTTAGGAGTTTTACGAGTTCATCCCCAAGGAAAATGTCATCGACATTTCTCCTTTCGTTAGCATTCCGCTTTCCGGCTGACGGGACCCATAGAGAATTATATTTAGCTTCGAACCTCTGGATTTCAAAGGGTCTTTTTCCCCTTTCCGATACCAGCTACAAAAAATACGAACGCTCCCGCGGCCCATTGGGAAAAGCTTTTGAGTGGAAACAGATGAGGCGAGTGAATACGTGCTTTCTGCGCGGGGGGGGTTGGAGGGTGGGGGAGGCGTCTCCCGGACAAAAGGTTCGGAGACCAAAACCCCTCTCCCGCAAAACCTCCTTCACTCGCCCACCGCATTCCCTCCCCCCCCCTCCGCACACTCGCTCTGCTGGGCGTCGGATGGCTCGCAGCACGCTTTGCACGGCGCTAACAGCCAAATCAGCGAGGACGACGCTCAGGAGAGTAACTACGATAAAATATTAACAGACAATAGTAAAAATATCCATTTTATGTTTTATTACTCGAAATGATTTCGGAAAAAATGGCAAACCACCAAGATTGACAAATGATTCGCGTAGTAATGATGATATATTTATCATGAAACACTCGATTTGGAGAAGGAAGAAAGTTGCATGAGTTTTTCAATAAATACGTATATAATATGAGTTATTCGGATTATTATCCATTAGATTTAGAAGTAAATAACCGTTGTAGGCAAGTTTCTCGCAGTATATTGGATAAAATAGTAGAAAGTGAACACATCAATTTATTGACAATAAACTAAATAAAAACAGTTAATTTCTTACAGAGAAAATTTGATAACATACTCGCGGAAGATAGTCACCAGATTTCAGTACGTTTACAGCAATTTCGTTCTCAATGAACCTTTAGAAATCGGAACGAGAATACAGAATTGACTCCGTTCAGGTAATAAGAGGACTAATACCCATCGGTAGATAAATATAATGCATTATTCGTCGAATATTGCATTATATTTATTTGCACCCGACGGCGTGTGAATATTCACACATCAGGGTAGGGGGGCCAGTTCCTTTCCCTGTGCGGGTTATGGTTTTCCAGGAAGATCTCTGGTCCCCGAATCTGGTACCCGAAAAATCAACTAGCTTGGGTGGAGCTACAGATGCCCAAAGTGCCTTGCCCGGGAATCGAACCCGGGACCCTCCGGTCAGTAGTCCAACGCTTTACCCACTAGACCACCGCGACCTGCATATATATATATGTATATGTATATATATATATATATATATATATATATATATATATATATATATATATATATAGGAATACTCACACGTAATATCATAAGTGTTCCTTTTATGTGTTCTCGTGCTGTGTGTTGCTGTCTAAGTTTTTTATTCAACACTTCCGTGTTACTTCGAAGAAATCATCTGTATATATATGTACATAGTAAGAAGAATAGAGAAAGAGAAGGAAAGTGACTCTTCGTACCCTGATGAAGGTGGTTGAGCCCACGGAAATATTGAAGTGAGTTAGTTTCGTTTTGGTAAATATTTTAAAAAGATTGTTACAACGAGAGGAAAATTTTTCTTTTGACTCTACGGAAATGCGTGTGCATCAAGCAATAGTGAACGCCATAAAGATTTAATGGGAGAAACATAACTAAAATATTAAATGCGTGTACATATTTCTAAATTTGGGATTTCATTTTATGAGCCAACAGTATTTCTCCAACGACACCCGGTGAAAATCACAATAAAACAACCATGACTGCAATGATATCTTTTCTCTAGAAACTTTTTTATTCCTCCATAATAACAAACATTCGGATTTTTAAAACGTGCCACTCACATTTCCTAAGCTTTGAGTAAAATTTATCACGAACACAGTTTACAAAAGATAATTTAAAATATTATATTTCACAATGTTTGCACAATTTAATAATCACAAAACTTAGTAAAATATCATATCATCTATACAATTGATATTAATTGATGAGAAATTGTATCCAAAAACAATAATATGATGATAAAAACTTGCTTCTAATTTATTAATAAATTGAAATAATTAAATTATGCGGCGTGAAATGACAAGGAAATTCAATGCCTAACTTTAATGTTTTTAATAAAATTAATTTCAATAAATATTCCCCTTATTGTTGAAAAAAACTGAAAAATCACTCAATGTGTGTTCTAATGCAATCCCTGTATTATTATCATTATTCAAAATATTTACCATGTTACTGGCGTTAAATATACGAGGCATTAATACTTAATAAGAGTTATATGTTCATTTGTATCAGATATGTATCCTGTTTAATTCGGATTTATAATATCTAAGACTGATTTTCCTCTTCTTTGGGTGCATTGAATAATGCAATGCAATTTACAATTTGAAATATTGCGGCATTGTAATGCGCATCAGCGGATGACTCCGTGAAAATTTACTGTTGCGAAATTTACTGCATTTTCTTTGCGTTTGCTATTGAATAATATTGCATATTTAGGACATTAAAAATTCATGCTTCGAGGGGATAAACCCAGAGGCACAATTCTCACATATTTCAATATATATTCTTTTCCGTTTCATTGAAATCCCTCCACAGCAGCGATGATGAATTGAGTTTGTTCTTAACGCTTCTTTTTCTCACTCTTCTGACAACGTCGATGTCGTAAAATTACAGGCCCTTATTTTCCCTTCCCTTGAGACTTCATGACCCACATCCGAGCCCTTGCCGATCACCTTTGCGCCCTTTTTACGCTTTCCTCGAGTAGCTTTTTTCCTCCTGTCTCGACCGCCTCCTTCCTGAGCTGTGCGCCGCTCCTCTCGATCCGCCGTTAATTAATCCTCACACCGCGAGGGGGAACAAGGCGACATTCGGTAAACGAGAGGGGTGGGGAAAGGGTAAGGGGAGGCAGGGAAGGAAATGAGGGAGGGGGGGCGTTCCCCGGTGCGAGATGGCGCTGTTCGGATTATGTGGGGGGGAGGAGGGGGCAAGGGCACAAAAAATGACGGCCGCCACACGTGAATCTTCAACCCGGGTAGCCCAAAACTTATGATCTGAATAATGGCGAAGGATCAAAATTTAAGCCAGCGGGACTGAATTAATAAGATGAAATCGACGCTTAATCTTTTAAATCATCCGCTGTTATGAAAAGAACATTGTATCTGTCCTAGAAGCCAAGATTTCATTTTTTAAATAACTTGTGATGCGAGGCTGTGTAATATCTATTAATAATATATCCGCGGGTAATTGAAGAATTCAAATCATATTTATGAATGTGAACGATCCTTTTCCTGTATCTTTTAAATACATTAATGATCCAAACATAATTTTTAACATTTCATCACTAAATCGGCAAAGAGTATTACATTAATATGCTTGGTTTGTTTGACATTCAAGTTTATACAACAATAATTAATTTTAATTTGCAGATAAACCACACCCATACGTACAATTACCTAAAATACCGACATGAAATCACTATTATGAGGAAGTTCATGAACAGAATTTACTGAGAAACTTCAAGTAGCTTAAAATGTACCCTTTACCTTGGGTCAGGCCTGCTCCCTAGATGACCTCTTGTGGAAAGTGCACCGTGTAAAGAACTACTGAAAAAGGTGATGGTCAAGGTCAGCTAACCAATAATTGGGATAAAGGAACATACCTGTAAATTGGGGACAAAATGCTTCGATATTTGCCAAGAATGTTTTTTCGCCAAATTTCAATAACTTTTTAAAGCACTAACTCACTGTGTTCCCTATGCGGATTAAAAAAAATGATGACAAAAAACAAAAAATGAAATCTAACTAACAACAAAATAGTTCAACTTTCAAGATACTGTTAAGTGCATTAGGAGAGAGGGAACGAATGAAGGAGTAAGGTGTGTGACGTGGGGGTAAATGCAGACGAAGAAGAGCTAACCAGGCGCACAAGGCAATGAGAATGCTTGCATTGAATATAATGGAGTTTAATCACTACGACGCGACCAAACCCCAGACCCAAACCAGGCCCAGACCAAAAATTATGAAGAAATATTTTTGATGAATTATTTTTTATATTTTTAGGAGCGTAGAGGTCCAGAGATTAGTGCCGTGGGCTACTGACGAGTGTAGCAGTAAATGAACAAGAATTAGATTTCGGGTGACACCCTGCTAACCACTTAGTTTCACCCTAGCAGTAGTGTTATGGATACCAGATCTTATATGGAAAACCACAGACGGTACAGGGAACCAGAAGATAGTTCCCCATTGTAATGCCCAGTGAATGTCACAAACCCTGTGGGGCTTGGTATTTTGTAGCTCTACGTATATACACACATCAAGCTAACCTTCGGGTGGCTTATCGCGACTAGTATTTCCAATTGTCTTATTTTTATTCATCTTGAACGGTATATTATATAATTTTGGGTTTGAATAAACTTTTGAAGTAGTAAAATGCTATCGCATGATCCATAGAGAATATTAAATGTCATAAATTGATTTAAGTATGGCCGTCCAAGTTTATCAACGAGAAGGTTGATTTGATAGGCGAGGGTAAATCGCACCCAATACCAATTCCTAGGTGGCGTGTAAAATACCCACATAATGAGGGATGGATCCTAACTCATTGAGTGCCGCCCGTTTCAGGAAGATCTAGTTTATCCGAAATGTTTCACTCACCTGGAGTGAAACTGAGGGTGCCATAACATGGTATCAAACCTGGGCCCTCCGGCCAGTAGCCCAGCGATCTGATCACTAGACTACTAAACCTCCCATTCTGGGTGCTACACTAAAAAACACTAACAGCAACTCTCAAGAAGGCAGCTGGCCGTACACAAAAACCAGGAAAGCGGCAGCCCAGTCGATGCAAAATAGAGAAATTGCAAGTATCTTGTACCCCCCACCCCTTGCACCGATCCCCGGCACCAACCTCTGCATCACCTCCAGCGCGCGTCAAGTGGCGAACGTCCGAGGAGAAGCAATCAAATGGGCCCAGTCCAATGGAAGCGAGTGTGTCCACGACGTAGTCCCATGATGCAGCTCTGTGATTCCGCCCCCCGCCCCCACTTGCCCCCTCGCGTGCGGAATCCAACCTCCTCCCCGTGACCTCTTTTGCCTCCGCGCTCCCCGGGGACGGTGTCATCCAGAGTGGCATCTCGTCCCCACCCTCACGAAGCCTCCCCCCCCCCCCCCGACCACCCTCTCCTCGCTCAACCTCGACTTGACTTGACCCATAAAACCAAGCACGTGGGCGCGCGCGGCGGTCAAGGGGAGAGAAGCGCTCCCTGAAACGCCATCCCTCGACAACTCCCCCCCCCGCGACCTTCGCTCCACCCTCCCTATCCCTGGTGCACCAGAAAATAAGTACTAATGCTCCTTTTTATGGAATAAAACGTCTCACATTTAGGTACACATTGGGGTCATCAGGAGGGTCATCTCGGCGCTCAAGGTGTCAGACTTGCACGTTACTGCTCCGTCTGTGGACAGTCGTCCTCGCCTACTTCGACCAGAGTCGTGAGAAATGCATCGTTTTTTTAAGGTAAGGAATAAGCGCAAATGCTGAAAAAATAGGAGTAACGGAAAATTTAAAAAAACTGACAAGATAGTGCCCATGTCAAAATCACCTACGATTTGCGCAATCTTATCAGACATTCAATAACTCGTGAATCACGCAGCATACGAGTATATACGATTTTGGACGTAGACTTATTAGAAAGCGTAAATAATGCCTAACAGAATTCAATACTATAAATTTCTAATAATATAAAAAGTAATGTTTAAAAAAGTTATAATTACATTTTATCTTCCCATTGGTTCACAACGACAAATGCCTAATTGAGTCTTCATAAAAGCGAGGAAACGGAAGATTGAGACACCAAGTTGCTTGAAATATTCGATTAACTATTTATTGAGTGAATATCCTGTTTTCAAAGTCTCACAAATATGGTGATATGCTTTCAAAATATCAAAATTTGTCCGAAACCATTTTGATAAAAAATTTTATACGCCGCGAGATGAAAGACTTGAAAAATATTGTGAATAAAATAACGGTTTCAAGGAAAGAAACGAATGCCACTCTGAAAAAGAAACCCTTCCTCGTATGCAAGAATCAAAATGTGATAAAGGCGAGAAAAACTACATTATTTGCCCTTTAATACTGACTTCCGTATGCAGACATATAAGCATAGAATTAAATATGTTCACTAGGCAAGCATCTCCCGTTTTGAGACTTCTTAATCAAAGGATCGAATCACGATTTATATCTATGAAAACTTTTAAATAATTATGGGATACACCTAACTTACACAATAAACCATACATGATAAAAACGAAACAATTTATCGTAATTATTAGCCTTGATATATAAAATTTACGATATGAGTTATGTGTCAATTGATAAATCACGCAGCTGAGTAAATTCGACCAAAATATAAATGGTCATAAACACCGAGTTTATATACACGTATCTGTTGCATATTCAATGTCCACCAAATACCACCTTAACTGGTAGAAGAACTAATTACAATACAAGTATTTGTGGAGTGAATATTGCTCCTCCACAAATTTACAGGTAGTGAAAAACCAAAATGACGATCAAAGTGTTTTGATTAGTCGCAAAGAGAATTGATAAGGAATGAAAAATATAATTTTGTCATTTTAATGTCAGAAAAGGCATTTGTTCTCTGATAATACCTACGCGAATGACTGAAAGCGATGCAGGACAGGGTACAGCTCAACCAGATGGAAATTCAAGAGCTCTTTTTAGAAGGAATATTCATCTCGCACCTGCGAAGGTGGATGAGTTACTATTACCTTCGCGCCTCGTCAATCCCTCCGCCTCTACCGAGCACGAAAGAGCTGAGAGCCGAGATTAAAATGAGGGGCTGGAAATGATAAGAACGAATTTCGTAAAAACATACATTGATCTCGCGAATATGCGTGATACTGACGCCTTCGTTGCAAAAATGTGAAGTAGGTCAGTTGTAAGCAAGCCCACTAACCTACATTGGGTATTCGTGATTCTTGACATGAATACACAGGAGAATACTTTTAAAAAATAATTTTGACTGATATAAATCCACAAACATTTAGGTATTATCTTCACTTATTGAGGAAAGAATATGTTATTAAGTCATAGCCTACTTTGTCAGTAAAAGCTTACTATTATCAAATTAAAACTATGCATTTTTTCAGAGCATAAGAAATTCACCAACAAATTTTTGAACGCAAGGAAAAATTGCCCAATTGTATTCTATTTTGTTCAGAAAGCAGAAAAACAATTTGAATACTCTCTTTTGGGAAAATATGGTTCGTGATCAGAGGAGTAAAAGGTACAACAGAAATTACCATTGGGAACAAGAAATTTAAACTTCTATCGATTGTTTTTGCATTATATATGGCCAATGGCATTCCTCTTGTATATATTATATAATGTGGTAGTCCAGAGGTAGAGCGCTGAACTACTGAGACCGGAGGGCCCGGGTTCGATTCCCGGTGAAGCCTCTCTGGGCACCTAAGCTATGTAATTTTTCGGATACCACATCTTCCTGGGAAACCATAACCGGCACAGGGAAATAAACTGGCCCCCCTACCATGTGTGAATTTCACACGTCGTTGGGCTTACTACTGGGTGAACTCTACCATTATCTGCCAAACCGGCCTTCGGGTAGACTACTGTATTTACGGTTATATATGTATAAACTCTTCTTGCATTCCGTTAACTGTCTTGAGTGTTTGTTTGGCCTAATTCGCCAGCCACAAGACTTTCTCAACCTACCACTTCTTCCCTTCAGCAGTGATCTTCTTTTCATATGCCTGATCGATGATTCGACTCTCATCCCCTCTTTCCACATGAGCAAACCATCACATAGAACACTCCTTTCATGCTCTTGTTCGCACCCATTGCATCCAACCCGTATTCTGCCTTGGCCCACTCATTCCTCGTTACTTCCCCTTCTCCTCTTTCTCTCCCACGTTTACCTCTGAAACACCCCTCATGACATTGCCATTAACACCGACCCCGCTTTTAAAAGAAGGATACACATTTCACACAGGTACACACTCAAATTTCGCTTCGACAAAAACCGATGGGGGGAGGAACACATTCTTACACGTTTATGCCCTCAATTTTGCAACCTTAAACAAAGCATAACTTTTTTCATTTGATGCCCTTGAAATCAGAAATCAATTCGCAGAAGCACTTTTTAGGATATGTATATGTATGTATATATATATATATTCATTCAAACATAGAAATAGGTATAAGGAAAGGGGATAGGAAAACACATAAAAGGCGAACACAGGACGTGTGGGGAAGGCGGTTTTTGAGCAGATCACGAAAGTAAAAATGTTTCCTTAACCGGGATTTGAACACCGGATCTTCCACTTGCCGGGCGGAAGATCTTCCGCCCGGCAAGTGGAAGATCCGGTGTTCAAATCCCGGTTAAGGAAACATTTTTACTTTCGTGATCTGCTCAAAAACCGCCTTCCCCACACGTCCTGTGTTCGCCTTTTATGTGTTTTCCTATCCCCTTTCCTTATACCTATTTCTATTTTTGAATGAATATTTGTGCGCCGCATGGCGCGACTTCGTATTTGAATGTATATATATATATGTATATATGTGCATGTATTTATGTATGTATATTTATATTTTTTTCTTTCAGGTTCCCCCCACCTTTCCTCACCTAACGCCCAACCCCCTCATCCCTTACCCTTCCCTCATGGTGCTACACCCCCTGCCACACACCTTTTTGGTGGCTCGCAGGGTATTTATGTAGATGTTTTGTCCGACAAAAAAAAATCCTTTGGTTTATTATTTGGAACAAGGAAGAAGATTTCCGTCAACTTGTTCTTTGACGGCGTTCACACATTCAGATACTAGAGTCAGTAAGAAGAGGCTGAAAACAAAATGCCAAAATCAAAACGACCAGCCCAGTGGAAGTTTTAGTTCACTCAAAGTGGAAGTTTCCTTGCCATCACACGCGGCATAATTTATGAATTTCCCTGCACTGATACGACAAGAGGGCAGACCATTGACCCGTTACCGGCAAGGCGAAAAGCTGCGAGAATACCTGCACGCATAAGTAAGAACGCCGGAGTTCGAGGGACTCCTTTCCCGTACGTCCCTCAGCTTATTCAGTTCAATGAGAAAACATTATTCAGCTCCACTGTGGCCCTGAATGTATTAATATTTGATCAGCAGTTGCAAGAATGCTCTGCCAAAGTTTACTGAATTGCAAGTTTTAGCAATATACGTATAATACGACACATTGCGCACTGACAGTTCAAGATGGAGAAGTCTACGATGTGTTTCTTACAGATTAGAGCAAGAGGTAAAAGAATTGTGATCCACAACTACAAAATAAATAGAATCATCAGGTTTATAGTATTTATTTTCCTTTTTATGAATTTTGGTAATAATTGTTAAATCGTCTAAAGGGATTTAATTACGGTATATTTTTTTTCCTAATATATTATACGGTCATTTTTAAATTGCAAAACATATGCAGTAGTAATTTTTGGAGACAGCCATTTCGTTTCTTTTTTTTTGGAAAGGTTATGGCTCCCATTCATGAATTTCATAATAGCAATTTTTGACAAATGTTTGTAACTATGTCTTTAATCAACGTACGTTAGTGTACCTCATCCGCTTTGTGGATGATTTCTGTGGATACATTCAATTTTACTAACCTTGTCATCGAGATGCGAGGATAGGCTTGTATGTAGAAAATCGTGGAAAATATTTCTCAATGAGTCAACTGAACCGTTTTTGTTATCAGCTCTTTCTGATGGTTTATTATGAGTGAAAATAAGGATGAAAAGCGAAAAATATTTTGTAAAAATAATGAAGACATATAATTATAAATAAATGTATAAATAAAATTATTCACGTAGAAATACAGGCTACGCCATTTACCTTAGGACCTTAGATATTATGTTAGTTTTGAATAATTTGACACTGGGTCGATCAGAGGTGGCACTTCCTTCCTCTTAATTACCACAAACAGCATTCGCTTATTCCCTACCTTTCTCAAAGTTTTCCGAAATAATTACATAGAATACATATAAATACACGTAATTGATTCAAAATTGAGTCCCTAGGCATATCACCCGAAGTCGAATTTTAAATGTAAATATAAGACAACCCGACCCATGGAGCACAACCTTAACGTGGTGGAAGATCTACCGTATTACTATGACCCCTGGGGCCGTACAGGCGGAATTACATTTGGCTGGGTCACTCATGCCAGAGAGCGTCTGCCCCTTAGGGCGGCGGTTGAAAAGGTGACTGAGCCCAATAGGGTCGCCATATTAGTGATGGTGCCACATTACATTACCGAGGAATGAAACAATACACCACCTTAACTATTTATCCCAAGAAATAATAATGGAACCTGAAATAAAAATTTGCCCTGGAAACTATAGACAAGGGCCCGTAGGATGGTGTGTCATGCCCGGCATCGGGCATGACACACCATCCTACACCGGCATCTCTACTTTTACGGTTTCACTCATCTAAAGATGAGTGAGACCGTAAAAGTAGAGATTTAGAACGCAGGGATAGCGCTGATGACAGGGCAGTTGGAGAACATCAAGCGTGAGAAGGAGAGAGGATATGTACGCATGCTAGGTCTATGCGAGGGGAGACGGAAAGACAGCAGAGATTTAGAAGCGACAGTTAAATAATGAATTATAGCTGAGTGGTGAAGATTCAACGTGGGGCAGCCATCGTACCAATGAAGTAACTGGGGAGAAGGATATTGGACGTGGAACAGGTGAATGATAGAATATTGCAAGTAGAATTAAGAGCAGAACTGGTCAATCTTGTGATAATTGAGATGTACATGCCGACAATTAGTCATAGGCCATGCTACTGTTTAGACGAGATGATTGCAAATGTACCTGCATGAAAACATGAGTTAGCGATGGCAAATTGCATCGTCAAAAAACAAAAATGCAAATATAAACCCTATAGTTAGGTACGTATACTAAAACAGGCAAAAGAGATCTATCGTAAGTGTTTTGGGGAGTGATGGGATGGTAGGGATATCGGAAGGAATCATTCAGGAATCGACGCGTTTACAAAGATTGGATGAAAAGAACCTGAAAGTAAAGGCTTAAAGAAAATGAAAATGATAGTAAAAAATGGGTAAGAAGCGTAGTTTTAATGGCTTGGAAACTTGGTTGTTGAGAAAAGAGAATATAAGTCAATTTGAGCCTTTTATTTGTGGGTGCGGAGAAGGATGGAGAAAATAAAATGGCCGCAGAGGGAGATGTACAATGAAGTTCGGTACATGGCAGGGGAAGTGATACACTGTTGGGACAAGTTGGAAGAAGACAGGTCGCGTGGTGCATGAGATAAGGAGAGACAATGGGATGCTGAAGAAGACGGTGGTACAGAGAGGGGAGGATGTTGAGAAAGCGAGATAGAGGGAGAAAATAATAGGCATTTTGGATGGATAGAAGGGAGGTAGAAATTATTCACGGCTAAAGAATATATTGTTCCCAAATATAGTATTGGGCTAAGTATGTATTGTTTTATGCTAAATTAGGTCTCACGATAACAGTGGCTTGTAGTGCCGAGGTCTATGAAAAACACTCCAAGCCGGTAGGCCATTGCTAATAACGACTCAACTTCATTCATTCATATTAATCCATTAAAGACAATTTACGTCATTAAATTATCGGAGTGCTCGCATTAATACATGAAGAGCAGCCGAAAAGGCCTTTGGGCACCCATTTAAGAAGGAAAGAAGTTTCCGACAAAGAGAAATTTCCTTCTCATTCTCAAATTTTTCCTGATTTGTCTGATGGAAACCCTCTAAATTTCCTCACAAACCTTTATTTCACCCAGAACTTTTCATTGCCTTAATATACGACAATATTTTATTCATTAAGTAAGCTCACCATTATGTAATGACAAATATGTACCAAATTAAATAATGCCCACTGCACTACACAACTGTATTGAAATGTAAAATAAAACAGTTTCTGGCGTAACTTGGTGGAAAATCTTCATACTGACTTTTAATAATCAAACCACTTTACTTTTCCACATAAACTTTTTAATTTTTGCAACCCAGGTTTCGTTACAGTTATAGCATAACATCATCAGGTGATACCTGAAGACGTTATGCTAAAACGACACCTGGGTTTTAAAAATGAAAAAGTTTATGTGGAAAAGTAAAGTGGTTTGATTATTAAAAGTCAGTATTGAAATGATAAATAGAACAGAACCTACTTCCAATAACGTTGCTCACTCACAGTTCACCTTTTCACGAAACTGCTGTACGTAAAAGAACATTTGCCTTTCATTCCATTTGCCTATATTAGTGCATTGATATTTAAATACCATCCGATAAAAAGGGACAGTTATGCAGGGAGCATCGCTTACAAGGCAAAACTGTTGTGCATGTTACAATAGTGCATGTTACAATAGTGCATGCAAAAGTTTAAAGCCAAGGAATGCTTTTTTATCATTTTGGGGAAATTTTAGAACATGTCATCGCATAATAAGGAATACGGCCTAATAAGGCCATCCATTTGGCTGATGATCTCTAACAGGGTAATTCAAATCAGCTGTATACACAAACCCCTCGTGGAACTATGATCAACCACGATAAGTCGAGTGCATATCGCCACTAACTTGGATTCCGCCGAGTCGATATTGACTTAAGGTGCGGTTAACATATCTTAGCCAACATTGATATCGAGTTCGATACTGATGCTGACACAGGTATCGATGTTGGAGCCTATAGACGTTTTCGTACATTAAAATTTGCTAACATTTATACGAATGCTTCTAATGTTATGGCGGTTTTCACCATAACTTCAAATACTATATTCTGCAAACATGAGGGGACGAACGATACGAAACTCGTACTAAGAGAGTATTTGCACCCTATCAAATACCAGGAATCCAAACCGCGAACGGACCATGAAAGAATACTTGCTACGGATATCAACATCTACCACTAAATAAATTTACGTTTATAAACTTCAGTGAATAGGATACTTGTCCCTATAGTACATCAAACAGACAAGAATATCGACATCCGAGACACAATCGGCCGATATTGATAATGAAATTGCTATGAATTAGGTCGAGTGTTCATTCGGAGGAGAGTCGATACTATAATAATACCGCAATGGAACTTCAAACATTCCGACGTTGTACAGCCCAGCTTCAAGGGGTGAAATCTATGGGGGAATGGATATTGGTGCTGGATAGTGAAGCAGTCACTCACCTTCTTGCAATACTCGAGGATTTCCATCTTGTCTTTCATGCAGCCGTTTCCTTTGGTGTCCGTGTCGGCGACCCACCTCCCTCCCTCGGTCATGTACTGGTTGTGGTATGTCGCCTTGCCTCCGACGTCGCACAGCATCGCAACCTGCGGCTCGAAGTGCGCCGATGCAGCGAGGGCGGCCGAGGACGGTGCTCCGCTCGCGGCCGCTGCCGCCGCCGCGCCCAGAGCCGGGGCGGACGCCCCCGCCGAGCCCGAGGGCGAAGAGGCAGCTCCCGCGGGGTCCGAGGCTGCTCCCACCGACAGCGTCTGCTCGAAATTGAAGAGAAGAGACATGTGTGAGAGAGAAAGGTGCAAGAGTCGCCTCGCTCAAAGAGACAGCCCTCGAAGCAAACGCAGAATGAGGAGTCCGCTGAATAAATTTGGTTCTGTGAAATTTCAAATAGATTAGAATTACAACACAGATGCTCCCATGACATAAAAAAATTTAAAAAAGTACGTAATCGCGAATTCACCATTAATATCTAATCCGTTGCCATTTTTATCCGTTTCTCCATATGAGGTCAGAGGAAATAGGATAGGGAATATATGAGGATGCGTACTATTTCCACATACAAGATTTATATAAATAGTTTCGGTAACAATTATCTCCCGACGTATACGAAAAGTGCTGAATTCAGACCGTAGATTAAGTGTACCCATGGTCGCAGATCGTATTGACATTGATAAGATGGCAGTGCAAAACATGACTGAAAATGCAACGATGTTAAAGATCTGCGCTGAACTCATCTTGATGGACGACCAAAAGCAGAGCCGAATGTCTGCTTGCGAAGATCTTCTGCGACGCTATAGCGACGATTCCCCATCCCTCTTACAGTTCCGACTTGGCACCAGCAGACTATTCCCTATTCTTAAAATTGAAATCCTTATTCGAAGGACACCACCATGTGCCGTCAAAGAAGCTTGCACGGGTATCCTTAAGGACCTTCCGGAATCTGCCAACCAGGGACCCTTTAAGTCTGGGCAAAGCCGATGAAAAAGTGCGTGCACGCTCAAAGGATATAATTTTAAGAACTTTGAGTAATTTAGCAACATCTGAAACAAATCTATGTGAACGAAATATTTCCATATACTTTTTATAATAACCATCTACGTAATACAGTATGAAAAAGGTCGACTTAGGGGTTTCAACGGAAATAAATTTCAATAGGTCCACTGAAAATGTTTGGAGCATTTTTCGAATGACGTTTCCACGCAGATGTTTCTGATTTTGTTACGTGGACAACCGAACCGACAAACAGCCGGAGCAGCGCATGATTTTATAATAAGCAATTTTGTAAATATGAAATAAATTGAACAGGCCCCTATTCCCTAAAGGACGTTTTTCTTCTCGCGACATTTCGCGCCACTCCTTTGAAAAGAGCGGGAGATCTGAGCTTTCTTTTCAAAAGTGTGTGACTGAGCCCTAGTATATTCACAAGGATATGGAAATATGAGATCTACATACTTCTACATAAAATAGAATATTTCCATGGCGCATTGTTTCGTCAAGTGTACACGAAAGAATAGCTCCCAGGGTGGGATATGAACCATTAGACGCACAAAGAATTGAGTGCTCTCATTTTAGACTCCAATTGCAATATGTTATATTGAACACATATTCTTACAACAACTCAAGTGAAAAAACCAGTGATTCGATTTTCACCAATACGAGCCTGCTACAATTGCTTATTTCATTGCTCCTAGTAATGCCATCACATTAATTAGAATTAAAATGACTTGTGAGCTAAATATTTCAAAACCCAGTCCCTCTTCACCGAGTGAACTTCGATCTACCAGGTACTATAGTACGCCATCAAACGTACGTGTTCTACACATTGTGTGCTGTTAGAGGATTGCTTCCGCACCACCGGGGGTATTCATGGAGCTGGGTACGGCGATTACGAAGGGAGGACACAGGGGGCCCTTCCAAACCCCACATTGGATGGGGAAGGCCCACTCGGGGGCGGCGGCTTAAGGGCCCTCCCCTCCCAAAAGCACACAGTCTCCCTCCCTCCCTTCCACCCACCCACCGTCTTATCCTCCGCCGATTCTCCGAACGTTTCCCTCGGCGCGCACACACGCACAAATCCCCTTCCCCCTCCGCCCCGCCTTTCCCCTCCCCCTTCCTTCCGCCGACCCGCTCTCCAATCTCTTTTGCGCCGAATGGCGTCATCCGTGGCGGGGGCGGAGGTTTCCACGCCGCTGGACCACAATCGCATTCCTGCGAATCCGGTTTCATCGCGCGCTCGTCAGCCTACCCCTAACCCTTCCCTCCCCCTCCCTCCCTCAACCCGCTTAGTTACCTCTCCTTCCGCCAAGGATGCTCTCTCAGGCGCGCATATCGCACGATTCCTTGCAACGTCGTTGTGATCCTCCCGCCCCTACCATCGCGCCTCTGAGGGACAGCGGGGCAGATTTGAAGAAGAGAAGAAAACGGGGACGGGGTGTCGACGGCCCTCCTAACCCTCCTCCAACCGCCTCCCCCGAGGCAAATGCTTTCTCCCTTGACTGCAAAGGCCGCTATAGGCTCATCACCAGTCGGCAATCGAGTGGTTTTGCCCGACGCACGTAGGTTGTGCCAATGAAATAAAAAATTCATTCCGTTGTCTGTACGTGAGCAATTTGATTCTACCGTTTCACATTTCTTTTTTGAAAAACCTTAATTTTTTTAACATTAATGGTTTAGATGTTTCTTCATAATTATAGCCATCTTTCATATACAGTTTAGCAGAAAACTGGTGGAAATGGTAAATATATTTGTTCTTTAAAAATTGAGAAAAAACTTTACATTAAGAAACAGCACCATTGTATTACTCCTCACACGCTTCATTCATAAACTTTTCTTTTCGAGGGAGTCGTTACAGTAATTCCTTCGGCTTATTATTTCCCATTATGCACATATTTTTTAACTTGGAGCACCTTCTACCCACGGAAAGCTGTTTCACGTCGTCTCCAGCCAGTTACATCATTCCCGGACAGAAAAGAGGAAATCCCAAGTTTCGATTTTCTGTAATGTTAGAAAAGGGTTCCGTGGCGATTCCCAAATTATATTTTCCGGCTTTTGGTAGTTTTATAGATTTTGATATATATGTATAAGCCACCATAGTCCAGATCCTCTTTATAATGGAGTGGAAAAAGGATTCGGGAGTGTTTAAACAAACTCGTAATGGTTTCAGACTTTCGCAAATTAGGCGAAAGCGAGTTGGCTGGCTGGTGGACTGGTGTCAATCACTACCGTAGGATTCGAAAACGTATCTTACGGTATTAACCTCTTTAAACTTAGTTAAAAACAGAGCAATCAACCGTATATATACTATCATTCGTTAATTTGATGGCCACGAAAACGATATTCCCATGTATAGCTGAAGGAAAATGTGCAATACAATTGAAACAATCAAGTACGATAAACATTGAAAAGTCAAAGAAAATTTCAAGGTAATGGAAAAGAGTATTTTTATTAGACTTGTAAGTAAAGTATTACGATATATTTCTAAGATTTAAAAAAAATCTTCTTCGATAGTTTAAAAACATGGTGCACTTTCCTAAACAAATTAAGAGAAAATTTGCTTCCTAGGAAATTTTATATTTTTTTAGTTTTTCATTCGGTAACACCTAGTTTCTCTCTCGTAATCTTGGAAATTTTCTTTTTAATTCTCGAAAAATTTTAAATGTTCAGAGAATTAATTTTAGGGTATAGTTAAATTAAGGGTTTAGCAAAGCCGGAGCGTTTTTAATGTAATGACATTACCCTGTTACGATATACTGGTGTCACATTAGATGAATTTAAATTTATTTAATACCTATGTGGGGCAATTTTATTGTGAAATCGAGTCTTCTGCATTTGCATTTTAGGAATATCATCAAAGATGGTCCCTTTCAATTACAGGTTAGATAGATATTCGACACATTTCATACGCACTTTCTCTCAGTTTAATATTCCTGGGCAGACCTTTTTGGCCTAGGCCTGCTTCAGTTATTGGCGTTTCTTATGTGCTTTCATGCCATTTACGAAGAGTATTCTCTTCCTCCCTTGTTCCTCCTTGGTCATTATTTTCGATTCAATCAAGGCCGCCTACATCACTCTCTGCCTCTCCGTATCTCCTCTAACCACTTCTTCCACCATTTTCAACACCCACCCAACAGCTTCCTTCCTACCATCTTTAAAACTTCATCGTCCACCTTTCTTTCTACTTTATATATTCTCCCGCTCACACTTCAAAGGTTTCCATCCTACGCTCCCCCTTTTGACTCAAAGAAATGTTTCTCAGCATTGTAGCACTAAGCCCATTATCAAAGTCTTTCCTAATCTTTTGTTGATGTACTTTCAAGGTGGGTCTGTCGGCTTCCTTTTTACAAACAATATTTTCTCAGCTTAATAATTCTCGGAAAATTCACACAGCGACCCTCATATTTATACAAATGTCCACTTATACGTACATATTTTGGCACAGTGTTTATCATAAGAACTTCGATTTCACAGTAATCATTTTCGGAGAAGACAATGTATTAAAAAGCCAGTTGCAATGAAAGGTCTTTTGATTGGGACTTGGAGTGTAAGTACACTATCAAAAGACACAAATTTGAAAATATGAAACACTAAATTTATATAAATAAGCTGGACCTAATTGAAATTGATGAAAATGGGCAGGAAGAAATTGGAGAAGTGGAGTGCGATTATGCTACCTTCTTCTTCAGCGGAACGGTAAGAGTAAAATTGGAGCAGAATTTATTGTAAGAAAGAAAGTAAGAGCATGCGTGAAGACGATATTATTAGATAGTGATAAATTAAGTGTGACAGCATATTAACGAAAAAACTGTTGAGTTATTCAACAAGTGCCCACTCGAAAAAAAATATGATAACAATGGTGATGTGGAAGAGAGACATGGAAGAACTGATAACATCACAAAGAAGGATTTTTGAAGGTACCATACTATTGCGCTTGGAGATTGAAACAGAAATGTAGAAGAGAAAAGAAAAAGGCAAAATAATTGGAGGATATAGATTTGGCCAGGGATACGAGAGATGAGAAACATTAGTAATCTCGGCAAGGAGAAGGATCTGGTGGTGATAAACACCTGGCATAAAAACATAAGAGAAAATTGTGCACATTAAAAGCACCAGGGTATAAGTATAGAACACTTATTGAATAAACCTTGGTTCAACAAAGATTTATTTAGGCATGCTCACAAAGTAAGGGCCGTTTGGTCACAGGAAAAATATACTCATGTGAAAAACATTTTATTGGCACTTTTAGTTAGCTACAAACCTACTTCACTTCTCTACACAACCGCCATTCACTTCTAAGCATTTTTCGTACCGCTGCACCCGCTCCTTTAACCCCTCTGCATAGAAGCCCGCCGCCTGAGAGTTGAACTAATTGACACGACGTTCTTGAGTTCCTCTTCGGTTTCGAAACGTTGTCCACCGAGCCAATGTTTCAATTGCAAGAAGAGGAAGTGGTTGCTATCCATCCATCTTGTTGGTAACGGACCAAAAACTCTCATCCACTGGACCATCTTTGCTATTTGTGGTGGTCGGTGAGCATTTTCGGTACTCACCTTGCACAAAATTTGTGGTATCCGAGGTTTTCCGTGACAATATTGTAAACAGTACTGCGTCCATGTTGAGGAAATAGTTCAGTCAGACCATTAATCGTCAGTCGACGATCACATCGCAGTTTTTGCTCCACTTGCGAAACAATTTCATCGGTCAGAATACTGGGCCGGCCACTTCCCTCTTCGTCATGGACATTTGTTCGTCCATTTTTAAAATCTCGGCACCATTGTCTAAACTTTCCTTCCCTCATAACTGTAGGTCTATAAACTAGGAATGACTCCCGATGAATTTCAGCAGTCTACAACCATTTTGCACACAAGAATCGTATGACAGAGCGCATTTCACAGCTGGCGGGATCAACGATTGTCGCGGTCATTTTGGTTTGCATGCACGGACAAGCAAACGGCTAATGAAACAATAAAATGCTGCTATAGCTTCTCAATGAATCAGTAGATGGCGCTGCAGGGGTAAAACTGTGTTCTGAAGCGTCAATATTTAAATATAAGCAAACGGCTCTTACTTTATCAACATGACTCGTCAATGTCATCAAAAGAGCATATGGATGTGAGGCATCGTTATCGTGGAATAGTGTTGGAAAAATAAGTATAAAAATTTAAACTTGGAGGATTCTAAAGATCGCGTGAATGGATTGGTTAAGGATGGAGGAGGAACTGAGAAGGAGGGAGGCGATGCTGATTGATGCCATCACAAAAACGAAGGAGAACTGGCTCAGACCGGCTACCTGAATGAGGGATGAGTCGGAAGGGAATAGCTGTCTAGAATAGGGAATATGTGTCAGTGAAAGTTGTGAAGGGGAATTTCTATGTGAATATGAAGAGAAAGAATTGAAATGTGTCGAAGCAGTTAGAACCTGCCTAGCAGAAGACTGATCATCATGAGTAATTTTCACGTATATTTAGTATAATTGCCCATATCTATTGGTGCAATCAATTTCTAATTTAATATAATGCCCTCAAATTAGGGAAAACTCAAGGGCGGAAAAATCATTATGAAAAACTCAAGGACGGAAAAATCATTATGAAAATATACATTAACACTAGCCCAACTGGGGGACACACGGGCTGCAGAAGTTCAAATACCGCGACGCAGCATCCTAAAGAGCCTCTGCCAGAAATTCTTCAGCGCGTCAAAACCATTCCCCTAGAAGCAAAAGAAAACCGCGAGATGTGGGTCACAGTTCCCCGCTGGGTGCGGGAAGGCTCGCACATCCGCATCGCGTGACCCCCCCTCCTTCCCCGCCCACAGTCGCAGTACTCCGTGGTTCATTAGACGGCGCCATTTAGCGCCCAGCCGCACAGGAGGCCCCCACTTCCCTGGGATCCTCGAGGGGCGAGAAGGTGGAAGTGGGCTTCGCAGGAATGGATGCTCATTAGCGCCCGTTATCTTTTGTTTTTTCACCACTGGATGCAGTGCCATCCAGCCGAGGTCACCCCGGACGGAAACTGCGACGTAATTTGAGAGCAATCACAACGGTAGTCCCTCTTTCGAGAAAGGGATTGGAAACAGCGATCAGAGAGCAAGAAATGGCGAGAAAATTTCCAGGTAGAACGGCTACGCTGGTCTTGGCTTAAAATTGACACCCTTGATTTAAGGGTACGTACATATTTCATGACGGACCTCCACCGCAAATAGCATCGGCTCCAGTATAGATAAGAGTGTTTACTTAGTTCAAGGAAAAGCCAAATCGACCAGCAAAGAGATATTGGGCTCAACGGAAACAGAAAAGTCATAAATGAGATTGTTATTCCAATTCTACGCATTTATTGTTGAAATAAAAAATGTATCTGCAACACTGTTTTTTATCATGCTATACTGGAATGAAATCAAGTTAGGGTTTATTACGACAAACGGTTTTTCCAAGTAGCCCACCGGATTGAGGTAAGTTTTTGGCTATCCTTTGAGAGGTTATTTGGGTTTTCCATGGGCTTTAGAAACACTTCCTCGAGGCTCCACCCCTCTTTTGCTTTATACTTCATTTCTCTTCCCCTCATTATTAATATTAATGTCGTGAGGTCCGTTTCGAAGTTACACAGACTTATGATTCACATCATTACGTATTAACTATTTATTTATGGTACTGCATCATATACTTTCGATACCTTACATGTTAATACTTCCTTTGTTAACTCAACAAATTCCTTCATGCGCTTGATGCTATCTGCTTATTTTCTTCTCGAATTGTATATTAAAGTGTTTCCTCTGCACCAATTGAATGCCTCATCCTTTATTCCTTATTTTTTCGTAACCAGTCACGGATATCCTGCTATTATTTTACTTAAGAAGGTTGCCCTCAACTTGTGACTCTCGTATTGATTATACAGCGCGCTGTTAGGCTTAAGTATTTACCACCTAAGAATTGTATAATGCAATGTTAAATTCACTAAAAAACTGAAACAAACAAAACAGATGATCAAACTTGTCGTTAGTCGGAAGGGTCAGAAAATATCTTCCGGTCCCAGTGTCACTGAAGTATAATTATTAACATTGATCTTCGCAAGAGAAAGTTATAAAGTTTCATTTATGAACGATTATGTATTTATTCTATCAATGCAGATCCTCTGCCAACCAACCAGCCGCACAACAAATAGTTTCTAAAATTTCGTTAGGCATTAGACAAACTGTAACAAAATAGAAAATACTTTGTAGATAGATTTAAATAGTCGGATAGATTTGATAGAAATTAACTAAATATCGTCATTTTAAATTAAATATTAATTGATATCATTTTATGAATTCTATTTAATGTAAAACAAAATTATATTGAAAAAATTCAAATATCGTTAACCGAATAAAGTCAATTTCGGTCACGAGCTGCAGAAAAATCAGTGGTGGGTCGCGGTTTTGCACTGCTGATACGCACGAGTATGTTATCTTCATATGCACATGGACGTATTTTAATTGATTGGGTGTTGCAACCTTAGGGCATATGGAAGCGGTGGGGAGACCTTTGCAGTTCCCATCTGATCAGCGGCGATCGACTGACGTCATTATTCGAGGAAGTGCATCGTTAGAGTTCACCTTTGATGAACGGGGAGTCCATCGCGAAGGGGTGATGGGCGATCCGAACCGTGGCCTCCACTTCGGTTCGGCATCTCGGGGTCGGGCACGACCCACTACCAAGTTGGTACGTTTGGGGGTTGTTGAGGGGTGGGGAGAGGTAGAAGGGGGAGCGAGGGAAGAGGAGGAGGGGAGAAGGCCGCCGCGCAGAGCAAATAACTGACTAGCATAGAGCGCATTACTTCACCTACGGCAACCAAATGCAATTAACGCTTGACCATAAAGCTACAGGTAATGTGCCGCCTTCAAAGGCTCAGCAAAGAAGAAAGACGACCGATTTGCGATTATCTTCTATCAGTAACCGGTAATAGCAAAGAAATTTAATGTGAGAATTAGGAGAAATAAGAATAAAGAGAAAATTGGTTCGATTATTTCTACAAACATTTACTTTTCGTGGTGGAATTTGCTGGTAAATTATGTAAACGAAGCTTTTTATCACTATGAGAGATTTCTAAAAACATTTGTACTATATATATGTATATATATATGCATTCCTTTGATTTCAGCAAAATAACAGTTCATAGGCAGGATTTAAGTTCACAAATAAAGCAATTTTGTAATATTCAACACTTTAAACAAGCTTTTTCATTATAAGTATCCATCATAATTTATCTACAACTATTTGCTTTTATTTTTTATTCCCATGTCAATCTCTACAAATAAAAATATAGAGGTGAGCTCCATTAATAAGAACACTCGTATGCATGAACTCCAGTAATTCATAAATGTGACAAAGTGGCCGCGCGGAGGTTAGGTGGGTGTGCCCCTATGACGTGCATTCGGGTGGCTTCCGGTCGGAAGGCAAACGCAACGCACTACCCTGCCTGGAGTGCTGTGATCCCGGCACCCGGAGCCCAAATAAACGTCGAATGCATCTCCGTCAGAAAGCGACCGGCTTACCGGCGTCACCGCCTTCGCCGAAGAGGTCACACATGGACACACTGACACAAAGAACAGGAAATGTATCGCGCAGTCGGCTTCTGGAGAGGAATATGTCGATGAAGTCTAGGGGAAAGCTGACCTTCATATCTACTCTGATTAATATAACCAACTAGGACACTTTACACCCCTTATTGCTTATGCCATAAAAGGGACAAAGTTAAAAATAACGATTATAAATGACATAGTTTTGTATTACGTAATCAAGTTTGACCAAATATTTTTTATCAAAGGTAAAACACACGTTTAAGGATAAATACCATTTAAATTAATACATTCGGTGAAACACTTATCTGTTTAATAACCAGTCAACTAAATCACACAGAAAGCAGGAAAAATAAAGCGTGGAGCACAACGGCTGTCATATTTTCATTTATGACTATCAGATCTAATTTTGAGTTTCATATCCATGGACACAAATTATCACAAGGTCTCTTTGTACTATGCATGTTTATTCATAAAAATAGAAAAACTACAAAATATAAGCTGACAATGAAGTTAATAAGAATGTATGAAAAACAGGAGACGATATAAAGCCACCGCGAGTAATAGATGAAGACCGGATTACGCACTGAATGTGAATTGCGGCATCAATGGCGACAAAAAAACTCAAACTTCGCCGAGAGTATCCCATGTGAAACTCCTCCGACGCTTCAAAAGTCACTTTTAAGTAATTATGAAGTTTGGACGATATCTTCCCCCTTTCCTGCAACGGACACCTCTTTACGCTATCCAGGAGAAAAAAAATATACTCCATCTAAGCACGAAAACTATATTCTGAGCTAAAAGTAGCATTTTATGACGTTCGCCGAGAATAAGCCGTTTCGCGCGGGGACAGGAGACTCTAAATCGTCAAAAAATAAACCTTTTAAGAAGAATCGGGTTTCGTTTTGCCTATTACAGCAAAAGTTTCATTTCCACGCGCACTACAGTGCCACAACATAACAGCGACACTCTTGGTCCGTCACTTCCGGCAAGGGATTTAACTCCCAAGGGGGAGGGGAGAGAGAAGGAAAGGCTGGGGAGGTAGGGCACTTGCGTGCGCCATCGCGGGAAGGAGTGTGTCTCGCGTGTGTACCGCGGCACAGGTGCTCCCTCCTCAATCTAGCACCCCCCCGCTCTCTCCACTCCTTCGAGCCCCGGTCCCGGTCGTAAATAAAGAGAGCGAGGCAAAAAATAAGCGAAGGAGACGGTACATCGCAGGAGGGGCGGAGAGAACGTGTCACTCGCGTTATTCCTCCGTGGAAAGTTGCAGGGGATCCTCCAGGGGGATTGGGAGTAACAAGAAGAAGAAGAAAAAGGGATGGGGTAAAAAGGGGCGGAAGAAGTTTCTTGGTCGCGAGAACTGCCTTTTAATTGCAAGAAGTTGCTTAGAAACGTCGTCGACGACTCACGCGCTCGTTGGATATTGTTGAAGTTTCCGAGCCGTGGCACACACAAGACGGGAGGGGAAGTGGCGAGGGGGGGGGAGAGGGGAGGGGTAGGAGAATGGTGGTTGACAACGCGTTTTCACCTTTCCATCACCCCATTCCCACCCTCTCTCACTGCAGAGGAAAAAGTAGGCTTCTTTCATGCGAGTTTGAACGTTGGATGCAGACGTGGCGCGGTCTTTTTTTCTTGAGCATCCGTCGAGAAAAGTACCTTCTGCCTCCTCCTCTCTATATCATGAAAATGGTGTTTCCTTACTGCCCGAGATACACCTTCGCGTGTCACGCCGCGTCGCTGCAAAAAGGTGAAGGATTTTTCAACGTCTCCTCTCTACACCAGCTAAAGTCTTATTAAAATATCTTCTATTAAATCTGCAAAACTAAGTTAGAATTGCAGAAAAAGAGGCTTTATAACTTTTGTAATGGTTAAATTACTGATCGATTTGTTGGCAGCATTCCGTACACGTTTCCTGAACTAATTTCAATTTCCTCTCGCCATAAGCCCGAAGCTCGACTGCCTCCGCCTTTCAAAACAGTTTAAAGTTTATAAGTTATTTAGTTTTCCGAAATTCAAAAAATAGTGTAAATGCAAATGCAAAAAGTGCAATATATCGGTTCGCGCCTGAGCGTTAGGCATCACGTATACATGTGTTTATCCTGACGTATATGCAAGGAAATGTATATAAATAAAACGCGGGTTGCGTTATTCAAGGGGACCTTTCGCTCCCCGTGTACTTGCGATTGCCTCCCGTAAGAAATCCTCGCCAGGGATCTGGGATTTTCCTGAACATTCCATTTTATTGATTAAGAGTGAGACTTTATATTACCAGTTAAAATACGAGGTGAGCGATATGTAAGAAAATTTACGTTAACCAGGACTTAGATTCCAGGAGAAAACCTAATAAGGTCTCGTACCGTCTGATATACTTTTTATCGACTAACGGATTCTACTGAAGCTCTTCGGAAAAATGAACGTCCGGTCGAATAAGTTTAAATTTATGATAACAATCTCCGTACATATTTAAAGAAAAATAGAAATATTAAATATGATGAAGTTTACAGACGCCGAAACTTGTATAACGAATGTTGTAGGAATAAAACAATCAACATCTTTATGTTGAATAATCATTTGCTTTGGAGCAAAGAAATGACAATTCAATAGAAGCAACATAAAATTTAAACTTAAATATAAAATGAAGTTATGAGGATGAATTGGGTATCTATGAGGAAAGTATTTAAGACGGGTCTCCAGATGAGGGCATGCAGTTCAGTCTGGTGTGTAAAAATAAGATGGCTACATAATTATTTATATGCCTCCAGGAACTTGGAGTGAAATGTTTTTGATTATGAACAATCTACCTCTTCAAAGGAATTTTAGAAAAGGAAAAAGTTCATAATGGTCCATATACGTATATGTAATTGGTTTTTTTGGCACATTTATACCATTACATTTCATCTTAAAGACGAGCACTCGATTAGCTATCGTTACGAATCAGGGCCGACATTTTATAAAATACAGATAATAAATCATTGCTGAAAACTTTTGAATGAAAGCCGCTAATGCAGTTTGGACAATGGTTTTATTTTCTTATTTGGTCGTCAATTCTGAAGAAGCACTACAGGGGAGATTGAGACATGAATACGAAAAACATCTTGGCGGACATCAATGTCGTACAGTCAAATCTCCTGTTATAACCAGATATTAAAAAATTAAATTTAAATAATGAGTATTCTTCCATGACTAAAGAATAAAAAAAATTACCATCACTTCGGTGGTTCTGATTTAATGCCTTAAAAAAATGGTAACATTAGTAAGAAATTTCAAAATGGTTTACTTGCATAAGACTATTTTCAGACATCTACATCATATTTGTAGTATTTAATTAGAAAGCAGGACTGCAATTTGAACTGGTGAATTAGAAAACAATTATTTAAAATTCATGACGTCATGTGAAATACGTCGCAAGTGGTTGAACCCTAAGGGGCAGTGATTTGTAAAGCAGATGATTGCACAATCAGGGATTTTCATTAAAACATTCAGTCATTCTGAGAAAAAAAGCGGGTAGATAACGAGAGAAGATTATATTTTTGTACTAGAGGCTTAAAATTTATACTTCGAAACGGGTGATGGAATCTCGCTGAACATACGTCCATCAACGTTTTAATAAAAAACTATTAAAAAGTGGTTCTTATGGGATAGAAATGGGAAACTCCTAGTACATTAGTCACTATCACATTTAGTGGAAAAAATTGAATTTTTTGCATCATGACAAAATCATAGATTAGTGACTCATTAAAAACATCAGTCTCTTTGTGAATATAGATCCGAAATCAAATAGAAAGCGCCCAACTTCACAACGCAATTAATTTGACCTGTTTCGTGGTGCAGTTTCATTTCATTCAAATCAGCTACAGCTCACTACGGCCGTTAACATTCAATCAACTCTTTCTTATTTCTGGCATTTTTCGATAATAACAAAAATGTCCATTTATTGAACACAGGAGTATAAATAAGGAAAATAAACAGTAGCCATGAATGCAATCTGGGGAGAAAATGGATATCTACGTGTTTTTTAGATTTAAACAAAGATATGTCTCAACGCAAGGGGCGGACAATTGGCGCCGAGCACTGGGAGCAGTCATTCCCCGCCTCTCGCCTCTGTCTGCCCCCCCAACGACACACCAGGACGGCTGCGTATGCACGTGCCCATTATTTTTCCAGGGTGGAAGGAGTAGGTAGAGGAGCTAGTACCCCCCCACCCCCATGAGACAGGGGGAAGTCCTCGATTTGGAAAATGGCCTGGAAAGAGATGACCGCGGAGGCGGAGGGTGTGCGAAGTAGAGCGAGAGCGGAATAGAGCGAAGGGGCAAGTTGTAATGAAACGGTAATGTGAGAGGAAAGAACTCATTTCATCTGAGTGAACTAACTCATTGGTGGGTCACGACTCTTTCAACGACGAGTAGTTGAAAAGTAGATAAATTAAGGCGAACGCATTATTATAAAGAGAAGATTTAATATTACAGAGAAATTAATTAATTAAATAATATGAAAAAACGATAAAAAAATGCCAATTCGCATAAAGCGATGAACAACTAACCGAGAATCCGAGCTCAGTTTATGAAACCTTGAATACATTCCGCTTGACTCAAGCTCTGCGATATATTTCGGCCAAAAATATTCCTGCAGGCGACTCACAGGAAATAAAAAATTAGACTTCAATAACGTACCGATCTGTAACTGTAGATTCCGATACTATGAAATCATATCTACCATCACCTGTCATCACGATCTCCTCCTTGAATAATACAGTAAAGGGTAGTATCAATGGCCTAGTGAGGACTTCATTTCACGCAATTTAGAGACCAATTCAGCTTTATTCGAAGAGAGAGATCTAATCCAGCCTGATAAAAACGGCTTTCGGAGTTATCGGATGTATACAATCTAGTGGATTTAATGGAATGTGTATGGCATCGCATTGGATTTATCTTTTATTCCTCTTTCAGCCCAACTCAAGCCGAATTTATGTTTTGGATCATATTATTGAGTCAGAATTACTGACTCCTAAAGATAAACTGCAATTTGGCCAAACCCAAGGAGGGTGTTTGACATAGATACACCAATGTGACAAATTTCGAACTAAATATTAATGCAAAAATTACAAAGTGTAAAAATCATTTCTAATGGCCGTGATTTGAACCCGGATATATTGATGACCGTCCGAGCGCTCTATCCAGGTAAGCTACCGAGTAGTCATCTGTAACTGCTTACGATTTTGTAAAATAACTTTTAATATACGCATTCGACACTTCTTAAGCAGAAAAAAAGATTTCAAAACTCATCTTGACGTTACTTACTGTCAATTCGAATTCAATAAATAATAGGAATGGTATATACTGACAAAATGTAAGTGAAATATAAATTCACGGAAAATGAAATAAATCAAGGTGCTCGATTTCGAAAGTTCATCATCAGGAAAGGTCATCTACATGATCTTAAAGACGATGCAGGTAAAATAGAGAAGGAAATGAGGGTAGATTCATTAGAAACAAAACTGATTCTGATGAGGAGAATGATGAGAATTATTGCATTCTTAGTTTGAACATTAAAGATAATGATTTAGCAAGAATTTCTATGAAATATGGCAATAAGGTTGAAGACGACAGGCACAAGCACTACGACTACAAGACGAATGATAGTGATAACGGTAATCAAGGTAGTGCATTATTCTCCACGTTATTGTTCCGAAATAAAAGTTAGTTGTGTCAGCACAAAATCAAGCATTTTAGACTAAATGAATTAATACGGGATTCACAAAGAGTGACTGTGGAAAACAAATAACATTGGGACGGTAAGGAAGAAGTGTGCCTTGAAGGACAGTGCATTAGCTTAGCCGGCCATGGGCAAGTACGATATGAGACCATTAAGCAACACTAGTTTGCGACGGTGAAAGAATGAATGAGAAATAAATCTCCATACCGATGCTAATACGCGAGAAGAGTGAATGCTTTCAAAAAAGAAATAACTGACAAAGAAAGTCACGGGCCACTGAGGCCGAAGAGACTCTTAAGACACGAGGAATATAAGGAGAAGGAAGTAATTGAGAACCGTACAGCGTGGAGGAAATTAGCAAAAAGGGTATATGTGAAGTATCTCCAAACCTGGCTTCTTAATTTGCCTACCCATGAAAAGAAACGCCGTTGAACCATGACCGGAGTCTATGAAAGTACGTCTTTTGAATCTGGCATTATATCGTACAGTTTCTCTCAAGGGCCATAAGAAATACTGTCTTTATATTCGGCAACAATAGAAGGCTCTGCTTTCCTCCTCCTGCCACAGTGACCCGCGGAAACAGCCAGTTTATTTTCAAGGTCAGGCCCTTATTTCCCCGAAGAGGAGGAGCAAAGAACTGAGTGTTCCTTTAGGCGGCCCCAGTCCCATCTCCATCCCTTGAGCTCACACTCACGGTAGGTGGGAGTTTGACCCAAGGACTCTAGTGAGAATGCACACGCACCTCCAACCTACCCCACTGACTTTAATTGGATTTTTGAGCGCAGCTGCCCTCTCCCGTACGAGGGCTCAAGAGGTTCCAAAGAGACAGGAACCTTCACCGTTACATGTTTAAGCTTAAAACTTCCACATTCCGGAAACAATCTGTCCAACTTCCCGGTGGAGGGTCTGACCGGTTCTCGTTCTTGATCACAATGAGATGATATCGTTTTTTTAATCTCGGTGGAAGATCTCGGTGGATTGATACTAACATCGAAGGTAAATGCCGTTGATTCGCGATGAGTCATTAAAAGCTTAAAGTTATCTTTAGTATTTTCCTGACAAGACAAATTTTATTTTTAGATATCATTAGTGAATGTCAAGAGTTAGTATTGTCGTGTATTTTTATCTAGAAACAAAACATAAAAAAATATTTTTAGCGAATGGAACTTTATAGGCCAATAAAAATTTTAGTACCTGATTTCAATTTTCGCAGAGATTTGAAAGTGATGAGTAGGCAATGCCATTCTCCTTGTGATTGCTTGACAATTGATCGGAAATTTAATTATCAAAACCATTTTCGGTTAGTAAAATTTTAAGTGAAATTTAAAATGATTATAAAAAAATAAAAATGATTAATATGTTCCGCAAATTGACGCCTTATATTTTGAAATGCATGTATTCAAATAACCAAATCAACGAAGAAAAAAATGATAATTTGGGAGTTCATTCATGACTTTCCAATGTTTCGCGAGGACATCATTTTATGCCTAGAAAACGTTTTTTAGTTTAATTTTAAGGTAAAGTGTCATTTTTCAAAACCATTCGAATACCTCGTGAATATCGTCACTGCTAGGGAAAACATAATTAGTTATGCCATTCCGTGACAATTCAGGTGATGGCACTTTTCAGCCATTGAGGTTTTTCTTCCGTGATCGGAATGCCTACAGACAGCAGCGATTCAGGCTCCGCTCCGCAATCCCCCACAACGAACCTTCTACCCTCCACCTGGTTGGTAAAATTACCAGTCTCCTTGGAGAAGACAAAAAAGAACAACAAACTTTGGCCATCAAGCATTTAATAAAGGCGGAAAATTAATTAATCCAAAGTTTAAACCCTCTCACGTGAACGATTCAAACCACTTTTCAACCGGCCAATTGAGAACAAAAGGAGGACGACATTCAAATGTGTTGGAATCCAGAAATTCACAGTAAAAGGAAATCCCAATGAGTCCCAGAAAATACCTCGCAACGAAGGAAGTACGAACGTGGACGCAACTACCTAGAAAGAGTGAATTCTTTAGCCTCTAACCCACAACAGCAATTAGAGTCGCGCGGGCGAATGGAGAAATGTTGTCAAGATGCCTAAGAACGATGCATTTACAAACAATAACACACCAGTATTTACATCTAAAATTTAATAGAATTTGAACTGACATGTTCTAAATATACTGTGGTGTATCACTCTAAAATCTAAGAGGAGAAATGAAGAGTGCACCAGACCACGCCATGAATTTTTGAGGAATAAATGGGAGCCGCAAATACGTATATACAAGCGGATGAAGAGAGATAAAGAATAGAAACAACATGGCTTTGGGAGGAGGGTTCTGAGAACAGGTAACCAGTCTTCCGGCCTAAGATTAATGAACATGATGGGCTGGAAAGAGTGAGTATTCATTCATCAAAACCGATGCCAAGGCCAAAAACTGATTAATAGCTATAGGAGAAAAACTGAGCAATCACAGGCCTAATGACAATTTTTTTATCGCTCTTGGGTCAAAAGCTATCAATAAATTTACGCAGAATCCGTAGATCCAAGAATATATACGTATAATAAGAAAACAGGAATAGGCACCTAAAAGTCCTCTTTTAGATGCCTAGTTATGCCCTACAAGGCAGGGGGTGTGGGGACACCAGAACAACATACAAAAATATTATATTAGGTCATGTATGAACTAAAAATATATGTTAGCTAAATTACAAAAAACTCGTTCACATACATGCCTATATCATACTAAATTCATAATTGGTCGACTAACTCATTAAAATTTGGTTATTAAATAAAAGTACTAGGCTGGGTGAAATTAATTTAGCTATGAATGCCTATCGTGCAAGGAGAAGAACATCTGCTCGAACCTGCGACGGTGTATTTTAATCTCGTTTTGCCACTTTAGTAGTTGAATCTATCCATAAAACATGGGGGTATAATAATACCTCGGTGTAGGTTCATGTGTCCTGTGTCTCAGTAAAAGCCTTAGTTTTGCCTGCTCTCTACGCGAATGACGAAACTCCCAACCAAATTCCCACAGCATATCCGTCATGCTAAATCCAATCTCGTGGCAAATTTTAGACACGCACTTCACAAAAAAGAAATGTTTGCGTACACTTCTCAGCCATGCACCTCGGTGAAATAGGGACGGTATATTCTCGGGAGGTCCTTTGAGGATGGGACACGATGGGAAACGGAGTGGGATGTGGGGGAGAGGGATCGAAGGGTTGGAGGCGGGGCAAAGCGACCCAATTTCCCCGCGCAGGTAGGACGACGCCAAGGGAGCAAATTACGCGAAAGCACACCACCTGGGAATTAAAGGAGTAAAGAGAAGGAAGGAAATATATATTCACAACATGGGCGCTGTTTTTAAAATAAATTAAAAAGAAACCCTTACTCCTTTCCCATTTAACGGTGGCGTCTGCAACCACGACGAAAACAAAGCCCAAACCACTTCGAAAAAAAATAATACGATGAAAAACAAAGGAATGGAGCGTCGCCCGCTTTCTGCGCTCGGGAGGATTTCCCTCATTAGGGAAGTGAAGCTAACCAAGAGGATAACTATACAACGAGTGCGATGATAATGCGTGCTCCATTAGCTGTGGGGGGAAGAGTTGGGAGCATAACGCCTTGAGGGCCATATATACATACACACAAACATATATATATATATATATATATATATTAATATTCACATATCCTCAAAATATATATACACACACGTAAATATATTTTACACACACACACACACACATATATATATATATATACATATTTCTATATATATATTTCTATATATATATATATATATATATCTTATAGATGTTGTGATATATTAGACTTCGCGGTCAGACGATAATAAAATTATAAACTAATTACTGCCTTCGAGATCGTGTGAGATTTAAATTTTGACTCTATTAGCCAGATTTCGAGAGAAACAGTAAACTGCTATTCTCACTACTTTACACGACTACTTTTTCGTTCATAATCAAATTAAATATGACACGAGCACATTTTCTTAATCTAGAAAAATGAAAATCATACAAAAATTCTCTTGGGTGGCATGATACTGTGATTGCCAATCCTTTTGCCCGTTAGAATCGTTTCCTTCCACAGTTGAGATTCTCAGTGATGAAAACCTAGTTACCTTTTTTGTATGATTAAATTATAAACAACGTAGATAATGCCGTTCCTTAAAGACACCAGTCTTACTTATTTGGAATTCTATATTTATTGGCATAGTTGCCAGGATTATACTGGTTTAATAGAAAGCAATAACAGCCAACCAAGAAGGATTTATTAGTGGAAAAGTAGCTGTGTTTCCGTAGAATAACGGAAGAAACCAAATTTTTTGGAAAGTTTTAAAAGTTACTTTCACACTCCACGAAAATTTAAATAATTACGAATACAAAATGCCTTTTATGAAAATCGCCACTTTGTTTGTCTGGAACTCTATAACATTTACTATTGCTGTCATCAACAGAGAGTTTTCTATGTGTTCAGCCTAAAATAGATGTACGTCAAAACTTAAATGAAATAATGCATAGTTGGAATTATACATATGAATGTGTAAATGTATAAAGTCAAACCACTAAACTTGCAGAGAATTATCTAGTATAATTTGCAAATTCAAACACAGTCCATACTTATTATATTTTGCATGATCTTCTTTACCACTATTGCGTCAGTAATATACCAAACATTTTTTTCATTGGATTTGAAAAGGACATTCACGCGCCTAGTTAACTGTAATGATTTTTCACGAAATAGAACAAAAATATGAACAAGAATAACATTACGAAAAGAAGGCAAGAAAGGCTAAATAGCCGCAGACGTACTTCATAAACTGGAAAAGACACTTTAGTGAAAGTAATTTATTGAACAAAAATAGCTTTTCACGCGAAATGAAATATCGCATCGCCGAGAAACCACTCCGCAACATTAGCTCCAAGATGAACAAACTGTAATTTCCGGAGATGACATGAGCAGCGTTTTCTGCTCGGACACAAAATCTGATTGAGTCAAGTCGGGCGCGTAAGCAAGCACATCTGATTACGGGCTCAATGGCGAGAGATCTCAGGAGAGCGAAGGCAGAGCGAAAGGGCGTAAATGAAAAATAACGAGGTTAATTGAGGAGAGCGAAAATCAGTCTAAAACGAAGCTGAGAGGAAAACGGATGGCTGATGTACCTTATTCCCAGAAACAGCAACTCACTATGATTGGCTGAAGCTGCTCTCTGAATTACCAGCGGTAATGTAAACGCTGATAAATAATACATCAAAGGCCTACCATTTTCGCCATCAATTCCACTAAATGGATTCATTTTATAAACTGAGTTCTTGATGATGGTGCCTTTGAAACAATAATTACGAATTCTCTTCATCACCGTCAAACATTGTGTAATCTCGCAATTAAATAAATATGCGTTAAAACGAAACCATTTTAAAGCAAAATTAATGCTATCCAACCATAGATGAATTTAGACACATTATTTGCCGACTACAATTTGTGCTACGTATAAAAACCGAGATCTTTTCTCTGGATCAATGAAAACTAGATATCTAAATCTGGTTCATTTCAGTCTATTCGTAGGGCAAAAATCCTCAGTTTTTACTCCCGTTAGTTCAGTGACAGGTAATCCTGGTCTACCTTCCTTTAAAATGGATTATCACTCATCTTTCTAAACGTTTCAAGCCATCTTCTATGCGTGCTATAAGAAGTAATAGACTCTCCATTAATTCTTTATAGCACTTCATAAACCTCGGATGAAGATTTTTTCAGGCGGAGGCAAAATTTCAATGCAGTGAACCTATCGTGTCGCGTGTTACCCCCATAGAAGTAATTGGCGAAATGAACGGGTCAACTCCAAACAACTGATGCAATGCTGAAGTGAAAAGAATGAAACTTGCATCACATATGACGCACACATTAAGCTAGCAATATAATATACTTTTAAATTTTTTCGCAGTAAGTTATGGGAAAAAAGACTTTATAATCGCCTAGTCTTTTGAACATCCCTTGTAAAAAGAGAGATATGGTGAAGAAGTCCATAAAGCCAAGATTATTCTTGCAGATACCACTGAAATATTCTGCCAGCCTCCTGGAGCCCTCCAAAGAGCATTCATGGCGCAAAAATCACTGCTGGTCAGTCACTAGTCAATCTCTACTGTAAAAACACTGGCCGACCAATTAATTGAAGTTAAATCCATTCAATGGTGGGTTGAGTGCAAAGAAACAATAGGATAGGAGACTATAACACACGAGGTCATGAAGACGAATTCATAAAGCGGTTTTCGCTCAGAAAAAGGCAAAAAAACACTGAATTAATCCGCTGAGAAGTTAAACCCGTCAGTGTTCACTCTTAAGTGACACGTACTACACTATTACAATTAGAGATGACCTTTTCTATCAGTCGGAAACATGGACAAGAAGGAATGGCCTTTAGTGACATTCAAAATACAACCCAGCAGAAGATGGTAAATTAAAGCGATACGCTGAAAATCCGGCACGCATTTGAAAACGCAACAGCAGAATCAGTAGGTTTACAACGATATGATACGATGAATTAGTGTGAGGCTCCGGGATTATATTCCAAGGTATTTTTAGAATACTCATAATGCATGCTAAAAAAGTAAGGAAAATTTTATAAAAAATAAAGGAATAAATTCATATTCAACCGTATAGTGGATGGCTAATTAGACACATTCTGATTTACAATAGCAATAACAGACCAAGGTGATGTTAGAAGCTACATTGAAGACCAAGATATAAGCACGAGAAACAATAGCTTTAAGAGCTGCGACAAGCCAGACCTCAAATCAATAACACATGTGAAAGAATAGGACAGCCTACTTAAATACTCTTGGTTAAGATCTCCTTTCAATAAAAATAAAATATTTAGACTCATAATTGAAGCTAACAAAATTAGAGAAAATATTTGCTACGCGTTGTAACGGCGGCATTCTCCGTCTATGAGATAAGATGTTGCAATTGAAATTTTCATTTTTCTAGTAAAAAGCTTATCGAATCAAATCCATTAAAAGAAATCAAAAAGATTTTCTTTCTGTTTGTAGTATTTATCATAAAAGTGAATTCTTTATGAGTAAATTGTGGTGATGTATTTGTCTCAGGTTTTGCAATTTCAAGCAATTTCGAATTTGCATACCTACAAACCAAAGACCACAGATTAATTACCATCTTTCAACTAATTTTTGTAAAGTTAACTACAGAAAAAGAATATAGGATTGTATAAAGTGAACTTTCATAATCATATTTTGTGGATGTGGAAGATCAAAATATTGTTATACTATGCGCTGGTTTACAGGGTGGGGTTTGATTATTGGAAGTACGTAATGCGAGGTTTTGGAGAGACGAGGAGAGAATCAGCTAAAGAATAAACGACAATTGAAAAAACTGTGGGAGGTGCAGTAACAGTAATTTATAATGGAGCCAGCTGCTTATGTGAACTAAAATTCAATAATTTCTTAAAAATCATTTTTTGTCAAGGCAAATGATTTTTACAAGATGAAATTGTTGAATCGTAATAAACGCAAATCCTATAGACGTACATTTGGGTATTTTAAAAAATAAATAATACGACATTATATTCACTTTTTGGGTAAAAAAATAAAGAAGACATTGCAATATCTAAACATGCAATTCTGAGAACAAATGTAAAAAAGTGTCCCGCAAAATGTAGTTTCTTTTCGGGGGTCACTTGAATCGCAAATAAATTTGAGGTGGAAAAGAAGAACAAGAAAGCGTTGCGTTGTTTAAGGACTCCGACTTCCAGCCTCCCAAGACACTCGCGCCCCCCCCCCCCCCCCCCGCCCGCAGCGACCACACTGGGAGGACGACTGCAATTAAGGACACTTGGAAAACGAGCCTCCGGCAAAGACACATTGCGACCGAACCGCGAGAGCCCCGAAAAGACCGGAAGGAGGAGTGGTCGCCCTTTTCTCCCCATTGCTAACCGGTCTCAGCGGTCGCAAATCTCGTGCCCGACCGACAAGGGCGGTCCGAGCTGGCACGGAGAGCCGATGGCAACAATGCCAATCAAAAAGCTTAGAGGATTTATCACCGATCGTGGAAATGACGAATAAACGGGGACACCTCATTCTTTGAAGTGGAAATTAGGGTACGACGCACAATGCTGCAAGTTCCCGCACGACATCATTTGTCGCAACTTGGCTTCGCTCCCTCGGAATTCCCGCTAATTACGTTTGTATCATATTTCCTCTCCCCAGACGGTCTAAAACCACAGCTCACCATGATTGCTTTCTCGGTGCATCGATGATTCTCCCATCCAGTTAAGTTAAATTTGTTCCAACAAAGCAGATCCCAGTGGAAGGAGAATTGAGGAATAGTTTCCTTGCATGTCAAAAATGATGACGTAAACTCTGGATTAATACTCGAGGGGATTACTAACCAACTAGGGAACTAGCAAACTTGAGGCAGGTTCTCACATCGGGTTTTCTTATTTTTCTGAGGAAGTCTCGTCCTTTCATAAACAGGATATAGGCTCGACAGACCAAATAGAGCAAAACATACTTGTGTCACTAAAAGATATAAATAAATTAACTTTGAACTTATCTGCTCAGTAATTAGACAGTAGTAGCAGTATAATGAGAACAGCATGGCTGATGACCACAATCACATACCTGAAAGAGGAGAAGAAAAATTGATATTAAGAACAAATTACAGCCGATGAATACAATTATTTCGCCAATAAAAAAGTTTACATAGCAGAAAAGAAGAAGCTAATTATTTATTTTCTGTTAAAGGTATTTCATATAAAAATTCATATATGAAAATGGAACTAAGACAGTAAATAACAATATGATTTTGATTTATTTGTTTTAACTGTACAATTATTACTTGTATAATTTTTGTATAGAGGTCTTACTATCTTTCAGAGTTCTTTCACATATTTGTTTACATTTAATGTAACATTTCTGAGACACGCACGTATTTGTAACTTACAGACAGGATTTACTAAGAAACAACCTTACGGGCCACCCCGGAGTTTTTCTCAGCTACTTAAGTTTAACTTGTTCATTATTCATTCATCTATCTACTACACCGAGATAACCTTCAAGTTGTCAATTCAACGGTGAACCGGAAAGTACTATCCGTTTTTGATTTAAAATATAACTAATACATATTTTCTAAAAAAAAACGCTTTATAAGTTAGCTAAAAACCTTGAATTATTTTTTCAAATTCACTCTATGCAAATTTATACATTTTCCATAACGTTTGACGAGTTTTCCTATTCCTGCTTCGTATCGCTCAACCGGCAGTCAATTGAGGAAAGTAGTCACCCCTTCTCTCTGACCTTCATTCCTTAGAAATTTCATAGTAGTAAATTTAGGGAAGGCGACCGATAGCTAAGGTCATTTGCGGCATAAGGGATGTAAAGTAAACGAGGAAGGGTGGAGAGAAACCCGGCTTCGGCTTTAGCCTGCTCTCAACGAAAGGCGCCAAGGGGTCCGCAGTTTAACGTCCCATCCGACGGACGGCGTTCTCAAAGTGCTCTCCACAAAGCACCCCAAATAGGGATCGGAAAACCACTGAAAAATATTCGCAGTCTCCAGGATTAAAACCCGGGCCCTCTTGGTGGAAAACCAGTACGTTAGCTACCGCACCATCCCGATTCAAAGAAATTTCGTTCCTGCCAATATGTCCTTCAGTTTTACAAAGAGATTAAAATTTGAAGGAGCATAGTCCGAGCTGTAGGATAGATTTTTGAAAATGTCCCAATTTCGATGAGTATTTCTGCTTTCCCAGCCGCATGAGGCCTGGAATTATTATGGAAGAGAATGGTTTTCATTGTGAACGTTCTCCCTCCACAAGAGGAAGTTTCGACACCAGCACTGAAGGGACGACTATAGTTACATCGTATTCATAAACTTCCTTTAAATGATGGCGAATAACACAGAGTAGCACATTTATTTAATTGAGAAATCTAATCACAGTCCTAACTTCACAAGTTGCGGCGTTTTCAACTTTTCCAAACATTGACGAGCACTCACAGAAACAAGAAAAACAATGAAAGCGTTACAAAACGTGACATTTAGTGATTAGACTAACAACTGATGGCGTTTCAGATCGAGCGGCTGGCACTCGCGTAGCAATTGCTTAGGACTAACCATAGGGGAGCGACTAAGTACTGATATGAACAGCGGCGTGAGTGTGAGCATGAAATAACCTCTTTTGTCAGCGAATCCCAAACTTTTCGACGAAACGATTCTTTTAATGAGAAGACGAAATAAAGACTAAAAATTACAGGATGAAAATGATTTATTTATTTTATATTAATTTATTTATGTACCCGATAATCAACCGCTAGGGTGTCTGGCAGGGGGTGAATACACGCATTTAGGAGAATGACGATATTTGAAAGCAATTTGCTTTTTTATTTCTGTTCAAAACAATTCACTGGTCCCATAACGCAATCATCATGAGAAGTGACGCACATCTTTAGCACAACCGAGACAAGCCAACGACAAATCTGACGAAATTGTTTCCATTTCAGTTTTCACATTAAGTGAGAAATCATGATCATGATAGAGTCTGAGAGTAAGTAGCTTGGCGATTACCGGTTCGAGAATGAAGCCTGCTGATGGCATTTTCATCGGCATTTCCATAAATTGCGGTCTCACACATAATCCTGCTACGAAGGGAACACGGCAAAACTAAAAACACCAATGATAAAATAAAGAATAAAAAACCAAGCAATTATAAGTCCATTACCGACTGTTTAATGTTCACTTCCTTTCCTGTAAACGCCACAAGGGTGTGTGGCAGGGTGCGTTAGATCATTAGAGTAATGGTGAAAAGTATGGCATTTCGTATAATGTCAGTGTGGGGCAGTTCAAATTTTTGTTAAAATGTTTCTTTCTCATTTTTAATAGCGCAGAGAAAAAAGGATTCCTTGTCTATGCGGGAGTCAATTTCACTCTTTAACTTCTTTCTCTGGTGTCTCGCTTACCAATGTAATACGGCGTTTAAGTTATATTATTAAGTTTAAGTCTATTTGGGAGAGTTTAACACTAACGATTGGTACTAATCTAATAATTTATGTCGTCCGTGTAATCTCCGTGCTTTCAAGTCTTCCAACTCAGGCTATCCAATAAAATTACGGAACGCTTTTCCTTCTTTTATGGCGTTTCTTCAGTCAACTGGCATCTTACTCTTCATCCTGAGCCATTCCTAAGTTAAGTTCTTTCGCTGAGTTCCAAGAACTGAGTCGGTATTCGTGTTGAGGTTAAACCAGTGCGAAAACTCACTTCCCATCAACTTTTTCTTTCAAACATTCCCAACTATTCTCACGATGAACGCTAGTTTCCTCAAAGCAGCTCCGCGGGCGCTCTGAATGTTCTTTCCTCATGTGAGGCGCCCAATGATGATAGTACTTATTACTCTTAAAATCACGTCTCTTCTCGGGTAACTGAATTAGAACTTAACGACCGCAATGGATAGATCCGAGTAAATCGAACGTATGATGCAAAACGTGAGCTCGTTGCCCGGGCGACGGGTGGGGCGGGAAGCAAACCCTTTTGTGAGGAGGTTATCCTGGAGCCACCACCGGCGCGGAGGCGTGCGCGAGGGTGTGGGGGTGGAGGCTGCGGGACGAAGAAGGGCGGAGTGGCGGGTGCGGAGAGGCCATGCATTAAATGCGCTCCTAATGGACGAGAGGCTAATGGATCTGATAACACCTTTCCTCACAAATTCAACTAAATATACAATCTAAAAGCAAACATGTCAACTATTGAGGTTAATACGTGTTACCTATATTTCAAGGTAAATAATTGTTACAGTAAATCACACGAACGGAAACGCGTCAATTTTTTTACGAATCGCAAAGTATTTTATCGTATTAGTATTTAAAATCTAGTAAAATGAGTTTTAAAATATTGCCCAAACATATTTTATGATTCGCTTCTTAAAATCATAAAACTAAATTTATTCGTTGTTCAAAATAAGTAAACAATAACATTATAAAAATTGAGTTTGTATGACTTGTTTTTACATTAACATGCATCAAATTTGCGCAAGGTTCCTTCCACAGTCGTTAGGCAAGCAAACATAGTAAGTGGTTTCAACTGATGTGGCTGTTTTATCTGAGTGGTAAACTGGATTTTTTAATGTGTTATGGACGAGGAAGTACGGGCCACCGCCGGCGTACAATACAGGGGTCGTCGGATTGATATCGCTACGCTTGGGCCTCATGTGCGGTTTGGGTAATCCCAACTGAAAAAGGAGAGAGAGTCGTCTTGGTCACGGAGGAAGATGGAAATGTTGCTCTGATGGGACGACAGACGATGGGTTAATCTCACATGATTGACCGTTAGTGATCAGAACATGTTAAGATCTTTCTAATCATCATTGCGGGGTCGATTCAATCAATTCCGAAAATGAATGGGAACTGCTAGAAAGATTACACAGGACAAAAAAAAACTTTTTTTGGTGCCGGGAATCTTTGTGCTGATTTTAACTATATTTGTAGAGCTGAATCCAAATATGAAATCCGTTTTTATTTAACAGCTCTACTTTTTTAGATATAGCACATCTTACGATTAGTTGTTTTAATATTTGATATATTCCGGAAAATAATTTTCAAAGTTAAATAAATCTATATGTATACTAATTTATAACCACTCTGCGGTGTTCCTTTTATTTTCAATTAACTGTCAATAAGTTTTATGTATACTTCTATATTGTAGGCCAATGAGATTAAAAAACAAAAATACGGTACGGTACCGGTACCGGTACAAAAAAAAGTTTTTATTGCACAAGGGAAAAGGATATGCTACCCTTCTTTACTCAAGAAGACAATCTTACATTTTGTTTAGACGTTAAGGGTCTTTTGGAAAACATGGGACTACTATCACAATATGATGCTAGTGATTGGCGTTTGTTTATTGATAGCTCCAAGCGTAGTTTAAAATGTGTACTTCTTCACAATGGTAACAGGTTTGGCGCAATACCAATCGCTCATTCAACTAAAATGGAAGAAGAATACGATACAATGGCATTGGTCTCACAGAAGATCAAGAATACCAGGAACATCGCTGGGTGATTTGTGTAGATTTAAAAATGGTGACTTTCTTCTTGGGCAGCAAAGTGGCTACACAAAATATCCTTGTTTCTTGTGCCTCTGGGATAGCAAGGACAGACAAAACCACTGGATTAAGAAGGAGTGGTCTAAGAGAGAAAACTTGGTTGTTGGGAAAGAAAACATCATTGCTGAATCTTTAGTTGAAAGAGAGAAAATCATCTTACCGCCTCTACATATTAAACTAGGCCTAATGAAGCAATTTGTAAAGGCTCTTGACAAGGATGGACCATGCTTCGGCTACTTAAGACTTAAGATGCCCCATATAAGTATTGAAAAACTTAAAGCTGGTATTTTTGAGGGGCCACAAATCAGACAACTTACAAAGGATCCTTCTTTTGTCGAGTCAACGAATGAGATTGAAAAAATTAGTTGGATGTCATTTGTTGAGGTCATAAAAAATTTTCTAGCAAATCACAAAAGTGAAAATTATATTGAGCTGGTAAACATTATGCTCAGTAACTTCAAATCAATTGGATGTAATATGAGCACAAAAGTTCACTACCTACACAGCCACTTAGACAATTTTCTTGGAAATTTAGGAGACACAATTGAAGAACAAGGTGAAAGATTTCACCAAGATATAAAAACAATGGAAGCTCGCTACCAAGGAAGAAGGGATAACCATATGATGGCAGATTACTGCTGGTGCTTAAAACGAGACTGTTTGAACAAAGTGCACTCAAGAAAATCGCACAAAAGAAGCTTCCGATGTGTTGAGTGATGTTTTTATGAATTTTTTCTTTTCAATTTGTTTTATTACACTAAAATGTTTTATTTTTTGCGTTCAATTGTATTGTAAAATTCTGTTGTGTTTGTGGGTGATTTAACAGCCCTAGAAATAAATCAAGTCTTTATATTTAGTGGGTTTTATTATTAATATAATATTCCCATATCATCATGTAGAAGATTTTTTTACGTAAGTAACAACATATCAATATCTTGAAAACTATAGCTGATAGGAAAAAACTAGTGTCATAATTGGATTCAGTACCCTAATTGTTTTTTAAATCATCATTTAAAGCTCTGGCACCAAAACCACTGTTGGCCTGTGTTATTAGCGATTTATTCATTGTGAATATAGAAATCACTGCCTCCATTCATGATATCGTTACAAGAATCCAGCCACGCTTGCGTTCATACGTGTATTTAATCTGCCCTTTGACATAATTCCGGTTTCAGGCAAAAGGCATATTTTCAGAATTAAAAAATTTAAATGAGAAGTAATTAAGGAGTTCTATTGAGTAACTTTGAGTTTATCCTTATTTAGCCATCGTCATCTATTTAAGCATGTAAATATGCATCGATAGAATTTGTATGGGTATATTTTCTAATTGATAACATTATAAATAAGGGTTAACGGAGGAAAATCCCTGAAAATATAACACTAAATTCGCTATTCGTTTATCTTGTATTGAGAAAACATAGAAAAAAAGCACCAAGTTGAAATTACATAAACATCTGATTCCTGAGCTTAGATTAGTGGTCAGATAATTTATCTTCTTAAAATAGCTACAGGCAAGCAATGGAAGGGTAAAGGCATGGTTACGTCAATCAGAAACTGAGTGCATATTCTATCATTATAATATTATATTGAGAGAGTTAAAAATCATGACAGAAGATTGTCAAGGTAAAGGCAGGTCGAATGAATACGAGCGAATTTAAGCAACCCTAAAGGAAGTGCTTTTTGACAACAAAAATACAACATATCTTAATAATGTACGAGCCTGTAACCATCCATTTTCTTTACTGGCGAGGTTTATCAACCGTGGAAGTCCATTTTCAATTTAGTGAGACAAATGAAGTGATGGGGTTATGGAAGTGGAAAAGGTAAGTAGTAAGGAGCAACACTAACAAAAAGGTGAGCGTAGTTTGATAATAAACCCAATAGGTTTGGGACATGGACCAGGCGTTTTTTCTAGTGGGCAAACAGGACCAATTCTACAGAAGCCTTCTAGAGGGTCTTGGGATTCTGACAAACACGTTGCAAAAATGGGTTCGGCTTCCGAAAGCCGAAGAAGGAAAGACAAAAGAAGAAGGAAAACGGAAGAGAGAAGTAACAGAAGTTTAGGCTTTCTAGTGTCAGTAGATATTTAGTAACAAGTAAGAGAACTTAAACGCACATTTTAGTATGAATATACACTCAATTGGCTGTGTTGGTTAACTTAAATCATTTTTTCGATTGAAGTTAAAAGACAATTAAGATTTTACACTTAATTTCCAAAAATTATGGAGACACAATAAAAAACTTAATGTTTTTACATGGAAATGGACAAATTCATAAAAGTGTAAATTGTGCTTTTCAAAGCTCGTTTGGGAAAAGTTGAATGAATGACGAAAATATGGTGTTAAAATGGCAGGCATCAGTCAATTAAGAACTTCCAAGTACGTAAGCAAGGAAAATGAGCAACAGTTGTGGCGGAGTTATAAACGAGAACCTGCTCATAACAACCGGGAGTGTTTCGCATTTTGTTGCCGATACTCATCGCGAGCAAAAAAAAGCGCTAACATCCACGTTACTTGACCGATAGCATTGGCTATGGCGGAAATAGGAATACCGCTCTAACGAGATAAGCCCACGAAACGCGAATGAGATAGCGAACGTAATATGTCTCATATCGTGATCATTAGTAAGTAAATGTGGGCAATTTATTCCAGAAAGGGCTGCGCTATGGGGTGGAAGTAAGGGAGAAGCGTACGGAGGAATGGAAGGGGGGAGCCAGGTGGGTGCATTGGGGGAAAGGGGAAGGGGAATATGGACGAGAGGAGACTCCGGAAAAGGGGTTGGACGGAAGGAAGTCTTGGAGCAAGCTCTCTTCGCCCGAAAAACTCAAATTTTTCTTTAAAGATGTAGATAAAATGGTAGAAAAATATCTGGAAAACAAAATTAGATTTAAAATGGTAAACATCGGATAAAAAGCATTATCCTTAGAGAATGAGAGAGGAAGAAAATACGGTAAAGTTAAAAAAATAAGCGCAAATAGAGGAATAAATTAAATATATAGCTCCGTTGATCCGATCTGTAATTAAAACACAGAAAATGTGCTGTAAATCACGTAACATGAACACTTCTTCTAAATGTTGATATTTGTATAAGAAAAATGAATTTGACTGACCAGAAAGATAAAGACATTTCTGTATTACTACTTGATGTCATGAGAGCGCTTTTATTCTCTGCAATACACTTCGACAAAATAGATGTTTCCAACACTAGATGAAGTAAAGAGAACTCTCTGAAGTTCAGATTCATCATATATCGCAAAATGGAATACAAAAACAAATTTCCGAATTGAAAGAAATCTGATAAATTCAAACGCCTAACTTCCGGCTCTGTACAGGATTTCATCGAATTTGTATTTCAAAAACCGTTTCGCGAGTCATGCATTTGAGGTTTCATATCGATGGGTTTTGGTATTTTTATTGCATAGTAACGGAAAAGTCACTGAAAATAGAAACAGTACCCTTCCGCAATTGGAGCGGCTGGCGTGAACCCTTTCCCCCCCCACCTTCCTCCTAATTTCCCTGAAATCACAGACCATGCCTCCAAGTTCATCCTTAATACCCAACGGCGGGCGCCATTACTTGATAGTGGCTTTAAGACCACGCATGTTCCGTCCAAATAACCTTTGCAGAGTTTTAATTCAGAGATATCTGGTAAAAGACAAGGGTAATCGACTGAAGCAAAACCACGACGCATGCGAAAAGGGGAGTTGAAATCCACAAGAGGCACGGCAACCACAAAACAAACAATTGTTCATCACAACAGTCATCTCTGAAAACCAGTTAGGAATGGTTTATCCACCGAGAGTGGTCAATGTAAGCAGTATTACGCTGTTGCGGTAAGAATTGAAATTGTCTCATTCGCATTGAAGAAGCGGAACTCGAGGGATTTCTGCTAAGAAAAATTCAGGTCACGATATAATACGTGCAGAGGTAAGGCAAGTTCAATAAGTCAAACGTAAATAAAAAACGAAGACGGTAAAGGAGAATGTAAAGTAATAACAGTAAGCATCTTCAAAAGAATATAATGTGATAGAAACAAGGATATTCCTATTGCCTCATTCTAATATTTCTCAAAAAGAATTGAATAAATACAATACTTGTACCGGCTTTTCATTATTCATAGATTTCCCTTTGCATATATACATACACACATATAACACGTACATGGGGCTCGTATGTTCATTTTATTTAACATTTTGTCCTAAAAACAATACTCTCAAAAACGGCAATGAAATAATTATTAATACATATATCATGAAACATTGAAGAATCCACAATTTTGGTATTCAGTATAATACGAATGGTCCTACCAACATACTTTGTGCCTGTACTATTTATTTCTCTGCATTCCATTTACGAATTAGACACCGGGCTTTAATGGAAAAAGACAACGGGCGCAAACGAGAGTGCAGGAGGCTTCCATTCCGGCTAAAGGAGACCGAAAATAATGACCTGGGACGGCGGCGCGTGGGATCCAAAGGCGTTTGACCATCGGTGACCCTGGGCGAGCTGGGAACGCGCGGCAACATTAAAAAATATCTACGAGTACTCTGAGGCGCCATTCCGCGTCTTGCGCCGCCTCACTCTGGCTGAAGTTGGGTGGGAAGGGAAAGAGGACGGCAAGTTGAAGGTGAGGTGGGTGGAAAGGAAAAAGGAGGAACTTGGGATGAGATTGGAGCAGGAGGAAGGAAATCCAGCGACTGGAATGAGACGTCCTCGTCGAAGGAGGAATATATGGCGTACGAGGTCCCCGTGCTCCCAGAGTGTTCTCTTTTATACGTTTTATTCGGGCGATCCCTTTGAGAGTGTCTACTTGCGCAGCGAGCTACAGCAGTCAAAGTCCCTCGAAGGGACGAGCTGAATCCTTTTGGAGACAGTCAATTTTCTTTTCCACGGAAAAAGCCCTTAAGCCGTGGACGTTTATCCTTCTTTGTCTCGTCGGACCGGTGCGGACGAATGAGGCGGGAATTAAACCCGAGGGAGGTGGAACTGCTGGAGAAAGAGAGGAGATGAGGCTGGGGGATGAGGGAAGGGGGAGAAAGAGATGAGGACGTCGATAAGGGGAAAGGAGAGAAAGAAGGAAGGATGAGGGCGAAGGAGAGGGTACAAGGCCCCCAGCCCCCGCCATCGGGTGAAATGGGACCATTCTCGCAGTCTCCCTTCGGCTCAACGACGTTCCACGCGGGAATACGACAACATGACGGCAATTTGACCGAAAATATAACGCGCTTGGGATAGTTTCTTAAGGATCAGGTTCCTCTAAGAATTCCATATGAAATGAGGATCGGTACGTGTAACACGGGTCTATCTATCGCTGATCTGCGCGAATTGCGAGCGTGAATTAGGAATTACGTGGTGCCTCCTCGTACCTCAGAGAGATTTTCTCCAAAGCTAGCACACAGTGTGCGCTTACTATGAAGTAAGTACTTACTGTAAGCGTCTTCCACCAAAAATAAACGATTATTATCAAACCCGTATGAGCAATTCAAAAACGTAAGAAGACCTCGTTATTGCATTTCTTTGACGATACGCATTTTTTAAGGAAACTTCTAAGACTTGAAAAAATGTCCTTAATTAAAAATAACCGTGTCCAAGGTAGCTTGCTATAAATGCTTCCTTATGACGTACTAACGGATGTGTCTCCACTAAATTTGATTTAAGAGGGAAAACGAAATTGTCAAGGAAATCCGTTTCCGTAATTGCTAAGTACTGAACAACTTAGCCGAATTTCACAATTTAGTTTTTTCACCCTGAATAATCACCCTCTAACAGGACCTTCAGTACCGTGTAGGTCAATTAAATATGATCCTTCACTGGATATAATTCCAAAGCAATGATTGTATTTAATATTGCTGTCAAAATTTTGAAATGGAACAATCAATGGCCATCTTTAGCTTTACCTTCAAAAGGAATTAAATTTACATTAGGTTAGTTTAGTAATACGTCAAATCGGCAGAAATAAAATGACTCCAACCACCGAATCTTTCCCACAAAGAACATATTTACAATTATGCCTGATTTATTGCCGCATATTTTAGTACTTCAAACACTTCCGCAAGAACTTAAGAGTCGGGTAGTACCTTGGTCGAATTATAAACAAACGTAAAAAAATCTAGATAGCTCCGTAGTCTTATAGTACTCCGTAGTATTATAACAGCAAAATACCACTCTCTAGTGATATCAGTTCCCGCCGAAGTTAATGGACGTCTCTGTAAAAGATATTATGTGACTCTGATAGAAGAATAAGCCTAGCTATATTACAGTCAATTGAGACTCTTTAGATCTTCCAGTTACTTCGTAAATGCGGTTTCTAGATACAAAGACATTTTCAACGATTAATCTTTGGTCGCATGAGTGAGCTGTTATTGGATTAGGGAAGGATCTGTTAGGGATTAAGTTTTTTAGCAAGCGTTCCATTCCTCCATCTCAAACTTTAATTTTCATTTTTATCATTTTGTAGATTAGAGTAACGAAATTATTGCAATGTCTGGTAATCCATCACCCTCTGCCACATATCGTTACGATGACATGCGAGATAGTAATTGATTCAGATAGATTTGGATGGAAATAAAACAAATATAGAGGGGTGAATTTTGAAATTTACCGAGGCCCAAACAATTTCAGGCGTCGAAGCAACCAAAAATAAATTTACTACCTCATAACATTACTACTAAGAATTCCACCGAAATAGATGCATCCTGGAATATATGCAATTTACAGTACACTTCAGGTTTGTGGGTTGCATAACATTCAGAATGTTCGAATTGAAAGTCAATGGCTGCTGTTAGTCTCCAATTGTGCTTCTCTAATACATACGGGTTGTAATTGCCAAAAAGATCACGGAGAAACAATGTTGGAGGGTCTCAGGGTGTCCCAGGAGAGCTAAATTCACGAGTTTAAATAACACCCATGCCAAGGGGGGGCACTACAACATCAGTCTCCACCTTGACCCGTCTGACCCGTCCCGCTTAGGAATCCTAAGAGCAAACGACAATAAAGGCTAGCGAAATAGGGAGTGAATGGGGACAGGCGTCACCGGAAGGACGCCTCTGCACACACCCGCCTCCGGGGAACCCACTCCTCCCCTTCAGGCCGACACCCTCCCCACCCCACAGCCCCCTGCGACTGTTTCGGTTGGGAAAGCTCTCTCATCGGGATTGGGCCATTGGAAGGCGCTCACAACCCGTAATCCACCCGCGAACAAATGTTCATCGTGGAACCACTTAAAATTCAATGAGGACATAGTAATAAGAGAACTTATAATCAATGACCTCAGCGGTACATAGTAAAGAAAGCCTAAACACGGGATAGGAGAGGGAGAACGGTAAAACATTCCATTAAGCATCGGCCGTGTCCAGTATACTTTGAAATGTCGCATCATGAAAAAAATAACATAAACTCATGAAAAAAAATAATACAAGGTTCAGAAAATAAAATTCTGAAAAAAACGGGACACTTAAGAAACGAAAAATAGAAAAACACAAAAGAAACTAGAAGAGGTACAAGATGGGATGAGGAAACCAAGGATTTGAGAAATAAAAGGAAAGAGAAGAGAAACACACACACAAAACACCATATAGTGAGGGACAAAATGGCCGATTAATAAACAATTGTTATTGACAACCATCTTCAGCTCATTGCTGGAATAGTCTTGAATGGGAGTCGTGTAAGCACGAAGATCTCATGCACAATTTAATGTTTTAACAAATTATTATTATCAATCAAATTTAACGATAAAGAAGAGAGGGAATAGATCGGAGGTTTTCGCAGCTGTTGAGGGATGCAGAGGTGGTTCTCGGGTTGGACTGCGTGAGAGTCAATGACTCTCACGCAGTCCAACCTGAGAATCACCTCTGCAAGAGAGGGAATAGTTCCAGCTCTGAGTTACACTAGTAAGCAAGTCATAGGTACGCTAAATCTAAGTAGACCAAACTTAGAAGGAGGAAGGGCGGATTTTTAGGCTAGGAGTATTAGGAAAAATTGAATCCCGGAAAAAGAAAATTTAGGAATTCATTCTCCCACACTGGCACACGTGACAAAAATAAAATTTAATACATCAAACAAGGCAATGTAACATTCCTGAATATAAAATGATATCCAACAGTAATAAATAACGATGAACTACGAGGGCCATCTCTTGGATTTTCACAAGAGTTATTGAACAACCAAAGCATGGCAACAACAAGCACAACATGTTTGCAGAGTTTTTCCCAAATTTTTCGTTTAAAATATTTCAAAATTTTAAAATCAAATGGAACCATAAATTACAAAAATATTGTAGGAGAGAGAGGTAAATTCATCGTCAAATTTCTCACTTTTCGCAGCAGGATATATGTGTGTTTTCACCTACGCATGAAAATATAATAGTATTCAAAATTATTTTATCTATAACCTTGTTTAATAAAGGAATGGTAAGTCAGGTGGCTCAAATGCACACATATTGCATTACGAACCTGTTTAAGCTTATTCAGAACCGTTTGCGATGGATTTGCACCTTGGTGGAACACTTTTTCGAGCCTTCAAGCAAATGGATTGGTTAAGTATCTTTACACAAAATTTGATGATGGTGATCAAACAGCAAAACAATTATGCGCTCCTGGTATACAATAAGAGACAGAAACAATGAGCAAACAACTGTGACATCCGGGAAAATAAAAACATACGCGTCATGGCCCGGGACACACTTCCGGATCTTGGATATTTTACATTGAATCCCCATCCCGCGAAGGTCCTGCAGGAGGAGAGACACGAGTGCAGTTGCAATTTCCTGTTTATATTTGGAATACTACCTCTGCTGGGTAACATGTTTGCCTAACTCAACAATCCTCAAATTGACGGGACTCTACTCATACCATGTACATTCTATTAAACATGCATTATCATCTCTGATCACGCTTTCAAACTTTGATATATGTTCAAGAAAATTATAGTATTTCTTGAACTTTAAAAATGGTACATGCGTGGTGTCATTCCAATGAAATTACTGGCAGACGGCCTTAAATTAACAAAATAATTTGTCTGATAGCGCTCTTTTTTCATTTCACTCTCTAGTAGTTTAGTTATTAATTTAATTATTTAATAAGCAGTGAGGCAAAAAAATAATTGAGGACATTCTAGAGAACGCTGAAACATTTCAATCCTATGCTGGAGGCACTTGGGGATCGAGATTTCAGTCGGAGGGCGAAATGTGGACAAAAGTAGAAAAACGACCAAAGAAACAGATGAGAGAACGAAGGAAAATACTCATCCAACCCAAAAAGAGAAATGTAGCACACCTTGATGACACGAAAACGGAAGGATTTTCAAACAAAGGATTTTTCACGGACGAAGGAGAACCGAAACAAACAGAGGGATTCAAGTTTATAGGTTGGGACTTCAAGGTGCATGGCAATGAGTTAACAGAAATTTTGGCTTCTTGCCTACCAGTTATGCATTACTTGTCTTGGTATGGCGAAGGTATATCGTAAAAGTGATTGCAGATCATTTTTATTTCCTCAGAAACCTCCCACATACTAAACAACGTTTTAGGGAGTGAAATTAAGGTATTTTCTCGTCTTTTCGGGTCTTTAAAATTTTTTTCCCTTTTCCTAACTATTTAAACACTCTTTCCCTTATTCCTTGAACCTTTTGTCACATACATATTTGGTTAATCGCGGGGTATTTTTATAGATGCAGAATTCACGAATGATGGGAGAAACCACGTAGTCCAAGTAATAAGGAATGTATTTGTGGGAATTTTGCAACACAGATATATCATGAAAAACTTAGTCAAAACGTTGCCTAAAATCGCATTGGGTGCGAAATCGATAATTTTTCGGGAGGAGTGGGTGCTGTTAAAACCAAAGGGGTGTAATTTTGTGGTACTATGACTTCGAGAAATGCTCAACCATCATACACTTATTATTAAGAAAGGAACATAATTACCTAACATAATTGCTGGAATTCTAATTCAGTAGGTTTAGTAATAAAGCAAAGAAAAGCTCTGCTTCTACATATTGACCCCACCGTCGGAATGAAATCTTCAGATGAAATATTTAAGATATATTTCGGTGATGGAACTCATAGTGGTCTTTTTCAAACAAATATACTGCTTTTAAATGCATGGCTGGTGACTTAACACTCCCTGCCACAGGTTCTTGAGGCGGTTTGCGAGGAATTATGTAGACGGAGATGAATCAAATATGTCTTCATTACAATATTTAATTTGAAGTTCTATGTTTATTATCGGCTCTCACCATGACGGCATATGTTCTCGTTGATTAAACACATCAATATTGTTACGGAAATTCTATCCTTCACTTGTTATCTCATACCACTTTAACGTGGAGGGGGAAGGCGGGTCAGAAATTACGCTGTTCTTCCCACCAAATTGAACGTTTGATGCCACTTGGCCAAACTGGGTACATCGAAGTAATTCATGAATATTTTTCAAATCTTAAAATAGACTTTTCGAATTTATTTCGTCAGGCGAAATAAATACATACGATACGGTACGAATCGGCAGCCGGAAATAGGCGTGTGAGACGCAAAAATTAATTTATTAGAACATATTCATTTGATGAGCAAAGAGAGTTGATTCATGGAGCCGAAAAATAAAAACATACCTTGAAAACATAGCGATTATTTGACGTCACTGAAATTCAAAACCTGGTAGGTCAAACGTGCAGCGAGGAAAAAGGGTTAGAAAGGAAATTCATAGAGAGGAGACCGAGGGAAAAAGAAAAGGAGAATTCTTTATCGGCTTTTCAAAAAATAATATTTCATCTTCAGGGGTCACTTGCTATCATTCATCAACTAGTGTGTTGGAGGCAGGGTGGATCACTAAGAGGGGGAGGGGGACTTCTACCATTAAGTGGATTCGTCCCTGGTCCAAGGGTCGTGAGCAGATAATCAAGCGCCAACAAGAGGCTGGCGCGTATGGAGTGGGTTCGCAAGAAACACGACCATCACCGAAAAATCCTAGGATAAGCCGCGCGTCCCTGACATATTTTTCCGGCTGTCATCCCGCGGTGAGAGAGGTGGCAGCGTCCACTAATACCCATTCCCCGTCCCCCGCGGTGCCGAGACCCCAGCGGTAACATTCACGGTAGGGGGATGAGGAATGGTAATACCGGAGGGGGGGCGTGTACTGCGACCGCAAGGGGTCACGCGGCGGCAGTGGCACCGAATCCAATACCTCCTGCCCTCTTTCGGGAGAAGTACGGTCGTGTTCAAGCAGGGAAGCAAGAAGGCAGCATCCTTTTGCAGCAAGAAGGGAAGGAATAGGATAGGGAATTTGGACGGAATGAAGGGTGGAAGAAAGTATACAGAAATGAAGAGACCTGATGTAGAGTAAGTTTATGGATTGTGTTTTTTTAGGAGTCACAAAATATTTATTTGGTAGTTGTATCCATCCAAATCCCACTTTAACCGGTAGATTATCTTATAAATAATAAAATTTATATTATGGAAAGCGTTTAATTATTAATGCTTTGATGCAGCCGATGAAACACTTGGTGGTAATGCCTGTTACGGATACAACACACTGTGATCACCGCAGCTGTTTCACAATCTTGCCATCAGAACTTTTTCAGAGCAGAGGGAGACGCTAATTAGATATTTTTATTCTTCTTTCTAGGCCAGATTCAAATAATTTAAATTTAAAAATATGTTAGGAATTTTTAATTATATATTTTTTAACAACGTAATATCTGTGGCTATGGTTCTATTGCTTTTACGAGTAATCTACTGGTCTACTTGATGATCTGGATGGACCCAGTAGCTAGGTACCGCTGCAAAGCTAAATATTTTGCAACCCTACAAATCATTCTTTAACTCCAAATGTCACCATCCATTCCATCCAGCATGCCCATTCTTTTCCTCCCTTAATGTTTATGGCGCAGCTCTCTGGCTCTACAACCCTCTTTTGAATATTTTTTTGACAGAAAAATTCCGGCCAACGTGTTCGATTTAATTAAAACACCACTCGCATACTTGGTGTCATCACCGACGCTTGGTGCATAGACACTTGACGGTTGTTTGATACGCCTCTCATACTCCCTTGTACGTGGTATATTTGCCTCATCTGCAAGCGAAAGATACTTCACAGAAGAATCACTGAATCCGTCGCAGTGCAGGAATGAATGTGCTCATCTCTAAACTCAGTAGAAAATAATGTTAGATGTTTGATAAACTGGAAACATTATCATTCCGGATTTTTTGCCTCCATTCAACTCTCCGGATCGTGCGTGCATGTAAAAATGTTTGTCGTAATTCTCGAGAAGGAGACCTGAGATCGTTTATATTTTCCCGTAAAGGAGCTTTTAACATGTGAAGTTGGGGAGTGGGTTCGATGATGGGAGAGTGGGGGATCGCTTGCCCTTTGATGAAGGAAAGAAAAGGCGGAGGGCTGTATCAGAGAGAAAATGAACCATGGAGAAGAATGACGGGGAGATAGAGTGAAAGATATACCAGCAGATCTGTAGATAAATGATTTCAATTATGACGACCATATTATTACTTAGACGAAAATGGGCAAAGAAAAGTAATAGCGTAAGGATGTGGAGTACAGAATTGTGTTAATGTACTAATGAAGCTCAAATAGGGGGAGCTGTTTCTGAAAAGAGAATAAGTGTTATTCTAAATAAAATAGCGACGCACTTAGTTAGAATTATAGCTGTCCTAGATCGCTAAGTATATATTGCGTATTACCACGATCCAGTCCCTCTTTAGCATTTTAGTGCCGAAATAGGGACTGAAAGTCGCTATTAAATAGCGAGGTCGCAATACATTATTTCAAATATTATTTGAAAATTCCCAGGGTCTAAATCATTTAGCTCGGAATGGAGTAACACGTGATTTTTATCGCTAACCTATTTTCCATTTTTTAATAAAAGCGCAGTCTGTGGTAGGTATTAGTGTAAAAAGCATAAATATAATTAAAACTGATTGTTCCCTGGACGCTACCAACAAATACAAAATATGCGGGTGTTGCAGAGAAAAGCTGGCATATTAATTCATATGACCAGCATGAAGGCTGTAGCCAGCTGTTACTTCCGAGAACACACTTCCCTGATTGTACACGTATACTATACTTGTATACTATATATACTTCTAGTAACTGTATAGGTTTCAATAATTACAATTAGATGCAATAATGCAATAATACAATTAGATGCTACTCTCGATAGCAAATCCCTTTCATGGACCAGGCATATAAATGATACTAAAATTAGGACGGTTTTAAATAACCGTTATTTCCGAAAAAATATCGTTATAGTTTAAAAGTACAGAGTAAAGTGGCTAGTATAAATAACTAAACTAATTATAATCATTTCAATAGTTTTACTATAATATATGTTTCCAATACCAATTCCAAACTAAGCTATTTCTGTTGAAAGCACATCCATTTCACATAACCAAAGGCTTCCTCAGATGCAGTAGTAATAAAATTTACAAATAGTTATGTTATAGTTCCATTTAAGTACTCCTAAGAATCAAAGCGTTGCTGGATTCATACATATCCTGGGAACGCTGCATAATACGTTGCTGGCTGCCACTCTCTTCCAGGCTGACAGGAGATGTTTATCTATCTTCATCTACATATTTCATTGTATTTAAAGTAGTGTTTCGAATTTTCCAAATACGCCATCGGCGACGGCTGGCAGGCGAAAAAGTTTCTCTTCGGTGGCCCTTCAATGCTCTTTTACTTTTCATGTTGTCATGGCTCTGCCTGTTGGTCTGATGGATTATTTTCTGCACTAACGTGTTATATTCCTAAAGGAAATATTTCGATGATCAGTCAATCAGATCGCCCGGAGTCAAACTGACGCCGGCCCTGCAAATCACTTCGATCTGAAAACGCCTTCGGAGAGCAAGGGAAGGCGAAACTGATGTCACGGAGAACATCGCGCGAGACAATAATCCCGGAAGAAGAGGTCGGCAATGAGACTCCTCAGAAGCCTACTGATCAATAAACAAGGCCTGGCTTATTTAGACCATTTCTCTATAAATGGTTCAACCTATCGCAGGAACTGTAAAATAGCGCGCGAAATCCAATTTTTTTAATGTTGAAATTTGAAAAGACTATCCCCTCTTCACAGCGTTTCCGATACTCGAATAAGAAAATCAATTCCAATGAGAAATCCGATACTCGATTTGAGAAAATTTATTTTTGAATTACATTGACAGAACTTCTTTATTTTGTGGTTGGACAGACTCACGAAATTAGCCAAGTGAATTGTGTCTAACTACATCTCCCTAACGATTACGTGAAACGAGGTGATTACTATGAATGATTCCGACGGAAACCCGACATTTCAATAAATATCGCTTCAAAAGTCGAAACATTTTTGACAAACGAGATATAATGACTCTTCGCTCATACACTCATTAAATTGAGATAATATGTATTTTTTCCCTTGTTTGGGAATCATCATTCAAGGCGAGGTTAATTATATATCTAATCATTATTTTATGCACTGGAAAGCAGCCAAAGGGAAAAGACGGAGTGTTCAGGAACCGACGCAAAAGAAAAATTGGACCAAGAAGATAACGTGTATTTCTGTCGAGAATTCAATGGTCATTCAAATCTGAGCCAATCACTCCTACCTTGCCCCCTCGCCACACTATTTTCTACACTATCAGAAAAACTCCAGCATTACTGTGTAATTCTGCAGGGGTAAGGGAGTTGCATGGGTTCAAATCTATTGAAGAAAAGAGGCTCGTATGGGTTGAGCGTTACTGTTAGTTTGTGCATTGGGGTGCTTCTGTGAAGGTCGAAGTCTAAGTGAAAATAAAGTTTAACCAATTAATGCGTAAAGTTTTACACGTACGAATGTAAAATTCATTTGGAAATTAAGAAAAAAAGATCTGATCCAGAATTTTATTAAAATAGGAAATTATAGTTTGTCTACACAGAATTTCAAAAGCTTTTTATTAACTGACTTCACTTGCCTCATGACTTAAAACGATGGAGGCTCTAAACTCCTTTCTCCAACTAATAACATATAAGCTCATAGATCAACAGTGAATTGCTAAATCCGTAGAAATTCTAAACTTTATAATCAAGAACTCATAAATACAAAAGAGTTTCACCAATATGAGGGAAGGCATCGCAAGCAGTAATTACATAAGGGGAAATGTTTAAGGTGAATACCCATAGAGGAGGAGACGTTGAAGACGGTGGAGTTAAAAGGATATCAACCAGGGGTACCCTACACTTGCCGGACCTCCATGTTGTTCATCAAGAATCCTCCCCCAACTCCCATTCCTCGTCCTCCCTCCCAGATCTTTCCCTCTCCCCCGCCAATCACGCCATTCCTTCACCAGTCTCCAACAGTTGAATTTTACACTGATTTAGTGTGATTGGTGGCAAATCCCTCTCCTGAAAAACGGCATGGGACTGACATAAAATTAACGAAGTGCATGTAAAAACTCCCTATCCGGTTTTGCTGTATTTTCAAGGTCCCCCTTTAATCCTTCGTTCCTCTCTCCGGGAAAGATGCCTCACACCGTCCGCTGCCAACAGTGGGATGCCAAATTTTCCACCTGCGACTTTGGAGTGGGACAATGAGCCGCAAAGCTATATTGAATTAACTGTACTTTTCCCTTCTGGCTTTTCAGTTCGGCATGACCTGTATTCGCAACGGAGAAGCTATATCGTATATACTGTTGTGGTTCACTTTCATTCCCTCATTTTTCGCAGACCAAAGAAACTTTGCAGTGGGTAAAATTATCACTTGTTAGGGGATAATTTTTCATCATTGGAATTTGTATCTATCATGCATTGGAATTTGTACGACTTTTCGGGTTTTTTAAAAGAATATTTCTTCCCTTTTCTAACCATTTAAATACCATTCCTCTCCCTTGTCTCTTTACCCATCCCACCTGGTTCTTACACCCTTTTAAATGTATCGCGAGGTATTTATGCAGATGTAGAACAGTCTGTCGGGGCACCCTCTTTCAGTTTGTAAAGATGCGTGCGGATCATTCTTTGTGTCTTCTACGCTTTAGGCGACCCCTATTTTTTTTGACATTTCTCACTTTGCGAGCCTTTCTACGAAGACGAACGATACAGTCTTCACTCGTCGCGACGGAGGGAGGGGGAATTACATCATGCAAAAAATGGAGCAGGGGGGGAGAACTGGGATGTGCCGGTGATCGGAAGGGCGGGCCTTACCCTTAAGGCTGGTAGGGGACCGTGGGTCGTGAGCGGGTGCGGATGGGAAGGAGAGGGAGGAGGGTGGAGGCTGCGAGCGAACGAGAAAGTTGGCGGTGCGCCGCGAATATATGCAAACACTCGCGACCGCTCTCGCATCTCGCAGGGCGCCGCCGACGTCGGGGGCGAGGGCGCCCACTGAACCTCACGCCCCCGGAACGTGCGCGAGCGGGCGTAATTGGGGCGAGGATATGGGGTGCTTTTTGGAGAAAGAGGGCGTGGGGTGGGGAGAGGCCGTCGTGTGCAGGAATTATTGATGAGGACGGGGGGAGAATGTCGAATGTGGCGAATCGACGAGTTGCGGAACCAATGGAAATCGTCGCTGCGTTCTGCGGGAATGGACAAAAGACGAAGAATCCGATGGGGAAGGATGGGTGCGCAACCTAATAGCCGTACAAATACCCTGTGGGGTGGGTAAAATGAATGCGATGCGTAGAACGAACGGATTTTGATGGTGAATTAAAAAAATGTTCATACAAGAAGGTTCATCTACATCTACATCTACATAAGTACCCTGCGAGCCACCAAAAAGGTGTGTGGCAGGGGGAGTTGAGTTGAGTTCGGGTCGAGTTGAAACACCTAACACATCTTCCCATTGTGCCTATAAACGTTCACGGAAACTCTTAAATACCCCAATTGTTATTTTTGAAACTGCGTTTTGTCGAAGAGGCCTTCTCTAACCCTATACCGCACTAAACGTCTTTTCGTACAGCTTTCTGATTCGAGGATATCGAGAGGGTCTATAGGATACGCGCCGTAAATCAGTTCTCCTTTTGTTCAGTGCTTCAGTTGAAATTTGTTGAGAGGAAGGAAGGAAGCTGGTAGGGGAGAGACGGTTGTTCCACTCTCCCCTCTTGCGCGGTACTTCAAAACGAACGCAAAAACTAACCCAGACGAATTGTTCGCCGCAGTCTCCGCGAGGGGACACGTACGAATAAACTACGGAATGAAAATCCTCAAGGGAGGGTTTTATTTTTTTTAAGGTTAAATAAGATCTGTCGCATAACATACTCTACGCCAATTTATTGTGACAGGCTTTGAGAGTTTTCACAAATTTCAATACAACATCCTAAACAGCTCAGAACAATTCACCTTACAAACGGATAATTTCCCACTATTTCATACGGGTTGCTTTTGACGTAACGAATATTAGTTCAATTCACCTCCGGCAAGGGGTTGCGGCTATCTAAACGTGACCCCTCTAAGACATAGTACATCCATATGTACGCTCTCGTTCAAAGAAATGTAAAATCGTGAATCAATTGAGGAATACCTAATATATGTTCCCCTTCAAGGTCGAAATAAAACAATATTTTTTTGCAAAAAGTGTTGGAATACCAAGGGCTGTATCGGGTAACAACTGAAATTAGTAACCAATATTGCCAAAGCAATTATATCTATCTTTAAATCTACATTTTAAAAATTCCCCGCAAGCCGTCGCACGGAATTGTAGCGAGGGGTATAGGGTTAACAGCAAAGCATGCACAATTATTAAACCTCTATACAGATGTCAGTTTGAAATGTACTCAAAGTTATTCACACGAAAGAAGCTCCACACACAAGAATTCAATAACAGTACGAGCTATATTCAAGCTATGCTGGAACAATGATATAAAAAATGGGGCTATTTAAAATATATGCTGGATATCGACAAAATATATAAACTACCAATCCAATACTAATTATTATCTTCGCGCTCGCGACCTATCTATAATTCAAGATAGCACATTTCAAAATCTAAAAAGATGTAGAAATGTGGTACCTTAAGTTAAACTCTATCCCTTGGTCGTTTTGGCATTGTTTTCTGTATACGGAGAAGCCAAACTTCCTATTAATGACCCAAATGCACGGTACTTGGATATAAAAATTGCGGCAAGAGTCACGAAGTTAGTAATCAAGAGTGATGGTGCAAAAATAATGCCTAGAGTAATTAGCATCGGGAGGGAATATCACAAAAAAGTTTGTTAAGATGAGGTCATCTCCGAGTTTGTAGTGATTTTGAAAAACAAAATAGCAGACTTTTACTAAATAATCCAAAGAACCAAAGCCGATATAATTATATGAATCAAGAGATCGGTTTTCCCAAGACATGCTAGACGAGGAGATTTTCCCAAAAGTCTTTAGAATTTACAGAAGGGATAAGGGGAATAGGTGTGCGGGATGAGAGTTGGTAGCTATTAAGTATTGCGATGCACAGGTTAAGGCTAACAGGAAAGATATGCAACTGCTCAACTGAGAGTAATCATTGCTCCATCAAATATTCACTCTTATTAAGAGAATATGACGATGCTCATTTGTCAAATCGCCGTCACCGCTGATTGAACCCACCCCTTAGCCGTGGCAGCTAAACCTCCCTCCCCAATTAGCATCGCCCGCGAGTGAGACTAATTGGGGTCAGCCAGAGTGGAGAGGGTGGGTCACATCCGGCCGTCGGGAAGCCCCACCGCTCGGAAGCAAACGTAATTCACATCTCGATAATGACACCATTTCCGGCCCGCACTTCAACTGTCGGACTGAAAAAATGTTCGAGTGATAAAGAACAAGGATTTTTTCCCTGCCGAATGGCCAAGAAGGGGTGGAAACAGGATTTTTGTGACAAGTGGCGTGGCACTGTGACGTAGCATCCACAGTACGTGACAATAAACATTTCGCAATATCTATATTAGATGCTGATGTCCTGAGTCGCTCCCATGCTTAAATATTCCAAATTAAAAAAAACATTCGAGCTATGACTCCAGGAAAAGGAAATGAGCGGTAAGGCACCACAATTAAGGGGCTCATCCCCCGCCCGGATGGTGGTGGCAAGGAAGGCAGAGCCCTTAGTGGACGACGTAGTTCGTATTCTGGAGATGCCTCGGTAAATCCCGACTGCAAACAAGCTGTGTGATTTTTCAAAGGAACAGAACTTTCTGGAAGTCATAGGGGAAGAAAAGGAAGAGAACTTGGGTGTGGCCTTGAATCTTTAGTCACATTTTATACTTCCTGAGGATTTCGCAATTTCCCATTGCAATAGCGCTATTGCGTCACTCGTTAAGATACGGTTGTGAGAAAATAAGTTTGGACGAGTCATTTCCGAACAAAAAACCGATTGCTGATGAATAATATTTTAGTCAGGAACTCTCTCTCCCTCACATTCAAAATATTCAAGCGACACAACTTAAAGGAACTTCCCATATTGGAATCTGATTGTCATTTAATGGAAATGAATAGTAAGACGCTATTTTCGATCAAATAATTTAAAAAAATTGGTTGGGGGTTGATTTTTCGCAAAGACACGCCAGAACAATATCTCTTAACAAGAAAAGATCTGGCTGGATAGCTCATCTACCCATAATTAAGACTCTTTCCTACAGAATGGTGTTGTCGATAAGGGTTATCGGCTTCATGAGATGATTTCGGTTACCGACCGACTGTCGAGACGCCACACTATTTGGGCTGTAGAGAATTGTTTGCGACAAGGGTTATTTCAAATCACGTCATATTATATGATCAGGGGATTGCAACGCAAATAAATTCGAAGAGCTGGGTTTGCTTTTTTGCCTCCGTCGTGTTATCTGATAATAACAAAAAATAGACACCCTTAAGGCCTTAGCTTTAATTAAAACTATTTAAGATATGACCCTAATGGTGGATTTGACAGACATTTAATTGGTACTTTGATCGCTAGTAAGTAATGCTAGTTCTCGTGTCTTAGGTGAACTTGCATTGATCCCAACTGACATTAGAACACCCTCACCTTCCACATTAAGTAGTTGGAAAAGTATTCAAGACAACACCCAGGCAGCTTCAGGGCATCACCTCAAGAAATATCTATGCTATCAAACTTCGGCCGCAAAATATCGACTTGGGGAATCTATATTGCCTCGCTTCAAAGCGCAGGAAAACAAGTCCACATAATGGACTCATCTCGTCGGCCTATTCCGCCGCGATCACTTGCGTGCGAGACGAGGCAGTTTAGATAAAAAGGTGTGCGAATCGATTCCAAACCGCTTCCAAAAAGGACGAACGAAAACCGCCAAAAAGGGGCGGAAATGTTTCGAAGCACGCACGCGGAAATCGCCCGTCGTTGGTGTTTTGTCAGCGGCTCTCCAATATTCGATGCAAATTCAAATCGTTGACTTGCGATCAGGGCCACTCGGCGCCCGACCGGCTGTCGATGAATAATTCATCCCTTCCCCCACATCCACGATGTTCGAGCGAATTAAACATCGTCTTTGGGAGAGACTCCCATAATGCAATCCAATTACTGGAACGAACAAGAGGTCCTTCGGCGAGACTCCCATGCACTAAAATTCATAATGATAACCCCCCTTCACACATACACTAACAAACACAAACTAGAAACACACATCTACTAGTGAAGTTTGACCCAATGAATGTACTCATAGCTCCGAGAAAAATATTTATGAAGAGCTACGAGGTCGTTTATTAACATATCACGAAATAGTATTAATCGTCTAGTAATTGAGAAAGACGAACAACAGATGCGGTGAATTGCATTATTAGGTATTGACGGGTATTTTTATAGAGGTGGGGCTTTTCAGGAATGTGGGATAAACGGGCAAAGAAACGCCGGGTCGGCATTCGTCAACCTTTAACGAAAGGTGCCATGGGGTCACACAGTTCAACGTCCCATCCAACGGATAGGGCATATCAGTTGACGTGCTCTCCACGTGACACCCGGGAACCCTAGATTTCCGGCCGTCAGCAATAGCCAATTAAGCTACCGAGACTTTTTCTTAAGCTGAAAATCTCTAGGTAGATACCAAATGCATTACATTATGGTTTGGCGTAGATTTAAAAACAGCGTCATCAACTCACACTGCTACCCGGGTGAGGATACAGACTAGGGCCATAATTTTTCGTCGTATGCTATTTAAAACTCCAAAGCATTTTGGGGGAGATGAGTGCCAAAATGGACTCTCAGTTGGTCCGGATACAAAAAGAAGTACCAGGAAAAAGCCAAAGAACGTCTCAATTAAGACAGGAGAACAAAACGAAAAGGTTAAGACGGTGGAGCTTAAGAACGGCAGAGTTTGAGAAATGAAAAAAAATCCGTTAGGAATTGTAGAGGATTAAGAAGGAAATAGGAGTATTAAGAAGCCAATGGTCACAGGAGAGATGTTTTGAGTTTGGAAGAAAGACGGAAATAGGATAATAAATGAATGAAATGGGTAGAAGAAGATACAGAGAGCTTAACCATATAAACATACTTATGTGATAAAATACGGCATTGGAAATATGGTGGAAAGATGAGTGCGAGGATTCTGAGATATTTCAGATGAAGGAGAAGTACGAGTAGAAGCACAATGCAAGAAGGTGAGAAAACTGTTGGAATGTAGCAAAACAAAAACTGTGCGTACCGTAACACATAAGAAGAAGCTATGATAATAATTGAGCCGAAAGAGATTCAGGTAAGGTAGAGAGAATACGTATACGAGCTCCATGGTAATAAAACTCCAACAGTTTGTTAATACAAATGAAAGAAATATGACGTAGAGGAGAATAGTTTAGGTTCAGGATTACTAGATAGTGGGATACTAGATAAGACAGCAAGGAATAGATGATATCCCAGCAGGATTACAAAAGAATTTAGGTAATAATGGAAAGAAAAGATTCTTTTAATTTATACGCATTATATTTATAGGGAAGGAATGTGGCCAGAAGATTTAATCGGGTCAGTTTTGATTCCAATTCCGCAAGAGTGTTAAGCAGCTGTGTGTGAAGATTACACGGTGATACGTTTAATTTTACAGCTGAGGTCTAGCTCTAGGAGTCATCAATGGAAAGTTACAAACTAGTGCAATCAATTACCTAGGTGAAGATCAGTTTGGCTGGAGAAAAGGGGCGGGGGACGCGCGATACCATTGCAGTGAGGAGAATATTAGGAGAAAGGAACATCGAATATAATCAGAATACCTTTCTGTACTTCGTGGATTTTGAGAATACGCAATTTCGCAATACGCAATTTCTCCATCGTCCTCCTCCCCACGGTAATCAATGAAGATACCGACATTCCAACTTTTTCATACAAAAAAATTACTTTACATACAACGACCACGATTTCCTGCAAATTACTACAACGCAGTCGATAGCGGAGAGGAGAATCTTCGTAAAAAAAACCAAATAAGCCACGCACAGATGTTGGAAAAGTTGTAATAGGCCAATTTGGTCTGAGAGGTAAGAAAATCAATCGAGGAATTTTCGCCGCTGCTCTCACGAACGGCAAACACGACCGGACGGGGCGAGCGGGGGAAGAAAGGCTTCGAACCCTTCGAACTCGTGGATCTTTTCACCCGAGGGAAACTTTCCCATCCGTTATAAGTTGAGAAATTTCGCCTTTGTTAGAACGCCTTCTTTGCCTGCCGAAAAAACTTCCAAGGACCCTGGAACTTAAAATGAAATTCTGCCGATCTATTTACGTCCTGGGAAAAAATTTACAATGATAATTTGACGTACGCCGTCTCATATAACAGTGCTTCTCGATCTATTCCAATCCGACACATACCCCAAAGATTCCAAGTTTAGGAATTTCACATCTCCCCACGGTATCGGAGATATGGAAATCGAGTCAGAAGATACGCAAACATTTGGGTTGAGGCCTTTAAGAGTGCGTTGAGAAATAAATTGGAAAGATAATTAAAAATTATAATATTGTTACTTCCTCTGCAATGCATGTAGTTCGTAGAAGATTGGCCTTCGGTTCGAACTATAAAATAATCATTATAATACCGACCAATTACTTCCGTATGAAAGGCAAAGAAAATTATTGAAATTTCAACTAGCAATGGCCTAACCTCCTTATCATAGATATTACGATGAATTATTAGGTGCATTTAGCGGTTTTCGTTGATTTAAATATAGTCGTAAAAGCACACGAGGAAATTTACCCATGGTATTCTTATTAATTAACCAACCAAATCCTCTCCACCCCTCCCGTTTCTCCCCCTCATATTGCCAACACCATTGGCACCCTGAAGACAGCGTGTCTCTCTGCGAAGCATCATCTACTCATCACCAAGGGCAACGGCCATTGCTGCCATCCGACTCATTTGTTAAAATGTTCAAATGAAGCTTAAGTGTATCATCGTTGACAAGGGAATACAAGAGGAATGGTTTTGTCCTAGTCCATTCATTGAGTTCAAAAATCGTAAAAAAATATCCTAAAAAGATCTAAAAAAATCTCCTATGGTGCCCAGTTCCCTTTCCCCACACATGAATTACTCTTGAGTCTGCTGATAAATCTTAATATTTGATCAGGTTAGTACTTCTTTATCCCATTTCTTAAACCGTCTCCTTACTATATAATCTTTTATCTGAAGTAAGACCACCGAAAAACCGTCACTGCAACATTATGATCAGAATCCGATCCCAGGAAAATGTGATTTAATCACTTACGTGTGTGTAATCTTTGGCTAACCATAGCATAGTCCAACGGATATCTTTCAGAATTCCTTTTCCCATGAATACCTACACCTGCTGTGGTGTCTAAACCAAGTGTTCGTTATCATTAACCCACCGTCTGAAAAACTCTATTGCTTTTCAATCCCACATTACTGTGAATAGTCCGCCCCAGGATCACCTGCAATTTTTTTCTAATCGATCGTATACACCCCCTGCCACAAGTCCTTACAGCGGCTTGTTGGGTATTGGACATCGAATTTTTCCTCCCAATAATTACTTGGTAGCATATAGATCAGAAGAATGACCAAGTTAGTGGGTTCAGCTTAAATTTCTACTACTAGTAATTTATCAGTCGTTTGTTCTACATTTACTGCGCTTCTTTCCACTTTTCTGTTCAATACTTATAATTGCCACCTCTCGCTTGTTCTCTTTTCCCACTTTCCTCCAGGCAACCTTGTTCATAGGTATTTCCTTCGACTCCTATTAATTTATAAATAGTTTCGTGCATGCCTGAAACGTCTACTGTTACGTTTCGCATAAGTCTCTTCGACTACTTTCACGAGTGAGTTTCTCGATGCACCGAGCCGTAGCCAAATCTATCAATTTAGCGAATCGATTCTCGCCCATTCTCTCTCAACATGAACAAACAATCTCAGTTCAATTATATCATGCTCTTGTCACCTTCCGGTCCTGACCGTTAGAAATCTTGCTCGACCCACCACTCATCCCTCACCCTCTCTCTACTTTTACTACAGAGGCACTTCCTATAATACCCTGTGTGCGTTGTCGGTATTTATACAAACTCTGACGCACCGAAAATTGAATTCCATGCAATGACTTGGGGATAAGTATCCTTTCATTTCCTGTAATTATTAATTCTTTGGGTAAATATTATTTTATGGTCACTTAACATGTTACTAACAATATTTCTGCAGGCATTTAGTTTTCAGTCACCAACACTCATTCTACTCATCCTCCGGAGTTCTTTCTTCCATGAACATTCTGCCAACATATACAAAATATCACGGCTGACTACGTATTATTTCGCCACGTGCACTCGATGTAATCTATTATTCTTCCGTATTGCCTTATCGTAGTGAAATGTTGCCTTCTTTGACGCGTGTACCACAATTTCATTCTCCCTATCAGTCATCAAAGCTACCCAGGGCCCATGGGCCCTGTGGACCTAGTGCGCCATTCCGATGACACCAGTTGTATTCCATGCACCAAAATAAATGAATAAATCTCATTAACTCATGACACTCATCTTCCCCTCTCCATCATCGCTGCCATCTCGCCTGGTCACCGCTCTTCCTCCAACTCTCCGGCGTTCCACTCCCCTCCCCCCCGTCGATCCCATTTTTAAGTCAATCCAACGGCACCTCTGCTTCCATAATTCATTTATCGCGTGCATCCCTCACTATCGATGCAAAATCAGCGCGAATTCACGTCGGCTCAATAGGTAAATCCTGCAATTTAGCCACGGCCAATGATAGTTTCATTCCGGTGGGAGCGCGCGACGGCCCTGCCCTCTCCATGGTAATCCAATCGATGCCGCTCGCCCCTGTTATTGCTCCAGCGGCGGCGGCCGGCCTTTCGCTCTCCGGTTCCGCCGTGGTTCTCACACTTCTCCCTTCCTCCATACCTCCTGCTTTGGGTATTATTCGCTCACTGACGTTCGTTCACCGACCGTACATCGCCTCTGGTGATTCGGTGGTCGCCTTTTTTTTTCACCTTCCAGTTACTCCTCATTACGTGTTGTTGGTGTACACATGGCAGGAACGCGTGAACGGAGTATTTACTCACGTAATCATTCCGGTTTACGTCACATTCCGATCTTGATTTCCCAGTCCCTTCTCCATTAACGACATTACAGTAAATTTAACCCATTACGCGTAGTTTCAACTCAAATTGTGGCAAGGCGCCTCTTTGAACTGTTGAGACCACCACGCTTTTTAAAAGAAAACGCGCCGTTTCCTTTTACCTCCTCGTCTTAGGTTTAAGCGATCCGTTACACGTCCAAGTCAATTCACGTTGAATTAAAAAATATTTCAATTTACTTATTGCTAAATTCCAAGGAACTACGCGAGATATTGCATCAGTAACTTTTAACGGAGTAATCCGCTAAATGTGCATTGCAATTCAACAACTGGCTAAATCACTCGGCCGAGCGGGCGAGTGATTCGGGTTCGAATGCCCGTCAAGGTGAATGATATTTACACTCTTAAATTGTTACATCGCAATGCGCATTTGGCGGATGACACCGTTAAAAGTCACCGCTGAGGCATCTCTCGCAGTTTTTTGGAATTTTTCAAAAGTAAAACACCTCTAGTGTTTAAAGTTGGCTTTAACCCCGTGGACTGTGTCGCATCGCGCAAAACTACGAATACCTATGCCATTATATGTACGGTGTTTCGGAGTGTAAGAGGAAGCCTCGGTAGTTTCACTGGCTAAAACCACTCGGCCGGATATCAAGGGATCAGGGTTCGAATCCCGGACAAGGCGAATGATTTGTACACTCTGAAATTGTCGCATTCTTTATTGACGTTTACTTAAAATAAACAGTACTTATTTTAGACGAAGAATGTGATTTCACAGAATCTCTCATAATACTTTCAAATTCAGTATCAACTCGCCATTATATTTCCACAAGGTTTCAAGATGAAGATTTCGAGAGAATGACGGGGTTGCGTTCCCTATGCTGACCGTGCACCGTCAATCCTTTTCCACCCCGACGCATGATTTCGTATGGTGGACACACTGAAAGCGATACAAAACATGAAATAGTATGCACAAGGTCTATTGGTACTTTGAGATATTTCTGATTCTGTCGCCCTGTTGTCCTTCTCCTCTTTATTCCATCTTACCTCTCGGGCGTGTTTCTCTCCGCCTACGTCACATTATTGCTTATGATTCGCGGGCTTAAGGCCTCCTGGAGTTGTCCTGTCTTTTCCTCATTGTCCCTCTCTTTTTTCCCCATTTGTGACCATGCTTGCATTCCCTTTTCTACCCTTTCCCAAGCAACGCACGAAGCCATTAGTTTAAGGGGTCCAACCACCCCCACACCCCTCCCCTACTTCACCCCGCCCCCACCTTCCTCACGCACGGCGACCCCTCTTCGGAATGGCGGGCACGATCCACGCCTCCGCGTCCCTTCCCCCGCCTCTTTCCCCCAAACCCCTCCCTCCCTCCCGCCCCGCACCCCCCCCGTGTACTATCCACCGTTCCCATGCAAATCCGGCGTCGAGCGAAAGTCCGTCTCTCTCGCGGATGCTTTTCGATGGAAATAACCGCCCGGCTCCCCAGTGCGCGATCTCCCAGCCTTTCATTTCACTCAGATCCTGCGCCAATCTGCCAGCGAGGGAGGCGTGGAAATCGTCAAAATCTTTATGTGAGCACCTTCGGCTCAAATTATCTACGCAACTACACGCTTTTATTTTCAACATTGTTTATTGAGAATTGATTGAATTACGGAAAGAATCGAACTCCCGCAAGTGACGTTCTTTCAAAGACCATTCTCGATTAACAAAATAATAAATAAAATACAATTCATATATTTTCCACGGATTCTTTTTCTAAGCGGAATTCCTAAAGGCGTCTTTAAACTTGTTTAAAAACAATAAAACTCGACTTTCACATTTGAATGTTACCCTTTATCAAATATTTTTATTCATCTAATCATTTATGAAATGACTCGTTAAGTTTCAAATGGAGTTATTTCTGTGCATTAGAGTCATATGGGAAATGAAATTCTCTCTGGATTTTATTTCTAACATATACCCGTAAGACCTAGGTAACCCGAATATACTCGAATGGATTCCCCTTTGGCAAATAATCCTTTCTAAGTGTGATTCAAGGAATTATAGTTTTCGGAAACATGCTCCTTCACGTTAACTTATTTTGCTTGGCAGTCTGCATAGACATATGACCTCACTCCTTGCCAGCTAACAGACATTTCTAAGATCTGTAACCAATTTGGCTGCACGGGAATTTCTATAAAAATACCCCACTTGCTCCCTACAATTTACCTAAATGCTGAATTGTGATTTATGTAATGGGTAAGAGAGTAACCCATAATTCATTAGAGTCAATTTATCAGCGAGAAAAATAATCTCTTAAATTAGTACGTGGAATTCGATCGCACACGTAAAACTTAGTGAAAGTAAAAATATGTTCAATCATAAGTGGAAAAGCAAGCGTGGGTTCTTAATAATCCTCATACCCTCGGACATCGTCATGGAAAGAGAGAGGCCGGTGAAGGGGATTAGTGAGGCAATTAGCTAGCGCGAAGATATATGCAGATTTTTCATGGCATTAATGTAATGAGCGGAGGGCGTGCGAAAAAAACGTCTCATTACACTTTTCTTCATTAAGGTGATAAAATACGTTCACACGATCGTTTGATTTTAGCTTTTTACTCAATATTAGTCTTCACATAGATATAATACAAATTTCAGATGAATAATAATAGTACGCATAATATCAGATTTTGATATGAATACCGCTTCATAACAAAACGGGAAAACGATATGGAAACGAATTAATTCCATTATTTTTTAAGAATTTTCTGACGTTCGCAAAATAAATGATTGAATTTCACCGCAATATGTATTTCTCCCTCGTGATAAAAAAATAACCATGTTATACATAACAACTCCCTTTGAAAAGGTCGTCTGTGTTATTATTAATGTTCATTATATTTCATGAAACGACTGAAATATTTTTTATTTTTTAATTTTATTGCCACAGTAAGATTGCGATCTATGCGTTTTTATAGCCCATTTTTCGTTATTTATAATTCTTACACTCACGTGGAATGGAAGAAGCATGTAGCATACTACATCTACACAATAGGTCGCAAGACGAAGGAAGGGCATATGGCGGGGGGCTACAAGCATACTAATAGGAGTGGCGAAGAATGCTTACCATAAAAAAGCAACTATTGACCGCAAACAGTGCTAGCATAGATAAATGCAGGCTATTTACTACGACTTATATATTGAAATTAATTTTCTACGAATTTGAGACATGGACCATAGGAGTAGGAGAATTTTAGAGGCGATGAATTTGTGGGCCTTTGTCGAAGAGTGCTGAAAATTAAATGGGTTGATGAAATAACAAATGAATATTTACATTTAGGAGGAGGTGAAGGGAGAGGCTCATGGAAAACACTTGCAAGAAAAATTTGGAAAATAAATGAACACATCCTGACAATACGTGTAGCTAATTGAAGACCATTTCTGAAGGATGCTTTAAGGGAAATAATTACAGAGGATAGCCAAAGATGAACTATCAGAGTACGCAATAGAAATTGGCGCAAGGAGCTATAAGGGAATAAAAAGATGTGTAGATAGGAGCAGGACATTGTGGAGGGATGCTAGAAACAACCTCTCGAATAGAAATGTCACCATCATAATAGCCTATGATGATGGTGGTATTCAAATGAAGTACAAGAAATCTTATGCAGATGTAATGCAAAGACATAACGGAGATATCGACGCATACCTATACATTTCTTGAACTTGATGCATGTTTTTATGGACTCGTCTACATAAACGCTCGGTTGGACTCATTCCTTTGACATCAGACTTTGAGGACGCCGATGTACGGTGCGAGGGCAGTAACCGTTCCTCCTCGCCTCCGCGACAGAACGACGGCCTTCGGCCAGTTTGCAAACGACTCCACGATCCTTCTTGCCCTCCTTTGAGGGAACGACCCCCTCCTACCCAAGCCGCACCAACCGCCCAACACATTGGGAGAGGGCTCACTACTCACTACTTCACGATTATTGTCACCGCGAGCCTCGCGTTCGCGGAAGCGATTACGGACGTCGACTCGAGGAGGGCAAGTTGTCGCCTCGCTGCCCATGTTCCACTCGGAGCGGCGCGCGGGTCGGAACTCAGGTCATTGGAAAGGTCGGCGGGAAGGTCGGAAGTTTGGTAGACATGGGTTTATCCGGTACCGAGCGGAAAACGCCACCTTTATTGTGCCCTTGGGTCATTTCAGCTGCTTTGGACCGGGGAGAACTTAGAGGAGGCGAAGGCGGTGGGGAAGGGAGAGGGAAAGGGTACCGTGCTCGTTATCGCCAGGATTTCGATCCAGAGATTGGTCCACTGCAGCCCACTACTCTCTTCCTTTTCTATTACGCCTACACGTCCCTTGGATACGTCCTGAGATAAACTGCTCTTCCATTCCCTCCTTCCACTTGACCTATTATTTATTTGCCACATGACGCTTTTATTTGCAATTGCTAAATCCATTATGTCTCAAGCAGTCCCCATTAATCCTTCTTATTCTTCTCCTCTAGGTGGCGCTCCATACCGTCTTCTCCTCCTCCACTCTGCTGTGTACTTCTTGCCTCAATCAGTTGATCGAGGCAACGACCCCTCATGATGACGTATCCGGCAATTATATGAAACTCTCAAAGATGCTTTATATTTGCAGTATCAATTCATCGTTATCGATTAATGAAATGAGGGTAGAGTTCTCCTAAAATCAAGCATAACTAATGTAGTGAGAAATGTACACATCTTTCCAAAGGATATAAATGAGGGGACTAGTTCATTCGTTTCTGTGGGCCACCTGTTCTTTCTTGGAAGATCTAATACCCGGAAAAATTTTACAGCTTGGATGAGCTGGGGATGCCCAGGGGCTTCACCCGTAATCGTATTCGGACCCTCTTGTTTCCAGCGTTTTACTCACTGTGACCTACCACGACCCTTTATTTGCGATACGACATGAATCAATTTAGTTCTGAACACAAATTACCATGTCGCCACCCGAGGCCTTTAACACGGGCCATTTTCTCAACGCCATGTGCCAGTTTTACAAATTCTAATAATTTTAACACCGGAAGTCAGGTGTTTGTCATAATGGGGTAACACTTTCTTATGTTGCACAGTATGCGACTAAAAAAATTTCATATTGCATTGAGATTGTTTTAGAAGCACTAATAAAGCGTACAGAAAAGTTGAGAAACGAGTCATCGGTACTTCTTCGAGCAGAGCAAAACGTTATTTTGCACAAATTCACCATTCCTAAGGGTGGAACTGAACGCCACCGACGGGCAGGAATTCCAAAAGGTGGAGACAGGGAGTTATCCGCTAAAAATCTCCGATAGCTTACATTCAACGTTTACTTTCAAAATTAGCTTAGAATTATTAAAATGTTGGTCAACGAATCCTAATAGTCGTAAAAGAAATAATCTCTTCTGTGAAAATCAACCACAAAATACTACTGAACGGAAAGATATGTCCTCCGCTTTCCTATTCAATCTACAGTATAACAGCATATTAGGTTTTGGATGGAAACAAGCTACACATAATTCCTTAGTCTCTCTTAACAAAACGTAAAACAACATCCTACTCTACGATAAACCTATTGATCTCCGTATACTTCCTCCCTCCCTTTATTCCGTCCAACCCACCTATCCTATTCCTTTCTCATTACTGCAATGGCATCAAGAGTGCCTCTGCCCTTCTTAAACCCAAACTGATTGTCCCCTAAGTAATCATTTGCCCTACTCTCTATCCTTTCGTTGATAATCCTGAGAACAACTTTAGCTGCCTGGGAAATGAAACTTATTGTTCTGTAGTCCTTACGTGATTTAGCCTTTACATTTTTTCGGCATGGAAACTGACACTGATCACACAATGTCTTCCAGCCAAATTCCTTCGTCATAGATCCAACGAATCAGTCCATATCGACTCTTCCTTTCACATTTTCCTAAACCTTTTAGTAGTTCCACAGGAATGTTGTCTACCCCACTTATTTGGCTTCCTCTCCCTTAATGCCCTTTCTATCTCACCGTCGAGTTTTCCTGGACCTAAGCTATCTTCATCTATGCCATGTTCTCTTCATATTTCTAAGCTTGCTGACATAAGTTCTTTACCATATTCTTCTTCTATACATTCCTTCCATCTCTCTTGTATCTTTTCTGTTTCGACTATTATCTTGCCCAACTTATATGTAACTGCTAACAAAGATCTTCCCTTCTTATTTCCTGATAGTGATTTAACCTTGCTACAGAGAGCACCAATATAACCCTTCCCCTGCAAACTTTCCATGTCCTCGCACTGCGTCTTCCACCGTGCTTCTTTTGCTTCATTTGTTGCCCATCTCAATTTAACTCTTTGTACTCTTTTCTGCCTACCTCTGTGTTTGCATTCTTCCATTTTCTTCTCTCATCTATCTTTCTAGTAATCTCATCTGCGATCCTTGATTTACTTGCCCTTTTCCCATCAACAGTTTCTACGGTTTCTTTAATGGCTTTCAATATCCCTTTTTTGATATTCTCATTTATACGCCGTAGTACTATACACAATATATATATATATATATATATATATATATATATATATATATATATATATATATACGTACATGTCGTGATGAAAAATCAACTAAACGTAATGAAAAAGTAATACTAAGATGCATTTAAAAGAGCGTTAATTGAAGATGACTCCTGGGCAAAAAGCAGCCAAATCACTTTCCAAACACCAGATTCATTGCAAAATTAAAGAAGAAAGACATCAATAAAGAATCCTTTAACCGTTGATGCTTAATTTAAAACCCCAAAGAGCGTTCCACTTGATGAGCTATTCACTCTCTCTTGTTAGCCAAAGTAACCTTTTCCTCTGACTTGCGTTGGCTGGCCACTTGGTAGGGAGCTAGTATTTGCATATCCTTCTTTAAAATCCAACGCCCAAAGACAAAAAAATACGCAAAACCTACTTACACCACGAAATCTCACTAAGATTCACCAGGAGGATCGAGAAATTCACTCACCTGAAAAGAAGAAACAAAGGAATTTAGAGATAACTAGAAGATAGACATCAAAACTTATTCTCACATCATGGTAGAAATTTTACCTTATATAATCACAGTTTATCTCACCGTCTAAGATGTATGTATGATGTACTAGCAGAAGAAATAGCTTAAATAAACATTGTAAGTGATCTTATGTAATGAAACATGTATCAATTAATTCCAAAGTGAGAAAGTGGTCTGTTGCTAATAACTTTTATTGATCGATAAAAAAAATTAAATTCTTCCATAAAGACAATCTTTTCCCAGTACCGAATACATACGGATATCAAACTGAAACAATTGACGAATTAAGCAATAATAGACTGATCACTTATGCGCGGTGAACATTTTTTGTACGAGTTATAAGCATATTCTATCAAATAAAATTCACCCTGTTTCCCTTGAAATTTAAAACTCAATATTTACACACCGACGCCATTAAGAAATGGGCATGTGAGCGAATATTTATTTCGATTATATGTAACTACATATGGAGAAGACGTACAAGAAATAACCGGAGGAAAAAACATGATTCTGGTTGCACAAGGTTGATTGAGCTGTTCGAAGTACGCCCAGCTTAGTATACACACGTACGGAAGGAGGCTTAGTCGAATGCATTACACGTGCGGCCGACAGGCGTGCACACGACGTGATCCACGGCTACAAGGCTTGGGTTCCGACTCAGGAGCGGTTTCGGCCTCGCCATCCCAACTCCAGCTTCCAATCCCAACCCCATCCATTTTGCTCCTCAATCTCCTGGCAACCCACCCCCAAGAATGCCTCTAATGAGTAGACGCATAAATATAGGTTTTCTCGTCGACTCATTCATTCCCTTTGGCAGAGACTTGCTTGCTGGCTTGCTTGCTTGCTGGCAGGTGAAGGGATGGTGACGGAAAAATTACAGCCCCCTGTTCGCCTTTCAGGGGCCTTTCGCTTGGGAGATCACTCCAAACGGGAGAAATTCCCAGAGGGAGAAGGCGGGTTGGATAACAGAGGGAAGAGAAGGAATGAGGGAAGTAAAGGGGCGGATGGAGTGGTATAAGGGCAGGTCTCAGAGAAGTAAACGAGTGGAGGCTAAAGAAGGGGCTGGGATGGGGGGGGGTTCGGAGGACAAAGGCGCGAGGAGAAATGGACTGGAGGAGTCGTAAATTGAATTCTGGAGATGTGATACACGTTTTGGAGGAAGGCGAGAAGGAGGAAAAGAGCCTTCCCTTTATCTTAACATTGGCGAAAATACTCGCACAAATTTGTGCGAAGCACTCGCCCCGAAAAGTCAGGATATACCGATAGCGCAAAATGTCAACAAAATCAAATGGATACACACAGACTTTCCCGCCGGATCACATTCACCGCACGAGATGTCTGGTGACTCCTAGAGACCATTTCCAAAACTAAGGATCAAAATCCGGAGTGTCACTGACTGAAATACCTGAACTTTCTCAAAAATAGAAGGTAAGCGACAAACGGAAGTTTCTCTCTTGCATGCAGTACTCATGCAAATAGCGCAAAAACTGTGCACAATATTGCACTTTACGGTGTGATTGAGTCAATACTCTGTTTCTTTCAGAGCTCATTCATCAGAAAAACGGAGAACGAAGCCGTAAGACTTCCTTACCGATATTCTGGGAAATATTCCCAAGCAATATGGAATGATGTGACCACGTGGATCAATTGATTGACTTACTATTGACCTCACGCGAGCGTTGGACAAGCCACTATCCCTAGGGGGGATGTGCATTGCCTACCACGTCAGATGTCATTGCATAAGTGGAATATCAATAGCATTTTTGAGATTGATTGAAATATCTTTAACTTCCCACAAGAATGGCATTCTGAAGATGACGGCCTTGCCGTCCAAACGTCAAATATAATCGTGAATGTCCTTTCTTTGGGCTTCTATGATGAGATAAGTTATTAATCAAAGTATATATATATATATGTGTGTGTGTATGTGTATCAATATATATACGAGTATATTTATATGTATCGTATGTTTGTGTGTGTATACACACATTCCTATTAGTACTATCGTTTCTTCTAAGGAAGACGGAGCTAGATGCCGGCGAAATTATTAAGAAATAACGTGTGTGTTCTTTTTATGTGTTCTCATAGTTTTAGTTGCAAGTTTTCCAAGTTTTGTGTGTGTGTGTGTGTGTGTATATATATATATATATATATATATATATATATATATATATATATATATAAAGTAAAGTCACTGATAGTCATAACAAACACAGAAACCAAAACACACAAAAGAGGGAAAACTCACTGGTTCTCGAATTTTCGGTGGTCCAACCACCTTTCTCAAGAGGAATTTTTCTTTCTCAAGGTGGTTGGACCACCGAAAATTCGAGAATCAGTGAGTTTTCCCTCTTTTGTGTGTTTTGGTTTCTGTGTTTGTTATGACTATCAGTGACTTTACATTACACGTTTGTGGGTTTTCCAAAAAAGTGTATATATATATATATATATATATATATATATACACATGTATATATATAAACCTATATATACACATACCTTATACAGGATCAGCCCCAAAAATAAGTAAAATAAATCCAGGAAAAAATGTATTTCACATCGGCGCACTAATTACTAATATTATTCAAAATAGCACCCTTGTGAATCGACCGAGCGATGCGAGTTCCTCTGCCAGTTGCGGTACGCTTTCTGGAAGGCGTCGACGGATATCTGGCTCAAGCACATCGTCACGCCCCCTCTGATGTTATCCAGTATTTCAAAATGGGTGCCTGTGAAGCTACTGTTTATTCATGGGAATAAGTATAAGTCCAGGCGTGCCACATCAGGGCTGTACTACGTAAAGCTTGGGGGAAACGCAGATCCACATGTAGCGGATGACCCCGTTAAAAGATCCTGTAGCGGCATCTCCCGTAGTTTCTTGGAATTTGTCATTCTACAGAGTGAACCCATATATTCCACATTGAACCCATAGTGTTCAAAGTTGGGCTTTAACTTCAAGGACTGTGGCGCACCGCGCACGACCACGAATGTCTGTGACATTGTATGTACGGTATTTTGCCACAGCATCTTGTTCCTTTTGAAGCCCCCGAATCCTCGGTGCATAAGAGAACACCTTGTTAGCATAACTGGCTAAAGCACAAAGCCGGACATCGAGGGATCCAGGTTTGAATCCCAATCGAGGTGAATGGTTTTTATACCAGTAAGTCTCTTGCCTACAGTAAGAAAGGTGCAGCAAGGAGACGAGTGCCAGGAGCACACGTAAGAGCGCGCGGCTATCTCAAAAAAGTAAAAGTTCGATTTTCTTAGAAAAGTCCATCCCCTTCAGAAATGGAAGGGAAGGGCGAGGCAGAGAGAGGGAGCGCACAGAGAGGATGATGGAGCAAGCAAGATGAGGGAGCGGATGGTAAGGAGGTGGAACGGGGGAGGGAAAGAAGAGCGGGGTAAAAATAGAGAGAGTAACAAAGCGGAGGGTTCGGGCAGGGGGTGTCATCGATTGTTTCCGGACTATGGGTGGGGCTCGAAACGTGGGGAGTGTTGGGGTGGGTGGAAGGAGGGAAGAGGGAGCGGGGGCTTGGTTTCTCAGAAATCACGCCGGCCGTGGGATGGAGATTTGGTCAAAGGAGGGGGGAGGGCTGGCGGGAGTGGGGTGTCGGGGGCGGAGTGCCTTCGAAGGGTGGAGCTAATAAGAGGAGTGAATAATGGAGGGGGTTGGAAGGGGATAAGGGAACGCGAAACGCGGCCATCAGGGGAAGGAACCTGAAAAAGGAAACGGCTCCCAGGAGAAGAACTTCGTCGCTTTGTCGAAAAACAAACGACAATCTCTGTAGGATTAAATGCGACCACTGTTCATAGGCTTTTCTCTCAAACTTCCAAGTGGTCAAAGGAAACGAGGAAGAAAAATTCCCACACTATGGAGGAATAAGGCTGCGGTAGTGGGCGGAATGTTATTTGAGCGCGGTAGAAGGAGAAAGTGATAGACACATAGGACAGCGGGGTGGGAGTAATAACATGAATATATTCCCGGTGAATTGGTACGTTTTGTCAAGAAATGTCAAGTGTTGTACTGGACTTGTGGCGGAGCTTATTTTCTCTAATTCTGATTGGTAAGCTACAGTTAGTAATGGAAAAATAAGTGTAAGAAATAGCGGAACAATAATGAGGTATCTTTCTAGAATATATCATCAGGAAGACATAACTAAAAGCATGAATTTGGATTGTGGTCGTGGTAAGCTGTGAAACCTAGACGATAGGGATGGGGGAGTAAAGTCCTTTGAACAGTGGTTCTATAGGACAATGCTCAAGATCAGGTATAACAACAAAATAAATGAAGATTTTAGAGAGTAGAGAGAAGCAATTCCATTTGTACAATGATCAGACATAATAGAAAAGAATAATGGCACTCATTCTCTTTACCTGAGCTTTATTGAGAAATTTTTGGAGGAAGTGACAGAGGGAGAGAGATTCGGGGGAATACCGCACCCCTGTGGTGTATTGGTGCAACAGATAATGGAAGATGGTGCTAGTAAAAACTACACAGAATTCATGATAAGAAAACAGAATCGAACCGAACTGCTGCCCACTAATTGAAGGGCGGAGCTCAGAATAAAGTTCAAACATTTATTTATTTCCTGTATTTCGTTCGTATCTGAATTAAAACTCCTTCTAGTTTACACAAACGACACCTATCGGCGACAATGTATTCCTCTCTTATTGAGGTGCTATAGAGACAATTTCGTACTGAGTGGAAACAAAAAGCATGGAAAGCAAATGGCGTTGATAGGTTTTTCATTGAAAGAAAACCTAGGACTGAAATTAAAGGAGTAGGACAGCTAGAGGACAGGTCGAGCAATTAACCAACCTAGGAAGTACTGTAGATGATATGGAGCAAAAGAGCACGAACATTAGGTGAGACAATTTCACCAAGTATATGTTATTCCTGGCACCTTACGTAAATGTGTAAAGCAGTGATCAATGAAGACTTTAATAGTGAGTTTAACCTGGCATGGCTGAAAAAATTGGTCGTAGGGTGAGAGAATAGGAGTAAATTGGAGAGTGATTTAAGATGTGAGTGTGGAGAAGAACGCAAAACAATGATGTAAATAGATCGATTGGGAAACAAACAAATAATTACTGGGAATGGTAGAAGAGGATATTGGGCTGTTGGAATTAATTTTTAAGGCAGAAAAATTGGATGCAGGGAATATTAAGAGATGCAATTAGGTATCGAAGACAGACACAAAGAGAACGGAGAATACTGAGTAGGCGAGGAAGAGGGAGTACAATATTAAGCATGTACGATGGAATAAAGGAGGTAAAGTTACATGGATATAAAGTATGATTTATTTTGGTGTGTGGTCTTAGTGTATTTATTGTAACTTGTAAATCTAGCAGTGCTCAGCCCTTGAGTCATACGTAAACCTATCTGGATCGGTGGACTACAATAAACAACAACGGCTGGGTTGCGCATTTACGAACACCCTCCCGAGGTTTGCTCCCATTAATCCTCCCCATTCGAATTATCAACATAAAAAGATCAATGAAGCCAAGGCCGAGACAGAGGGGCGGCTGGGGTGCAGGGGAAGGATTATGAGGGGGGTCGAAGGGGGAAGGAGAGTGAGAGGCCGAAGTGACGGAAAATTGACTGAAGGCGGAACCGAGTGGGACAAGTGTGGAGCAAGGGTGGGGGACGCGTGGACAGAGGGGGTGCTAGTGCGTGTGGGTGGGGCATGGGAGGATGGGAGGAAGACTAGGAAGAGAACCCTACGGGAATAGACCCGGGGGAGGGCGGGGAGGAAGAAGAGGAGGTTGATGAGGGATCGGCCGAACGTGGGAAAGGCGAGGGGTGGAAACGGGCAAAGGATTTGAAGTGGGCTTGGTGTACGGACGAGAGAGGCGAGTTTACTCTGGGAGCGAGAGGGGGAAAGAGGGAAGGGAACAATGCGAGCAGCAGGGCCGGCTTGCAGAGGGGATCTGGGCTAACGAGGGGAGAGGGAATGAAGAGAAGGTTGGAAAAAAGGGATCGATTGATCGCCTTTTGTTTCGACATCGAGGCGGGAGGGAAATGAGTAACCTTCCGCTTAAAACCTCTTTTAATGTAGATCACGCGACGACGGCGGGGCCATTGAAAAGCCCTTGACACATTTAGAATCCCCGTCTAACGATTTTCAGCCGAGGACGCCCGCAGCGAACTTGAGTGCGGATATAGAAAATCTCAAACGGTCAGACTTGAGTTCACCGCTGTAGAGGCGTGGAGTCATGCACAAGGCGTGGTCTTCTTTTGCCATCTTTGAGACCCTTTTTAATACATGTACGTCGCATATTAATAAGATTTTTCCTTGGGAATTGAAATGGAAATAATTTCGGCCCTTAAGACATGACGATCTCAAATTGGTCCTTCTTAAGACGCCAACAACCTCCAAAAGAGGCAAACTGAGAGTCTCAACGACTGCATCGACTCATCTAAAGTGATTTTCTACAGAAATGCGGTCATTTTGGATGCAAAGAAAAGAGGTAGATACAAAGGTAGGAGTATTAATTTCACAACAAGATATCAAAACAGTGATGCAAAACCTGCTGCTACTTTAAATTTGGCAATCTACTGTTGAGGTAAATTTTTTCTTAAGTCGACGTTATTGAAAATTTCACATTATAATGACTTTTTCTATCGAAAAAAAGAATAGAAAAACGTATGCCCCGCATCACTCTGACCTATAGGATTGAGTACATTCCATCTATCACGTATCCTCGCAAGGATGAGCGAATAGAAACGCTCAAAGGAGAGCCTTTCTGACGGAAACGAGAGGGGCCACTTTCGTAAGGAGACGCTCATTCGGAATCAGCCGAGAAGTAGGACGTAATAGCGCGGCGAGCACCATGCGGGGGTCGCGGATGGGTCGACAGGAGCGGCAACCCCCTCTCCATTGGTCGTTATCCTCTCAGAAAAGTGTCTGTCTCCCGGGCGCCGTCAGCACACTCAATTGTTTCCCCAATGAAACCTCCAGGTTGCGCAGAGGCATACGCTCGCCACCCAACGGCGCGTAAAAGTGCACGTTGCTTGAGGAACGCTCGTTTGTTTCGTCTACGTTGCTAGGGTCGTTGCTGGGGGGGTGGTAGGGAGACCGTGGGCGGAGAAGACGGAGGGGTGAGTGCGAAATGGGGGGGAAGAGGATGGCGATGCGATCGGGAAAGGGAAAAACTTTTTTGAAGCAACTGCTCCCTATTCTTGTAATCTTCTCCGTTGTAAGCCATTATTTCATGAACGGATAAAATAAATAAAAATGGATGGCGATCTTTACTGAATATCTTAGAAATAAACTTCCTAGAAATTCTTCTGAGAAATAAAATACGTTCTTAAAGTCTAAAATAATTTTCCAGTTAAAGATAGTTTTTTGACAATCTCAAATATCTCTAATTAGCTATATTTCGCGCAGACTTCCCTTTCTTTGCTCTGCATTATTTTCTTCTTCAGTAACTACTCTCCGAACTTTCCTGATACCGTCCAGAAGGCCTTATCTTTATGCCTTCTTCTCCCCTTATTGATAAAAATGTTACCTTCCATCACCCGGTTCAAAATCACACTCTAAACCTTCATATCGTAAGTATCGCAAATATATACTCTCATAAAATTTTTCTGCCTTCTACAAATTTCCCCTATTAGCTTTTTCCCGCCATATGAAAAACTTTATACTAGATGTTTTGCCAAAATTACCTTGTTCATCTGGACGTATACAAATTACGCACAACCTCTACCTACATAACTTACAATTTGTTTTCCAGAATAGAAAAGTTAAAAATATTAATTTTTAATTTTTATTTCCAATTGCTCATTGTTATTTAAAAGATTCAACACCTATGTTATAGGCTTCCCTCTTCAGGATACACACCGATAACAATGAAAATAGGGAACCATGAGATTCAATAAAATAAGCATTATCGACAAACAGTTTCATACATTTAGCCACGAGAAACAAGAATAAAAATAATTAGTATTCCACATTGGATTACCGCGAACAAAAACGTTCTACTTTTTCTGCAAAAACCGTAAATTAATTTGTAATTCAATGTATTTATACTCTTAAATGTTAATGCTTGTATTCAATAGTCCGACATCTGCCATCAAATCATGTCACAAAATTCAACGCAGTCTCTTTCTCTCACAGAAAGATCGGGTAAATATCAATAACATAGGCCAACAGTGGTGTGTGGTGCCGGAGCTTTTAATGCTGATTTAAAGAACAATTGGGGTGCTGAATCCAATTATGACACTAGTTTTTTCCTATCAGCTATAGTTTTCAAGATATTGATATGTTGTTACTTACGTAAAAAAATCTTCTACATGATGATATGGGAATATTATATTAATAATAAAACCCACTAAATATAAAGACTTGATTTATTTCTAGGGCTGTTAAATCACCCACAAACACAACAGAATTTTACAATACAATTGAACACAAATACTAAATTTTTTTTTACTGTAATAAAACAAATTGAAAAGAAAAATTACATAAAAACATCACTCAACACATCGGAAGCTTCTTTTGCGCGATTTTCTTGAGTGCACTTTGTTCAAACAGTCTCGTTTTAAGCACCAGCAGTAATCTGCCATCATATGGTTATCCCATCTTCCTTGGTAGCGAGCTTCCATTGTTTTTATATCCTGGTGAAATCTTTCAACTTGTCCTTCACTTGTGTCTCGTAAATTTCCAAGAAAATTATCTAAGTGGCTGTGTAGGTAGTGAACTTTTGTGCTCATATTACATCCAATTGATTTGAAGTTACTGAGCATAATGTTTACCAGCTCAATATAATTTTCACTTTTGTGATTTCCTCGAAAATTTTTTATGACCTCAACAAATGACATCCAACTAATTTTTTCAATCTCATTCGTTGACTCGACAAAAGAAGGATCCTTTGTAAGTTGTCTGATTTGTGGCCCCTCAAAAATACCAGCTTTAAGTTTTTCAATATTTATATGGGGCATCTTTAGTCTTAAATAGCCGAAGCATGGTCCATCCTTGTCAAGAGCCTTTACAAATTGCTTCATTAGGCCTAGTTTAATATGTAGAGGCGGTAAGATGATTTTCTCTCTTTCAACTAAAGATTCAGCAATGATGTTTTCTTTCCCAACAACCAAGTTTTCTCTCTTAGGCCACTCCTTCTTAATCCAGTGGTTTTGTCTGTCCTTGCTATCCCAGAGGCACAAGAAACAAGGATATTTTGTGTAGCCACTTTGCTGCTCAAGAAGAAAGTTCACCATTTTTAAATCTACACAAATCACCCAGCGATGTTCCTGGTATTCTTGATATTCTGTAAGACCAATGCTATTGTATCGTATTCTTCTTTCATTTTAGTTGAATGAGCGATTGGTATTGCGCCAATCCTGTTACCATTGTGAAGAAGTACACATTTTAAACTACGCTTGGAGCTATCAATAAACAAACGCCAATCACTAGCATCATATTGTGATAGTAGTCCCATTTTTTCCAAAAGACCCTTGACGTCTAAACAAAATGTAAGATTGTCTTCTTGAGTAAAGAAGGGTAGCATATCCTTTTCCCTTGTGCGATAAAAACTTATTTTTTTACCGGGTTGCAGTAAATTCTTTTCATACAGTCTTGATGCTAGTAGTTCGGATGCTTTCTTCGATAAGTTCAGTTCTCTAGCAAGATCGCTTAGTTTATCTTGATTAAATAGTTGAGGAATTGTTGATACCCCCTCGTAGTCACTGCCACTATCGTCAATAGAATGAGAAATGTTTTCAAATGACTCAAATTCTTCCTTAAATATATCTGGTAACGTCTGAAATATTGGGATCGGTATTTCTTCTGAATGGGGTACCGGGCGTCTAGCTGAAGGCAAATGTGGATATGTCCACTTGTGGCAATTTTTTCGATTAATTCCCGAAACATTTACTATGCAAAAATAACAGTAGTCAATATGGTTCACAGGTTCTCTCCACACCATTGGTACACCAAATTTTAGACTTTTCCTTTGTCCTGTTGTCCATTGCCGCAGATGTTCAGTACATGTTTTACACACAAAATGCGGTGCCCATGTTTTATCTTGGTCACCAAGCTTAACACCAAAATATCCCAAGTATGCACGTTTCACAAAGTCTGTAATATTTTTCCTATTTTCTTTTACCATATATTCCCATGTATACTTATAGATTTATTTAACTTTGAAAATTATTTTCCGGAATATATCAAATATTAAAACAACTAATCGTAAGATGTGCCATATCTAAAAAAGTAGAGCTGTTAAATAAAAACGGATTTCATATTTGGATTCAGCTCTACAAATATAGCTAAAATCAGCACAAAGATTCCCGGCACCAAAAAAAATTTTTTTTTGTAGGCCTGTGTAATCAATAAAGTAAAAAGATGACTCCTCCCCTTTATTAAAAATAATAATTGAGTACCCGAAGGTATTAAGATCAAGATAAGATCGTCCAGGAGAGACTATCCAGGCAAACGCCCGGAACCTCCAACCCCGACCCGTGGCTTAACATTCTGACGATCGGAAGTCGAGTTCCAAAGGGGCAGTCCGAGGTCCACATTAGGGTCAGCTAAGTGGAGGAAGTGGGCTGGTGGGTCACCCCTTGCCCACATCCCCCCAATTCATTCGCTAGCTAAGGAACTTGGGTAACGGCGGAAGATTTTTCTCGTGAGCACGGAGAGGTGTGCACGATGAATGGCAGGAATGCTGAGAAAAGTAAATAGGGGAATACTACGCTTACAAGGTTTGCATAAAAAGTATCGGTAACAATTTTTACCTAACGTGTGAGTGACGTGCTGAATTCAGACCGTCGGTTAAATGTGCGCATGACCGCAGATTCTATTGGCATTGATAAGTATGACAGTGTACACCATTATCACCGAAAATTTGGCGAAGCGAAAGACCTAAGCTAAACTCGTCCCGAAAGTCTTGACGGACAACCAAAACAAAGTCGAGTGTCTACTTGCGAAGAACTTCTGGAACGGCATCGCGACCATTTCCCAACCCCCTTGCAGTTCCGACTTGGTACCAGCAGGCTATTTTCTGTATTCAAAAGTGAAATTGTCCCTCATAGGGCACCACCATGGGACTCTAAGTGCCGTCGAAGAAGCTTCCACGCGTACCCTTTAGGACCTTCCCGAATTCGTCTACCAGGGAGCCTTGGAGTCGTGGAAAAGCCACAGGCAAAGTTGTGTTGACGCTCAAGGGATGCCTTTTGAAGAATTTTGAGGTATTCTCAATCAGAAGCACTTCTGCACGAATTTTTGGTTAGAAAGTCTCTGCTGTTCGAAGCGTCTTAAGAATTTATCAATCCAAAATCACTATTCCATGCTCTCCTTGACAGCCACGTAATGCAGTCTGTGACCAGCTTCGTCAGGCTTCAGTATTACTTCAACGCCTTCCATTACCATGTCCCCAGAGTTATACCTATTTCTATATTTGGCCTTTCGATCTTCATGTTAATTAAAAAAAATGAATGTGAACAGCTTAGCGTATTTTATTGACTCATTCTCATTTCTTTAAATCCGATTAAATTACAGATGTTGGTCTTAATTATGGAGACGTACGAGTAACTGAGAAAGGTAATAATGCTGTACAAAAAAGAGGAAGTTCAAGCAAGTCTATAACAGTCGTCATTGGCCGTACCAAGCCCTTAATATGGAGACTATTCCGAAATAATTGCGGCCGAGTATCGGTCGATCCTCTGCCTCTTATATCCCTCTAAATACGAGGGGGATAGGAGTAGCTGGAATTTTTACAACTCCGTCAGGATAAACTTGGTGAAATAGTTCTATGATGACATAGATTTGTAAATTGGAGATCATTTCATGCAGCATTCTCTCTTCGGGGTAAATAACGATTTCTTTCTTTAAATCCACAACTGCGAATAAAGTTCCCGGATTCTTTCTCTCTCTCCTTCAGACTAAGAAGCTCAAAGGCTAAGGAAGCTTTTCTTGGGACCATGTCTTTTCTAAATCCATATCGGTGTCCTCCATCTTTAAGAGTTCCTTTCGCCATCTTTTCAATCTTCCACAGATGATACGCGCTTTAAAGATCTTACATCTGCGGCTCATCCGACTGTGCCTCCGAAGCCCATTACAAAAACTTGTGCTCAATTTATTCAAAAAATAATAAAACCCGAATTTCACGACTCAATTTCCACTAGGATTTGCTTATAGATCTTTTTTTACGTTAGAATAAAATATTATTAATTCACCCGGATTATCAAAAAATAAAATCTATCCCGGACTATCAAAATGAAAATGTTTCCAATACAACCTCTCAGTTTACTTTGGGAGCTCCCTTGTGACTCTGAGCTGATTTCTCAAACTATGGAAATTGATGAAATTAATCTACATGTTTCGCAGGTTTTCGTTTAACCTCCGAAAGAACGTCAATAACATATGTAAGTACTAAACTTTTATTCCCTCAAAACATTAGATTCTTTTGAGTTAGAATTCCAAATAAAATAGCTATATTACTTTTCTCAAAAAGACGATTATTTCCATTAATGCATAACACTCAACCATAATGGACTGTATCTAAGGTTTATCAAGTCTCCATGAGTACAAATAGCTGTTTCTAAGGCATGATTCAACGTTAAAAGTATATTCTATTGAGTTGGTAGTGGCGAAAAGCGCATAGTATTTTAAGATACAACCATAAAACAAGTACTAAAAAATCAAATTCCACAATGACCGCATTGATTTCCGTCACCTATTTCTATATTTGAAAGCTACATTCCTCATTGCTGTACCTTATATCATTTCCAACCTACAATAACCCCTCAGGCACGCGAAGGTCATCTGATACCCCATCCTTCATTACGTGATATATGAATGTTGACCCTCGTTAGGGTAATAATTATTTAATTAGCCGTCATACTAACAACCTATCTGAATTATCGCCTCCAATAGAGACGATATTGTCACGGTGAAGATGGAAAAAATTGAGACAGCTAGATCTAAACTATAAAATATATCCATAGCTCTCTAGGCACGGGAGGAAAATGGTAGGCAGATATCCTCTTGTCAAATCGTTCACAACATTTCTAGAGGGAGTAATAACTGAAGATTTACGGCCGGCCATCTTATCTGCCGGATTACACCCGATTTGAAAACGCAGAACAGCAAGCGATGGGAACCAAATGCAAGTTTATGTTGGCCGCTTCCTTTTTATCCCTAAATGGTCCAACAGATTGCTTGGTCGGCAGCGCAACTGACGATGGCATTGGTATGCACGCGATTGCCTCTCAAACGTTCCGATTTCGATTTAAAATTGATCGCGGGACCCAGAGAGACCTAAATCCCACTCTCGCTCCCTCCTCGTGTTTCGCTCCAAAGGAATATCTTTACGCCCCGAGTTATGGCAACCCTTCCCGCATGCCGCCGTTGTTCCAGGCGCCCTCAGACCGGGCGCCTTCTCTCCCCCTCTCTCCGCATCGGGCACGCTTCCTCGACGTTGGGCGGGATGAGGGAGAGGCGGCGGGCGGTCGAGGAGCCGGAGAATTCACTCACTCCATCGGGCACCTCCCGCAAACGCTCTTTGATCAATGACACCCTAATCCTTAGGTTTAATTTTTAGTAGGACTTTTCTGTTTTTGTGACTAGGGTTCTGGTGAGGATTGATTAAAAAAAACTGTCCTCACTCACCGTGTCCCGCCGTTATTTGCCATAGTAAAATAATAAAGGTTACCGGATGAGGTCATAGATATGCATTATCACTTTAGGACCCGTATTATGACCATCTGTTAGTGTCACTGTGTAGTTTTACCGACCTGATAAACATTATAAAGTATACTGAATCTCTGTTACGCCCTTTGGTGACAGTTTAACCACCGGTTTATTTAGTATCAGGCTACAATAATACAACTACTAACGTTAAAACTGGAAGTAAGCCAAGCAGTTTAGATATGTTCTCCTTTTGGCAGTTTAATACGATATAATAAAATTCAAATAATAGAATTCCTTCGCAAAGTTATTGTGATTGTAGTATTTCATTTTGCCCATAAAATCGTGTATTTCTTAAGTCGATAATTGAAAATATTAGTGATGAAGCTCTTGAATTAGCTTAATGGATTAGCGAATGGAACAAATAATTTTTTCACGTCAATTTGAATACTATTTTTGTCTCTACACTTTCGTTTTACTTGTGAATTGCACATCTGTGATAACCGGAAATATGCGGATAACTCTTTGCAGCTGATTGCAGACATCAATAGTCCGTGATATCCGGGGGGGTTTTACCAAACTTAGCACTGAAATGCGTTCATTCCTCTTGTAACAAAAGTTTTCTTCGTGAATAAATACGCTCACTATTTTCTGTATTCAGTATGTATCTCCATAATTAAATGTTGTATCAGTTATTTATTTATTTTTCTAATAGTATTAATATTTTAGTAATAATATTTTTTTTAATTTTTAAAATAATTTTCTAATTTATTAGGGAATGATAATGGGTGTTTAAAGTTTGTTTGTAATAATTGGTGTTCGTAAATTCTTCAATTTCAGAGGCAATTTTATTTATTGTATCAATATATAATGTTCCTGTTGGTGATGAATAGTTTGCATATGATAACAGTAATATATACACGTAAAATATTTGCTTTCATTCCCATTGTTTTCATCATTGCAAAAGAGTAAGTATTATTGAATGTGTTGGTACAACTGTTAAGTAACAAAAAAGTCTCCGCTTCCAACGTTTAGGAACTAAATACCTATAATTGAATATCAAATAACCTCAGGATATGTCAACAATAATAAAACTTACGTATATATACGGAATAAAAATGTTGCATGCCAGCAGTTCCGCAATCTTAAAGGTTAATTAAAACGAAACTGATTTGTCTTCGGAAAACTTATAATCCGACTAATTAAGATACTCAAATAGTTAAAAAAAAACAAGAATTAAAAAGATTTTCATCAATTAATAACCATAATATTTTTAAAAAATATATGGAAATACAAAATAAAGAAATTTCTACCCGATCTCTGAAATTCTCGCCTGAGGGAAAAAACGAAAAAGAAATTGCATTGGATGGAATTGGAGAGGGGGAAAGAGAGACAAAACACCGGAACGTGCTGACAAACACATTTTTTCACCCCCTGAACAGATGGGGAACCTCGGTGTTGGTGGGGGGATAGTAGAAGGTGGAGAGTGGAATAACCCCGGAAACCCTTTTACTTCGGCAATTTCTTTGTGCTCTCCCTTTCTCCGCGCAGCCAGGAGTTTCGAGGGCGCCGCGAGAAAAACGCTGCCTCGACGGCAATTAAAGGCGAAAAATTATAATAAGGAGGAGCGGAGGAAGGCGAGACCGGCGACAAAGAAGCTGGCGCGGGGAAGAGGTAATTTTTTTCCGGTCCATTCAGCGCAAAAGTAAGTAATCCGGCGTAAAGAGAAATATTCACGACGAATGCGCGTGGAAGGGAAACAGGGGGCTGGGGGGGGCGGGGTCCATCCGGCGGAGGCGCTCTCCCCGCCTCATTACGAGGCGGACCCTCACTCTTCAACCATTCCTAGAAAATTTCCCCCACACCCACGCCAGATATTTCCCTTCCCTCTCCAGAACGGACCTATTGGAATCAAAGCAATGAGCTCCTCAATGACGCACTCGTTAAATTGGTGCTCTTTAACCCTTTTCTCCCCGTGGTACCACCAATAGCTTTATTTCTTAGAACCACCCCTATATCTCTTTATAATTGGTCATTTATACACTTAACTGTTTCACATAAATGAAATTCTTCTGCAAGTTGGTATTTAATTTTAATTAAAATTATTGCGAGGGTAGTGTTTATTTTTTAACTGCAGTATCACTACGTTTTGCGATCTATAAAGAATGTGCACGGGAAGCGTTATGTCAATACTCCTCTCTATATTTCGCTTCGCCCCTTCGGCGCCACCTAGGCACCTTAGCGATCCGCAGCACATCGGTTGGAAACCACCGAGCTAAATAAGTGCGTAATATTATTTCCACTATCATCGGTTCCGTTGAAACAAGCAAAGGTCTGATCACTTGAGGAAGAGGAAAAAATATTGATATCTATCTGGAAGATATGGTATTGCAAAGGTCAATGATTTAAAGCATTTAAAGGGTATGATAAAGCACGTATATGGATAATACGATATTATTAGCAGAATTGAGATGAGAATAAGAACTTTCGTGGTGAAAGAAGAATTAAAACGTAAAGAAAAGCTCATATGTGGACCATAGAGTTAGTATTTGAGAATACGGCTAGAAAAGTGATTTTCTTGGCGCGGATGTGTATATAAGAGAGAGGCATAAAGAGAGACGAAAATATATTAGTAGTTTTGGAAATTTTGAAGCGGGGAAGAATAAGCCGAGTTGAATGAGAAGATACGAGGAAATTGGCGAAGTATGAGATGGTATAAGAGTGGGGCATGAAAGGGCAATGATAAATTTGATCAGAAAAAAGAATATGAATTAGATTGGACAATGCTCGAAGAGGTTTTATTTTTTCAGTTATTTATTCATTTCAAGACCACCATAAACGACACATTGACCCAGTAATCAATGTAACAATGATAAATAATAAAATGGAGATAAATAAATGATGAAAACAGAAATTAAAGATGCACAAGGGAACAAGGAGACCCGTTATCGGAGATTTAATTGCCCAAGTGGTATTTGAGAAGGGAGCTGAAGGCAGCAGTAGAGAGAGAGAGAGATCCGCTCATGATGCGGCGTGAGAACTTCGCAACATCTAGTGCATACAGTTGGCATCCGGCATGGTGGAAAACCGAATTCTCGGGTTGTGTTCACTAGGGAGGGGATGCGATGCAGATAAATGACTTGACAGGCTGGCTGGCTAGCACCAAAGTTCAGATGTAGGTGAGCGACCGAATTGGCGGTGAATAGTATCAAAAAATTAGGAGGCTGAAAATTGGGAGACCTTTCTATGAGCAAGTGGATCCTGAAAATTGGTGCGACGGTAAAGTAGGCAAACTACAGCCACCGTCTTATGAATAATTTGGTTGATGTTCTAGTAGATATGAGCTTCTTTAGTTTCCCATAAAACATCACACCTCTATCGTAACGGAAAGTGGGCATTGGGGACAGGATTATGTGCAGGAGTGTGCGAATGCGTAAAGGGTCTGCGTTTCAGTGAAAGATGTTAGTTCACTTGAGAAAGTGTGAACCAACATTGCCGGAGCCAGAGGATTTTGAACAGGTTAGTATGGTTGAATGATGGAACATTTCCCGTGGGTTGGTTGACGTAATAGAGATGGTTTGTGAGCATATTAACTGGAATTGCGGGAGAGACAGGGTTGGAGAGAAGGCGTTGAAATTGGAGAAAATTGCTATTGAAATTAGAAAGCAGGGCGACCAACATCTGTTACATTAATTACATCGATAAATAACATAAATTAAGATACGCTGTGAATTTATCCTAGCATTTATCAGTGACAAATTTTTTTAGAATATTCCCTAATTCCTTCAATAAGTGGAACAGAAAGAATTGGAAATAATGAAGATAACAGAGAAAGGAAAATAATCCAGCTGTTAAATAGCAGATCCAAAGGACAGAATACACGATTTTGAAGAGATTGGCCGACATTTGAATGAAAGATAGAAAAAAACCATGAATAGACATTTCAGCAGTGAAGAAAAACCAATAATGGATAACGGTTCAGTTAAATGGCTGGCTTAAGTTTAAATTGCAGTTAACGGCAGCAACAAGGGAAGGAGGAAATTAAATTTAAGTCCAAAAATCGATTTAACTTGGCTAAGATGAGTGTTTTTCCAAATTAGTTTCACTACTTCTACTACGTGAGCTCAATTTCTGAGTTTTTGTGTGCTAGGCGGCCAAATTAATTGATTAAAATTAATACATGTCCTCCATCTAAGGTTAAAGCCCGGAATCAGTTGACATTTAAATAAAACCTTAAAAATACTTCTTTTCGGTAATGACGATTACACCTGAAATCTCTGCATTTCCGAGTTTTACGAGACAATATTTCGTCCTGAATGACGGCTCGAGCGAATGCCAAATGGAACGTCGTAAATTGGCCAATCACAAGAGCCATTCTCATTGATTTGCAGAAGTTTTCCGGGCAATTGTAAGAGAGTGAGCATCGATGATGGAAAATATTTTGACCAGTTTTGTGAATTAAAACCTTCGTCGATATTACCGTGAGCAATCAGTGTGGTGACTTCGTACCAATTTAACTTCGGCACTGACGAGTACTATACGGAAGGCAATCAATTCGCCACGTGCAGGCGCGCGCATTAATGGTTGCCCGTCCCGCAAGCTCATTTTCACTTCGATTTCCCTTGGGGCTGCCCCGACGGGCGTTGAGTCTACTACGGTGATCTCCTCTTCGGAGACTTGGTGCGGCGCGACAACTCTTGGCGGCGCACGCAAGAAGCGTGATGCTGTTGGGAGTGATACAGAGACAATAGTTTCGGGCACATGATCACAGCGGACTCAGAATTAACGTCGATCTCCTAAATGTGATCCCGAAAACACCACCATCACCATGGGGAACCAACAGTCTTAACAAACACCTATTATGAACTGCATGTCACGTGGGCTTCCTCCTTTTTCCTGCCTACATATTTTATTTCCTAGTTCTTCGTACTCTATGTATACCTATATTCAATCCGTCCAAAGTGCCTAGTTTCCTTTCCCTATCTAATATCTTTCGTTATATCACAACCTAAAAAAATCTCCGCTCAATAACTTCTCTAACCACATTTTTGGCTTCTCTCAGATCTTGTTTATCTGCTTTCACTTTTCTCTTATCATATTTCAAACCCTCAGTCTTCTCTTAATATGTTTAAAACTTAGCCTGTAGCCTACATTTCTATTCAACTTACGAGTATTTTCTCACTTCTCCATACATCCACACCCCAGAAGCATCCAATCTACGCTTTCGCCTCAAAGATCTATTTTCGGCGCAAAACAGCGCTGCGCTTTGAATGCGTCAAATTCACTCGCCTAACCGAAACTGGGGGAAATGGAAATCCACGCCTAAAAACTCAATGAGCTGGGTTACCATGGGAGCTAATTGATTGGGTGACAAGAATGTCGCTTCCCACGCTACCATCTGCCTGGGCTTGATTGCGAGGGTGCGGCAGGATTTCCCGGGGCGGCATCCGTTCGCCGGATGGAGTGTCGCGGGGAGAACAATGGCAATACGCCGTCCATCACCTGGGCCGTCAAACCGTACACCCATGGAGCCTGATTCTCAGAGTATATTCTGAAGTAAACGCGCTATCCGCACGCTTGCTAACTTCTTGACGTGCGAAAATTAACCCTTCACCCAATAAAAAAATTCTATGAGAAGAAACAGGTACCTGACACATTGCTTGTTTGAAAAGTATTTTCCCAGCGGTTTTCCCCTACACAAATGCTCTCTGGTAGGCGGATTCAGGAAGGTCCTTAAGGGTACGCATGCAAGCTTCTTTCACGGACTTAGGGTCCTATGGCGGTGTCATTTGAGGGAGGATTTCACTTTTGTCAATAGGATATATTCTACTGGTGACAAGTCGGGACTTTCCAAAAAGTGACGTTCTTGTTCAACTTGTTGCAGGTCTTCGCAAGTAGATACTCGACTCTGATTTTGGGCATCCATCAAGGCCTTCAGGACGAGTTTAGCGCTGACCTTTCGCATCACCTTTTAGTGATAATGTTGTTCAATATCATCTTATCAATGCCAATACGATCTGCGATCACCCGCACACTTAACCGACGGTCTGAATTCAGCACTTCACACACAAGTCAGGAAAAAATTCTTACCAATACTTTTCATACAAACCTTGCAAGTGATGAAGTGTCCCAGTATGTGATGATTATTTAATCAAAAGTTTATTTTATCGTTTATATTGGAGTGATATTTACGATATTCTCCCGATAAAACTATGATGCCTGGTCATGTTAGGTCACGCGGAATAGAGAGTGGAGCCTTAGTATAGAAAAATACGTTTATTTATTACCCTAGACCACCTCTTTGTGTGTAGGGATAGCATGTTGTCGATAACAGTAAAATTATGAAGCCATGAAGCTATTTCTGTGTCTGTATCCGCAAATGCACATCATACTGCAGGGTAGAGTACGGCCTATGCAGTTTCACACTAACAGACAGATGGTTTTTCCATGCTCCAGGAAATACTTGGGTCTCAAGATCAAAATTATACATTGAATTCGTTCTCAAAATTGAACGTTTGGTCACATCGGATACATGTTGCGAGAAACTTGATAATTTTAAATTTTACGATATGATGTCGCTGAAGTTTGAATAGTGGAGGATCGATCACTTCTCCCACAACATTCGACGAATGTACAGCCCAGAAAATGTAAACTTGTCCGGACATTTCTTACATTTTCCGTCGAGTATCGAGTAAAATGGCTTGAAATGGGTGATTTGTGAAAAAAATATCATCACATGAGCACTTGACGCACCAGGAAAATTGTTCGAAACATTCACAAAGCGTTTGCGTCATCGCCTTATCAAAACCTCCCCGTATAAACCCCATTATTGCCCTCTGCTGTTAGAGACAAATACTTTACTTTCATGCATTAAAATAACTTTCAAATTAATGCTTCTCAAGTATTAAACTTCTTAAGGCTTAGAATAACGAAATATTTCCGTACTGAAAACAGAGATGATGAAATGAAAAACGAAGGGATAAAAAAACGTAGCTTTGCAGCACACGACTATCTTCGAATTACAGAGTTTTTTTGTCGGCCATAGGACGAGAATCGGTGGAATGGACCATCTAAAACCAGAAGGGCAAAATGTATTTTTTTTTAACTTATCGGGTCCCCGATTCCTATATTTAATCCGGGACGAGAAGAGACTCCCTAATTCAATCCAGGAGGATGGCTATAAAACCCAATTGAAGCGCGCTGCGAGGGAAGGGATGGGGGCGGCGAACCTCTTCTGTCGATAAATTCGCTTTTATGGGATGACGGGGGGGAGGGGAGAGCGAGGGGGATAAGGGATTGGAGAGGGGAGTAGGGCGGGCGAGACGAGGGAGTCCAACAATTAATCGCGCCAAGTGATGGCATCCGAGTAATTAAAAGCATGCGGTAAAAGAGAAGAACACTCAGATAATAAAAATTAAACGATAAAAAAATAAGGACCTGGAAATAATCAGAATGACAAGTGGGTGTCCAAGGAGCACTTCAAATGTGCGATCGTACTAAGGAAACGGTGTTTTCACTGACGGGGAGTTGTATGCATGTGACAAATTTGAGTTGAGTAGGCTGTTGAAATTATACAAATTAAAAAAGGAAAAAGAATAAGAAATATTTGATATTAATTAATATTCTTCTAGTAGCCGAATAGTCCCGCTTTAGACTATTGATCGGAGGGCCCGGGTTCGATTCCGGGTTACACCTCAATGGGCACCCTAAATTTAACTCGAGGTGTGTTCTTTTCGGGTACCAGAACTTCCTGGGAAACGATAGGCGGCACAGGGAAATGAACTAGCACTCCTCCCCTGATATGTGAATTTCACACGCCGCCGGGCTTAGTGCTGGGTGAATTCTACCATCACCTACCAAACCGACCTTCGGGTTGATTACTGTGTATACGATTAAAATAAACTAATTAACATTTTTGTCCTCATTTCTTGATTAAACACATTTATAGATAGTTTGAAAGACCATGTATTCCAAAGAGCAGATCGGTACACCTAAAGAGCGACTATTGTAAATTATAAACAAATGACACAAAGTCTTGGAATTCACTGCCTCTTTATGCCCTACAAACTTTTTGAGTTGACAATAACATTTCAAGTGAGAATAAACTCTAAACGCTCAATATATAATTCGTCAATATCTAGATTCAGCGTCGTCACGTCAGACAATGCGTCCCGGCGCGACCACGAGATATATCCAATATTTACTCATTTACCTGAGTAAATTGCACACGGCAGTAAGCTCCTAGCGACGAAAAGCGGTCCAAGTCGATTTCGAGCCCATTGAGACTTTCCAGGCCGTTGATTTTTAAGCCCGTTGTAGCCAAACTTCCTCATATACGCAAAAGTTAGCAGCATTAATGACACAAGAATCTACCTGTCTACTTAGGAAATCATACATGTAGTCAGTAAAGTATCGCAATATTGGTTAATATCGAATGCACATCGTTGGAAGGAATTACGTCTACAACGACCCGTGAACGAATGCGAGGCAATTTCCTTTAGCCAACAGAATGAAAAGAGGAACGGAAGCGAAGGGATGAAGATGGAGAGAGGGATGACCTTGGGATTCTGCGCGGAGATACACTTCGAAACCTCACCTCTCCGCTGCGTCGATGCGTGGGCAAGAATGAGCTCTCAAAAGGCAGGCGTGCTTATGCCTGGGGGCCGCTTGGGGATGAGGTTGGAAGTGGTGGGAGAAGAGAAATAATCAAGAGTGACTAGCGACTACAGCTCCAATTCCATTCCACCGTAGGTGCTGCCTAGGGCCCCGCCCTGCCGAAGAAACCATGCCATCGCAGGGGGACGCTGGCCCTGGAGAAAGATCACGCTTAGATCCCTGTTGCAGAACTCAGGCGAAATTATTAACACTAACATTGGTGTAGATGGCCGCAGGTAGGTTTTTGATGGTCCCCAGGACTATTCGGTCTGATTCACTTCCAAGCTCCCGGGAACACGACCTCAAACACCCCTAAAATTACACTTTTTCGCAAATCCCCTTCGGTGGTCCCAAATATTTTCTCCTTCCCTTCATTTCGTCCAATGTACGACTGCTCTATCCCTCGCTCACCCAGCATAAAACACTCGCTTACATTCTTTTGCGCCACGCCATGTGCCATGCATCCAATTTTCCTGCCTTCTTTAATTTCCTTCCAGCAGTATTATCTCCTCCCCTACTACGCCCAAGACTTCTTTATTTATTTTCTTTCCGTCCTGCTGCTTTCTCTATTCTCTCCACACCAGCCTCTTGAGACTTAGTCTATATTGAATACGTTCTGCTTCTGCGTATAATTCCGAGCTTCAAAATACTGCTCCCTAAGTTTTCATTGATCAACTATTTGCGATATTAATTAGGGTCTTACTCATTAAAAATCTCTTCTCTCTGTAAAACTTCTTAATCATCGCATTGCTATTTTAACGCCATTATTCCGTTCTAAATTGTCATGTAATGCATTAAAAATATAAATGTTCCACATGCTTTCATCATGCCCTCCTAATTTAACATTTAACTTTGCCATTCTTCCTCCAGGTGAAATAAATGCTACATTTTTTGCACGTTCGTTCCAAGTAAGAGAGAACTGGTTATTTAAATATGTGCATTTTCATAAAAAAACTGTGGTCACAGATGTTGAGCGATTTCAAAGTTTCAGCTCTGTCATCGAAGTAAACTCATTGGCCCACAACTACTTCTCAACGAAATGCTGAAAATAATAGCAAATACGTATTTTATGGCGAAACATATATTATATTTGAGAAATTGCAGTTACATGATGCGGAAAGCCACTCATTGACTTTGGTTTAACGACTCGTCGGTGCATCTTTAACCGCTACGAATATATCATTAAGCACTATCCAAAGTGCGAGGCCGGACAAGGAATTGCTTTTCTATGGAACCACAGTGCACAACAGCAAAAAATATTAGATGAAATAACCACTTCAAACAATTTATGTACCAACCTTCCACTTACTAAAATTTGACAATTTCAACCCGCCAAATTTAAATTTATTGATTACGTGACCGAATGCCGGGTTTTGCTATGAACACTGGTCAATATTGAAATACAAATTGATACACGAGGGTAGGCTGAAAACTAATGCACATATGCCTGTAAACTACAAACAAAATGACCTTCCGAAGCACTCCTGGTGGCAAGTGGAAGTAACATTTCCCATCAAGATGCATGCGCAAGTTTGAGGTCGTTTCATTCACCCGTGTATTTCGAGAAGCGGAAGTCGGGAGACGTGTTCTAATGCTATGCCAACGCAAGTTAAACAGCGTGACCTTAAAAAATGACTCCTACCGAGGTTCATTGCCATTTAAAGGTTGTTTATGGTAACGATGCTGTAGATAGGTCTACTTTAAATCGATGGGTGGTAAAATTTCGTGGTTGCGAGCCTGGAAAAGGCATAACTGTAGATGAAACTTCTTTTGACTGTGTTTTGGGATGCTCATCGAGTTTATGTGACCGATTTTCTGGAACGAGGGGTAACAGTAAATTCTTCTCAGTAAATACAGAATATTTGGATAGAAAAAAGTGTTTACCTCCGACATCGAGTTTGTCGTGTTAGAGACAGTCCAATAATCTTGTAACATGACAACGCTCGTCCACACACCTCGCGCGCAACTGGAGAAATACTGAAACTCTGCGAAATCTGAAATTTAAACCGGCTCCACAGCCTCCTTATTCGACCGATCTGACGCTTTGCGCTTTTAATTTTTTTCCTCAATTCAAGAGACACCTCAAAGGTAATCATTACACCTCGGACGATTAGGTGAAGGCAGCTATCAAGTGCAGGATTCGAGAAACGTTGGAAGAGTTTTTCAGTGACGGAATGAGAAAACTTGTCACACGCTAGGAGAAATGTGTTCGCCTGAACGGTGACTATGTTGAAAATTAAATATATGATTTGAAACTTAAGAATTTTAACTTAATGTAATTTTTGCTCGATCTTGCTATTTGTTCATATTCGCCCTCTACAAGCATGTGTGCATTCATTTTCAGCCTACCCTCGTAAAAATCCGCAGACCAGCAACTGTAGTTAGGAAAGAAAGACTGCTGAAAAATCTAATTTAATTCTTGAAACTGTTTCGATTTTCCAAAATTAAAATACCCCCTTGGCAATATGCCTGATGCTGCATAAAATGGCATTCGTTTGGGGATCATAATCGAAACGAAAATAATTTCATATGCAGAAGTAAAAAAAATATTGCTGACGAACACCAGCGATAGGTCCGTTCTAAAGACCGTTTACGACGATTTTCTCAACTGCAACTTAAGGAGGCCATCCATTCAAGCCTTCTGCGAATTTAATCTTCTAAGGGAGGGGAAATATATAAAGAATAAACTCCTAGAACAAAGGATGAAGAGTTAGGGGATAAACACCCCTTGAATCCAGAATAAGTTTCAAAACAAACTGCTTCAAATAACTCAGCGTCTGGTCCAGCCACGACCCCCCAGGGGGGCTCGAATCTACGAAAGGATGTTCAGAAAGAAAGTGGAGGGAGACAGGTAGAAAAAGCTAGCGAGAGGGGTGAGAGCGGGGTTCTGGCGTCACTTGCTGGGGTCGCCGGCTGGGGTCTCTCCTCTCAGTCTGATGTTAAATGCATGGCCTGCGTCGGTAATGAAAGGGAAAGGAGGGATGGGACCCGCTCGTGCGGAAGGAGGGACGAGGGGAGCAGGGGGGCAGCTACTTGAGCGGAGAATGTGATGCCGGGCTTCCTTCCATCTGCTCGCTCCATAATCCCGCAATACAGACAATGTGCTGGGGGATGGAGGATTGGAAGCGGCTATTGTGGATGTCAGGAGAGAATGAGGAGATATAAGCCGAAACGGGAGCGTTAGGAGAAGACGTCGATTGAAGAATGCAGTACCCAGCGGGAAAGAAGAGGAAAGAAGCAGGGAATATGGTTCAGTAATACAGAAGAGAGTTCGAGACTCCTGTAGCAGCGGATGACTCTTTGGGAAAAAACTACATCGCTATATAATGAGATGTCTCCCTCTTGAAATGTTAAATTTGAAGAATCAAAACATTCCACATGTCATGAGGATTCCGAAATTCTTCTAAATAACATACAATTTTTTGCCTACACACATCAACAGGGTATGGCGGCCAATTCCTTTTCCTGTGCCGCCTATGGCTTCCCAGGAAGATCTGGTACCCAAAAAATCACACAGCTCGGGTGGACCTAACGGTGCTCAGGGGCATCCTCGCGAAACTAACCAGAGCTCTCAGGTTAGTAGTCTAACATCCTATTCAATTGTTTCAGGCTCAACATTGTTGAAGTTCATGTTCATTGAATGAAGAACATTCTACTAAATAACACGACCTATTCATGTATTGACGTATCTTCTTGCATTCCCTTCTCAATTACGATAAAACCCCGCTATATCTCACTGAATACCAGTATATTCTCTACCCACTTTCCCTTTATCAACTTCCCTCAAAAACTACTTCCTTCACTCCATCATGCCGAACTCTTTTACAAATTTCTTTCTCTTCCGTCAATTTCTTTTCCTCCTTCTTTCTCCTTTGTACTCCAAAGCTAAAAATACATCCAATCCTCTCTTTCCTCAGCCATCCTCATTTCACAAAAAAATAAGTGGCTACAAACACTCTGCTCAATACTTAAATCCTCACAAATCTTTTCCTCATTTTTTTTCACTTAAATAATGCTGTCTTTAGTTTCCTTTATCGTATTTGTTTATTCCTCTTTTATTATGTGATTCCTCAATGCCATTCTAGTTTGCTCACTCAATACAAATATGAGTTAATAATATATCAGCATTTACAAAAAAATAACGAGAAGAATATTAAAGTAAAACGATACCAAAATAACTCATTATAATAAAACGATGGATTTCCTGAGAAGTTAATAGAGAATATACCTTATTAAAGCCTCCTCCTCAGGAAATGACCCAACAAAACCGATGATAGTCCGGAATAATGGTATCTGATTCGATTTAAAAGTGAATGCAAATATTAGGACCATACTCTAAGAATGACTATAACGTACATAACGCTACTGACATAAAAAGTAAATCCTCAATGAATAATATATAGTGTGTATTAAAAGCATCAGGAAAAGGTTCGGAAAAATGTTTATTTTCAGATGTCGCTACAACGCCTAAAATATTCTTCAAAGTCATCCCTTGAGCGTCGATACACTTGTACCAGCGGTTATTCCACAACTTGAAGGTTCCCTGATAGGCAGATTCCTGAAGGTCCTTAAGGGTAAGCATGTAATCTTCTTTGATGGCACTTAGGGTCCCATGATGGAGTCCTTTGAGGGAGGATTTCACTTTTGGGAATGGGAAATAGTCTGCTGGTACCAAGTCGAGACTGTAAGAAGGTTGGGGATTCTTTGCGATCTCGTTGCAGAAGGTCTTCGCAACCAGGAACTCCTCGACTCAGTTCTTGGTTGTCCGTCAAAACCTTCGGGATGAGTTTAAGGCATATCTTTCGCTTCGCCAAATTTTTGGTGATAATGGTATGCACTGTCATCTTATAAATGCCAATATGATCTGCGATCATGGGCGCATTTAATCGATGGTTTGAATTCAGTACTTCACGCACATGTCAGAAAAAAATTGTTAACGATACTTTTTCTACAAACCTTGTATATCTGACGACGATGGATTTTTTAACAATTTCAGGAAAACGGAATAACGGATACCAAGAAAATAAACGTTGCAACAAATATATGACAACAAGTAATAGATATACAATTCTCATAAGGAGAACCATCCAAAAAATAATAAAATTATCACAATGGAAAAATAAAAAAATGGCTAGATAAATGTTTCAATTTACTATAAATTAAATCTACACTGTATTGCCTTTAATTAGACTTTTATGCTAGTCATCAGGATAAATTTACATTCCGATAACCTTCGGGGAACCAAAGGAAGTACCTGTTTTAGATCGAATGAGAGCATTATCGATATTTGAAAAGTAAAATTTCCCATGATAGAAAAAAAGAAATAGAAGAAAAATCAAGAGAGTACGCATTTCCCATTCAGATGTGTTCAAGTTGATAGAAAATTTTAAAGTTTTTACAAAACTCATAGGGTTAGAATTATATACAATTAAAGAGAAGATAAATAATAACTTCAAACATATACCGAAAAGCTAAAATGCTCACTGAAAAGAGAAAAGATCAACTTGTACTGTAATTTGAGGCAATATTATTAAGAAATATCATTTTTCTCCAGCAGGTGCCATAAAGACCATTGGAATATTACCTTGAGTATTAAATTTTGACCTCATTTGAGCCAGTTAACCCACTTTATCCCATAAAAAAATTCCCTTCATGCCAAAGGTCATTATGAATGGAGGAAACTTATTGACAATTTCATTAAATTTTTACCCTTGAGACATGCCTAATTTATTTGATCCCCTGAAGTACGTCTGAGATTGAGAGATATCCCGACTATATATCTTGCGCAAGAAAACATGACAACCGTCGAAGGATGTAATGAGGCACTCGAATCAACCCTCAACGTGTCTCATTCAGATAGAGCGAGCGATAACCTGAGGAGTTGGAGAAAGATTTGAGGATCAAAATTTTGGAACGGCGGGGATTTCTAAACGGGAAATGTTGGCCGATTGGACGACATAACTACCCCACGGGTTTGGTCTTTAACCGCCTGAGTTAGGCAGGGGCATGGCCTCCCAAGAACAAAGAGGGGATCACAATAATGGATGATTGACTTTCCTCAAGATTGAGATTTTATAGAGTTAAAAAAAAGCACGTGAAACATAAAGGGGGATTCAAGTTGAGTAGGCAGAGAGAGAGAGGCAGATGAGGAAAGTTGAGGACAGTTTGAGAGTGAGCTGAGAGAGAGACACACCAACAGACGAAGGATTATGTGCGGGGGCGGTGGAGTTCGGCGCATGACGAGCGAAGGACAGGCTGAGGCGAGGGCGGGAAAGAACGCGTCTCGCGCTGTTGTCGAAACGGGAAGCTCTGGGATTATTCCCCTTGATTATCAGCGGCTTAAACTTGCAACGCCCCGTGCTTAAGTAACAATGGGCCGAGCGGGGCGCGTCCGTCCTTGGGGCTATGACGCTTTAAGGCGCAATTAACCGGGGGGGACATGGGGGGAGAGGTAAGGAGGAGGGGTGGGACGGCTGCACTGAGATGGAGTACCCAAACTACCGCGATGAATATTCAAAGGCGAGTTTCCCGTCGGAGGGGGCGGAGGGCTCCTAATCGCGCGCGCGGGAGGGAAAACAATTAAGGTCGGGATGGGCGTTTATTAATGCCCTCGAGCCACCAAAGCATCGCACTTTTTCCAATATCCGGTGATCTTTTCCCCCTTCAAATTACGTGCTCCTACAACGATGAGCCTTACATAAACAGACTAATCTCAAAGTACTTAACATCATGCTAATTTTCTTCAAGTTCCCTGATGCCAAGCATGAAGTTTGCCTGCAAGTATCAATATGTTCCAAGACTGTTATAGAATTAACTTATAAATAATTATGAGCGTACCGGCAGCTGCAAAACTCCCTGTGGCTTACAAATTATAATAAAAATATCACAACTCGTTAGAATACACTTTACATCATAACCATATAAATGCCACCCCAGAGAGTTGGAATGATAAGTGATTTTCGTTTTTGTTCTCTAAATAAAACCACTGGTCACAAAATCTGATGCCAATATAATTATTTCAAGGTGCAAAATTTGAACTAAGACATCAAGGTTAACTATCCAAAAGAAATTATTGTAACTGATGGATGAAGCATTCGAGTTATTTTCACAAGCAATTTCAATTTCCTTTCAGGCTTTTTAAATTAACAGACCATGAATCTGTTTTCCATGAATCAGACCAACATACCTAGATTTACACTTTTCCACGGATTTATTTGGAACGTACATCGCGTGTCAGTAGATCGAACCACCTTCAGGTACAAGAGAAGATTCAACATGTGATACATCATATTTATACCTGTTTGGTAACTGTTCACCTATACCTGTTTTATACCTATATAATGGTTTGAGACGTCAATTTGTGGAAGCGATTTATATCGGAAGGAGGATGCTTTGTACTTCCACAATTAATTTGCTATTCGCGAACTAGGTTTCGACTTACAAAGATGATGACCTTGTAAGTTGAGGTTTGGGTCGTGAGTATTGGAGTGTATGTGGAGGAGCAAAGTATTTTCTTTTCCGAAACAACCCTGTTTGCCCCCGCCTATAGTACTCCTCGCTCTTTTCTCTCCCCCCTTCCTCAAACGGGCATAAATATGATGTATCACATCTTGAATCTTGTCTTGTACCTAAAGATGGTTTGATGAACTGAAACGCGTTATACGTTACAAATAAATCCGTAGAAAAGTGCAAATTTTGTTTTTCTCATGCAGTTTACGGGTGTCTAGCTGCCAGTTCGTTCGTAAGGTTAGTTCTCTATATCTCTCTCTCTCTCTCTCTCTCTCTCTCTCTCTATATATATATATATATATATATATATATATATATATATATATATATATATATATATATATAAAGAGAGTCGCCGTTTGCCGGTAAATTTCATTAGTTCGCTAAATATGGTGACACTTTTTTTATTTAGAGTCAATTCATTTCGAATCCCACGCGCCATATTCAGTCAGCACCTAACCTCTCCCCTTAGCTACAATGTACTTTCGGTGAATCGAAGAGCAAAGGACATCCATCCTAATACCAGTTTCGTCCGTCAAAGGTCATCTGGGCGATGCACGACGAAGAAAGGAAAAGAAATGACAATGTTAAAGCACGATGGATTAAATAGAAAACATTTTAAAGTAGAATGCGATAAAGAGGGTCATTCATTACTTCAGCCAAGAGGGGAAAATATTCTTCTGAAGATGGTTTTTTGGTTGGTCCTGGAGATCGGTTATTACGATAAATATCAGTTTAGATAGAAACGGTCATTTAAAAACGTTCAATGTTTTATATGCTGCAATCATAATCCAAATAACATTTTTCTGTGCTCGACATATATTGAAAATATTTTTCAACAGATACAGTAAATGTAATAAGAAAAGTTTTTCTTCGAACTATTTTCACTATGGAAAACACATCGCATCGTTATCAACATTCATGATTTTAACGCTCTGATAGGCTATGTGGATAATATTTCCTTCCAAGCAGGTAGCATTCAGAAGACAGCGGAATGCTCTCATTTTCCAAACGGGCTTGACGAGATGAACTCAAGACATTTCTCCTCCTCCCTCGCAGACCTCTTCCTCCCCGTCTCCTTCCCCCATCTACTCGACACGCCCCTTGATTTCCTTCGGGCCTACGACCTTGAATTACATGAGAATAATGGCAACTACACTGCTCCACCATCGGTAAAAATTTTATCTCCGCACATCCCGAATCCAGAAATTAACCGCAGTGTTTACCTGTTTGGCACCGATTGCAACATTTAGTTTCCCAATCCAAATAATTCGGTTGACTGCAACCCCCCATTCTTTCCCACTCGATGCTAATTTCTAATGCTTTTTACAATCCTTAAAGAATTTTTTACCCAGATCTGCCTTTTCCTTCTTTCGAATTTCACGTATTTTCCCGCACGTTTTCCTCGAGAGAATTTCTATTGTGTTCCAAGGAAATTCGGTATATCTCGACGTCTTCCGCCATTCCGTCTCCCCCATTCTATTCCACCCGTCGGTCAAATATGATCCAAAGGGCCTCCCTCTTCCTTCTCCTCTTCAACCCTTCCCTTTTAACCCTATTCGTGTACATTTGAAGAGCGTCATCGGCCACCAACAGCAGATTTTGAATGACTTCATTATCCACGGGTCTATCGTACTAGTGGTCCATTTCGTCCATTTATAGAGCGACACAATCCGCATGAATGTTTTTGCGTACCACTTTCTTACTTGTTGCCATATTTTGATATCTCTTCACCATCTACATCTACATAAGTACCCTGCGAGCCACCAAAAAGGTGTGTGGCAGGGGGTGTAGCACCATGAGGGAAGGGTAAGGGTTGAGGGGGTTGGGAGTTAGGTGAGGAAAGGTGGGGGGAACCTGTAGGAAAAAAATATATATATACATATATATATGTATATATACACACATACATATACATACATACATACACACATGTATACACATCCTCGCGAAGTCCCTAACCTGTACGTTAATACTTATTGTAATGAACTAAGTCCTGGGGAATTTCGACTACGAGCATTCTGTTCCCTTATCGTTCTTGGAAAAAATGACATTTTAAACCTGTCAGTCTTGCAGTCTATTTCTCTAGTCTTATATTCGTGATCCCTTCGACCGTAATACGTTGGGGTTCGTATTATATCCTTGATGTCATCGGAAAAGGGCCCATCTTTAAATGTTTTTAATAAGTTTAATCTATATTGGAAACGCCGCTGTGTAAGAGAATCCCAACCTAAACTGTCTAACAAAGTGGATACGCTGCTGACTTGGTCATAACAATGTTTGACAAATCTAGCCCCCCTCCGCTGAACTCGATCTAATTCCGAAACCAAATTTATGTTGTGAGGATCCCATATACTGGCAGCATACTCTAGGTGGGGCCTGACCAAGGCAAGGAAACATCGTTCTTTCACCTTTTCGTCGCATTTACCTAGCACTCTTTTCACAAATCCCAATTTTTTATTAGCACGACCGCATATTTCTCGTATGTGTTTTCCCCAGGACAGATCGTGAGTAATTGTTACACCCAAGTATTTAAAGGAATCTACCCTCGCGATTTTGGTTTGTTTCACTTTGTAACTATAAGGGAGGGAATTACTCTTTTCCCAAAAATGTATTACTACGCATTTTTTAAAATTCAATTCCAATTGCCATGTATCGCACCAATTTTGAATTGCATCTAGGTCGTTGGCTAACACGACTCTGTCTTCGTGACTTCGGATGTCCCCATAAATTACTACCATGAATGCTTTGTAGTCAAAATCAATCTGCGCTTAATATCGATTATCTTTCTTACGCTATTAAGAAGGCATAGTGCAAACTCCGCTTCCTTTATGCAGTCAAATTTGGATGATAATGCGATGAAAAATATTTTGTTTGCGGTTTTCGTGTTGACTATTCAACCACATTTTTATTCGCCCACTAACGCATTTGATGTGGAAAGCTATTGATTAGATTTTATTATTTATTGGTACAGGTTTTTTAATCCATTGCAAATTTAGTTCTTAAATAATTTTTCCGCCACCTAAATGTTAGATATATAGTATAACATGAGCATAACAAAATCCTAAATCGGAAAATCCTCTGAAGTAAAATTGAACAGTGCAGCGTCTTTTCGCTATATCATAAGTTGTCCTCTTACGCTTCATAGATATAATTAGACGCGTTCTTTTACATTTTCGTCACGGAGCTCTTCTGCCCAAACCATTCCCTTTCTCACTCATTCCCCTTCCCTGGTACGTACTCGACATTTATCTTCCCTCATCCGTGACGTACGCCACCCGCGCGCCCCTTCGCTTAAGTTTGCTCGCTCCCCGTCTGGTTCCCTTCACTCCTTCCCGCCCAGTTGGCCTCCCTCCCCACCTACGCGTATCCTAACATCAGCGCACGACTGGAGAGGCGGGACGGAGGGAAGGAGAGAGAGGGCGTGACGGAGAGCCAAAGGCTCGCAGAGTGGAGGGCACAGGAGGAAGAGCAAGCGAAAGCCGGCATCAGCGGAGGAGACTTTGGGCGATATGGGGCGAATTAAGGCATTAAACGCCAGGGAAAGAAGGGTAATGGGGGAAACTCTCTCCACTTGAGCAGGCGACACTCCTTTTCTTCCTCAAGCCAACATTTTAGAGGAGGAAAAAATAATCCATATTTCTTTCTCGATTTCATTTATTATGTACCTTTTTAAGGGGAACACACTGTTGATAAACACTCCGTGCAGTGTAAGCAGTTGAATGGGCCATGAATAACAATAGACATCAGCCACGTTCAACGCGCTCGAGTTCATGATAGTAAAATTATTAAGGCTATTTTTCACACTTAACTTAATGGGCAACAAATATGACATTTGCACTGGTCAGCATGCTTAATATTAACGAAGCAATATTGTGGAAATGTCGGAACCATTGTAGGTATATATTAAGTTAATTGCAAAATTGAACCGTTTTCTTATTTTATTATCATGAATGCCACACAATTTAACAAAGTGACACCTAAGGTCACTCTCCTATTATCAGTCTGTAGGCTGGTTTGATAGCAAGAGGGCATGGTCTGATTCTAGTTATACTGCCCTGAACAGAGAGAAATGGAAGGCTGCAGTACACCAATCTTTGGATCAAAATATTGACGGCGATGAATATGCACGCTTTCTGTACGTCACCGCAGTGAATAAACAGGAAATCACTAAAAGCAGCAATTTTGCATGAACGCAGCAAAACCGCGGTGACCACCCACGGCATATATAATTAATTTATTCTTGATTGTTTTGGGTTTAACGGCTTGAAATTATTTGCACAGCGATTAAATTAAATACTTTTAAAATCATTAACCCATATAATCAAATAAAAAATCTCATTGTAACGTAGAGATGATTCTAGAGAGCATCCGCTTTTCAAAAGAAATGGAATCCAGGAGAACGAAGACACAAAAAGTTGTAATTTCAATTCCATTTCTGCAGTTCCTGATAAGTTCTTTTATTATGAATAATTAAACAAAAATTTTCCTCGAAATGTTGCATAAAAAGCGGACTTTCAAGATACATGAAATTATGTCTGGCAATATCGCATGCAAAGATCATGTCCAGCTAACAGAGCCTCGCACACACACACAATAAACACGCACTCCAATTAAATTAGGAATATAAATTTGAGTATAGAATAGAAAACCACAGAAAAAAATAATAACGAGCGCTATCAATTCGATTCGCGGGCAACAAATCATATCCCTCATCAACACGGCGGGAACACAAACTATCAACAACTCATATTTCCAGTGAAAATTATAAATCGATCAAGAGAACTACCTATAAGCAGTCAAACGTTAAAATGAGGTAATAAAACCCAACGTGTATAAGAAATTAATTTATGGACACATACTTTCAAAACTTGCTAATATTTCAGCTTTTTACGTAATTCTGAATGGAAAACCAATAGGTATTTTGAAGATCGGTAAAGGTCAGATCACCTAAGGATCAACACTGAAGAGTATCCCAGCCGGGAGACGAATAAATTCTGATACAAGATGCACGTAGCAAGATTATTGGAAGAAAATAATAGCACATCAAATGCCAAAACAGGAGGGCATGATTAACGAAAGTAAAACACTTCCCGTATTTAAAAGGTATCCCAGATGAATAAAGGATAATAGTCTAGACAAAAGGCGACTGCGAGAGCAAAAAAGCATTTTCGAAAGGGATTTGACAGTAAAGACATTTATCGGAAATAAAAGGTGTGGACCACCTTTTTTTGTTGGAAAAGGTGTGGACCCCAAGATTTTGTTTGTAAGATTTTGCAATATTACAAAACCTATGTCAATGGGGATATAATATAAAGATAGTAGGTTGCATTATGGAGTGGAAAGCACCAATGAAAAAAGTGTGACACATATGAATATGAACAAGTGGAGCTTACATTACGTTTCACTGCCACCTAAAAGTTACTTCAAAGTTTATTAAAGAATATTACAAACGGTGAGAAAATTGATGACGGAAATATTAAGTTGCTAGAGTTGAGAAAAGGAAGAGCATTACCAGAAGAAGGCCAGAAGCTGGATAAAGTAAATAAGAAATCTAGACGGTAGGTTAGGTGTACTTCTTAGTAGGTTAAAAATACATAAAAATACCAGAAAACCATTAAAATAATATTTAATAACCATTAAATAATATTTAACCTAACTATTTAACTAATTAATTTCAATTCCATTTCACTTCACAGTAACCTAAGATCGGTTAGATAGGTGATGGTGGAGTTAACTCAATACTAAGCCTGATGGCGTATGAAAATCATAGGGTTGGGGTGCCAGATCCTTTTCCTGTGCCGGGTATGGTTTCCCTGGAAGACCCGGTACTCAAAAAATCACACAACTTGGATGAAGCTAAGTGATCAGAGGCATCAATGGGAATCGAACTCAGGCCCTCCTGTCAATACTTCAAAGTTCTACCCATGGAATACCAAGTCCCCATCAGATTGGAATATTGAACGGTAAACGATGTTGACATTATACGGAATTATTGTAAGTCTGCATTAAAACATGGAATACTGTTTACTTCCCCCCTAAACCGCCCGCAGCACCCGTACACACGTAAATATACTCGAGAGCATGTGTGCGAGCGTTTTGGATTTTAAAAGCACAGACTGCTGAGTAACGGAGTACAATTTAGCACCCAATATTGCGTACATAGGAGACCAAGAGGAGTCCAGAAGTGGAAGGGTTGCGGGACCCCGTGGAATTAAAAAACCCCTTGGGGGAACAGGTGAAGATGGGAGCGAGAGTGTGTATAAAAGATTGGGATTCACACGAGATCGGGCGGCGGTGGGGGGTATCACGGGCGGTGGCGTAGGGATGGGGGAGATGGGGGTAGGGCCGGCCTCCTAACTTCCCGCCTCTACGCCTTTCTCCTCCGCCTCGCCGCGGAGGGGTCACGCCACGGCGCGAGTGGCGAGCCGAGTGCCCGCCCGCTCTCCATCACTCAGGTCCTGCCGAGGGAGCAAAATTTCCTCCTCTCTCCCACTCCACCGCACTTGACGATAACGGCAAGAGAGGATGAGAAACGGAGGTTCTATCCCCGTTATGGCAGCTGTTCCTTTCATTCCCCTTTATTTTTTCTGTCAGGATTCCACAGAATGGCGTATCGATTTAGAGAAAAAAAACTATAAAGTACTCCAATAAAATCGATTGAAAATAAATCACTCATCTTTGGTCGAATCCCCCTTAGCTTCTTCACAAAATCTATACAAAACTCAGAGATAAATTTATGAATATGGAGTTGCGAAGTTAAAAAAGAAAGTAAGGTGTGATCGTCCACATCGCATGGGCCTCGTGAGGGACGGGGACGTTTCAGACTCGACCAGGATCAAGTATCCATCGAGGTAGTCAATTCGCAATGCACGTGTACGTTCGCTAATCGTGAGGTTGCCTACTTTCCGGGGGCCGTGCAGCATTTCATTTCCCAGGGAGCAGCCACGAGCAGTTCTAGAGCAGAGGTGGGATTTTGGTCAGCGTGATACTCACCTGAAATGAGATAAAAACATGAATGTTAATATTTTGCATATAGAAAATGGAAAAATTGATCTTTGATGACAAGAAAAAATACTTTGTCAATTGGTTAAATCTTCAATCCCTAAATTCACACATATATATATATACATACATATATATATATATATATATATATATATATATATATATATATATATTTAAATTTTAAAACATTGACATAGAAAAAAACATTTCGGTCGATTAAGATGGAAGATTTTAATGTGTACAATATGTTGTTATGATTTGGCGTTTTTTCCAAGAGCATGTAGAGTACTATATGTACAGGGTGCCTTCCGAAAGTGATGCAATTATTATTTTTATAAGTAACTTATTGAACATATATATATGTATAAATATCTGCTCAATAAATTACTTTATATAAACATAAAGAAATGACACACAGGGACACTCACTTCGACGGCGATGGGCGGGCCATCGAAATGCATACTGTGGGTGCCCATTCTTTATATTTCTGTGTGTTGAATATTTTGTATCTGTGTATATATTGATCTACTCAAATCCGCCTTCCCCAGCTCTCCTGTGTTCGTCTTTTATGTGTTTTTCTATCCCCTTTCCTTATATCTATTTCTATTTGTGAATGAATATATATATAATATAATAGCATGAAATCAATGTCGAATATGAAAAAAATGGAATCATACTCAAGGCAATTTAAAGGGGTTTTTTAAAAATTTTTAAACGACTTCTCAAACAAACTCTCACAACAGAAGAAGGGCATTTACCAAATACAATTTACATCTAAATAGTTAAGCACGAAATCACCATGATTTTTTTCTCCATAAATTCATTTCTCTTATCTCATCATTATGAATATCTTCCCAAAATGTTACTGCATTGGAACCAGGAAAAATATATAATATACAAATTCTTACGAACTTCAATCAGGAATCAATCATAGATTAACACACACACACACACACATTTAACGTCTACAGACAGGGTAGATAACCTCGCATGGCCATGTATGAAGAAGATCATGAAATAAATTCAACGGGATAAAATGCAATCGGTATACGAGTACATTCAACCTCCAACTAAACCAAAGGAGGTCGACGTTTCTAAGCGGGAGAAACAAACAGGGATTGCATGGACCCCGAAGGAGGACGAAGAATCATTGCTGCAAACCGAGATTCGAATCTTATATCGAGAGGGAACGCACAAAAGGAATGCCAACGCAGCGGATAGGTGACCGGGGGGGGGCAGGAATTGGACTCCACCGACCCCACTTTCCCCCTCCCAGAAGCAGCGCCCTTCGGAAAAGAGCCCCCAAAGGGGGAAAATCCTATCTCCCCCGGGAACGCCCCCCCAACACACAACCGTTCACCCTCGAACTAAAACCCAGCCCCCAAGATGCATTGCGTTCACAGGAGGGACCTCTCGCCCTTCTCCGCGTTCAAACCCTACATCTGCGGTAGTCTGAAACACACCCGAACAAGAGGGTGGGCACCCCCCGGCGGAGGAAAAGCGAGGCGCGGAGGGGGTCTAAGGGGCACGTAATCTCCCACCCCCCTTAAATTGCTTTGTGTGCACACTTCTTTATGAGTAAAAGAGTTTCTTCAAAAATAAGCAAGGTGGAATATTATTTGGTATTAAGGGTGCTACAGGCGAATTAAATGTGTGGATCTATGACACTTAGATAATAAACCACTTTTTTAAAATCCATACTTTTGACTGAAGTGCCTATTATTTATATTTATACAATATACTATAGTATCATTTACACAAATAATACTCTAGAGTGCTTTATGTATATTTATTTGCTGGAAGCCAAATGCAGGAAGGGAGAAGGTGAGACGTTAGGGACCGGAAGCGTTCATAAGTGAAAAACAACTGAATGAAGCAGGGCGAGGTCAAGTCGGTAAAGGGAGAGCAGAACTGAAAGCTGAACGGTTAAAGAGGGATAAAGGATTCGAAGAAACAGAGTAGCTATATAATGGCTCTACCTATTGCGTAACCAGTAAGAATACCTTGATGTACGACGTACGCTAGTAAGAAATGAGTCAATGGTTTTGAAGGTGTTCGTTGAAACCAGTTGAGATATTGCGATAAATTTGTGGAATACATATTAAAATGTGGTATGTTTTTCAAAGTACTGCTAAGGTTTAGAATAAATGATTTAACAGGCCTTTGAAAATAAGAAAACTGATATCCTGGAAGAAACCACCGTGAGCACAAGATTCCCTAACGTCCATCCTCTCTCTCTCGGATACTTCGCTCCAGAGAACATACTGATGAAGGAGCATCAGGAGGAGACCATCAGAACTTTTCCTCCCGCGGGGAAACGCGCGAATGGACGGGCGTACCAGTGACGACCCTCGATTCCCTCTGCATATGTCAGCCACGCAGGCATCACGGGATTGATTTCGCTAAGATTTAACGACATTCGTTGAAGATATTATCCAGTTGTTTGCGGCTGACCTTCTTGGAGCAGCCTCGAGATCATTCAGGGGGACAAAGTGATTCGACGGGCTTCATATTGCTCAGGGCCTAGTTCGAATCAGTCTTTTCATTTCCAGTTATTCCGAAATGCCCAGGGGTCACGGTTTTCGAGGGATAGCTATCACTTTCGGGGCGGCTAGTCATTCACGAATACCACTAAGTTAAAGTAAAGGGCTAATAAACCCTCCAAGAAATTCCGTCTACTGACGTTCAGTGTTTGGAAATCCGAATTCACCTCGCCTTTCTCTAGAGCACGTTATCCCTCGCGGTAAGAAAATGAGGAACGGAGGTTTATTGTGCGAAACCGAAATCCTAGGTTTTCTTTAGAAAATTACGAAAACGAATACTTTGTAATTCCCCCGCGCGAGAATGTAGAGAATATGGATGACATATATTTAATCTGCAACGGCGAGGCAAGTGCCGGCCTTAATATTTCATCAAGAAATGTAATAGGGATGAGAGGCACTGATGGATTTCCTCGCCCACCCTCATCTCCACTTCTCTCTGTGGTAAATTGGTGCGTGCCATAAATTAAAGTCTTTCGCCTAGATCGCATTACGTACTTCATTAACTGCGCGCGAAGCATTGCTTGTTATTTTTCGTTCCTGGGAACATGCGGCTGCAGCGCACGAAGAGAAGACCCAAGAGACGAGGAGCGGTTGCTCATTTCAACTCGAGCCAAAAATAACCGCGCACCCACGGCGAAAGATGACACAAAAGCAGAGTTAAAATGACGAATCACTCATTTTGGGCCGTAACCTTAGAGAAGGAGTTAGGCTTCTTATGGAAATATAACAAACTCTAACACGAACGAAAGTCCTGATATCGCAGACATTAACATCCTTATTACCCATTATTTGTTAAATATTATTCTTACTATCATTAAGCGCAAATATGGGTAATCATTGATAAATTAGATCCAAAAATGGGAGATCACAAAAATGGTGGGCGAAATAATTGGCTAATATTTTGCAGCTTGCTCGAGTTGCACATACGCAACACACGAAATTATCGCTCAGATTTCGGGAACTGACTTGAGAACGAATTAAGACGCTGAAATTTGAGTCGTCATCCCATCGACGGACTTTAATATAATTATCTGAATTTAGTATATCTTTAAAAAATGATAACTGCTGTAAAAAGGATTTGTTATTTTACTTACTTGACATTCAATTATTTAATAATGCTCCAATATGTTTACCTCAACATGGAATAATGGAAAATAATCATTATTTGAATGTTATACAACTACAATTGTACCGTGAAAGTCGCCGCTAGAGTGTTAGGCATTAAGTGATTCATCATCAGGAAATTAACATTAAATTTAAATGTTAGTTATGTTTTAGTTGCTAATGTAGATGGTAAAATAATGTAAAACTGTAACTTTAAAAGATGAAAGTACGTAATTTACACATCCAGTAGACAATGAATGACTCGTTTTAAGCTTAAAATATCATATACGCCACTTAAAGAGATTACAGCAACAAAAAATAATAATTACATTTTTAAATATATTGAAACCCAAGCTACAAAGTTCTGATCTATAAGAATTAGAAAGAGATTGAATTTAAACCACCTTTTCTGGATGTCATCTCTTTCATCTTATTTTTTTCCTTTCTGTAACCGTTGTATGACGGATTAAGTAATTCATCCTCACAAAAAATTAGTTGGTACCAATTTGTTTGAAAGATCTAACCAGCTAATTTAGCTTTCCAACACTAAGTTATTTACACCCTGGGTCCTGTGATAATAAATTGATGCTGCTACGGTTGTCATAACATCGTTTTACCGATTCAATTCCCTTTTGCTGAACACAAACCCATTCGGTCATCAAGGCTATTTCGCGAGGATCCAGGGCACATTTGGACAAGATTTTTAAGTACCGGCAATGTACGCCAAGGAGTGACGGCCGATGAAAGGGAGCCTAGCGGAGTGCCTGCCTCCCGCTCGCGGCCTGCACAAAAGCTGTCGACGGAGTCGCGCGAAGTTAATCGCCCCGCCTCCTCAACCCACATCTTCCCGCACCGCGGGAAACTTATTGCGTGTCAACCCTGGGAAAAGATCCCTTGCTTGAATAATAATTAACTTCCTTTAAGACTGTCCGCCCAAAAGGAGGAAAATCGTCTTTCCTCCTCTCGAAGCTCCCCGTCGACCTTCCGCCCCCAACCCACGGCGCGAAGGCGGCGGAAGAGAAAGAGAGGACTTTTCCCTTCCGAGGGGAAACGACGGTCCTCTAAGTCTTATTGCATAATTAATCAAACCTAATGAGGGGAGAAGATAACTAAAAATTCAAGCCACTGTATTGCATTGCAACCATGCAAATGAAGGGTTAATTGCCCTCCCCTCTCCAGCCTTATTATTACCATCCCTCCTCACTCCCCCCCCGTGCTTTCATTGCCTTTCCTTCTCCCTCCATTCCCTCCGACATCCTTCCTCTATTCCCTCGGCTTCTGGCAAAAATCCGAAGGAGCGGCAGGAGAAGAGGGTGCAGCAGAGATGTTGAAATGCAATACTGTGAGGCAGAGTGGAGATTGTTGTTTGAGATAGAGAGAAAGAAGAAGTGATGCCCCCTGCCACAAAACAGCCGCTAGAGTATGTGGCAGAGGATGAATTCATCACAGGCAAGGCAAAATTCAGCAATAAATGCAACTTATGCTATGTAAGTTACTATTAGATATGTGAAACAAATCTAACGATGCATATAAGTTTAACAACTCTTTCCATGAACTATGGAATCTTAGTCTACAATTGTTCTTTTCGTATAGCTGATCGTATATTTTCGCGGCGACTGGACGATTCAGGTGGTCCTCGGGATTGGGTGTGCATGGGTCATTTATAGGTTTAAGGTTTCTTCGTGTGTTGTAGTGAGCGTCTTCGGAAGTGAAATGAATTAATACTCCGGGATGCATCACTTCACTTCGCTCCTGAAGTGTATATGACCTCGATCCAGTTGTAGTTTAAAGCTGTTTGGGTACTAAATCGTTGGATTAACTGAAAACCTACCTCTACTGGTAGTCTGGTGGCAACGGTAATCAAGGGCTACCCTTCTGTTTTGCATTAAGGTGTGGGGGCAGCGGCGAATGCGCCTTCGAAAGTCTGTGTTTCTCCGAATGTCGGCGCAAAGGGCAGCCTAGTGCAGTTGCACACTCAACTCTTTACAACGGCATAGCGAGTGACCGACTGTATCCACAGGATCCCTATCCACATTGCACGGCTAGAATGTACTCCAGAGGGTGATTTCACTCCAGACATGAATTAACACAATTATTACTTAAATATTAGGGACCAATTTTTATGTTAAATAATTAAAATGGTACTTTATTTAAACCTGGCATGACCTAAGCCATTTAAATGTAAAACATTCCCGTACGCATGCTGGACCAGATAACCTACTGGCAAGGAGAATGATTAAAGAAAGCGTAGATAAAATACGGACCACTAAAAGGCTTCGAGAAGTAAAAAATTATTCATTTTTCATTGTTTAGCGTCACTATTAGTTGTTATAATCGTTCGCGAGGAAACATCTGTAAGTATACAGTTGATTTTTCGAATTCTGTTTTAATTCTTCCTTCTACCGGAAACGACGGGGCTGTAAAGAGACTGACGGCAAAGAGAATCTCAGGGGACTGAAAAGACGGCGGGAGCGGAGAAGAGATGACCTCAGAGAAGAAATTTAGACTTCGTCCTTGAATGTCCCCTTGGTCCCTTTTTGAACCGCGACTGGGTTGCATATTTCAAAAGACTTGCTCGTATTCTTCAAGGGTTAAAAACGGAAGAAACGTTCCGAAAGACATGTTACACTGGCATTATGTAGAATAATATGGATTACTATATAGGTGACTAGTTTCGTGTTGAAAGAGGATAAGAGTAGATGATTGTTAATTGTGACAGATGTAAAATTTTCAAATCTTGTAGCCAAATTGCCACGTATCAGGAAAGAACTGTAATATCAGCACTCAGTTATAGTTTTGCCACAGCTGGTTGAATTAAATGAGTTTCTTAAAAGATTTTTAGGCTTCCGCCTCCAATTACTATGGCTGATTTCGAGTTTCTGCCTCAACCACTTTTTTCGGTCTGATTCTTCTTTCTGGAATGAATTGTTTTGCCAGGTAGAGACAAGCCCCCTGCCTTTTGGAGGCTTTTTTGGTGGCTTTCAGGGTATTTATGTAGATGCAGATGAAGCCATTTACATACAAGGTAGTAGAGTCCTTCACACGACCTCTGTCATCGACATCATCGCAATTAATTAAACTATTAAATTGACGAAACTCATAGAAATTAAGGAATGGTTTGTTAATTTTATCAGTAAGTTGAGGTGATAAGTTGAGGAAGGTAGAGGTCATTTATGTAACTTTAACTCGACCGACGAAAATTCATGAAACGATCAATTAAGCTCCCGGAAATGATTCAAGCGAGCAATCCTCCGATCAGCCGGCGACCCAAAAACTCTCCTCGGCAGTCCTGTGACATGACAGCAACACTTTTCACACGAACAGACGTGTTTACCTGAGATATAATCGACATACGATATCAGATACTTAAATCAGGCTCTTTCAATTATAATGGACGATTTTTGAAAATGTTATTTGGGTTTCCGAAACATGCAAATTGACCTTCACTGTGCCCCAAATTTCTTCCTTGAAAGTTCCGTTTAAACTTCTCTGGAAAGTACTTTTCACTGCCCGCTTGCTTGCTTCACCCAAGCTCTTCCTCAAATGTATCCGTCACAGACAGTGAACTTTCCTCGCAGGAGTGAGATACCCTTGACTTGTGGATGGGCAATTACTGATTTCTCTGGGAGGAATGTTTTTCAATGTATCTACTGTTTGACTAGCATACCTGAACTTAGAAATGCTAATCACCTTTGCACTTACTGAGCGATACAATCATTTATTCATTTTCTTAATGGTTTGACCTTAATATTTAGAGATTTCTGTGAAGAGTATGATACGCCACAAATTCAGAGATAACAAGTATCTTTAATATACTACGTATTTTCATGGTTCCACAGTTAAAAAATTCAATAAAACATTGAAGTGGTAACGCTTGCCCCATGACAACGATCAGAATGAAGTATATTTTTAAACAAGATGCAAAATTAAAAGGAATTTAAGAGGAGGTTTACGTGCATGATATTTTTAAGACACGGGAAGTAATACACCTAAGAAGTTATTTGATTTAGGATACTCTTGCATTGAAATTAAGAATTGTGCACCTCAAGACGTGTTCATCTCATAGGTTGTATTTTAAAATGTTAAGGAGGATTTCAAAAGTCACTTTCCCCTCCAGTATTCTATCTCTCCAATCCTGACAAGGAGTGGTACCCGTAGACTTGAAAACTCAAAAATCGAAGCCTGTTCCGAAGATTTACACAAAATTGTCTTATCGGCATTTATTCTTAAACATTTCGTTGTTGGGCGGAAAGATTATTATCAAGATATGAGATTAACCAACTTGTCAAAGTAGGCATTATTGGACGAATTCAAGGACTATGCAATACTGAACTTCAAAGACCGGACTAATGCAACATTATATATCTTTAAACCATACCTCATCATAAACTTCTTTTTAAGACTGCACGTTTATTAATTTTCCAACCACCTTCATTTAATCCAAAAGGTCTATTAAATTCTTCTCTCAACATCGCCTGTAACCAACATTTCTCCCCTTGAACATGCCATCGTCTTAACATTTCATCGCCATTTAATATCAACTTTTTACCAAACCTCTTCTATCTTCCCTTTCTATATCTATATCTTCCTAATTTGTATTCTCTATTTTTGGGAACTTTAAAAAATACCCTGCTCGTTTGAAAAAAATAACAGTAATTAAAAGATGACAAATGTTACGATTATTGAATGTCGATGGTGTTAAAGTCAGTTTCTTCCTCCGCATATAACTTGGGACCATCCTAGTTAAACTATTTTGAGTGAAGAGAGTGAAACGGTGGGAGAGGCAGTTATTTGAAAGCAACGAAACCCACATCTCCGTCCTCAATTTACGTGCGAGAGCGAAGTAGGGCGTGAAGGGAGGCGAGGGTTTGCAGGGGGATGGAGGGGTGGATGGAGGGAGTGCCCTCAGGAAAGGAAAGGCTCCCCCTCCCCCATCCAACCCTTGGGACCCCCAGGGGCCTATGCCCTCCCCCCCTCCTCGCCCTTAAAGCCTTCCAACTCCACAGAAAGCGGCCATTCATTTCCTCCCCCGACCGACCTCATCCCTTAAAACCCTTTCGGTCGGCGCCACCCCACCCCCCTCTTCCGACATACACACCCACTCACGCGCGGCTCCATCTCCCCTACACCAGGTTTTAAATACATGCCCCCTGGACAGCCCCCTCTCTCCCTCCCTCATTCATTCCCACTCCAATACTTTCGTCCCAATTTATCTACGTCCCTAAGGAACCCTGAGGGAAAAAAAGGAGTCCCTCCTGGAATACAACCTGACCCTGGACCCTGTTTCTGCCGCGGCGAGGTCCACTGCCCGGGAGCCCTTTCCCATCCCGTTGCCCTCCCGTGTCTCTCCTCTCCTCATAAAACGCCCCTCCAAATCGCCAGGCCTCTCCGAGGACAGTGTCAAGCGCCTTTGGATATAAAGCTGTCGCGTTATCCATGTTAAATGAATCATAGAGAAAATTGGATAATAGCGAAATAATGGGGGACATACAATTTCTGTGGAAGGACATACAGTTTTGGTGGAAGTAAGGAGGAGTAATGAGTCATTTGAAAGTATCATTATGAAGCTTACGAAACGAATATTTATAACAATCACAATGGTTTAAGATGCACATTTAAAACATACCTCAGCATTCCTAGTAAAAATAAATTAAATTATGTCGTTCTTATCCTTTTTCTCAAACGTTAGATGGAGAACGTTGACATTAAGATAAAAGTTAGTGTGGAAGTGATTTTAGGGGGACGAGAATCGATCGACGTTAATCAACATAAACCAAAAGAGGAGACAAAGACACACAGTAATTCGAGTGTGTGCACAGTAATTAACGTTAAACATTCCTGCTGTCATGTATTGAACATTAAGAATTGTGAATAAACAGGGGAGTGCTTTACCTATCAGGCCGCATCAACATCTTTCCAGGAACAAGCGTGTCACTAAGGAATACAGAAATGAGAAAAACGTCGCCGGCAATAAAGTGAAATTCATATTAATTCGCATTTCGCAGTTTCGCAGAAAAGTTCAGATTATTTTGGAGAATTTCAGAAACAAAATTAAAAGTGTCTTCCTAAACGAAAACGAAATCAAAATAAAAGGCGAACGGCGAATAAATGGCGAATAATCAACTCTTGACGATTGCCCGGAAGGCATTCGTAAAAACAAGCTGGAGCTGTGAAAATACGTTAGGACCCCAAAAGGTGAACTCCAAATTCCAAAAAGTTAAAGTTGAAATTCCAAAAGTTAATAAGAGGAGACCCATGAATTAAACGAAGATCATATGTTTAACTTCAATGAAAATATGAATGTCTTTCCATTGAAGTGAAGTTTTTAAAAGTGAGTGGATTTATTATAGTTTATGATGCAGACCAGTGACGTTATAACAACCGTCTCAAATAGAGTCTATTTTCAACAAATAGATCTTAAATGTCAAAAGCAAATGGAACATATGTACTAATTCATCCACGACAACCATTACATAAAAATAAAAGATTGCATATACCGATAATTATTATATACATTTTATATAATTTTTCTGCCAGATATCCTAATGTTTGTGTGGATGTGTGATCATTTTTTTAATTCAATCAGTCACAGCTAATCCAAACTGCTGTCAAAATTTTTACCATGGTTTGAATTATTGGACATACAAATTAGCGATAAATATTTAAGAAATGAATAATTTTGATGCTGAATGGCTAATGGGAGAGAATAGACGAACGTTTAAAATTTCGAGTACCATTTCTGCTTAACTCGCAAACGGTCTCACGTATTCTTGAACTATCCGTTCAAAGTGCTTTTCATCTTTTCCTTAAGGTACACGTTGTCGTCGGGAGTGCATCACCACTATCCACACAGCCAAGGGGGACTTGCAGGATGACAAATAGATGAAAGTGGTTGAGCACAGTATGTCCTAGTAGGCCATATTAGCATCGTGCATATGAAGTTCAATACGTTAATCATGCGACGAGAAACATTCGTAATGTACGAACTTCGCGCGTGAGCCACGTTCGTTTTCATTTCGATGGAAATCACGGCTGCAGTCAGTCGGTTCATTTCGTCGGCACAATAGGGATAACGCCGCCCCGCGACCGCATTCCACCGCACCCGGTCGGTCGGCCGCGTGTACGAGCGTATCGAGCGGCGTCATGACCGAGGGGGAAATCCCCCGGGAGTGCACACAGCGGGCCCTCCTCATGCTCGGGAAGGAGGCCTCCTTTCAACTTGAGGTCATGAGATTTACACTGGAGACAATGAATTTAGCGAGGCGTTTCCTAAATAATTTAAACCTTCCTTTTTGTGAGACTAATGGATTTTTCGGGTTTGTACTCCCTAGCAAATGTTTCCTTTTCCTGTTTTAACTCTTGGATTTCATTGTGGCCGAAAAGGAGAGTGGCAGGGAGGGGCGGAGTTCAACTTTCATCCGCCGTGGCTTCTTTCCCTTTCGCGCCCCCCCCTTCTCCTTCGCGCCCGACCCCTCAAGCGAAAACCTTTCCTCCGTCGCCAGATTTGTCTCTCGGACGCCAAATCTAGTTCATTCTAAGCTTTCCTAACAAAATGAACCCTCCCACCTCACCCCCTCGGTAACCATTCATCTTCTTAAGTCCCCTTTTCCCTCTCTTTTGTGGATGTTCCTCATGCGAACACCAGCGCCCTCATTTTCCGACGCTTACAAAAACACATTCATTTAACTCGTCTTTTACGTATTTACTTTAAAGCTTCTCTCAGATAAAAAAATGAAACATTGAAACTATGAACAGGAATTGCTTTGCTAAATCTTAAACGATCAAGGATACTCGTATAATAAAATACGACCTTGAATAGCCAGAACAGTAATGTTAAAGAATTTCCTGATTGTTTTGTACAATTTTAAGTTATAGTCTATGTCTACATAATATCCCGAAAGCCATCGTAAAGGAATATGGCGGGGTTATGCACAATCATAACATCTCTACGCATATATTAGTTCGATCATGGACACAAACAAAGTTAATCACACCAAAGAAGCTAGATACATGTAAAAACATTCAGCAACAACGGCAATATTTACATCATTCAAGAAGAATATCATAAGAACGGGTCTCATGAAGAAGGATGCAGGATACCGACAAAATATATACATTACTAATGCCAATTATCCCCTTTGCGCCTGAGTTCCTATATATTTTGACCTCTAATTGTACGAGAAAAAAACAGAATTTTAAAACTATCACTTCTACCATCTATCTCTTTAATTTTGCGAACATGATCTGATCTATCATAATAAATCGGGGCCATTACTATGCCTTTAACATCCTTGAATCTTATGAGTAAAGCGCCTTAACTGCACACAGTAAATTTAACCTGTACTTCAACCCCCGGTTAACTAGAGGCTCTGGTTTTAATTCTTCCGATAGTGTAGTGACAACATGCAACAAATGAAAACATACATTTCACTTGGTACAATGATCAGAATAATATACCGGTCAGTCAGGACTTGGAATTTTAGAAAGATACAGGACAACTGAATTTTCCTGCGGGACAGAGGGCACCGAATTATATAGGTAGATTCGTTCACAGGGACAAAATGCGAAATAGATGAGCACTGTAAAGGCTTCCACGGAGAGTAGTGATTAAATATGCAAATCCTCCTGGATTTCTTCCGCGTGGCTCCATTTTCTAGGACGACAGCTCCTCCAGGTTTGAATTCGGTGTCTTCAATTCTTGCCGGCACACATTTTTATAAAAAAACAAATCTAAGAGCCTGATTAAATTTAACTAGTAGATCAACAATAACATGAAGATTTAATACATTAGTCAAATTCAGCAATCATAACATGAATCATATGTGTTCATGTGCACGAGTGTGTTTTTTGTGCTAGCGAATTTTCAAGTGAAAATATTAACTAATAATATTACAAGTAACACTGGTTCCACAGCACTTCCCACAATGCACCCTTGCAGAAACTTGCAGAGTATTGCGTAAATGAAGATGCCTGGTATTTCTTCGGTTTCTTTTAATTTCATTTTATCCATCCTCCGACACAGTACGAGTATCTCAAAGTTCTCTCGTCTACGTCTGTCATTTAAGTAAACGATTAAGTTTCCGAGTCATCTATATGTACAGGGTAACTTGCAAACCACCGCTATGGTTTGTAACGAGGGACGGGGGTAGTCATGGAAATCCACACCCCATTTCCAGGTCCTCAAAAATATTATTGGTTAAGAGAGCGGTATGTATTTCATCGGAAGTTTCAGGTTTTCTATGGTGTCCAAAAGATGGGTATACAAGGGCATAATGGTACTCTTCTTAAGGATAATTAGGCCCTTATATTTGGACAGATAATTCTTACCGCTAAGAGAAAAAGTGGCTAAACATAATGACAACTCACATTAATTTAAAACTATTTTGCTTCAGTTAGATTTCAGGCATATATTTACAAATTATTTTTTTGCTTACATATGACAATGCCTCAAGATACGTCACCATTGCTCGGATTTCCGGCACATTGGTCACAGATGGTACGACTAAAATACTGGAGAGAGGGGTGCATTGCGTGGGCATGAGGCATATCTTCCCGGTCTCAAATTCGCCCTTGAATCCTCAAAACCCTCCCCTTCCTCCTTCCTAATTCTTACCCAGCTCAGCTCTTTCAAGCCATTTTTTCCCTTCACCTTCGTCAGCCGCCCTCCCGATAAGCCAGCACCGTTCCTTTCTTCCCTCTTGACTCCTTCCTCCCCCTACCAACTCCATCTGCTACCCTCGCCCCTCCTCTCCAAAGCCAACCCCCATCATTCTCTCCATCGACCCTCCCACGCACTCCCTCTCCCTCCTTCGCACTATATCACATTTTCATCCACGCCATTTACTCTTTCTTATATTTATCGTCAAATCCTGCACAACCTCGCATTATTTCAACATGCGTGCACGGACGCACATTTTTACCCCAGGATATCCCGCTGCACTATGACTGTATTTCATTTTCCCTCTCCCCACGTCGTAGGCAAAGGAGGGCACCGCTTCCCTCGTTTCTAGTTATAAGGCTGTGTGCTTTTACTGCAGGGCTTTCGGAGCTGAGAAACGGGTCCATCGTTGTCAAATTTATTATGCCCTGTTTCCATTGGCAAGGATCAGATCGATGTTTACGATAAGCTCCAACAACACTCGACGAGGCAGTTTGCCTTCTTGAGATCCTAGTTAATTTCCCGTTTTTGCGAACAATGGGCACCATATCACCCCGTAATAGAGTATTAGCAACGGTGATAATGGACACCCCTATCCATCAACCAGTCCCTTCCTGACACTTCCCATCCGGACTCTCCGTCCGTCACACGCACCCGTGTATTCCGAAGCGTTTTACGTTTGCAAATACGTCGTTCATCTCTCCAACCTGCTGCTATTTTATGCAACATATTATCTGATGCTATCCAATCCACTCCATCGAACACCTTGAAATCTACGACACAAAGCAATGCATCCAGATTTTCTTCAATGTTTCTCTCAAACGCAATTGTGCCCTCATTGATGCAAAGGCATCACACGTGCCCCTCCCACTCCTGAACTCAAATTGATCATCCCCTACGTTATCATTTTCCCAGCTCTCTATCCTCTTATTAATGATCCTGATAATCATTTTAGCTGCCTGCGGAATAAAATTTATTGTTCCGAAGTCCTCATTATCTTTACATTTTTAGAATGGAAATTGATTGGACGAACTCTTTCAACCAAATTTTCACTCATAAATGCTACAAATTAGTCCATGACAACTCTCACGTTTGCTCAACTCTTAGTTAAGTAGTTCCGAGTGAACCGTTAGAGGAATCTGTTATCCATACCCCACGGCCTTATTTGATATGATTTCCTTAATGCTCTTTCTATTTCGCCATCAAATAATGGCTGGGCCTAAGCTGTCATCTGCCGTGTCATATTCTCTATCAATGTCAGAGGTTTTTGGCCTGATGTTCTGACCATATCCGGTTCCTCCATACGTATATTCCTTTCATCTCTCTTGAATTTTTTCTGGTTCAAATAAGAATTTTGGCAGTACTCCCGCCTTCCTATGTAAACTTTTTAAATCTTCGCATTGCGCATTCCATAACGATTCTTTTGTCCGATTTGTTTCCCACCTCAGCTCATTAATCTATTGTTTTTACTTATTGCTACTTAACTCTGGGTTTACATTCAGCAATTCCCTTCTCTCGTATTTCTAATTATCTTGAACGCTATCCATGGATTACTCGCCCTTTGCCTATAATTTTGTTTGCGGTTTTTGAGATCCCTTTTCCGATATTCTGCTATTTTTTTTCATTGTCCACCTCACTTTCTTCACACTTGAGTCTCTCTGAAGTCTCCTAAAAATACTTTATTTTGGTTCCGGACCGTAGTTCCACATTCCATTTTTTGAATCGTAGTCCTTGTTTTATACTCTTAAATCAGAGGTTACATTTAATTACTATTTAACAATGATCTTAATTCGCACTAACTTCCGGGAAACTGCGAATTAATCACGCTGTTCCTCAATCTAATTATAATATAGTCTGAAATCTAGGAAACTTGAGCTCTATAGCCTCGTAAATTACCAAATTAAAAGAAAACTCTTACAGCCATGATAAGTTAGCACTACTCGTCCCGAAATGAAAATAAATTTGGTTGTGATGGTTTGTGGAAAAAGAAAGTCCACGAAAGTGACCAACCACAACCTCTTTGTATCTGTATATGGCGGAGAACTAACTATCCTGCAAACTACTACAGAAGGGTATTCTGGTTTAGAAGGTTGTCGTGGAAATTCTTTTCGCACAAAACATCACAATAAAATTTATTTTCATTTCGGAACGAGTGGTGCTAACTTATTATGACTATAGGAGTTTTCCATTAATTTGTTAATATAGTCTAACTGAAATCGCCCTTAATCCCGGTGCATCTGCTATGTTGCCCTTGCTTGGCATTGAAGGTAGGACGATAAATTGAGACGTAATGAAAAGATGAGAAAGAACATGAAATCTGGTGCTTTAGGCTACTTGATGACGTCACACTAGAGGGTTGTGAGGAGTAGAGATAGCAAAAAACGAAGACAATACGTACGCTGGATAAAGAGTAGTAGTAACGAGAAAGTTTCACACGCATTGGGAAAGGGGAGGAAATGCTACGTGGAATTCGAGGAAACAGGAGAGAGTGAAGGGGGAATTATTGAGAGGGGCGTGCTGAAAGGCGGGTTGGAAGAGAGAATGTCCGGACTATGGGAAGGGGAGGAGAATTCGCTTTCTGGAAATTGCGTGAAGAAGGATATAATGTGGGACAAACAAGAGGAAGTGCACTCCACACGTATTATGTTAGTATTAATTGTTAGGAGCAATCGAAAACGTACTTTTAACAGGTAGATTATCTTTGATGATGCTCATGATGGGCCTCTCGCGTGCGCGGTAATGGGGTTCCTTTACTGGCGTAGATCGGCAAATGGCCCCTTAATCGGCATTAAGTGGGACATAAAGGAGACGGATGGGTGTGGGAGGGGCCGGAGGAATAAGCAGAGGCATCAATCCACCTACGCATCCTTTCCCACCCCTTCACTCCCCCTCACCGACGCCCCTTCTGCGTGCCACGAGGGTTTAGGAGGAGGGGGGATAGACGAAGGTCGGCGCAGACCTCCAGGGGGATCCCTCGGCCGGGTGGGTCGGTGGGTGGGTCGGTGGGTGGGTCGCATCAATACGGATCCTGCGGCTGACCACCCTGGATCACTGCCCACGCCGGACCCGGGTCCACTTCAATCTCGCCGTCCTCCTCTAAACTAATGGGCGGTCTTTTCGGCAAACGCATGAAGGGGCCGGGAGGGAGAAGGCGGTCGGGGTCGCAAAATCGCCACTCGGACAACTGAGGTGGGACAAACGATCCCCGGAAACAAATCGCCTCACGGCTTTAAATGTCGTCTCTCTCCGCCCGGAGCGAATCCACCCTCCGCCGCCGTCGCCTCACTCGCCTGTTGACCGGGAGCCATCACGTCGTCAGTAATAAGCACCGCATTGAGTACCAGTTGGGAGTTTCTCTCCAACCAATCTTGGAGCAGTTGGAGTGGAGGAAAATGAGGTTCGTCGAAAATATAAGCGTGTTTTACTCGAAGAATTGCATAGAGATGTAATGGCATGGAGGTGTTATTTGGGATTGGTTTGGGAAAAATTGAAAGAGATGGTTGAGATTTTGGAACCCATCGCAGAATGCTTCAATTAGAGAAAGAAATTTAAAGGAAAACCCACATTATTTACAAAAAAAATTTCTAAGGTAAGAAAGTGAGCGTGTTGGGGAGAATTAGATGAGTTGGAAGGAGAACAACGCCTCTGCACGCAAAGCGAAAATGAATGAACGGGGCTTTGAGAATTGCACAAGGAACCTTGAGGTTATCCATGTAGCGAAGGAGGAGAACCAAAAACATGGTGAATTTATCAGGCCAGTCAGATTCCATCAACGTGAGAACCAAAAGTAAGAAGAAGATAACGAAGGTTCATAAAAGAAAGAAAAGGACTCGTCGAATCCTAAAAGGTGGAAAGGAATATATTAAAACAAGTAGACAGGTTCACTTGTGTAGGAAATGTTTTATACGAAGCTGGACAGAGAAGTTATGGCGTTAGAAGGTTTAAATTAAGAGATGAAGTTTTTGCAAATTTGAGTGAACTGATGGCATGAATATTGAGCATGCGTGTAAAAAAACAATTATAACTTTGATATGGACTATAGTTTAAGTAACAGGAACGTGACTGTTGAGTCATGAGAATAAGCTTTGATTGGAGGCTTTTGAACTGAGGTTGTAGATGGGAATAAGAAAAGTCAAACGGACGGAAAGGAAAAAATCGCAGAATTTCTCAGCATTGAAGGGAGGATGAAAGGCTGTCGGAGGAGATCCGAAGAAGGCGGGAGAAGGGAATGCAGCGGATCTCGCTGATTGGCAATGGAATGTTGAAGAGTGTCATATGGCGGGGAATATTTTGGGTAAGCAGAAGAGAGGACGATGGAAAGCTTACTGGACGAATTGAAGGGAGGCAGACAGTAAGCGGATTTGGAGAATGCCATAGACAATGGTCTTAAGTCGTTTTATGCCATGCAAGACGAAGTCTAGCCACTTTCTCCTTCGCGAAAGTACCTTGACCCTGAGACTACCCTTCATTATAAAATCTAAGCAGACAATCCATTAAAATTGTCGTTTCCGCAGTTAAAAACTCGTCCTGAATTTAGTATATATTTAGTATATTTCAGTACCCTGTAAGCCTCCGATGAAGTGTGCGGCAAGGGGCCAATACACACCAGACTGATTTTGACCCGAATGTTTTTCTCCCTAGCGCGTTCGGACGTTACTCTGATCCCTTATCGTTCGTGGGAAAAATTACATCTTAAATCCATCTTCTCTGCACTTAATCTCTCTCATTTCATTGAAATAATATCTCTTACCACAGTAGAATGGAGGTAATAATCCATTTTCAGCATCACTGCTAAAGAGACGTCCTTCTAATCAATACAAGAGATTTAATCTATAATTTTACTTTCGCTACGTGAGAGATTCCCAGATTAGCTGCTCTAATATTATGGATATGCTACTAAGTTTATCATAACAACGTTTTACAAATATATCTCCTCTATGCTGCCCGCAATTCAATTCGGCAATCAATCCAAATTCATGATGATTTCACATACTAGCAGCATATTTAAAAGGAGACCTCACCAGCGAAAGATAACATTTCTCCTTAACTTTTTCATCATATTTACCCTGTAATCTTCTAATAAATCCATATTTTGTAAGATAGTCTACATATTACCCGTATGTGTTTCACCCAGGAGAGAACATGAGTGAGGGTAACGCTTAAGTATTTAATCGAGTCAACCGATCGAATCAAATTAACCAATTATCCTCGATCGCTTGTGAGTTGGTCAAGGATCCCTGATCGAATTATCTCAGGAGTACTATTTTCCCTTATAAAAGCTTTAATAAGCCATGGAGGGAATTATTAGGAGCCCAAATTCACCAAGTTATAGTTTACCGTTAGAATGCGACCGCAAGGGGCTGCATTTCTGAATGATGCCGTAAATAGAAAATTTCCATAGTGCAAGGAATGGATCGCAGTCATCCGTCTGCCTGACCTACACTACCTCTGTTTGACACTCTCCCGGTCGAGAGTGACCTCTTCTCTTCATGTACACGAGTGCCGTCTCCGCAGGACTTCTTACTCCCGCTAATCTCCTCTCCCGAAAGGCGAGAGAGGCGCCCGCTGTCCGCGCCAGACGACGACCGCCCCGAGACGGCGGAAATAGGGTGAAGAGGTGCCTTCTCACGAGCTCCCTTTGAGACGAGGATACGGCGAGGGCTCACCCTCGGGAATCGTTTCCCTTCCATGCGGACCGCTTCCTCCGCCCAGTGCAGTGGAGGACCCTTCGGGCGCAGTGCGAGGTGACGATGGGTCGAGCAGGAGACAAACCTGGACGGAGACGATGCGGACGGGCGAGTTGAAAGCCAGGACTGAACCGCAAATTGCACACAAAATGAGACAAAACAAGTGGAACGTCCGACGATCTCGATGATATCCCACTGCGGTTGACGACTTTTAATATCGGTCTTTGCGAGGAACCCTTCGTCCCCGGCTCTTCCCTTTTCAACGCTTTTTTGTGATAGTATGAACGTTAATCCTGGCAGAGCGAACTTGTGAGATGATATTCTTACAGAATTTTTGTAAATTTTTTTTACGAATTTTAATTTTGTAAGATATGTTGTTAGACACTTTTGCATGTTCAGTGGTCCATAAATTACTCCTATTTTTTTGATGGAGAGTGGGTGAAACTCATAGGCGAGTTTAATATGGCCGTCTTCTCAACAGCTCTCAAGATATCCCGATGGTTCTTTTTTCAACACGAACGTCCAATCACTGTCTTCCAAACGATGTCTCGCTCACTCCTCCAGCCTAAGTCGGTACGGGGGACTTTGCGCAGGTCTAATGTCGCGAAGTGACCCAACCCCCTCTCCCACGTGTACCAAAAAATAAGACGGTTACTTAAAACAACACACGTGATCCCGTCGGGGGTCGCCGAGGAGGTCTTTTGAAAGGCAGAAAGAAAGGGTGTCGGGGGGAAGGGATCTCTCCTCTTTTGCGGGGAAAGGTTCGTGCCCGGAATGATAAATGGAATTGGATTCACGGTCCGAGCAACGTGAGAGGATGGATGGGAGCGCGAGAAGAAGGGCCCTGCGTCTTGGCTGGGACCGATGACCGGGCTCCAAAGCGACCCGAGAGGGCCTCTCGACTGGAATTAGCATCCGGGGCGCTGCCACCTCCATCTCGGTCGTCTTGCGTCATTTGTTTGCGCCGGCGGGTGAGTGAGGGGGGAGAAAGAGACCTCTATCGAAGCGACATCCCTCCGATCTCACATGAGTGCCGTCCAGAAATTCCATTTCCCCACCCAGTCTCAAGTTCTCCTCCGCATTCACTTATTTTCTTCACATTTGTATTATATTACGAGCGCACAGAAAATCGACTCCCTGGGGCTCTTAATTTCCTCTACAGATGTTACTTTTTTTATTATTACTTAGCTTCTATTAGTCCCATGTCGAGACGTCTCCGAGGAGCTCATACTGAAATAACAACGCATTCTCATAGTTTGCATACCTTTGCCAGTGGATCCCTGCAATTTTTATTAAACTCAAATATGTGTCCATCGACAATATTAAAGCGTATAGCGAGTAGCGACGTACTTACAAGAACTCCTGAAAACACTGAACCTATTTCATCCTCGAGAGAGTTGTTGCTTCGCGGCACTTAAATCCAGTTTTTGGATTGACACAATTTTTCAACACAAACAGGAAAACTACGCTGCAAATAGGAGGCAAGGATTCTATTCTCCAAGATGTTTGAGATCAAATACATGAAAATACAAAGTAGGAAGAGCAGCTGAATTACAAAGTGCTAACCAAACCAAAATACACATACTCACGCACACATACAAATATATAACATATATATAGACAGGGAAAGTAATTGGCCCCCCTACCCTAATGTGTGTATTTCACACACCGTCGGGCTTAGCACTGGGTGAAATCTACCATCACCGACCAAACCGACCTTCGGGTTGATTTGTGTTTATATATATGTATATATACATATATACATAGATACATACACATATACATAAACATTCAAACAGGATAATCCTTCAATGGCGAACAAATATTCGTTCACACGAAAATAGATATAAGGAAAAGGGATAGGAACACATACGAGCATAAAGTGCGAACACAGGAGAGGTGGGGAAGGAGAAATCGAGCAAATCACAAGTGCAAAAATATTTCCTTGACCGGACTTTAAAACCGGATCTTTCGACTTACCGATGAAAGCAATGGTGCCACCAAAAATGCGTGAGTCCCTATTTATGATTATATCTGTTTGGTTGTAGACAGAGGTTGGAGAAATTTGCGTTGACAATAGTTGAAGAGAAAAAATCATTCTAATTTTTTCTGGACATATTATGATCGATTGACGAAATTAAATTCTGAAAAATAATATGTTAAATTTGTTCATTCTTTCTTTTTCCAACGCGCTCTACCATCATTATTTCTTTTGAATTTAGAAGTATTTAATTTAGGATGAATATTAAGGTATACATCAGAGAACATTTAGTCAAAATAAATATTGAAATATCATTATTGCCCCGCAATCCTTCCCTCGAGCTCAGCCCTCGCCATCCCCCACTATGCCCCCCTCCCCTTTCCCCGCGCTCTCCCCGCCCCGTCGTTCCCCAACGGGAATCCTCCTGTGTCCCGATTAAACCTCCAAGGATCAGTCTCCACATTAAACTGTCCCCCGGGGCCTTCATGTTTGCACTAATATCGAAGGGTAAGGGAAGAAAAGAAAAAATCACCGAAGTCAATTTCTCAGGAGAGTGTTTAGACGGAGTGTTTGCTTATTTGTTGTCTTCTCGTGAGGAATTTGTCGAGGCGGTGAGATGGAGCCTCGGGGGAGTTGTGGGGAGAAATCGAGGAGGAGACCCCCCAAGCATTTCGGGACGGAGCCGAAAGAGAAGGCGGATCCAGGAAAGGGAGGTAAAGGGGAGAGGCGACCGGCAAGGAGGCAGAGAGAGAGGGAGACTACTCTCAAAGGTTGGGAGCCAATTCCCGAGTCCTCAAAGACTATCCCGACAGGGTACTTTTTGGATGACAGAACACCCAAAAAAAACACTCGTCACTTGTCGGGATTTCAAAAAAGTACTATATCATTATTCCCCTCATAGCATAATATCAGTATGACGTAATCGACCGTTTTTAAAATTCTTATTGATTGACGTAACCGTTTGGAAGTCGATGGTCTTGCTCAAAAACGAAATGACCTTGCCCCACTCCACAGATACAGCAAAAATGTCAATCAATTTCGGCCATGATGTCATATTTCCAAGAAGTAGCTGATGGAAAATCACGTAATTGTTGAAACTTGTCGAAAAGTTGATAAAAGTGTGGGCCGCTGCAAAATTGTTTCATTTGTGAATCTTAAAGAGGTGAGAAGGGGGTAAACTTTCTATCGGTAAGAACAGAGGGGGTAATGGTGTCGTTTGTTGTCCCATCGTTTCCGCGGACACCGGTCCTTCGGACCCTCGCAACGAAGACCATGGAGAAATTTGATAACGATAGACGCTCAACAATACGTATTTCCTGAAAATTTCTGAACTAGAATACCAAGTATTCGGTCACTTTGAGTTTTCGTCCGAGAGATAACGAGTGAAATATGTGTTCAGAGTTGTCACCTTTCCTTCAGAAGCACCGATCCCTTAAACCTCAAAACCAATTCAATCTATCACCAGTGGGTACTTTTTCACTCGCATTAGGCGTATGGCAGGCGGACACGAATGATTCAAACTGCTAATTACCCGGCAGCCTCGGTACTCGCGTGTTACTATGGAGGCTAGGTGAAGGTTAAAATGCTTTTCCCATTATAAGCGTATAAGGAAATATGAAAGCGGGATATAGTGTAGAGCTCGAGAGGGGCGGTGGGAGTATGGACAAGGGGTTGGGGAGGATGAGGAGGAGCGGAGGGGGCGCTAGGGCGAGCAAAGTGTGCAGGACAGTAGGTCAAAAAAGACGAAAAGGTCAGAAGGGCGACAAGTGGAATTCGAGCGTGGAAAAAGGTTAATCTCCGAAACCGGGACATATTTCATGGTTTCACTTTTCAATTCCACGACAAGATTGGAAAGAGGAAGCAAAAATAAAGACAACACAAAAAACACTAAAATGTGGGTTAGACTTTGACGAATAGAACTTTTTGCCTGGGAAGAGGAAACTCATTTAGAACAAATTTCAAGAAAAATTACCAAATATTTGTCAGAAAAATACATGAGGAATGGAAGTCGACACAAGAAAGGTTCTGGCCACCTTTCAATTTGATTTCGAAACCCTCTTTTTCATTTGGTGACAACAATTTACACAGCGGGACACTCCCAGAGGCGCAGAGACACTCCAAGGCCACATTTCCACACACACCACCCTACCCCACTCCTTCCCAACTCAAGCGAATGAGGCGAAAGACAACAACCAAAATGGTATCCGTCTCCTGGGAACAAAAACCCAGCGTCTGCGGAGGCCTTACGAGAGCCAATATCACTTCCTCCGGGGCGTCTTTTCCGGGACTATTCCTTCGCCGTGTATCGAGCTACAAGGCCGGATTTCCCACCGCGGAGCCTTTCTATCGTGGACCGGAACAGTGCTCGCCTCCGATGTACAATGGCCCGCCCTCTCGAAACCCAATGAAAGGTTCCTGTGATTAATAAGTGTCCTGGTGTTGGACTTATTTCATTTATGTCTCCTTTCACGGAAGTCATTTCTGTATTTTCACTATTTCCAAAAATCTGTTGAAATCAAACGTAACTAAAAAAATATCGTATACGTTAAAATATAATTCATACGCAGCTGTTTTCAAATTTTCTCATTTCAGATGCAATCCCTCACCAATATTCCTCACCCATTCCTTTCCACACCGATTTCATCCCAGTCTTTGATTCGTACCATTACTTACAAGGATGGAAATATAAACGAGATATATACTATATACTCATAAATCACATCATGAAAGCGAAAAACTTTTTCGGATTTCGTAAAATGATTCCCGTCTAGTTAGTTCGGATCATTATAAAATATTTTTTTATCACATGAGTTAATATTGATGCGTTTGGGTCACGTGCCTTCCTTTCGCCAATCATCTTCCTTCCGCCTGGCGAACAGAGGAGCGGATGTCGAGGAGAGGAGAATAGGCGCTTTCCTTCAGAATAGCACACCTTGTGAGGTTTCAACATGTTTTTCCACGTCACAGTCGAGGCTACAAAATAATGTGGACAACAAACGATGACGTGGAAGGTGTGGGTGAATGAAACGGATGAGGAACGGGGGGGGGAGAGAGAGGGGAGGGAGGGGGAGGGGAGGGCAGATGGGGGAAGGTGTCACCTCCAAGCATGAGCTTGCAGCACGAAACGGCATTTCCGACGCCGAATCAACTTCTTCATTTTGCCAGTAAGATTAAGAAGGATTCATAACATTCCATTAACATCAGTTCCTTCCTATAGTGCTCATCTAAAAAATGTGATTTCTGCAGCAGGAAATTGCTATGGTGCATTTCTCCCTCATTGTGTCTTTTAAGGTTTTTCAAATTTTTGAAACCCGAAGCGCTAAATAGCATAGCTATCTTTGAATGCCTTTTGAAGGGGGGGCGTAGACAAATTACGTATATTTTTTAGCAGTTTGATAAAAAGGCTGTCGTGTTACATTTGTATCCCACCCCTTCTCCGATTAAGTGCATTCCAATGGGTAGGCCATTATTCTATCTTCTCTGAGGTCCCCGAGCTTCTCATCCGATTGCACTTCTGACATTCTTTTTCAAAACCAAAACTAGGAGGCTTCCAGTTCTCTACTTCGCGCCGGTCTAACCGTTCTGGAGACGTGGGAGATTTTAAAATGGCGGCCGGAGCGAATCTGGCGTTCTCCCCCTACTCTGTGTGGCAAGGAGCTCAGCATGTTCCGAACGCATCCTCCCCTGTGCCTGAAACCATTCCCGAATGCATCTTGCCATTCCATTAGTCTTCGTTAGGGTGCTGTGCGTGGGCGAGGGGGGGGTTGGAGAGAGGGGGGGGTGGCAGTTGAGAGGGGTTTATACTCTACCTCGGCCAGATTCAATCTGGCTGTCAGATGGCAGGTCGACGCTTTGAGGGCTAGCGCGCTTCGTTCGCTCCAACTCACTCTTTCGCTCCCGCTCTCTGTCTCCGCGATGCTGTTTCATTAATTCTCCTGACGCAATGCGCCGTCATGGAAATTCAAGCCACGGGATCTTAAAGTGCATCCCAATATAAACTCAAAAGAATACACTTCGTATTTTCTCATAAATTATATACTTTTCGACGACCTAGGTTTCAATTTGTGGCGTCATCATCAGGTACACATAGGGTAAATACATAGTGTACTCTTTTGAATTATGGATGGCTTCAACAAAAAAATCTTGAAACTACATCGAATATCACGTCATTATGATCGTGTCGATCAAGTGAGCTGGAAATGAACTCATTTTTTTCTTTCTTTTATGTCAATCTGTAGTTGAAGAGCTGAGTAAGCACGTACCCGTAATGGATTTAGGAGAAAAATAATGTGACTTGCAAAATCAGAGGATGTTATTAGGAAAGGCATTGAATTAATTCATTTGTGTGACTGCCGACGAGACCGGCTGATTATCTGCGTCACGAGTGCGTGATGCAGAGGAGTTCGGAGATGAAACTGTTCAAGATTTGAGGAAAAATGTTCTTAGAGTGGTGAGATCAATTTACACATTCTCTCATTCCAGCCAATTATATGTTTTCGAAAAGTAGGGCAGTGCATGATGCTGAAACGTTTTATTTACTCGTGAATTCTAAATGCAATTTTCAATTTACCTCACTCCAAAGTGTTTCTATGCACAATTCCGAATTATCGCTCATGATTGACATAGTGTGAACGTTAGAAATGTCTGATTTCTACATCTGTAATCAAAAGTGAATACAAATATTTACAACCGCCAAGAGGCCTTTTCTAAGACTAAAACTTTTATGAAAATCAAGTCACACAATTATAGTGCCATAGATAACTATGGTAATTAGATGAAAAAATAGTAAAAAAAAGTTTACTTTGTATGAAAAACATTTTTTATGTTAACCAGCAATATTCTCGCAACTCATCTTTCCTCGGCTAAAAGTAACGACAATCACGGCCCCCTCCCCACACAATCATCCCCACGGAGATGATTGGGGGAGGGAACAGGGAAGGATTCAGGAATGGATTGAGATAAATGGAAGCGACAAAGCTAACGGCAAAGGGATAGAAGGTCGAGGGAACCACGCCCTTAGCCACCGATTCAAGAGAGCGATGGTGATTAACTCTTAGAAGTCGAGAAAAGACATCCAATACTACTGCACTGCACATTCTAAATAAAATCGCGGGAAAAACTTCCTCTTTGGCTTGATTTCATTTTAATTCTTTCCTTAAATGTTGGCAAATTGATTGACAGAAGGATCAGAGAGACTTCGATATTTTTATGACTACAAACATCTCCTTTTTATGCCACCGCAAAAGTAGAAAGTTCAACATGAAAGACCTTACCTTAGTTGTAGGCTAATCCCTGGTTGGGCGGTTATGACGGTTATCCGCTATCCAAGCCTAGCAATCTAACAGTGATGACGCAGAGCAGGAGTTTCGAAGTCGGCATTTTGATTTCTTAACTGATCCATATTGTGCTCCGTTTCCAAATGAGAATCGATCAATCACGCGGTGAGCTACGATGACTAGACGCGAATTTCTTGTGGCCAGGCGGACTGTAGTCATTTGGCCAAATGGATACCCTTTATCATTCCCAAAAGTACTAAACTGAATAACCTTTCGCCCCCTTCCATTACTAAGCTCAGTCCATCCTGTTCTCTCTCTTACCAATTCCGCGTTTCTTATTTCTGTAGATTGAGGTATAAGGGTATAATTCTTGAGTAACACCCATCCAGTCCGCTCAGCAATTCATACATCAACATTTACCACTCTATTCAAAGACTTATATAAATTCAATTACAGCAATAACATCCTTTTGTGAAATTCTTCTTTTTTGATGGTCTCAATTTACCTGCGATATCAACCACGCCTTACAGTGACCCCTTCCAAACATCCTCTGTAGATTAAAACCATAAAAATAGTAATCAATCCGAAGATCGATTTGGTCGGTGCCTGTAGATTTCAAGGGATATATCTCAAAAAACCGAACTAAATCATCCGTTCTGTTACATGAATACTACGACAAATTCCCACGAAACTTAATTTTTTTGTCATCAACCCTTGAGTAGTCCCGATAGCGTGGGTTTCATTTATCCCCGCACCCTAGTTTCGTCTTCGACTCCCATGGCGTGCCGTTTACGTCCTAGCCTCGTTGAGAAGGGTCACTGACGTGAACAATGCTAATCGTCGACTAGTGATGTGCAAGTCTGTGCCGTGTACGCGTCCCACAAATATGAAGAAACTGAGAGAAAAAATGTTCTAACAGTAAATAATTGTGCCATTTAGGCTCAAGGGGATAACGGAAAGTTTTGGTGGCTTTATTTGCGGGAAGTTAATCCCGCGCCAGAGACCAAGTCCACTCAAAGTCATAGTTCACTCACGTGCACTTTGTACATACTCACACGCCCACATCAAGGTCCTTGCGCGCGAGGATTAATTTACGTTTACTCTATCCTTGGTGCGGGATTTTTTTCCCTCAACTCACTCTCTCTTTAAGTCTCCCACTCATCTTCCTCCCCCTTGAGCAGAGTTGGCTCATTTATTTACGGTTACAAGAACTTTTCCAAAATTCTCTTAATTTAGACGACACGCAAGAGAAAATCGTTTTGTATCTTTCTGGTTACGTTAATCTAATTCCTTCGCCTTTTAACACACTGACGCGCCTCGATGCCTTCAGAACACTCTAATTTGCACGGGATCACTCGGCGCGTGCGAGGGCGGTCGCAAGGCGTATCTGTGGCACTCCGAAATAATTGCGCCCGCTCTCCGTTTATGATTTCGTGGAAAGTGTGCGTCCATTCATCGCCCGAGGTTTTTGTTTCATCAACTCTGCAAACAAAACACAAACATTAAACGCTCCTCACCTTCTCTTCGCTGCTTTTCCAGAGGCAAAACCCGCGTCAACGAATACATAATCACAATACATCGTGTTTCCCGAGAAAATATGTTCCAACTCCCTCGGTTGTTTACCAAGCTCCACATATCGCGAATGATATCCCAGAGGTTTAGTTTATAAAACGAAATGGAAATTCATTGACACGACCGCGTCGAAAACGAAATAGAATACGGGATGAGATATAAATCAAATCCGTTCGTACGCATCTCATAAGTCGCGCTCACTCCTTTTCTCATGGAGCGATCGTAAGCCCGGCCCAGTCTTCTCTCTCCCCTCTCGCTCCAAATCGCTCAGACCTAAGCCTCTCTCACACCCTCGGGGCCCTTCCTCTCCAGCCCCGACCTCCCCCTCCCCGTCGCCGTTATAGGGGCCGACAAAGCGATGACGGTGCCTCTCCGCCGCCGCCGGGGCCCTCCGGGAAACATCTCCGCGGAGTATTATTCGAATTCTATTAAAGAGGGTCGGGGTGTCTGTTGGAGGGGTGGGCGGGCACGCGGAGGTGGGCGCTAGGGAGTGCCACTAGGGAGAGGGCAGAGAGGCAAAACGTTTGAATTTGCATCGGTTGAACTCCATCCCCTAACGTGGTCGCGAAGGGAGGGAGGGCGGCAAGTTTTTAGGGTCGGTCGAGAGGGATTTAAGAGAGGTGGAATCCCAGAAAACGCTTCCACTCTTCCCGGGTCCCTTCGGGTTACCCAGCTTTGCGTCGACCGCGCGGATCCTCCACACTGCTCCTCCCCCAGGCCCTCGGGATCAGGCCCCTCCGGGATGTCACTCTCAATGGCTTTCCTCACCGCCTTGTGGCCCTTGCAAACAACCGGCTACCTATTCGTCCCTTCTCTAGTCCCCCCTCCAGTGACTCGCTTCGTTCAAAGCCTTCGGATCTAGGAGTAAGTCACTGTTTACCAATAGACGGCCAATATTCCGTCGCTACTCATCGTAGGCACTCGAACTTGTGCAATGTATGGGTAGGCGAATAAACGGCAAAATAAAGACTGGATATTCCGGAAGGTTCTTTTACTATTCATATTACGTTCCCCATCGTTGAAAGATGACAAATAATATGGTTAAAATTTAGCGATGTTGAGACATCACTACGCTGATTAGAGACAAAATATAAAACAAAAAAAGAGCGTAGATCTTCAAAGTTTATTTTTTTGAGTTATATTTTAGCTATATAATTTAGAAGTTAGATTTTTTATAAGTTAGAAAAATTCATTAAGACGACTGGTTTTTGGAAAGCCCAGCTGATTGGGAATATAACAAAGCATAATAGCATATTCAAACGGCGTTATGGGGAAACATATTAGACAATAAATCCAATATTTGGTATCTCATTTTCAGACTGAAATGTAATATAAATACCATTTGGAATGAACATTTCATCTTGGGGGTTTCCTGGAGCCTGGCATATTTTTTTACGCTTGACTTCCACGTCTTCCTGTCTGGAGTCATTCACTAAATTACTCCATTTTTTTCAATCTTAACCATGCACAACAACATACGACTTTCTCTCGTCCTCCCTTCCCCTTTATCATTCCAACATAGTCTTCAACAGGCACTCCTTCCTCTTACAATGCCTTCCTTGCAGAAATAACCTTTCTTTCCTTGATTATCATTATCAATTCTCTCTCTTCTCCAATCCTCCGTAACACCTCGTCATCTTCACTCTATCCTCCTATCTATTTCATTCCATCCTCCCCCAGATGCTAATTTCGAAGGTCTCTCTTCTTTTTAGTTAATTTTTCCGCAAAGTCTATGTCTCTGCTCCATACATCATCACATCACAATAAATATGTAGCATCTTGGCAAATCTCTTTCTCAGTTCCTTTTGCAAAGATCGGCAGAGTAATTTCTTCTACTGACCAAATCCCTCTTTTGCCATAGCTATTCTTGAATTGATTTCCCTAGAACAGGGCATGTCTTCAGCGATTGGACTTCCCAAATACCAAAACGTTGGGTAATAACATTGGTGGAAATGGTTGCAACCATACCCAAATACCAAAACGTTGGGTGATGACATTGGTGGGAATGGTTGCAACCACTAGGTCTTGTCTTTCTATGGTTATGAACATTATTTGTCACATAAAAGTGATTCATTAGAAAAATATTGCGGACATACTTAAAACCGAGCCATTTTTGTAATTTGTATTTGAAAGAGGGGCGCCGATATAATGGTGCGCATTCAGGAAAGCACCGAGCCGAGAGATTTCTCCAAATACAAGATCTCGTACTTACAATGAAGGCGTCGAGAAATTAATTACACTCGTGCATTACTTTCCATAAGATTTAAGGTACTTGCAGGTGGTAGTAGTACTGGCTAAATGCAGTGTACTGAATGAATTATCTATGGCAATTGTCATTTAAACGACAACATCGCATTCCCACCCGATGTTGTACCCATAACCTCGCATGCTGACAGACATCGCGCGCAGCTCAACTTAACTCCTCTCGACTATTGCGGTTGAACTGCTCCGATATAATTTTAGCCCTTTCAAATTTTCGACACTAGAAGAGTGAACCTTCAACCTGAAGTAACTGGAAATCAAAGAATGGTAACTTTGTGATTCCACAGAAAACTTTCTCTGGAATCACAAAGTTACCATTCTTTCATTTCCAATATGAATCGATCCCATAAAATTATGCCGTAAACCATCAATTATACTGAAGTAATTGTTTTACTTTTATAGCAACAAGAAAATAAGCACACGATGTACGTACTAGTGACAGTGATTTAGACATATTAGCTACCGACAGCTAATGAGAAATTCAATGAAAATCGTGAGGAGACTTCATCGTTACACAGATAAAATTGATTGATCCCGCTAGTTTTGATTAGTTTACTGCCATATACAGGCATAAATACGTACATGTCTTGAGATGCAACAGTGCGGCGAAAATGGTTGCATTTAAATACGTGTGAAAATCTAGAATCCCATTTTCATAATAATAACCAACAGAATGGATCTCCACGAAGTTTCGGCAAAAAAATAACCACAGTGAAACTCCTCCCTTCTGTTGACGTCACTATTCCGGCATTTGTTGGAGAGCGTACTCTGCCGGAGTAATGCGGGAACAGTGCCGTTGAGGCGATTCAACCCCGGGGCTCCCATGGCGGCAAAGGAAACGAGTGGAAGCAGTTGGAATTCCGAGGCTACAAGGGGAGTCTCTTCCCGAGGAGGCGGGATGATGATTTATACATGGGCTGACGCGGCACGGTTCTGCGCCGAGCGAATGTTCCCGGGGGATATAAGGGTAGAGGGGACGGGAAGAGATGGGAAAGGAACTGAGAAGAACAGTCTCTCTCTCCCCACACCCTCCCTTCGGCGGAAGGATACCTTTTCAGGAGCGAACGGACAAAATATGAGGAATAAAAGAATTCTGAGAGATCCGTAGGAGAGTCTAGTCTTTGAACGTGAAAATAGCTTTTGAAATCAATGCCTGGCAAAAAAAATGAACGTTGAATACAACACCCTTTGTTGCTAGATACAAGTGAATTTAGAAATTTAAATATCTGGAAATATTATCATCAAAGAAAAGAAATTGAAAGAGATAAATAATCCTGAGAATAAGTATAGAAAGGATAAATTAGAGTAAAGTGAAACACAAGTGTTTCGGTCGGAGCAAATAAAAGGAAGAACAATAAAACAATATGAGTCGGTACATCAATCACTAATAACATATTAACATAAGGGGCGGATAAATCGGAACTCACAAATGAAAACAGAAATAGAGCATAGGAGGTAGAAATAGATTATTTCAAATGGAGCTGGAAGATACTAGGCTTTATCGTTCTAGAAACAACGAGATGAGAGGAACGTAATTTAAATGATGGAATTGAAGAAAAAAACCGCTCGTATGGTACGAACATAAAAAAGACAATAGAGGGCTAACGATGCCCCATGAGAGGCGACGGCGGTCACCGACCTGAATGCCCAACATATAAAAGACGCCGGCGCCAAATGTGGACCACCAATGAAAGACAATAAATTCCTTGCGCTTGGGTAGTGCGGAACGAATATGATGTCGCAATATCTCGCCATGAAATAACATTAGTACTCTGGGTGAACACCTGGGCCCTTTTTTAGAGAATTAGATGTGAATGAATATAATTTACATCTAATCTGGCTATATTATACACAAATTGGCCATTATAAAACAGTCAATAGTTGTGTAAGAACTTAGCAACCGTCTTAGGACATTTTATGTATTTCATCGTCTGAGTTTTATTAAACTCTTTAGGAAGAGTATGAAGGAAACGTATTATTTATTCAGCTGACTTACTTGTGCGAAACGGCTTTAGCTTGACGAACTCAGTTTCGTGGTGGGTAGTCAATAAAGAGGAAAGAGGGGAGATAGAGGGGGAGGGGCGTGGAGGGAGGGAAACGACTCACCCTCACAGTGACGCGTCTCGCCTCCGACTTCGACGAGCCGAAGATGATTAAAGTCATCCAACGTAATCTGCATGAGGAGCCGCACCGGAGAGTAAACAGGCAGGCGGCACTTCGTTTCACTCGCTCCGAGTGAAATTGCACGCGTTTCCTCGCGTCGGCGAGAAAGATAGGATGGGGGACCCAAGCGAAGATCCTCGCTCAGCGGAAGTGGTGAGTGGGGTCCGGTGGGGGGGTGGGAGGGGGCTTATTATTGAGGTTGGGCCCCTTAGCGCGCCTAGAGGAAACCCCCATTTTAAACTCCAAGGACATTAGCGCAGACCGGTGTTTATGGCGGGCTATTTTTCTTCGGAATGGGGGAGAACTTCCCCTCCTTAAATTTGTCCAATTAGGAGGCGGACGGGGGAGGCGTAGTGGGGAACGAGGGTGTTGTGGGGGGAGGGAGGGTTGGTAGGGCATTATCGCGGAGAGCGAGTGCAGCACACACAGGGGGTAACGGAGGATCGGGAGGGATAAGGAATCCGGAGGTGCATATTAAAAGCAAGTTTCCGAATGGAGAGGAGATGGCCGGGGAGGGGAGGAAAGAATCAAGGGAGCAGGCAATGGTAGTGGGGGGGAAGCGGAAAAGAAGATTGAGTGGCCGGGAGGGCGAGAGGGAATTAATACCGAGGTCCTTTCGACGGTTTCCTTCTCCAAATGGCACACACTCCAGGGGATTCGCCGCTCGTGGTTCTTGTGCGAAAGGATGAAGACGGCAGTGACGGAAGGTGGGGGTGTGAGGAGAGATGAAAAGTGCGGACGGAATCTATTAAAGGCTTGGGGTCTTACTCAAAGCTACTTAGTGGCAGAAAATTATATGTTTCCACAAAGAAATATAAAATCTGTAGAAATCCTAGCAGAAATATTTAAGGTTTATTTATTTGACAACGCACGTTTATCTTCTTTATTGGATTACAATCGAGAGAGAATATACAAAAAAAATTAAAAAATACCCAATAGAACACAAATAAATGAACACACGGAAAACATGAAATATGGAACTAAAACTTCATGTAATTAACGTTTAAAGTGAAAGAACTCACAACAGGAATCGACGGTAGGTGAGACAATGTTCCCCACTATATAGTGTCAATAGCACAAACTTCATGGATAGTGTGTTGATTGAGAAATGTAGTGATTAAATGGATTAAAAACATGCATTTCATAAGGGGGATAAGAGAACTGAATCACTAGTGCAGTTGCTTGAGAAATACGAAGAGAGGATAACAGAGCGCCGCTATGCGTCCAATTATTTAGGTCTCATCTCCTATATCGGATCCTCTCGACGCCTGTTTGATTTCGAAATTAGATCGAACGTAGTAAGATGAAACGTAAAAGATTTATAAAAGCATGCTACGATGCTCTTAGTAGTTAGTATCAAGATCCCAAGAAACGGCGGGATTAATTAAAAATTTGTAATTTTCCACAAAATAAAATTTAATTTATGTATTTTTTTAACGCGGAAGATGTCTCAAGGGTAACTTTTAACGGAGCAACAATTTCAGAGTGCAAAAATCATCCGCCTTGACCGGGATTCAAACCAGGATCACTCGATGTCCTGTCTAATATGCATTTTAATGCAACAATTTCTTGTTTTCCCTCAATCCTCACCCTCAGCTACTATGTCAAGCGTGAAATTTTTTAAACCTAAATGTCTAGCGCTTTAAAAACTGACAGTTAAAAAACAATTTCATTGTTGAAACTGCACAACTTCTCAATTAACCAGTAATATTTAATTTTGATAATACACGCACGGTGTGGAATGAACCCCTGCCATAGACCCTGTGATGGTGATCTCCCGGGTTCCATGTAGATAAGGCAGACGTGAAGTGGAAGGGGGAATGACAGGGAGAGGAATTCGCTGAGAGGGGGATATTACGTTTTTCCAAATATTTTTCGTACATTTTTTCCAAATTTTTAATTCAGCTAATCACTTTTACGATATTAAATGCTGAAATATAGTCTCTCCCGCGTGGGCATTTGGAATATTTCGCCGTCAGGGCGGGGGCCATTTAGATTAACCTCTGTCAGTTTTCAAATTGGGGAAAATAAAAGCAATTGAGAGGGGCAACGAATCGACCGCGCCTTGCGGGAGAGGGGGCGGGAGTGTAGGCGGTAGTCAAGAACACTCTCCACCCAACGAGAAACTTGCTACGGGCAAACAACGGTTGGGAGGGTTAAAACCCTTTGGACATCAAATTCGGTGATAGTTTCACCAAAATATCTTTCTACGAGGTCTGTCGAGGAAGTAACTTACGTTTCGGCCTAGCGTGGCGGTGGGTAGGGCTAGAGAAACCATCTTGGTGTTTAAACGTCCCTACACTCAGTACGCATCTTGCTGCAGTAGTACGCAGACTGTGTTTCCTTTAATATGCTTAATACGAACTGTATGAACTGCGCTGCTCTCGAAAATTCCGACATTTGTGAAGTGCAACCTGATTATGTTTTTAATGGCAAAAACCACAAAAAAATTCAAATTCCTGCACAGCTTTGTGAAGTGTACGAAGACGGAATAATGAGTGAAGACGGAGTGAGGCATTGGTGTATACGGTTTAAAAATGACCACAACACCAATGTTCACGAGGAGGACCACAGTAGCCGGCCTAGCCTTGTTACAGGTGGTAGATGGCGGCAGATATGGAATTGGAAAGCATGTACAATACTTTTATATCGTTATGATAAATGCCTCAATTTGAATGGCGAAAAATAGTTTTAGAATGTCCCTCTCAATTTTATATCATAAACTTTGTTTTGCCTATAGGTTAACAAAAAGCGTAAGTTACTTCCTGGACAGCCGTCGTATTATTCTTCTCTTAAGCTGTCGTCTACGAATAAATTGCTAGATGGCCATTATAGAGATATCAATCATATACGTACATCCCGATCAATGCAAAAAATACCAATTGACCGGGGAAAATAATTCCTGCTGGCAATGTGTCGCATTAACCACGCTAGTATATAATAAGGTGATATAATGCAACAATTTCAGAGAGTAAAAATCATTCGCCTTGAAAGGCGAAATGCACACATAGCGGGTGCCTCCGTTAAAGTTACTGTTACAGTTTCTTGAAATAAGGTGATATTATAATGACTATTGAAAATTAAAAATAATAAATTATTATAAATCGATTTCAGCTTACTATATTATTTCAAGATGGCGATAATTATGCATCAATAAGCGAGTTGTCAATAAATTCAGTTCATAATGGATGAAAAATAAACATTGCAGTCTATTTACTAATTTTTTCGTTAATTCTTTTCTATAATAGTCCTGTCGACAATATCGGGAAAATTAAACACACGTCTGAAATGGCATTCCTTCTTCTGATCACAGACTTTGCTTCCTTTCCTTCTACTTTCGGACGATCTGATCTCGCTTGCAAAATTCATTCAACGCAAGACTCGAATGAAATACTTCCTCAATGATTAATTTTTGGCTAAAAACCTTCTAAGAAAACAACCATAACTTCTCCCACACATTATTTCGTTATATTTTCGTTGCGATTTAAAAAGTATTAAATGAATCTCATAGAAGTTCGCGCTTGGCAATTGCGAGTATATTTTGGTGGAACTTTAGTTAGTTCTTCGGCTCTCTTAACATAACTATTTTCGTTCTACTCAGATTAATACTTTCTGTATGCATCGTGCGAACATTTCCCTCACTAAATCCGTACACACAAACACGGACGGACGCAAGCGGCGATGGAGAAAGGGGCTGAAACTGTGAAGCAGGTGAAATGTGAAAATGGGAAATAGATTTCTTTTGTCACTGCTTTGCTTCTCCTCAAGCTACTTACGAGGGATTAAAAATTACTGTATGAAAATAATAAAAAATAATATACAGTAAACTCTAATTTATAGGTGTGTGAATTATCCGTTATGAGAATTATCCGTGCCACTCTCTTTCTAGCCTCTTTGAATTAAATTAAAAATTAGAATCATAAAAATAATTACATGCATTTAAACATTCTTCTCTGAAGAGGCCTGCTTTGCAGGCGAAACACCTGGTGTCTGGTTTTCTCTAGGCACTTACCTAGCCGCGATTTTAGTTCCTTAATTTTGTTTTGTCATTGACGGGTCCCTGACATAGGATGAATGCTTGTAAACCCTGGATGAGTGAGTGCGTGCGATTCACAAATGTCCGATACACCTGAGTGATTGAGTGATTGCGTGTTTACCGAAGTCCCTTATTTTCCGTTTTGTTATTTCTGTGTGATTGGCGGGTCCCTGGCATAAAAAGAATCCTGGTAAACCATGAAAGTGTGAGTATTTGTGAATCGCAAAGGTCCTTGATTTCGAGCATGTCTGAGTGAATGGCCGAGAGCGTGCGTACATCCGTGTTATAATCTTATATTAATCTGTGTAATTGACGAGTCAATGGCATAGGAGGGATCCTCTTAAACCCTGACTGAGTGAATATGTGAAATTCACAAAGGTCTAACACTCCGAGTGATTGAGTGACTGTGTATTTACGTAAGCCGTTTCTCTTTCATTACATCCTTTCATGATTTTCATTTATCTGTGTGATTGACGGGTCACTGACATAGGAGGGATCATTGTAAACCCTGAGTGTATGTGTGAATGTGATTCATTTTATTTATATTATTTTTATTATTTATTTTGGCTTTTATGTGTGATTGAGGTATACGTGGGTCACCTTCTCAAACACACACAAGTAACGTAGTGTGTATTCCCTATTTCTCCTTTTACTTTTTTCCCTTTTCTTTCTTATCACTTAGTGCCAATCAAGTTTAAGGTCTTGGCCTTTTTTGTTTACTTTGATTCATGACCGTAGCTACGTTCCTTGTATATTTAACTTCAATATACTTATTTAAAAATAGTTTTACTAAGAAGTAAATTCATTAACTAACCACACTTCATTATTTTTATTTATATATATATATCTTATGACGAATATAAATCCGTACAAGGAATTTTTTTTAAAGTTTGTCGTACGCCAATCAATATGCTTTTTCCTGGTGACGTGATGTGTTTAACTTTCTTAGCACAGTATGGTCTGCTATTCACTTTATGATTATTCTGTTTGTTCTTGTAAAATAATACTTCCACTCTTATAAAATGAATGAAAAAGGAGTGTTGCAGTTAATATCACGTTCATATTTCCGTGCTTTTCGAGAACCCGTCCCTGTTTCATCGTGTATCCATTATCACGGATAATCGAGATTGCTGTAATTCATTTCTCAACTTGCATATTAGCACATTCGTTCTATATATTCTCCACAATATTTTTTCATCAACAGTAGAAACATATCTCAATTATATTGGGAAACTAAGGTCAGACTTTTTCATCGTGATTGTTAGAAATTCGTCCAGCAGCACATTGGGATCCGCTTCCGTAGGTGCAGTGGTGCTCTCTTTCGGCAAAACGGCAAATCATTCAGCGCTCAAGTCCTCACGGGAGAACGAACATGAAAGGAAAGAGTATGGCCGACGTAAGCGCAATATTTTCCTCCACCTAAGCCACACGAAGATACGCAAGAATTTTAGTAGTAGGGCAATTCCTAAAAAAAACAAAAACTGTGAGTGAAACGATAAAAATACCTACGGACTAAAAGTAAGTAATGCAATTAATTAAAATATTAACGAGTGATGTATCAACATTCATTTGGCCTAGCGCCGATAACCATACCAAGTGAGTCGTCTCAAATATGAAACGACGGTGAGATGATAAGCAAGAAATATATTTCGGATGAAGGAAGATGGAAGGCCGCAAGGACCACAATGAGATTTTTTTGCATATTATTTTTCACATTTCGGATTCAGCTAATCACTTCCGTGGTGCTAAATGCTGATATTTCAAGTGGGCGTAAAATAATGTTAAGTTTGAACTATGATGGACTTCCCATGGGACAGTTTACTATTACTGAAATCTTAGATATACCTTTAAAGATAGATTTAAGAAAGAACAAATTGTGTTTCTGGGAAGTGTTGAGATGATCCTAAAACATAACTCAAGCTTGTGTTTCTTATTTCGTAACATGACTGACAGTATTTCGGAGATTTAGAATGATTTTTTTTCACTAAACATGATCATCTCTACTCCACGAATTTGACAATCATAAATTCTCATTTCTTTATTATTATCGGTAATCTACCAGTTAAGGTAGATTTTAGGTAGACCAGCCGAGCTGAAATTTCAGGTGAACTTTTACAACGCATTGAAAATGAACCTGATTATTTGGACAACTTCACCACTGGTGATGAAACCTGGGTTTTTCAATACCACCTAGGAATAAAACGCCAAAGCTCTGAGTGGCACACCGACCAGTCTCCCAGGCCCGAAGAGGCAAGAATGAGCAAATCAAAAGTGAAAACAATGCTAATTGTCTTTTTCGACAGTAAAGGAGCAATCCATAAGGAGTTTGTTCCTCAAGACTTTCTGTTCCTCAAGAACAAAGAGTTAACGCTGCCTACTATGTGGATTTGCTGGAAAGACTCCGAAAAAGGGTCATCAGGCATCTCCGCTACCTGGCAACTCCATCATGACAACGTGCCTTGCCATAACACGCTGCGATTCCGCGAGTTCCTGGCCAAATAGCAGGTGCCAACGCTGCCCCATCCCCTCTATAATCCTGACGTCGCCCTAGTAGACTTTCTGTTCCCTCGGATTAAGACCGTCCTGAAAGGAACCCGCTTTTCTTCCATTGAATAGATATCATCAGCCGTGACAAAGACCTTGCGAGAGATCCTCGAAGACACCTTCCAGGGTGTGTACCGGTATGGCAGATTTGCTAGAAAATTTGCTTGTGTGGAGGCCCAAAGACAGTGCTTTGAAGAATTTTAAGTGTTTGTGCAAATCTGTTCAATAAATTAATTAATTAAACAAAATCATTGCATTACTTTCGAAACGCACTCTGCATTATAGAAGAAGAGGTACGTAAACAATTAACTTTATTGTTAATTAAAATTTCATTAATCAATGACATTGTCCATGGCAACAGACTTCAGCTTTAACAAGTTCGGCAAAAATGTTTGTTGTGATTTAGCTGTCGGCTGATCAAGGTTGATCCTTGGGGTGGCAAAGGCCACATGTAAGAGGCCTTTGGGCTACGGGAAGCTCCTTTGCAGATAAGCTATTTCGTTGGGAGAGGCAAAATCAAGATTTTCTATTCACAGGCATCCAATTAGAGACTTCAGAGTTTGAGTAAACCGTCGAGAGACTAATTGAGACTCCAGGATGCCTGCGGGAGATTATCATTAACATCATACTTCTGAGAGTGGACAACATGTGATGTGTATTAAAAATGTTACTTAAAGTCACAATATAATCTTTTCTGCACTACCTTAATCACTTTACTGCATTTCACAAATTTTACCACAATTTCTATAAACGGGATGCTTGAAAAAGGGGGAAGACAAAGGGATTGTTCGAACGGATTGAAAATTACGGTTGACCACTGCTACGCCGATTTAGTGAAAAAATCTCGATGCAGATAAAATTGAACAATTTTGGTTAATTCACTCAATAATTTACAAATCACGTTAATTATCCCTTTAATGCTAACAGGAGGGAATAAAGAAATTACTCTGAGAGGAGGGGACTGAGAATTACTGAATGCCTTGTTAATTGGAAAGACTAATCAACAATTTTTCTTAAATATCCATTCAGAGTGGAATAATTTATTTAGATACGGAGACGTGCTCCCATACCATATTTTGTTCGAGAGTTAACTAAGAGGCGATTGAGTAAAAAATATGTGCCTCAATGAAACTTCAGAAATCCAATTACCAGGAGTTGAATTGATTTTGTAAAAATGTTGACAATGTAGCCAATAAAATGAGCATTGAAATATATTTTTCCATACTCTTTTAATGTACTTGTAAACTACCTCCGGTTTAATAGATGTCGTGTCAATATTATGATTAATAATGATTTCATTTATGTTTAATATAATGCCTGAAGATGGACAAATTATCGCAAGCTATCGAAGAATAACTTCAAGATAGGTTTAACTCATATAAAGCATTCATGATGATAGTGACAAAGGCCGCAATGAGTTTTGAACGTGTTGTCACAATTTTACTTCCTTCTTTTCCGAAGCAATGCTTATCGTCAAGTAACTTCATAATGCGATACAAAGCCATTTCTGCACCTACCACGACTATAGTATCAATGCACTGAAATAGCCCAATCACATGGTTCCAAATGCTCTGAGTGAAACCAATCAGTTCAGACGCCTATTGTGTCATTTCTACTCGTACAAAATATTTCTATTCGGCCAAAGCAAACACCCGGATATTAGTTTGATAAATGAACATTGAGCACACCCCCCACTAAGCTCTACACGGTGACTTAAATTATCCCATCGACAGGGAATTGATAATTGGACGAGCTTCTTATTCCCCGAGTACTGCAAGTTTGGTTTCCAGGAAATATGTAGTATACAAAAAACCGCGGAGCCTGGACAAACATGGACAATTAGGGGTGACCATAAATGTCCAGCGGAATCTAACCCGGGCCTTTCGGTCAGTAGTTTGGCACCCATCCCACACGATTATCACGACACTAGATTCATCGAAACTGTGTATTTTTTAGAAGCTTTACATATTCCCGAAAAACCAGAAGTGGTATGGGGATTTCCAAACGAATCCCTTCACTAGAATCCTTAGTTAATAAGCCATTATAATTGGATTATCCACTCCGTTGAAGGCTTAGGACGAGTCATATTGGGTTGAGTTCCACCTTCACCTAACAGATTAACCTTTGGATGATTACTGTGGTCGTACTGGGTGGAACCGGGAGAATTCAAGAGACTTCATCCGCAATAAAATCCGGACTCTTAGGTCATCATTGAGATTTCTACCTCCCTCCCGATTACCACTAATCTCTTAAAAGGATATTATTTAAAAAATAAAATTACTTCAAGGTTGAGCTCAAATTACTGAAATTGTGTCTATCACATCGACAGAATCTCGTCTTGAATAATAAATGTCTCGCGACCCGTTTGATGGAGAGAGAAACGAGGAGAGACGGATAAGGGGGTGGGAAGTGGAGAAGGAAGGAGGGGGTGGATGCAGGGGAGAGGGTTGGAGGGGGAGGAAGTCATTGACGCCCGAGGGTCTGCCTCGCCCGCGGCCCGCATAGGAAGCCAGCGATATTATATCGAGTTACGCCCACCGAACTGGGCGCAGGGAATGCCAACGCGTCGCCGAGTCCCCCTCCCCCCTCGCAGCAACACACATTTAAATAAAATACGCATTCATTAAATAGCGGGATATTAATATTGCTGGAAACGGTTCAAAGGGGTCGGGGGTTGGTTCGAATCAGCGGCAGGGGAGATGTGGGGTGGAGGAGTGAGAGCGTGAACTCGCCGCGTTGGAACCCGATTCGTTTTAATTATTCCTTTCTCGCCCACCCCAACCCACCGACCCCCCTCAACCACTCCCCTCCCCCAAATGCGCCGCTCGGTCGGATTTCTATACTGCCCCCTTCGGTCGCTGTTCGGATTTTCACCCGAGCGGCCATAATGCCTACACACGAGCCCCACCCGGGGACGGGGGCTTTGTTTGGTGTAATTTTCGGGGCACAGAGAGAGAGGGAGGAGCTCAAGCACAGATGGGAAGCAAAAATATTTAAAAAGTCCCAAACCACCAACGTCACTATTTTACAACCTGTTACGTGGATAGAATTCCTTTCCTGTTTTTTTCGGCAAATGAAAGAGTTCGGGCGCTTTTTTTTTAATCGCTGAATTCCAGCACTGGTTAAGGCTGAACAGGTAGGCTTCATTTGGGTCCCGTTCGCTCAATCGAGGTCGTTTGGCGTCAAACAAAGGGTGGTTATTAAAGACCCCTTTTGACCACCGTGCTGTTGATTTTCTTTCAAATTAAAGTGAACCCTTTGCCGGCGATTAGCTGTTTAAACCATGCAATGCAAGAAGTTATGTTTCACAGCATATTCTATTTTACTTAAACTTTTAAATGTTTCTTCGACGAGATTCAAAAACATAGTCACGTATCTTTGCAGGAGCTCACAGTTCATCACATAATATAATAAATGCCATTTATTGCAGCATTGTCAATATGGAAGTGAAGAAGACAAACCCTGGTAGGCAAAAAGCGATTCCCTAAGTGATGTACGACTCCACAACGACTGAGATCGGGATGGAACCAAGAAAAAAAATAAATATGGTGCAACGACTCCATTACGATACAAATATAATGTAATTAGTCGAATCATTGTACTCATTAGAAGATTATTTTCAACGCGGGATAGGTGCTCCATTAAGTAAGCTCAAGAAATAGCTGTCATATATTCTACACGATAACTTCAGGTGTTTTTAAAAAGGTTTCGAAATTCTCTTGATCTATGGCATTCTTAGTATAACGAATTTAACATTTTTTTAATTATTCCAGGAAAGATTAACTTAAATTGCATTTATTGGAAGGATGTCTCTTTTGCAGTCACGTTGAAAATGTATTATTACCCCCATCGTACTACGGTAGGAGAGATCATGTTAATAAAATTAGAAAGATTAAATACAGATCAGATGGATCTAAGATGTCATTTTTCCTGCAAAGAAACAAGATAACATTTTCGGACCGCAGTAGGGACATATTCGGTTAAAAATTAGTCTGGCGTGAATTCACCCCCCCCCCCTAGGGGTAGCTATGCCACATTCTCTAGCGGTGGGTTGCAGGGTATTGAATAAATAAAAATGCCTAATAAAGAAAACTGGCGGATTGAAAGTTTAAGGAAAACTGAGATTTGCTAAGTGAAGCGAATAGATAATGTGAAACTAAAACGTGGATTATAAAATGTAGCGCAATTAAGAAACACCTGAAAATGATCGCGGAAACATCATGCAACGCCTGTGTTGATGGTATGCACTGGAATTCCTCCGAATGAAAGTACTTCGCAATCTAATCGCAACCTCTGTTATCTCTATTACGGATCTCTAGCCAAACGAACACCAAAGCGGTTAATTTCAACCCCATTCGCATATAGACGCCGGTACCTTAATGGAAGACTATGTATTACATGCTCTCCAGCGACGCATCAATGAGCCCATATCGTCTATTATTATAATATACCTATCGGCTCTCATGAATTTCTTTTACATCCTCGTATACCATAGCCTTGAGGAACTAAATCCATGATCATTACAATGTCACAATTTCAAAGTGAAAATATTATTAGACTTGACCTAACACTAGGTTTCAGTCAAAATTCCTCGAGGAAAAAGTAATTTCACGTGAGCCCCTACCCACAGCAAGGAGAAAATTTCAATCTAAAACACGATCATGCCACTTTGATGTACCCCAAAATGCTTTACCCACTCCCACTACTTGCCTTTATTAAGTAAGCATGCCAAGATACCAAGCGGTAAGCGTCACTTCAACGGATTTCCATGATGAACATTTTTTCCCCATATTCCCTTTCGTATACCTCATAAGTCTAGCAAACCATCTTCTGCGCCAACAAGGTCGTATTATTTCGTCAATATGAATTCACTTGACTGCAGTCATCCATTCTTTCACATGCAGTATCATTCCCCTAAGGCCTTAAGATCTCTTTTATAGCGCTGACCACAAATCCATTACGTCTGTTGGTGTGCCTAACCAATCCGGTTCTTCTTTCCCGTGCTGAGCTGAGCATGGACTTTTCTTTTTCCATTCTTCTGAGCACTTCCTCGTTTCTAATTTCGATCCAATTCGTCTTCAGCATCCACCTCAAGTATCACTCTTCGAAGACTCATTCATTTACATTGCCTCCTTGTCCAGTTGTTATGTCTCAGATACGAGGTCGGTATATTATGTAATGGAACTGGCAACGCAGCGTTCGATCTGGCAAAACTGGAGCCGCTGGGCTCGAAGAGGCGGCAGGGGAACATGTGATTCGCCTTCAGTACGGGTTTGAACTCCCTCGAGTCATTTGGTTATCCGCAGCGATTTTTTTGTGAAACAGTTTTTTCTATTGCGTTATAAAAATGACTGAAATCAATTTCGAGCAACGGTGTGATCAATCAAGTTTTGCTTCAGACTTAGGCACAGTGAAACGGAAACTCGTGCTTAAGTAAAGCAAGCCTATGGAGATAATGTTTTGGCAAGAGCCCAGGTTTTACGGTGGTTAAAGGCATTTTCAGAAGGAAGAGTCGATTGAAAATGAACCACGAAGTGAAGGGCCTTCATTTTCAAGAACCGATGAAAATATCGACAGAATCTGGGATATTGTGCGTTCAGATCGTCGGTTGACAGTCATAATGATTGGGGAAGAGTTGAATTTGACCATCACCACCGTTCATCAGATTTTCACAAATGAATCGAGGATGAGAAAAATCTACGCCAAAATGGTTCCAAAAAATCTTTCGCAAGGCCAAAAGGAGTATGTTCTTTTGTCATGGTTCTTTTGTCTCATTATTCACCTGACTTGAGTCCTTCTGACTTTTTTCTCTTCCCCAAGTTATAGACTATTCCATAGAAATAGACTATTCCAGTATCGAAGTTCCATACTGCTATGAGGAGGGGAAGAACCATCTCCAGCACTGTGAGGCTCCAAAAGGAAGTTATTTTGAGGGAGACAATATAAAATTTTCATTCTATTTTAATGAAAAACATTTTTAAAATCAGCCTCATTACTTAATTTACAGACCTCGTATGAGGATCAAAAACCACACACTCTACTTGATTGCTTTCACAAGGGGGTTTCCTTGTTCTATAGTTGATGACTATATCTTACGAGCCATAGACAAAATAAATTATACATGCAGAGAGAAATATAACACGCCACTTGTGATCCCCAAATTCCATGGCAAAAATAGTCAGGAGGAAATTTAAGAACGACCGTGGGAACTGTCCCACCCGCGAGAATATCAAAATAAATGAAAGGAGCGAGAAGGAATTCCAGCGTGCCCACTCCAGCCCCCCCTCTGGGTGCGGGAGGGGTTCGGGGAGTGAGGAGGAGGAACCCTTAATGCGGAATGAAATAAATAAGTGGGAATCCACACGCTCTGGGCGTCCGTGGAGTCGGACCAAGCGGCCACTTTAATTGCGGAGAGCAACATTTCTGGCGTCGTTAATTAGCGCCCCTCTCCCCACACAGCCTTCACCGGCCCTCCGGGAAATAAAGACAAAGGGCGGTCCCTCCCTCCCTCACTCACTCACTCCTTGGCCGGCAGTCTCGCAACCAGGGCTGTGCGATAACAGAAATTGAAAGTCTCATTGCGATGGAATTATCTATCAAAACAAACGGCAATTTATCGACTTTGTGATGTCAATGGACGATATCGTAATTTCGCATTATATGGTGACCTGGTAATCCGATGACTAAAGCGGTGAGCTGCTTCTCGGAGACCATGCTTAGATTCCAGCGACATCTATGATGACACTTAACCTATAGTTCAGGTGCATACATCAACTGTAACGTTCAATCAATTTTTCAAAATGTATTTATGTGCCCTACAAGAGACCGCTAGGGTGTGTGGCAGATGGTGAAAACACACCGAACTAATTTTGACCCGAATATGACTCTACCGCTATCGGGCAACATTATACCCTCATCGTCCGTGGAAAAAATGGCATCTTAAACCTATCTAAGTATTCTACACTTACTCTCTAATTTTAATGAAATGATCTCTCCAACCATATGAGAGATCATGTCATAGGATGAAGGTAATGATAAGATATATTAATAAATGAAAAAGAAAAACTTTGTTCCAGTCCACCACTTTATTTCAGGTACGACTAGTTTAGACGCTACGGCGTCATCCTCAGGTACCTGAGGATGACGACTGAGGATTGGAACAAAGTTTTTCTTTTTCATTTATTAAAATGAACTTCCACAAAGTTGAGGCTGAAACTATGGAGTTAAATAAGATATATTTTCAACATCACTGCTAAAGTGACGTCCTTCGAATTCACGCAAGAGATTTTATGCTTATGTGGACTGAATTTAGCACGCCGTCACATAGACATAATGGCCAATACTGTTATATTCAGGATAAATATGCACATGCCCCCGACTCATTGGTTCCATAAAAAGTACTCACATCAGCTTGATAAAAATATGGACGCAAACTGTGACTTTAACGATTTATACACTTGAAGATGCAACCGGCGTCAGTCATCCCACCATCATCATAAACAGGTCAGCTAAATCTATTCCCCCCACCCCTATTTCAAAAACAGGTTACAGCAACCCCTCAATCTAGCAGCTTTCAACTGCCCTCCCCATCACCATTAGGTATTCCTTACACCCAACCCTTCCCCAACTGTCCTCCCATTCACTCCTCTTCAAACCACATTAAGATCGCCCGGTTTACCTGATGATAGCACATAGGGCGGAACCGGTTACTCATCAAGTCAATATCTCCGCGAAAGACAATTTTATTGTCTTGTTTCGAAACCGGAAAATATCTCTGCCACAGATTCTGATGGATTACAGCAACTTAGCTCCCGCGACATATGAAGTGAGAGAGTTACCCGCTGAGGGCGGCCGTAGGACAGTTGAAGAGGCGGTCGCGCAAGAGACGGATGTCGTTGAGAATGGAGTTAGGAGGAATGGTTAATGACGGTGAGTGGCGCGGGGACACTGGTCGCCTCATCGAAGCGGGGGGCGAGGGGGATTGGGGAAGAGAACCTCGGAAGAGGGGAGGGGGGGATGAAGGGTCACTTGATGACACTCGACTCCTTGGGTGGAGCCTTTCGACCGCTCGACGAGTCCCTTTCCGTCCGTCCTTCCGAGAGTCCAATTTCCATGGACACAGGATTAGAATCGGATCCTATATGGAATGGACCAAACCGCCGCGTCGGTTTTCCTAGCCCGGAAAAGGAACTGAGTGACCAAACGCCCTTGACGGTGCATCGATTTGATCCCACCGAAGGGCGGGTGAACACGTGGATGGACGAACAAAGTGGGTCTTTCCTTTCCAATCCGTTTCATACCGTGGGTCAATCAGTCAATGTCAAAGTGATCCTCGTTTCCATGGTGACGATGTCATCCAATATAAAAAAACGTAAATGGGCCCAGCCTTAGATAGCATTCCTCTTTGGAACCCATCTAGAGCGCCTTATTAATCAGTTTAATACAACAATAAAGCAAAGTAATAGATGGGGTGTATGTTTCGTGAGGATACAGATTGGTGGATATACGATTGCTTAGCACCTTTAAATGTCAACCTTTGTTTTCTCTATCGGTGCTAACGAACTTACAATGCTAACGACTAAAACTGCATCTTATATGCTCCCCTGAAAAATAAATCATGAACGACTATGAGACAATGCCTCGAGTCATGCGGTTCCAATATACCATCTGGTTGAACGTCTTTCGAACGGTGGCACGGGTACCATTAGTGACAAGAGAGTATTTTTCGACGGTCCACAAGGAAAGTTTCGGAGAAATCCCAGAATAAAAACTTAAGCACGATTGAATTGTATTTTCATCCCATGATTTACGAGCACTTCTCGTAGTATTCGTAGTAATTCTCTCCTCTCCATGATTTCCTTCATAACATTAGGTTCTGAGGTACTTTAAAACATGGGAATGTGAAAAACTTCATATTAAATGAAAAGTTGAAAAACTATTCTAGTTGACCGAACCTAATGTAAGAGATTACCATCACTCATGAAACCGTGGCAAACCGGTGTAACATGCTAATAAAAATCTAATTTATGAATGAAATTCCATTGTCTGGATTCTGATATCAGAACAGAACAGATGAGTCACATCGAGATGAAATATCGAATTTTGGGAAAGAAAAAAACGTAAAGGTGAGATGTAGCGCCGCCGTTTGACGACCCGACACACCCAAGTGAAACGGCAGAGCGAGATGATCGTCAGACGCCGAGGAAGGACATTACGGAATATAACTACGGACTTTGGAGCTCATAAAAAGCCAATTAGGGCAGATGATAACGCGCCAAATAAGAACCACTATACGTCAGGTGAGCATAGGGTTCGAGGAGAGAGGAGTTGGGTGGCGAGAGTGAGAGGAGGGTGTGCCCAGGGTACGAGAAGAGGGTCGAAGGGGGGGGACTGGGCAGAAGGGAGGGGGATAGAGAAGGGCGGTGGGGGGATGCCGGGTTAAGGCTCCTTAAACCCAGAGGGGCGACGCAGCGGACCCATTCCGAGGCCATAATCTTCATCCAGAGCCCGCCCGCTACCATCAAAAGACCGCTGTGGCCCGCCCTCTCCCACACGCCCACCCAAACTACGCGCACACACACACCCCGGGCAACAACGTAGCCCTTCAAATTCTAGCCTCTCCCCAACGCCAGCCATTCTACTCCCGGAGTGACTGAGTTTTTACTACTCTGTAGGGAGGAGAAGAATTAGGGGAGAACGAAGTAGCATGGACGTACAAGGTCTGTATAAAAAGTATCGGTAGCAAATTTTTCTTGACGTGTGCGTGAAGTGCTAAATTCAGACCATCGGTAGGAATGCGTATGATCGCAGATCCTATTGGCATTCATAAGTATGACAGTACACACCCTTATCACTGTTGGCCGAAGCGCCTCTCACCGGCGTGTCCGCGCAGACAGGAAGGGTGTGGGCCACACCAACCCTTGGTACGGACGGGGGCAGAGGTGTGTACCTATATTTTGTTTTCTCAATAAAATTTAGTCATGAATTTTAACAGCTAAGCGGCTTATGAACACTGCTATTGTTGTGACAATATATTCTCTTCTGCAAATATAAATACAATGGAGAGTTCGGGTGAAAAGTGGACGTATTGTTTTAATGTCTCTGTGCCTGATTTAAAACAGAGTTGCATCGACACAATTTAATCCATATATGAAAGTTCAAGTTGCCCATCCCTAGAGCTAAGGGAGCGGGGAGGCAGATACATGCACGTATGAGTAACCGGATGGATTCCTGTTGCTAGCGCGGTGGCGATTAGGCAGGAGGAGTGCCCAGCCCCACGTTCCCAACGGCCCGTTGCCACGGCGACGGGAAAGGGTCCTTCAATGGGTGACTGCCCAAAGACGAGGGGAGGGTAATTGATTTGAACAGGCCGAGAACAGGAACTTCGAGGCAGGTGCCTCCTCCTCGCTTTGCCAAGTGACAAACGACGCTTTCAACAACTTCCATCATTGGTCGCTTAGGTGATATCAATATCAAATCGAAGTAAGAGTTGCATTCTTAAAAAATCCTACAGTGACACCCAGATTCTTCATCAATTAAGAAACTAAATAATACACAGAAATGTCAACTTCTTTGCCTAGGTACAAGTTTAAAGGCACGCACGTGTGAATGACAATGTACGTACAAATTAATTATATGAGCTCGTATATATTTCCTTTAATTTCTCGATGTCAGCATACTCTTTTTTTGCGACCTGGTTGCAAGCAAGCAACTCAAATACTGAAATGAATCAACGGCCCAGATTAATGCAGCCACACCTCAGTGAAGGGCAATTTGAGCCGCTGAATGTTATTTCCTATATGAAAGGAGTTTTATTTGGATAAAAGCAAATTAAATGGATGATATCGAATTCAATCTATTAAATAAATAATAACCTCAATATATTTCGGGCTTTGGCTTGAATATACATAGCAACAAACTTGACTGAAATCCCTTACGGCGTATTTTTAAGAGTTAACAGCTCTAAATGACATTTTATAAGTTCTTACTCATTTCATTGAAAGCAGACTTACGGTTTATCAAGCGTTGGTAAGACAATCATTCAAAGGTGTTGCATTTATTGCTTAGGGGATTGGAGAATGTTTGCAATAAAAATGGGAGAGGAAGTAATCAGAATAAACGAAGACAGCTATCAAGAAACGTGAAGGTTAAGAGAAACTAGTGGGAAGTACGCCAAAGCAGGTACAACATTATGAATTAAAATTAGCAATTTTCCACAAAAATAAAATTTTATTAATACGACCGGTTTTGGTGTCAGAAGACAATGCAACTACATCATCTTCTGATGTCAGAAGATGATGTAGTTGCATTGAAACCGGTCGTATTAATAAAATTTTATTTTTATGGAAAATTACTAATTTTAATTAATCATGTTATTCCACCATATCACGCCTGATACGTCTCTTTTTACAGGTACAACAGTTCATCTATTTAGAAATTGCTTTATAATATGGTGCATACTACGATAATAAACATTTATAACATTAAAAGAGGAATTGCGTCATTTAAACAAGCTTATACCGGGAGACGAAAGTTGATGACATGCACTCACTTAAGTAAAAAATTTAACTTGGACTGTGGTTTTGATTGGCCCGAAAACTTGATTGTTAAAGCAAGAGACGTTGATTGGAGGTTTTAGAGATATGGGCGCGGAGAAGAATGAAAAAGTAATATGGAGGGAAAGGAAATCATTCAATGAAATTACATGCATGGTATGAGAAGAGAGATGACTGCTGGCAGAATCTCATAGAAGTCAAGGCAAATGGACGCATGAGACGGAGAGAAGCAATAGGATGCTAAAGATGATAAAAGAAGGGAGTATGTTGAGAAAAAGGCGCAAAGGAATGAAAAGATTAAGCGTTTTGGACGGAATTAGGGGAGATAGAAAGTGTTCGAAGTTAAGAGTTACTGAGTCAAGAAGTGAATTTCATATGTAATATAGGGTTAAAGGATATTTTGTGCCATGTTACTTAGAGTTAAGGAGCACAGTAACGCATTGTGCGGTTAAAAAGATATTTCAGGCGTGATATGGTGTAATATCATGATTAATTAAAATTGGCAATTTTCCACAAAATATTTTGTGGAAAATTGCCAATTTTAATTAATAATAAGTTTTGTGCGGTGTTCGTCGGAAACTTACCCTAACCCGGTAGACAATTGCTATATTAATAATAAGTTCATACATGGCAAAAATGGGCTATTGACATTGCAGAATGGTTGAACTAGTAAACCGTTGCACCTCGTTGGTTGGAACGCAAGAAGAGAGTGAATCGTAATGTGTGACGGATTGAGGGTGAGAGGAAACGCTGAGTTCTCGCGTAGAAAAAAGAGATTCCGGGGGACTCGGGGAAGCTTCTGGCGAGAAGGCCGGCGCAGGAGCGGGGGCCGGGACGGAGGGGCGGACGGGGGTCGAGTCCCGGCGAGTGGGACGGATGTCAGAGGCTCTTCGGATAGGACGCAAACGGGAATCCGCAAAAGAGCTGCGAATAAGTCTTCCCGCAGGACCCCCCGCGACGGCTGTCCAGCGGGGGGACGGACGGGTGACGGCCGCCGCCTTCGTGAGAAACGGTTGAGAGGGACGCGGAGAGCTCTCCTTTGGGACGGGCGAATACTCACTCGGTGCTTATTGGGAGGCGGTGAGGAGAGGACGTCGGAGGAAAGGAGATCGTCAACACTCACCTGAAAGAGAAAAGGACATTGCATAATTATTAGGAAGGGACAAAATTCCTCTGTAATCACTTGTCTTAAATTAATAGAGATAAAGAGGAGAGATGGTTTTTGGTGAAAATTAAGAGGAGGCAGGAAAGGTTGAGGAAGGAGGTATAGAGAGATAACGGGAAATTGAAGACTGTACATGCCTGCATGTACTGCACTTGAAATGTAGATTGTAAGAACAGAATATATATTTCAATCATTACTATGGGATATAATTCCCCTGGAATATTTACAGAATAATTTATTTTTTAGCAGAGTTATCCGATCTGACTGTATGAGATAATTTAACAGATGTAACTTGACACAAGCATTGATCCAATATTTTACAAGTATGAAATATTTATCATCACAGGAACTGAGCACAAATATATCCACAACTTTTGCAAATCTAAATACCACGCTATTGAAATGCTAAGAGAAATTAAATTAATCAGTAAAATATACTCTCAAAGCGTGATCACCGAAGTTGTTAAGGCATAAAACAACATATTTTATGAACAGCAGTAATTAATATTTTCTTGAAGCTGATAGAGTGGAATAATATTTTCTCGAAAGGTTATATACTTATTGAGGACCTAATTTCCGCAGGTAAGCCAGTTAGAGTGAGAAATAATTTACAGGCGGTATGAAGGGAGATGGAAAGCATGTAAAGTTGAAAAATAGTTTCTCATAGAGCAGGATTTGGCTGCATTTAGCGTAGATAAAGACGAGATTTAAAAGTAAACCAGGGCGTCAATAAGAAATCGCGAATTTTCCAGCAATTTTTCACAGCCGGTATGGAATCATCTGCCCGTACCAAAACGTCCAATTATAATAATTCATAAGAAACAAATATAAATAACTCTTAACTTTGTAGGACGGCAACGATTAGTAAGGTATTTATTTACCACGGTCTAGGTTTAAAGATTTCTTTAGAGTCTGAGAAAGTTTAGTTTAAAATCATTATTTAATGAAACTTTAAAAACTCAAACAAAAATTTAAAAAACGCTTTGGTATTACGAAGAAGCTCAATTTAAATGAAATTCCTGACATTCCTCAACTTTTGACCCAATACAAAGGCACTATGTAAAGTAAGTTTTTGAAACAGCCGTAGAAGCTGGTTGCTTATTATATAATGCTTGAAAATTTTACATAATATACTAACATATAGAGTTTCGTCCACTAAATCACCTCTTAAGGAGAATCCTTGAGACGAATCTCAGTATGATTAAGATATAAAATCTTTTTTAGTCTTCCTGTTCCTTGAGTAATTACAAAAGGTTAGAGCGTAAATAGAATGGCTGTGTTGAACTTAAAGAAGTACTTGGAAAAAGATAAACATAGGCATTCAAAATATGCAAAGCGATCGTATGTTTTGTAGAAAACACGATGCCATCTTGAAAACTTTAGGTTTTGGTAAACGCATGACTGGAAAATATAGCTATAGTAAAGGAGACACGCTATGCCTCCTTAATTCCCACTTCAATTACTCTCAAAACATTTTGGCTAAGCAAGGAAACTGGTAGATTTTTTATTCAAAATACACATACTGATAACAAGTATTAGATGCAGAAAGAACAAAATGATTCAATGTAAAAAGTTACAATAGTTAAAATTCGTACGATTAATGATATTCCTATGAGTCGCATATAAAAAAAAATTGAAAATAAATTTAGGGATTGATCACTTTCGTGACAATAAAAAAAATGATCAACATGTTTGCCATGCGCATTAAATTCCATGAAGGCTGTGCTCTCCATGAAATTCGTGCAAAAACGTCCGAATCATTGGGACGTGCCATCGATTGTTTGTGCCATTCTAGCTGCTGCTGGCAGTACTCATCGATTATCCTTAACTGTGTTTTGCAACAAAATGAGCCACGGGTGGGAAGCAATAGTCAGGATGGAAGGGCTGCCGAAGACAGGGGGGGGGCGCGGGTTGTAGAGACACCCTAGGGAATATTAGTGCTTAGGCACTTGAAACATGTTCGATTTTTGTAAGCATCACCGGATGCAATCCTGACTCGTTGGTCTCAAACTTGTTGCTAACTAAAATACGTTAAGAGTTTAAACGAGGTTCATAATTAGAATTTATTACTAAAGAGTGTGTCGTAATAACAGGATGCTTAAGGTATCGACAGATACATAGATGAAGCGGATGCGACGGCGCGGTTGGAGCAATAGCAAGAGCATGCGCAGTCCGAACAGTGCTCTTCGTGACGCCCCCAGGGATTGGGGGGGGGCTTAGGGTCATCCACTGAATATTTTCTAAAGTAAAGCGTTAATTTAAAAACAAAAACCGTCAACGGTTACACCTACTATTAATGATAAAAGGAGACACTTGGAATTTCCACATAAAATAGTTTTATTTATGACCTAGGTTTCGTTAGTGTAATATTTTCGGGTGAAACATCTACAGGTGTCACGCCGTAACGAAACTTAGGTTTTAGATAAAACTATTTTATGTTAAAAAGCCAAATGTCTTCTCTCATCATGAAGTATTTCCACCATTCTACGCCTGATACCGTGTTACGTCCTAATAAAATTGGAAAATGTCACTAATACGGAGTGTTTGGCGAAATATTTATAAATCAGGGATTTTTATATGTGCAACATTATTTGTCCACGTTTATAGTAATCCAGAAATGGCCAAAATGGAACCGGAAATTTCGCCTTCTCAATTTCTCCCCATTAATGCCGTTTATCTTATTTTTCCTGGAGTGGGCGGGGCAGATTCGGCGCTTCAGGGTGGGGTGGGAGGGGGCAGGGTTTGGGGAGATCGGGAGTTGTTGGGTGGGCGGGAGGGAAGGGAGAGGAATAATCAGGAGGGCGGAATGGAGAACCGCGGGAGGCAAATCTGTGCCGAGGGCAGATTCGGATCGGAGCGAAAAATCACCCCTTTATCGTCGCCAATTCCCAGATTCGCTGCCGCCCTCCGGCCCAGATACGTACACAAGCAAAACGGAGGCGGGTGGGTGTGCCATCCACCCCACGCACGTACCCAAATTGCCCAATTTACCTCCCCTGAACCTGCAATCTCACGGACAAAATACCCCCTCCACCACCGACCCTGGTGTCTATGGAAAACACGCATTAAGCGGCGAATTCACACGAGCGCTAGAGGGATGAGAGAAGAAACGACGGAAAACCAAACCCGGACTTTCGTGAATACTCGCTGAACGCCGCTTTAAATGTCCCATCGACGTTAAACGTAATCAATTGCCACTGAAATGTCCAAGAAGTCTTAAGAGGGATGATTATTTTATTGATTTTGCTGGAGAGTCCTCAGTCGAGGAAACATAACGAAGGATTGCAATAACGCTCGCGCAATACGTTTGGATGCAATGTTCAATCCTCGCGAGATTTTGAGAACAAAACAAAACTTTGTTCTGAATACATTTTATAATATAATATTGTGCAACCACAGTGGTTCCCAATTTTTTTCTTTCGAGTCCGACGCTCGAAATTTGGGCGATTTGAAAATTTTTGGTAAATCCCAGAGCGCATATTTTGATTGTGGCAAAAATTTTAACCAATTATCGAGCCTCACCCATTCCACTCTATTATACAAATGGCTTCTAAAACTTTCAATGGAACTTGATCACATTCGATCGGACATTTCTCCAAATTCAATACGAACGACGTTTGATGTCTCTTGTATCGTTAGCGAAGGAAGTTCATTTAACATCACCATGTAATTAATAGCATAATACATACGTGGGTCTTTCAATAGGTCCTTAGAAAATCCAAAGGCGTTCGTAGTATCGGAAAAGTTTTGACATTAGTAAGCCTCATCTCTCACTAGTCTGATGTTAAGGTTTCAATTATATCACTTGAGTACACTAAAAAACGACTAGTGATTTGTTTAAATATCATTAAATAGTGGATGCCATAACATCTTAAGGAAATTCAAATGATTTAACTCAGAAATTAATCCCAAAATTTATTATGGAAAGATGAGATTAGAGCACCTTATACTCACTCAATTGCGTTAAAACAATAGGGTATGGATAAAGAGTGCAAGCTATTCACTTCCTGTACTCTCTGATGTTTCCCAGGAATACGAAAAAGCTGAAATATTTCGTAGACGTTCTACCCTTTCTAATAAGTTAGGCAGGAATTTAGATCGCCTAAGGACCAACACATCAGGGATTAATGACAGACAACATGTTGTCTTTTTTACTAGGGTTTGGAAAAAGGCTGACAGAGAGCCAAACATGAGCGTTCGGGCATAGTGCAGCTCATTCAAATGCAAGGAAAGAGTTTACCGCCCGGATGTGACCACTTCCAGCTTCAGTCGATTCAGCGCAGTCGCGACAGATTCCGCGCCCTCGGGAGTGGGTGCGTGAGGCGGGAAGGATGGCCGCAATTACGGCCGGCTTCACTCCGACCGAAGGGTAGGGAGTATTTCACTCCTCTCCGCTTTGAAGGATCGACTTACCTCCCGGAAAGGACGCCGTTTTACCAGGGAATGGGTTTCGCCACATGAATCGGAGGGATCAGGGAATTAAAAAGAGGGGTCATGTCCCCCTCCCTCAGTCAGGAGGAGCGCGCATTAACCGGAAAAGGGATCGTTGAGTTCCCCCGGAGGGATCAAACCATGCTTTAATGGCCCGTTTGCGAAAGGTGGGGCGGGGGATGGCTCGGAGGGCCGGGGATGTGGACGCAGGGGCCGAGGGTGGGTGTTGGTCGGTTGGGCCCGAGGACGTGAGGAGGATTCGGAGTGCGTGGGCGCCGGAATGGCCGGACGGAGTGGGGCGCGGATTCCCACATCGTCCAGCCCATAATGAAAGGGCAATAACGTTAATCGACAAAGGGAACGGAGTCCCCTTTGAACTTATTCAAATTTAAAGTCTAATGAGGGTAGATCGGATAAGCGTAGGATTGGAGACTTTTGAGATGTGATTGTGGAGTTGGGATGGAAATCGTGAAGTGGACTGAAAAGAAAATAAGGGAGAAAGTGCTGAGAATGCTGGGGAAAGAAGGAATCTATTGGTGGAAATTTAAAAGGATCCAAAAGGAAAAGTTGATTACGTACACGGCGAAAACGTGATCGTGTCGCGTTAGCCCCGAAGAAGATAAAAGAGAAGAAAAGATTCAATCTGGTGACATGAGCAAATTAATTAAGATAGTAATGGAAGAATTTGGATTACAGGTTGATTTTGAAAAGCACATTTATTTGGTGAGCCATGAGCGGCGTGTGGAATTTAGGGGAAGAGTTCATCAGAGGAAGTAAGTAATAACAAGTCAGATTTGGATTAAGAGAAAAGGGTGGGAAAGTAATGTTGGTAAGGAATGGGAAAACGTATGCGAAAATATATGCACACCTCTCACCACACGATTCACTCTTAGTTTTAATAATAAGCATTTCCATCGATTCTTAACTAAGACTATATATTGTAGAGACATCTCGTGGAATAGGTATCGTGGAAATGAAAGCCGCCCTTTTAGCCTGGAGTTATGAAAATAAACAATTGTCCATTTCTCAACATATATTCCTGCTCGAATACAAATTCATTTAAATATGTGTGCTTTAAATTCTAAGAAAAGGATGACTTTTATTGGAATACTCCCATTTTTAGAAATTTATTTGCATTTAGCCTTATTCAAAAAAAAGAAGGAACAGTGTCCTGGAGTTTCATCCATTTCGAGGTCTTCAAGATCGAAGGGCGAACATCACCTACTCCTGTCAGGCCACGGCGTTTGCAATCTTGATCGGGGTGCCCATATAGAAGGGCGGGGAAATCTCTGTCGTTTATCTTGTTGGTGAACTCCAAGAGAGGACGTATTTCAAAGGATAATCGATGTGCTACTTCTTTGGTCATCTAAATATAGGTTACACAATTTTGAGCTTACACTAAGACAAGTATCGTATTTTAAATATGAGAAGAATATGGCAGTTGTAAGGTTTCCACAAGCTTAAGGAAAATTTAGGAACATAAACAAGTCCCTAATTTAATTTGTCCTTTAAATTAACGTTCTCCTTCGATGGTGATTTACATTCTTAGAAAAAAACATCGGGTACTGCTAACTCAATGAATATTTGCAACCAACCGCAACGCCACAATTTAGCGAAATTTAGAGTGAAAATGATATTGAAGTGACAATGATTATATATATTCATTACACTTTCGTATTTTATTTCAGTAAGCCAGAAAGTTTTAAAAGATTATGACATTCACGATAATCCCGCTTTTTCAGGAGGTACGTCAACCTTAGAGAAGATGAAAGAAGGGAACTCGAATCAATCAACTCTGTGGCGTTAAGAGCGTATCAAAGGGTAGTCAGAGGAGAGACTGGAGAGGTTTGGCAAACCACACTTCAGCACTGCCAATTGCTGTCGAAGGGAAGCGCGTGTGAAAGGGGCGAGGAGGCCAGTGGGGGGGATGGAAAAGGTGGGGGTTGGGTAGGGCTTGGGGGGCGTGATATGATGGAAAGGGTGGGGGATGGGGAGTGCAGGGGGAAGGGCGTGATACGATGGAGAGGGGGAGGGATCGACGGCTGGCTGAGGAGAGTCCATTTACCTCTCCGCACCTCCGCTCCCGAACCATCGATCTCCTCACCCCCCCCCCCCTCGCAGACACCCTTACCAAACCTCCCCCCCCCCAGTCGCCACACCCACCACCTATCACGGTGGTGGCTTCCGTAGGCAGCGACTTCCTTTCCCCACGTCCGTCCGTGAGCAAGTGATCCAATGCTGGAGAAAGGCCACTTCATTTTTATGTGTGAGTTTAACACACCCTCAAATAAACATGGACGGTTGGACGAATTGTCATTGTTTTTATTATTTAAACATGGAATTCGGGATGGTTATGCGACATTGGGAAACATTACGGGGATTACAACGGTTCACCCGCAATTGTGCTTACATATCCAAATAAAAAAGGGATAAAAAATTTGAAAAAGGATTTGTTTGGGTAAATATAGCATTATAAACTTCGTTAGAAGAGTTTACTCGAAGAAATACTCTCAACGAGAGAAGTTTGGTGGTAGTTTTTTTAGGTCATACGATGTTCCCTCAATTGTTTAAATTGCGCATAGTGAAAAAATAATGCATCAAAATGTTTTTAAAGAGGACAAAAAATAAACAGACGACAAACAAAGAACAATAAGTACGTAAAAAACGAACTATAAGGAATACATCAGGGAAAATTGGAAGGAAAACTATAAAAGGTGGAAGTCAGTGATAATGTACAGCTAAACGGCAAATAAGTTATTAATCATTATAGCCAAAGACAAAGGTAAAAAGATAAATTCTTAGCTAACCAAATAGTGTACAAAAATCAGAATAGCAAATATTATGATGTGTTAAACAAACAAAAGGACTTAGCTACAAAGAATAATATTCTATAATGATACTAGCCAGAGAAAAGAGTGGTATATCGGTCACGTAGAAATAAACATTCGGTTCTAATTACATCAGAAAATAAAATGAATTATAAACGAGTTATAGAAAATTATATTTTCAAATGTACATATAAAACGCTCAAATCGCTATTTTCCCTGAAGAAAGACAAAAACAATGATTTTAAGAATGTAATAGAATTTTGTGTTTCTCAAAACATGGATAATGGCATGGTATTTGAGAAAAATATGAATAAATATTTTAAAGAATGTGGAACATATTAAAATTATTAAGGAGAATAACCTTCGTCTTAGTATCAACAAATTTTCAAATAAAAATAAAATCTAATACTGCGAATTCATACCCACTATGGCATAAGAAAGATGAAATACAAACTAAAAAATCAGAAGATAAACCTAGATGATACGAACAACATAACTTCCTATTTTGAAAGCGTTTTGCTTTGAAAAAAAGGAAGTTATGTTGCCACATGAGAAATAACTGGCCTCCCTACTCTAATGTGTGAATATTCACACGCCGTTGGGCTTATTACTGGGTGAACTTTACCATCAACTACCAAACCGACCTTCGGGTTGATTACTGCGTTTATGGTTTTTTTATGCTGCCACCGCACCATGTACGTGGGTAAAATATTTCAAGAAAAATTTGCAGAGTACTGAAGTAAAATGGCTTAAACTATCGATGCAACCTAAAAATAAGGCAAAATTATTCAAAAATGGAAACGAGCTATCAAATGTAATCCCTACATCAAAAATTAAAATCTCAATCCACCCAAAGTATTGTGGTATAAATGATTATTTTAATGTATTCTCCAGTAAATACAGGAAAAACAACACGCATGAAACCAGAAACGAAAGCGAATTCTTTCTAAATTAGCAATGTGAAATAAGTGGTCATAATTCATTCGTTGTGAATGGCCTAAAATTTTTTTATTACAACAAAAAACTTTCTGAAAAATTACTATCATTGATAAGAAAAGTGGTAAAAAAAGATGTAACGCCAAAAGAGGTTGTAGGCATATCAAAACAAACTGTCTGACACTGCGAGAGTATCAATGTCAAATGAGATACTCTAGGCAATGGTGAAGAGACTTCCGAGTGTTTGTGGTCTCTCAAGATCCTCAATGCTCCATTTCTTTTCATTGCATTTTTTAACGGGGCCAATGTTTATTACTTTTTTTCTAATACGTGTTCTTGTATTGATTGAATTTGAAAAACTGGTGCAAAACACTGTAAAAAATAAACACCTTACGTACGAGTTAAATCTTCGATAAAGGTGTACTGAAAGACATTTTCAAAGTGTAAATATGCTTTTACAGCATATTTATGCTTAACTTTAGCGACAATAATTAAAAATGAACATTTAGCTCCTAAACTTTTCGATTTCAAATGATAGGAGCAGATGAAAAGTGCATACAGTAAAACAAACAGTATCCATCGTCATAACTTCCATTCACTACAAATAATTACATTTTATTTTAATGGATGAATTTGGCATCAAAATATCTTTCCAATCGATGTATGTATACCTATGAGAGAAGAACACGATTTATCAACAAAAAGTAAAAAAATCGTCGATATTTAAATCATACACGTACATTAGAAGTCAGCATTGTAGTGTACTACCCTTTAAAGATTTAAATAATCAGGGTGTTTCTCAATTTTCAAACACCGCCATTTTATGCCTAATGTCACGTGTTACCCCGGCTTGGCGTGGTTACCTCACTTCATGCATATACCTGACCGATGGTATGCGCTTTATACCTAAATTATAATATAATAATTATTTTTCTAAGGAATACACCAGTGGCGTACGGGGACTTTGTATATTTCTATCAACTACAACTTACCCTGAAAGCCGCCCGTGATTAAAGGCATTCGGGAAGTTCAAATTTTCAAAACTATAATCCCTTATCTCGAATTGCGTGAGAGAAAAATGATTCATTATATTAAAAGTCACGGGAGTCGACTTCCCTCTTCAACTCCTTCTTATTGCCCACCAATACTATGCGACACTATGATCGTGGCTTATCTGAGTCAACGTTAAACTCTCATAATTTGCATTTATTTAACATAGCGGAAGCATTAAATAATTTCTTTTCCTTCCAGTGTCTCCCAGTCCAGGCTATACAGTAATTACGCGACGGTTTCCTTCGTCAATGCCGTGCAAAACGAACAGCTTTTCTTTGTATCCTGTTTCATTCAGAAATTAAACCCTTCCGCGAACGGTCTCAAACACTCGTCCGGCGGTGACCGCCGTCATACGTGGCACTTGAGAAGGAGAGCTCCGCGGGAGAGCATTGAGAGCACTCCCGTGATAATTGCTGACGGCTCAAGGCAACCAACCTCCTCTGGAATATTTGAATCTGCGTCCGCGTCGGGAAATAAAAGACACTAGGACTGGTAAGCAGCGCTGCTCAACAATCCCAGACTCATTTTTTTTCTTGAAATATCCAATCCCTCGATTATCTTTTTTACTTTCGTCTTCAATTTCACTTTGCTTGTGCATGCTTTCCGTGTTCTCTATCAAAGGTCATCACCCAAAATTTATCTCTTTATATTTCTGTAGAAGAAATTATTTGATAGTGATGGGAGATTGGAGCGTGACTGTAAGCGAAAGAAGAGATGGTAGTGAGGTAGGTAACTATGGATCAGACAGAAGAAATGTTCGCGAAGAGAAGGCAATTTAATTCTGCATGGGAAAGGGCTTAATAATAGCTAACGCCTAGTTTAACCACCGCAATGGGCATAGGTATTCATGGAACAAACTAGGAGTTTCAGAAAGATATCAGTTAGGCTATACGCGTATTGGTTAGTCATAGATTTAGGAACAGATATGTTGGCACAATTTTCCGGGAGCGATTGTAACTTCAGATCACAATTTAGTAATAATGAAAATTAGATGTTAAAGGATAAAGCAAATAAAAATATTGAAAATTAGAATACTGAGGCCTTAATTGGGAAAATAAGAAAAGAGTATCAGGAGCCTTTACAGAATATTTTGAGTGAAGAAAGGAAGAGGGGTTCAATAGAAGAAACATGAGAGAATATCAAAGAAGAAATATCGAGAGCCGTAAACAAATCCATAGGAATGGCCAATAGGAAAAGAACAAGGAAATCATGTATTATGGACGAGAAGATTAGAAAGAAAGTTGATAAAAGTAAATGGAAGAATGTAAGCACAACGTTAGGAAGAATGTAGTACACAGAGATAAATGATAAACTACATCGAGAAACTATTACAGAAAAAGAAGCATAGTGGAAGATACTCCGTGAGGATATGGAAAATTATAAAGGAAGGGTGAAATAGGTGCACTCTATGAGAAGGTGAAAGATCTTTCAAGAAGTAAATCGTAAATTCCGGTTAAGTAATTAAATAGAAGTCAGGGAAATTATTGAAACGAATCGTCATTGCGTCATAGTATAATCTATGTCCATCTAAAATCTACCTTAACCGATATAACATGCACGTAATGTTCTTGTAGACCCCAGTTATTATCATTACATTATTCCCTGTTTACACAAAAATGGGGCGACTATAACAAGCTTACGGTAGATTTTAGGTTAAAAGTGTTATTTAAGCTTTTATGTTTCATATAGAATTCTTCCATTAATATTTTTATCATTTGACCCTTTGTTTCAATGTTTAGAAAATGATGTATTTATTATACTGAAAGGAGGAAATTGTAATCCTGAACAGCGACATTAGCGCCTTCTTGCGGTTGAAACTTGCTTTGACCTCAAGGAAAAATGTTTAAGCTTTTCCTGGTACATGAATTGGAAAATATTTTTACAAGATGCATTTTAAGAAAAGGAAGACTAAAATGAGGTTGAAAAGAACTTTCGCGCGGTTATAATCGCACGACTCGCCCCTCGTTGAATTCAATCTCAATTCCCTCCTAGCGAACGAGGGCAGACGGAGCCATGCCCCCATCCCATCCACCCAGCGGACCTCGACCCCCCTCCCTGCGCCTCCTGCTCACTCCTTAGGTCTCCCCGGCATGCGAAGGGGCAGAAGAGAGGGCCTCCTCCCGACGCCTCCTCGGCGGCGTCGTTCCGCGCTAGTGCGTCGTCGCGGAGAGACGGGCGGGTGAACGGCGCAGTGCGGGCAAACTACCCCTGTTCGCCTCGGGTCTGACCGCCAGGTGCCGAGATGTTGACGGTCCAAAAAAATCCATTGTAACACACCACGGCTACTGAAGCTGTATCACGCACTGCACGAATTCAGAGGGTTGAGTGACACGTTTTGCGGGCCATTGAACGACCCGAGTTGCAAGGAGTGACGAATCCGTTCTTGGAATCCCGCCTTGTTGACAAGAAACTTTTATTGCTGATGACGGTCGGCACTACCCGCCCCACTTCCCTTCGCTGTCCCTACTCTCTCTCATTCCCTCAAGCCTCCCCCACCTACTTCCGAACAAACCAGGTTAAAGTGTTGCCAGTTTTCATTCACCCCACCAAATGCAAGGGGATGGAAATATACTGGGGGTTTCATGTACATTTAACAGGGGTGCGGCAGGAATAGGGGTTTGGTTATACAAACATATAACACTTGGACGGAACAATAGAACACAAAATATAGAAAGAAAACACGTGAAAGAAAACCCACATTTGAGATAGTTTGAGCTTTCTGCCTCCTCTTAGACCTTCTTCAGGTCAGACACTACACGTGTATATTATATAAAAATAAGCTTTAATGACATAATACACATTAATGGCATAAAAGGCTATTTTATATGTGGAATTACAGTTTTATTTGACATTATTCACAATGGAACACTTCCACAAATTTACGCCTGAAACGATTAATTATGCCTTTGCTTATTCTTAAAATGATTGCACCATTACCATAGCTCACTCTTTTTCATCGGCAAACATAATTCTAAATATTAGTTACATTTTCAGTAACTTTTGAACGATTATTATTACCAAGCAGTCTAACGGGTTAGGGTTGATTTCTCATTAGACCAATACATCACTGTTATCCTTAGACTTGACTAATAGGACCAAAAATATTCTTAAACCATTGTAACTACAATGGCTAATTCTTCAGCTCCGTACACACCTACTTTCTAGTACCCTTCTTAATTCTGCCTATTCTCCCCAACATTCTCCCATCTCTCTCAGTGTTTTCAGCATCCCATTGAATCTCTCAATCTCCTGCATGCAATTGTCATGCCTTCTTTCAGTTTCTCCCAGCTTCCGTCTCTCTCCTCTATCATGACTATAGCTTCATCTTTTGTTTCCCTTTCCTTCCATTTTAGTATTCTCACACACCGTGCGTGAGGGAAGGCCTGCGGTGCACAGAGGAACCGCGAAAAGTCGTCGGAACGGCAATACCGTGCCAAGGAATTGGAACAACGGGAAGAGTGGTATGGTACCAATCAAGGGGGCGGCATCTTCTACAACGAGCTACTGGCTTCTTAATGATATATATTTGTTTGAAATATCGACTATTTATGCAATTAAAGGGAACATATGACATTTTTTTAGTGAAACTTTATATGGTTGAATTTGATCAGTGTCAAAAATAATTCTAATTCGATCCATTTCTCATATATTTATCGCTTCAACGCAGATATAAACACAAGGGATTCCTGAAGTACATAATTGGAATATGACAACTGTTTAGAAAGAAATCAAAACTGCTGATGTTAATACAAGTAGTTAGTAAGTACAGGAAGCTCGTATTTGTGGGAACCAGACAAACGGCGAACGTTCGCAAGTCATAGGGCAGGGGACGCAACTACGAGATGTGAACAAGAGATATGAAAAACGAGAGGGAAGGATGGGTGAAAACAGCGTCGGAAGGATGGAATAACGGGGGGGGGGCGGCGGTAAGCGGAGAGGGCAAAGCAGAGGGATGAACGAGGGTTTTTGCTGCTGGAAGAGGGAAGGTGATATTTACGACGGCGACGCAGGGTTCCGGTTTTATAGGCGCCAAAATTACATGAATGCCCAGATGGGAGCTGAAGAGGTGGGGAAGGTGAAGGGAGAGGGGGAGGTGAACAGGGGGGAGATGAAGAGGGGGGAGAGAGGGGCTGTCGGGGGGCTTAATGAGAGAGGAGAGGAAGAAGAGGGAGTGGGCGAGAGGTAGTGTGCGGAGGGAAGGAAAGGGTTGAAGCCTCGCGGAAGAACAACGGCAAGAGGAGAAGGGGGAGGGAGTCATTTTCTGGGGGGAGAGGGTGGCCAGGAGGATGGAGAAGGGGGGACGGGTGGAGTGAAGGAGGAAGATGTCATCACGTCTAGGAAACAATCCAGACTCCATATTACACGAGCACGCAGGGAAACACAGGTCGAGGGAAAAAATATGGAAATCCGAAACGCGGCTAATCGTTTTTTTCAAGAAAACTACAACTTTCATACCAAACTACACCACGGTCATATATCACTCATGTTCATTATTAAGGGAGCTTATTACATGCTGGAGAAGTAATAATTTTTCCGACGGTTATTCTGCATATGTAAATCATTGGCGTGGAATATATATATCATTGGGAATGTTATCATGAATCTTTTCTGATTTCGTGACCCTCTTCCACTTCCAGGAGTCAAATCTCATAATCACGCATACTCACTCAAAAAATAATATACCTGTAAATAAATATTTGATGCTCTTTAAATTTAGTGAGGTGACTCATGATAGGTATCTCATAGAAGCATACTGCCTCCGAGCATGCAATAAAGAATTTCTTGAAATAGATTACTAATATGCTCTTGAGTGATTATTGCGTATAAATTAAACCTAAGTTCCCAGAAAAGTATCTAACCGCAAGCCCGTCATGAAAATCTGACACCAAGGTGAGGTGCCAAGGTGGATGCATTTATAAAGAAAAACACCAAGGAGAAGATCAGTTTGGCTTCAGAAACGGGAGAGGGACGCGTGACGCCATTGGAGCGACGAGGACATTAGGAGAAAGGAAAATAATCAAGATATCTTTGCTTGCTTCGTGGATATTGAAAAAAAGGTTCGACCAAAGATATTACGCTATGTTTAATGGAGGTGTGATGAGAGTTTCAAAGAGCTTTGTTATTTTACCTTAGAATACCCTGCGGATTTATAGAATCCTCACGAGGTAGGCTTGATTTTGGAACTACAAGTAGATAGAGAGCAACGTAGATCAGCTATATTTGTCAAAAGTTGTGATGAACAAGGTATCAGCGTCACGATACTATTGGAAGAATTAGGATTGGGGGCATTAGTTGAACGTAGCAAGAAGGAAATGCAGGAAAATATACCCCGTTAATTTAAGGCCGGTCATTTATCCGAGGATGATAAAGAATTATTACAGGCCCCGACTAACTATGGTAGACTAATAAAGTAAGAGTGCTCGCACCAGAAAGGGTGGGGAAATGAATGGAGGAAATGTTGAAAGGCAATTCGATGCTGTAATCCTTGATAGAGGGGCTTGTATAGGCAAATGGGAGGTAAGAGGGATGAAGAGAGTGGCCTTTCTAGATAGCATGAATGCAGACAGAAGATTATTATAAAGAAATATATAATGTAGGGATAATAAGAAAAACTTCTTGTGACGTGTAAAAGTAAATACTCGATTGAGACGATCTAAAATGTGTCTTCAAATAGAATACTTTGGCTCTTAATACTTTGCACGAATGTGCAATTGTTCACTAAGCTGGGGTTACGCAGTGAAAGGAAACTACCCTCCACTTAATTTTTTAACGGAGATGATCATTAATGTCGAAATAATAACTATTAGGTAACGAAAATACGTTGACCCAAGTTACAAAAGAAGGGAGATATTAAGAATTGAATGAATGCAAAACTGCGAAGGACATGGCCCGTGTTGAGTGACCAGCTGACCTCCTCTCACAAAAAGTGATTCGTATAAATTTTAATATTAGTTATTTATTGTACCACATACATTTAAGAGCAAAAAACAGGAAAAAAGATCAAATGATTATTGTCGGAAAATTTTATTTCATTAACGATCGTATTTTAGAGTAGGCTAAAATGTAAACCTGCAGTCGAATTAACCAATTTTTTTTCGAATTGAATACAAAATCACGTTATCTGCGTGCTTTTTGAAATACGTATGCATCAGAAAACTGTCGGAGAGGAGTGAAGACGGAAGGTGAGAGGGGGGGGGAAGGGAACCCGGGCGATCCGACCGGTATGAAACAAAGAAACCTCACCTCGTCTCGTGTATAAATTGAGAAGGAGAACAGAAAGTCGGTAAATTATGCAGAGGGAAGAAGAATAGAGCAGAGAGACGGTGAAAGAGGGAATTCTGAGCCGCGAAATGAGATGAGACGCGGAGTGCAATGAAAAAGCAAACGCATATATTGCTGCGGCAAGCGGGGGGGGGGGCGACGAGTGGGACGGGGGCAGGTACTCGGCGAAATGAGGGGGCGACCCTGGGGGCTGGGGCGAATGGGCGGTATAGTTTCTGCCCTACAAAACACAGATGGATGAGTCCACTCACTATAACAATGTCCCCGGCAATAGGGTATACGACATTGTTTGTATAACAAGTATTGGGAAATCTTTCAGAAAAATAGATTTACGTAATTCAGATAATGCTAGAATGCCTCAAATTTTTTCAAAGCATATCTCTTGATCGTCGACACACTTTTTCCAGCGCCTTTTTCACGGCTCGAAGGCTCCCTGGTAGGCAGAATCAATAAGGTCCTTAAGGGTATGCTTGCAAACTACTTTGTCAAGTCGGGACTGTAAGGGGGTTGGGGTGTCGTCGCAATACAATTGCAGGTCTTCGTTGATTCCCCCCCCCCTTTGATAATTTCCACTCCCTAGATGGCGCAAACCTCCCGGTGACTTCTAATACAACGCGCTATAGGTAATACACAAGGTTTTTATAAAAAGTATTAGTAACAATCTGTTCCTGAGGCATGCATGTATCGCTAAATTTAGACCGTATCGGTTAAGTATGCGCATTGTATTAGATTGTATTTACATAGATAAGATGACATTTCATTATCAGGTATCACTAAAATTTTGGCGATGCGAAAGATCTGCGCTAAACTTGTCCCGAAGGTCTTGACGGACGACCAAAAGAGAAGAGTCGATTGTCTGCTTGCAAAGACCTTCACGGTACGATATTGCGACGATTCCCCAACCCTCTTACAGTCTCGATTAGGCACCAGCAGACTCCCTCCCTCAAAGGACGCCACCATGTGACTCTTAAGTGCCATCAAAGAAGTTAACACGCTAACCCTTAAGGAACTTCAGGAATCTGCCCACCAGTGAGACTTTGAGTCGTGCAAAAACCGTTGACAAAAGCGTGTCGATGCTCAAGGACGTGCTTTGAAGAATTTTGAGGCATTGTAGCGATATCCGAAATGAATCTATTTTGACGAAAAATCTCCCGATACGTTTTATACAAACCATGTAGTGCTTCAGGTGACGCACGATTTGACTGCTATCTGGTGGTATGGAAGTGAAGTTAGTTAATTTCGCGAATCGTGGTGGCGGTATTTCCGAGAATAGACAACTACTTAGATTAAGAAATGCAATGAGTTGGACCTAAAACCAGGTCGAGATTTTGATTTCCCTCGAGATAGAATGACGCCGTCCGGTATCATCATGGAATTTCTTTACTCCCTCTGCTGCCTTCCACACCCAACCCCTGCCCTTATAACTCACCAACAATGAAACTCTCACCTGCCCTGCCACCATCCGTCGAAACCAATCCCGAATTCAAATAGGTCTCCTTCTACAACTATTGCTTATAACTGCACTCCCAACAATTATGGAAATAACTGCCACCACAGACAACGTCAATATGAGCAACATTACCCACGCTAACATTAAGCTGATAGAATAAATAGGTGGCTATGGATTCATTAATAACCGAAATTTCACGTTCAAGTGTACCATATAAAGCTGCCGTCCCCCTTTCAGATAGATGCTGCTTCAATTAAATACGCGATTTAATACCTGACGCACAAAGGACATTGTCGAACCTCCACCTTTTACTCTCCATGGAATTAAAAATATCCCGACAACAAATTACTTTCTCCTTGATTTGAACCCAGAGAAACTTGACATGATTCTCCCATTCTGCTCCCCTATCTGGCCACCTCCCTAACTACCTATCCCGCACGCCCATCCGTATCAGTTAATGAGTCTGGTAATGAGTTCTGCAACTAAATTCATTAAGTTGAACTGAACCTCGAAACGATTGGATACTGGGGAAAGTTTAAACTTTGTTCCTAAGCGGGAAATTGGTGAAAAGATGAGAAGGAGATTTTACGGGGAAGACACCGAAGTACACGACGCGACGAAGCGGCGAGTGACAGAAAATCTCACCTTAGTCGAGAAGCGACGAAAAGCATCGAATCGGCAGATCCGCGAGTCTTGGATGCGGTCTTCCCAAATAAAGTTACAATTTGAACGGTCCCAACAACTACCACGCATTAAGTGAACTTCCTGATTTCCCCGCATATTAATTTCTTATTCAGGCCTTTCTATTCGGACGGCATGAGGTTATATTTCCTATCTCTCTTCATGCCGTCCAAAAGATCCATTCTCTTCCTCCCTCTATCACGCTTACTTAACGCCCGCCCATCTTTCAAGACCTTTACAATGAGAGTAATCTTATCATTACTGGCACGGTCAAAAAAAAGGAAACAGAGTGTTATACGGAAAATTGCAATCACTTTCGCCAAATAGCAGAATCCATGCATCATAGTCTAGTGCTACTCAAAGCTGATTCCTCGAGGCTCGATCTTTAATCTTTGATTCTTTAAAATAAATGTACACCTAAAAATGGTCAATAGGATTATGAATTACATATGTATACGCATTACAAGCTTCACATTATCCATTTGTGGGCAAATATTCAGATCGCCCGGAGAACACAGTCTTTTCTAATAAGTGAACAAGAATAGGGTAGTGAAACAAGTTAAGAGATAAGTTTGAAAACACAGGAGATCAAGTTTTCCAGGCATTCAGGTAAAAACTGTGCAGAGGGAGAGGGTGCGAATGCATGAATCGTAGCGCACACAGGAGCAAGTGTGCTGCGCGGCGAGAGATGGCGGGGAGAAGTGTTTTCAGGGGCGGCGAGAGCGGGGACGACCTTCGTCGTCGTCGGCGGGTGGAGAGGGTTGGGCTGTGGGTGGGAGGGACCGATGGGGGAGGGGTAGGTGGGTGCGTGGCGCCAAATTAACGGGCGGGGGGGACAGAAGGGGGAGGAGGGGAGACATATTGCGGAGGAGATGCGACGCCTCCCGTCGGCGAGGAAGCGCACCCGATTACTAGTCACTAGCAACACGGTGGCACTGGTAACAATTATCGAGTTCAAGATAAACAAGGTGGCGTGTTTCAGAGAAGGCATTTTATTTACGTACCTACTTATTTAAATTACCGAGGCATTTGAAATTAAACCTGTTAGAAAAACTTCCAAAAATATCGGTTTCTTTGTTTCATTTATAGAATTATTGCAGTTTCCCCGTTAGTTCAACCTCTTTTTACTTGGTTATAATTTCTTCCATTTTAACGCACGGCAACGATGTTAAAAAACATGAAATTATAAATAAAATTGATAGCGTTTTTCAGGATTCACATTTTCAATAAGCACACATTTCTGCACAATTAACACCTGATGAGTGATGCCACATTTAATCGAATTTACCATTGTCCTTCTCCCCGCCATTATCCCTTCCCATGAAATGAATGTGAGGGTAATAGGTCTGTAATTACTCGGTTCCCCTTATCTCCGTTTTAAAATATTGGTGTTACACTAGATATTTTCCAATCTCTGGGAACCTTGTGACTACCAGGGACTTCTTAAATATTATTTCTAGGTACGGCGCTATTAATTTGTTCAATCAATTTTCTATAACCTCTCAAGAGACTTTACGAGTTTGATTTTTAACTTTGAAGTGACTTTTCCGCCCTTGGAGTAACACTTCCGCCCGGTTTTATAAGTAATTCATAAAGGATATCCTAGAAAAATCCTTATAATATTTTACTGCATGAAAGAATAAAGCACGTTAGACATTTTTTTCTTTAGCATGAGGACGAATTTGGTCGGTCAATCACGGAGCGGAAGGACGCTTAAGAAAATGCGTGCCTACGCAACGGTGCATGGTAGTTCATACAGCCTGAGAGTTTTGCTGTCAAGTGTTTGAAGTTTAGAGTCTTTGTAATTATAGAGGAAAATATTAATCCAGTTCATTTCTCGTAGAGCTTTGGTAAATCTGTGGATATCCAGGTTTTATGATCTTAAAATTTCAACCGTTTTGGATGAAGTAATGGAAATTTTCATTCGTAATGTTGCAGTATTAACTCTGGAGCTGAATGGAAGGCAAAAAGGAATCGTGGAAATCTGACAACTTTATCAGTTTTGTAAATAATACATAAACCAATACAGGCATTTATATCACCCGTGTGATGAATTACTTCCGAATTAGAACGTGAAGCCTAAGTAACGATAACTTTTTAATAAGACTGGTATTGAAGCTGCCACGTAGCATATCAGTATTGAAATCACCTATAATAATATTTTTGCATTTGCTTTTCTAATCCCATTCAAATCTGTTCAAAGCCGCAAAACACCGGACTTAGGGTTGGTAGTAACTAAATGCTAACTGAAGCTCAGCGGCGAATTTTTCAGAAGGATGTGAGAAGCTCGTGATGTCGTTAACAAAATTCTTCTAGATATTGTATATTCATTGAAGTCGCATAACTTTTATTTCACCCAAATTCTGCGATAGAGTGAAAAGTCACCTGGATGGTCTGAAGGCTATAGTGGACGATGCTGCACAGAAAACTTTCCTCGTTCTATTATGGAAAGGCTGCTGAGAGTAGAATCCATTACCTATTAGATGAGTCATCTCTAACTTTGAAGTAAGAGGGTAAATTAATTATTTTTTCTCACAGGATTACAATAAAAGTTCTTCAGGAAACTCTTGGTTTTCTGTTTGGACAAATGGGGCTAATAAAATACGAGAGACTAGACCTAGTGTTACTCCAATTTTGATAAGAAAAAAATGGTTGCCTCAGTTGAAACATCGAATTTCTGAAACTATTTCTCCACAAATTCAATTTTCGTTTTGCTTAAGTTTCAAATAATTCGATTGCTTCGTTCTCAGAGCCGTCAACAACGAGTAAAGTTAGTCTGCGGCCACGGTGCCACGAAAGTGAAAGTCACGTAGTCAGCGCCCTTAAAGCATGTGAATTATGTGAATTGAAATTAAACCGTTCATTTATTGTGGTAAGTAGAAATTAACGTGCAGGGTAGTAGTAGTACTGAATCGTGGGATTTAGCGTAAAAAGAAAGATCACTGGGAAAATACTGAATCGTGGTCTTCATTATAAAAACGAAAGGTCGCCTCGAAAATAATGTCCATAGAATTAAACTTTGGCCTTTAAAAAATGGTGGTGTTCTGCACACTTATATTTTTCAGTCCTTCGTCTGCAAATCCATTCAGAAAAAGAATTTTCCGGATAAACACTCTGAATATATGGGTGTTCAAGACTACAAAACTTTCCCGTAGGTCGTAAATGAAATTTTAGAATATGAAAACTTCAATTTCAACTTTGCCATATAGTGATTGTAATTCTCGAAAGACTAAAATCGGTTTTGGTCTTAAAACAAGTTGCAAATCCAAAACATCATTACTCCACACTAACTCTTAAAGGTAGAAAAATATTTTCTTTTAAGTAGGAATTATACTTTTGCCTTCTGTCAGGTTTTGTTTTTCCAATTATATTAAATTGGAATATTATTGTTCTTATTAATATTATTTGTGCTTTCGCTCTAAGTCATATCCAGGATGGGGGTATGTATTCTTATTGAGTGGCGAATATTAGCATCAAGGGTTAGTCTACTTTGAGAGTCTTTGAATAGAAATTGAAATAAATTAAATGATATCTTTTTAACCATGAATCGCAAATGATTTAAGGATAAGGTCGAGGGTGAGGAGGACAGCTTAAAACTAATCCAGAATGCAGGGTCTGACTGATATTGACCGGCGGCAAACAAGCGTCTAAACAAAATGGACGGATGAATTAAGCTTACAATTGGAGAAAATATAAGTAGAAGAAGATCATGGCTCAGGAAAGGCATGATACTACAATGAGAGTAAACCATGAGAGAACCTTTAACGAACAGAATAAGCAGAACAACCACAGAAGATGATGATTACAATAGAATGGAAGCTCATAATATTCTGATCTTACCGCGTAGGTGCCCACCGTTCGAATACGTTTAAGGCAGAATTGAAAATAAAAATAATTAATATATGCAAATGGACGCATACTTTGCCCAAAGCCGCTCTGAGAGAAGGGGCGAGCTCGAGGTGTTCAGAGTTCGCTCACTCCCGTGAATCTAACCTCTATGTAGGCAACAGTCCTTTCCTCTTGGTCCAACCGCCAACTGGGGCCGGGGCGAGAGGGTGGGGGTGAGGGCGTTCTGCCCCCGCCCCGAAGGGGGACCCCGAAGCAAACGCCATCACCCAGACGGATAATCAATCACGGGGCTCCTCATTACCGCCGAAGCGAGCGAGCGGCCCGTCGACGGCGCATGCGCCCTTTTCGCGGGCCGTGGTTAATACGTCCCATTTCGCCGTGGATTATAATTGACGTAGATTGCAAAGAACACTGCGGAACTCGACAGGGGAATGGATAAATGACTGTTGAAATGGGGTGAACACCTCCATGTTTCATAAGTATTTGATATTTTTAATAGCCACGATTTTCATTCTGGCCGCCGCCAATGTCATGAACCACAAATTCTGAAGGGCGTTGAAGGCAGTTTCTTGGTGATCGTTATTTTCTCATTCTGTGCCCATTGAGTGTTACCATTTATCGCAGAAAAATATAACAAACATACTTGTTCAGCAGTTTATCCAGTTCTGTGACGTAATTTGGGTATTTACGAATAATTCTGAAAGAACGATGGGCAGCCATTATTGATTTCATTAAATATATTCACATCGATTGCTAGCTAAACTTCATCTAAAGAAAAGCGGAATTCTTTTATGCGGATGAGCACTAAAAGGATTAAACCAGACTGCTGGTTAAAGCTGTTATGCAGAAAATTTCATGGAAATTAATGCAAACATTTTTTTTTAAATTGGCTCAACGAACACTCAAGTTTCAACTCGTACGCCGTATTTGACCATAAAATTCGAGTATGATTAAAAAAAAGTAAACCTAACACATTTTTTGAGCCATTCTAATGATAATAATAACGAAAACAAACTGACCATACTTGATTTTTTAAATGAATTCAAAAATGAAAGTCGAAAAATTATTCTTTCCCTAATATAACGCGAGACCCACGGAATTCATGTCTCTTTCATTCTATGTAGTTAACTTTACAGTTTTCGCAGTGCGGTAAACAATTCAGGCGTCAGAGCGAAAAGAAAGGGAAAACGTTTTTGAATTAAAATAACTCCCGGTAACCCAGAAAGGACTATTTCCGGATTGGAAGCACGCCACGCTATGCCGTCACGTTCCAACGGAGCGCAGTGCGGTATGCTAACTACTGACAGGGAGGAGTTGCAGGGGGCGAGGCAGTATCGTATATATCACATAAAGGAGTATATCCGGGAGGGTCAGGCCAGGACAGCAGGAACAACATCTCAAGTCACAAAACAGCGGCCGAATTTCATAAACTGCGAGTCCCCCCTTCTCCCCTGCTCCTCCTGCCCTCACCCCACCCGCAAGCCATCGCGCGTGGTCACTGGCGCACATACACAGAGTCATCTCCTGTCATCCGGACGCAATAATGTCGCCCAGAGTGTCGCGCTCCCTTCCATTAACGCGAAAATTCAATGCTCCGAGTGAGCGCGAGAGGCAGGGGAGACCTTTCCGGTCTCCGCTCGTATTTATGCCATTCACCGCCCCGCGAACCAGGCGGCGGCCAATCGCTCCGACGGGCAGTCACCCAAAAACCTTACCGCTGGAGATCTTGGTAAAAGAATGTGGTTCATTGTCCAAATTCAGGGCAAATACTACAATTTATTATCGGTGATATCTAATGGTTAAGATAGGTTTTTGATGCACCCCTGCTACCAAACGGTGCAGTGATAATTTTTCTTGCCTCTCCTAACAAAATACAACATCTAATTGTGACTACCCCCTCTTTAATCCCGCATACTTACTTCCTCCCTTCCGTCCAATATCCCTATTCTATTCCTGCCGCTTCCTCATTTGCTTAACATTCTCCCCTATATAAGTCTTCAAAATCCCACTGCCGATCAGTATGCTTTTCATCCATTTTTCCTCTCTCCTTATGGTTTTACCCAACAATCCTCTCGCCTCCCCTACCATACCAAGCACCTCATATTTTGCTTTCCTTTCTGTCCATTTAATCTTCTCCACCCTTCTCCACACCCACATTTCATAAGCCTTCAATCTACGCATATCATCCTGCTTCAATGACCATTTTTTCCGTGCCGTAAAGAACTTCACTCATATCAGGGTTTTGACGAGCCTTTTTTTAACATCCTTACTAAACGTCCAGGTCATTAATTCTTTCCTTCTCGTGAAAGCTTCTCCGACTCACATTAGTCTCCTCCTTATGCCACTAATACTTGGAACATTTTGGTCCAAAACATCTCCAAGAGAGGTAAACGGTATTAAATCCTTTGAGATTTTACCCTCCTATTTTAAAATTTAGCTTAATTTTATCTCTCTGGAAAACCGCATAGCAACTGGTTTATTTGCATTTATTCTCACCACATACCTATAGAGCATACTTTTTCAATCAAAACCCATACCAAGAAGGTGCAATATTTCCACCAAAATAAAGTGAGCGCTAAAAGTGGAGGTGAAAGTATCTGTGGGTAAAATTTAATCTAATTCAGTCTAAAACCAATTCCCTTAGATTTGAAGTCAAATGTGTGAGGAGCAGTCACATGAAAACCTAACAGACGAACACATTGAAATACTCCGGGCACCAACAAGGACATAACCCAATGATGGCGTGCGCCTGCGAGTTGCCACTATGCAGTTCCCCTACCATATCGATGGCAGTATCGATACGTAACAGCAGTGTCGCCGCCTTTCGCGCGGAATGTGTGTTATGGCGGATGTTCGGTTTTTATTTGAAGACTGCCTCTTATAAAATTTCGAGTGTTCTCCCCACCCATTCCTTCATTTGGAAGAATCAAAACGCCCGACGAAATTTAATCTTTACGCGCAATATAGAAACTGATACCATGTAAAGGACGCATCCTTCCGCTCCTTAATTTTCTGGGTCAAGTCTTTGAACTTTATTTAAATAGAATTTTCATTCATCGGGAGGCTCACTTGAGCAATCGATTACACCGAGCTGACGCAATCGACTCGAAGAAACAATCTGCCCCAAGGACAGCAGAAATATTAGCGCTACAACGTGAAATATCCTTACGTAGAATACGAAAGTCAACTGAGCGGTTTTTGTGAAAATCTAATGAGGTACTTAGCATAACAATAATATTTATTTGTACATGAAACTAGAACGCATTTTTGGCGACAATCATTCTGCATGGATTAAGGCTGTGGAACTGAGGATTTTTCATAAACCGAGAATTCAAGAAGAAAAGGAAGACATCAGGGTATAGAATTGAAATTTAAATTTCAATGAAGTAATTGCGACCCAGGAAAATGAGGAGGAAGATGTGTAAAAAGATAAAAGAAAGATAAAATTACAAACTCATATCACCAACGAGGGAGCCATTAGAAGTTATTCTCTCTAGAAGTTCTCTTCATCATTTCAAACCGTTCTGGGAACATTTTTTATCTAAACGAATCCAGTATAGGCGTCGTTTCGATGAAAAAATATTGGATGTATATTATCAATGGTAGTTGCCAAGACTCGTATTCTCTAAAGTGTTCATCATTTTTCTCTTAAATCTGATAATTGAGGTGGCGATTTTCCAGAAAGAAAAAGACTAAGCTTAACATTAAAATATGAGGGCGAAAACTAGAGCAGGTATATCAGTTTACGTATCTCGGAAGTATTTTAGACCAACAGGCTCAAAGTAGTAGGGATGTAAGGAGAAGACTTGTGCAAGGCAAAGCGGTTTTCACTAGGAGGAGGGAGTTGATGACGGGGACGTTGAGTAAGGATGTTAAGAAAAGACTCGTCAAAGCTTACATATGGAGCTCTGTACGACGCGGAAATATGGTCACTGAAGCAGAAGGATATACGTAGATTGGAGGTCTTTGAAATATGGTCGTGGAGAAGAATGGAGAAGTGAAATGGACCGAAATTAAAACAAATGAGGAAGTACTAGGTATGGTGGGCGAGGAGAGGGGTTTGTTGGGAGAAATCCTATGGAGGCAGGAAAAATGGATGAAGGGTGCCTTGATCGGCAGTGGGATGTTGAAGACTGTGGTAGAGGGGAGAATATTAATAAAATAGGAAAGGCAGGAACAAGATAGAGATGTTGGACGGGATGACGGGAGGAAGGAAGTACACAGAGATGAAGAAGGACTTGATGTAGAGTAGGTTGCTGTTTTGTGTTTTGTTAGAAGTCACAAAATATCTATTTGGTAGTTGTCTCCATCCAAACCTACCTTAACCGGTAGAGAACTTTATAATAATTATCAATGGTATTCTATGAGTTAATGGAGGTTTTTGATATGCACAGAGCTCTACTTTGCTTCTAGGTTTATTCATTTGTATATACCCTCCAAGTCACCGCCAGGGTGTGTGCAGGGGTTGAATACACACCAGAATAATTTCACTCGAACATGATCCTAAACCCATCGAACAATGTTATTATGATCCCCTATCGTTCGTGGAAATAATAAAATCTTAAATCTATCAGTTCTACACTTAATCTCTCTAATTTTATTAGCATGATCTCTCTTACCGTAGTACGAGTGGGAAAATAATACATTTTCAATATGACTGCTAAAGAGACCTCCTTCCAATTTATATGCAAGAGTTTCAATCTGTAATTAAACCTTTGCTCCGTGAGTGATTCCCAGCCTAGCTGCTCTAATATTTTGGATACTCTACTAAGATTATCATGACAATGTTTTACAAATCTAGCTCCTCTACGCTGCATGCGATCCAATTCGGCAAAGTTTCGTATACGCTAATGCCCTATTTTAATTTAATCATAAGTAACTCTATATACTCTAACACCCTACATTCCGTACAACTAATCCGTTATAAACATGTCCCTCCCCTTTTCTAGATTACCCAAAATTCTTTCCAGTCCTCCAAAGGCACCCATTCAATATGCCCTGAATCCACTTTTCTCACAATGTTTTTAATTCCCCCGACCATTTCCTCGCCTCCCCAACCATGCCTAAAAAACTTCCTGTTTGATTTCCTTTCCGTTTACTTCACTTTTCCCTTTCTTTTGCAGCCCCTCATGTCATAACCCTCTAATTTAAATTTACCCCTCGTCTATAAGATCGTTTAAGTGTTATGAAAAAGTGCGCTTCATGTAAATGTCTTCATTCATTTGTTCTTTGCAGCTTCATTTGAGGTATTTGACATCGAATTCTTCATCTTTACAAATGTTTCTTCAACTGACGCTAGTACTCCTGCAATACCGTTATTACTTCGCTCATCTTCGTCTTAAACACTTACCAACAGGAATGGAAACGATATCAAAATATATTTTATTGATTACTCATTTGACTCGGAAATAGTCGTATTTCCACAAGAGGGAATCATTATTTCACGTCGCTCACAATACTTATTCCTATGATTGCATTCACTCAGAATCGCAGAAAACTTTAAGACGAGGCGAATGGAGTCCAGTCAACCCTCCAGTTAGCCATCTCCGCCGAGTCGTCCATTCCTCTCATACTTTTCCCTCGTCTGTCGAAATCATTCTCAGGATGGATGGACGGGTCATCGCCACTCGAGGGGCGACGAGCCGTCGCCGCCCCCTGCCACCACCTCTCCCCCTTCAATTCCACCCCCCCGCCCAAGGCTCCGTAACAGGGATTTCCCCCAGCCCCCGATTCCCAAGGCCCTCCAAGATACGTAATCGTTTCAGCCTAGAACTTCCAGCGAAGCCTCGTCAAGTTATATCGCTATTTGTCATCTTTCAGCCAAATTTTGAAAGTTCGGACGTTTCAATTCTTCCTCAGAAGCACTTTATCTTCTTTACATCTTCAGGATGTTTTCGCCATGATTTGTTACAAATGTACACTTCTGGACATTTCTGCTGGTGGATGATATGAATTTTTGAAAACAGTCTCAGTCAACACCATCCCTGTAATTTTTATACGATTCTGGACTTAATTTAAGGGAAAGAGAAAAGTCTTCGGAATGAAATAAATCCCAATTTGGTAACTAATTTAGGACAATATTCTAAGAAAGAAGTAAAATTTAAAATATATAGTTTCTATCATGCCCGATGCATTCATGCTAACTTTTACACACATGCTTGCACGTTAGAAATTATTCCAAAATAAAGTGTGCCATAGTGTAGGCACCGGTGTGAAAGGTCCGGACAAATTTGGCATGCTAGATACGTTCAGACGTCACACTAGGCAACACATAGCGAAGTAATAGGTATAGCGGCAGTGTTGGCGACCATAATAGTGCCATTAGCCGGTATGCTACGTCGAATCCTTTCAAAATAAATATTTCCTTGAAGTGGGAAACTTCACGTCATTCCTCTAGTTATCAGTTGATTCCACCGTAAACTCCTGACATGCTATTACACATTTGATGAAAGATAAAATGTCCTACATGCATGTGGGCATAATTTTTGAAACAATGATCGCGATTGGATTGTGGACACACTTTAAAGACGAGTAAAATTAAGTAATACTCCAAAACATATTAATATATCTTCGACCGAAGTTTAAGCTTTTACATGTATTTTTCGGGAAAATGGCTCTCAGGAGCCTTATTCAGGCTAACCGAGGCCGGAAGAATAGGGGTATGGAGAGTGAGGAGATGGGGTGGGGAGGGAGGAATTGACAAGGAAGAGGGAGGACAATGAAAGCGGACAGGAATAATGAGTCGATAACCAAACATAAGAGAAGTTGAGTATTTGAAAACAATGACATCACTCAACCAACTATCCAATCCTCACCTCTCCTGCCCTTCCTTCACCATCCCAAAAGCCCAACCCCCACCCACCTTGGTGATCCTTTATAAGCCTGCTTCTTGCTGTTTTTCAACAAAGTATTGAAAATGAAGAGTATGCACAGAAAACGTGGATGGCAATTTGATTAAAATGTGCTGAACACTCTTAAACATCTTTTATTCATCATTATAGCATTCCGAAAAGGGAAGCCTGATATTAGAGACTCACACACTCCTAACCTATAAAACATCACACAATATTCTCGTCAGAAGAGGCGGATGAGTTCCCCACATGCCCCCATGCCCCTCTGTCACTCCGGCCTCTACTTCATTTCTTCCATAATCCAATCTGCCCACGCGCTGTCACCCCTCCCTGCCCCAACACTCACGATCCCCACCCCCCCCGTCTCGTATTTCGCCCGACGCCTCCCTCAGCAGGGGACGAGAGGAGAAGGTGAGAGAGAAGGGAAGTGAAGAGAGGGAAGGGGAGTAGGGAGAGGGAAATGGGAAGAGGAGGAAGAGAGATCTCCGCTCGCAATGCCGTCGGAGTCGAGAGTGGAGGCTCCTCGGAAGTCGTCTACATCTCCCTGTTACGGCGTAGGGGGTGGGAGCGCAAAGGGGGGAGAGAGAAAGAAAGGATGAGGGTGGAGGATAAGAGAGAGGAAGGAGCGGTGCGTGTGGCGGGGGCGCTTTGGAAGGGACAGAGAGGCGAACGGTGAGTAGAGACTTATATTTCCACACGGGAGAGGAATCCAAAACTACTCCTTCCTCCCTCGAACCTCATTCCGCTCTTACACGTATATTTCACCTTTCCATGGAAACCGGACAGCCGCAGATCCATTAAGGGTTTCCGAAGCGGCAGAGGAGATTCTCTTCCGATCACCGCAGAGGCATTGGGCCGAGGTGAGCGAATGCTCTGGGAGGGAGGGATCGGGTGGGAGTCTGGAGGAAGGGCTATCCGGTTTCCCTGGCCTGCAGAAGATGGAAAATGGCCTCGAAGACTTCGCCATTCCGTAAAGTTAATTTTCCCTTCCTAGAGACATCACCTCGAGTCAGATCTCCTTTCCCTCCTCCCTCCCCCCCCCCTGAGTCCCCAACGTGCACACCTACGTAATAGGTCTGAAAATAATAATTGATTGGTCACGTTAAATAATTTGTGTCAAAAGTATCGGGAATATTTTCGGAAATTTCGATTTTTTTACAGATATTGGTACGATGCCTCAACATTCTTCATAGTGCATCTATTGGGCGTCGACACACTTTTGCCTTCGCGGCTTTGCCCCGACTCGAAGGCTCTCCGGTAGGCGGATTCCGGTAGGGTACAAGTATGCGTGCAAGCTCCCTTGACGGCACTTATGGTCCCATGGTGGTGTCCTATGAGAGAGGATTTCATTCTTGGGAATAGGAAATAGTCTGCTGTTGCCAAGTCGGGAGTGTAAGGGGGTTGGGGAATCGTCACGATGTCGTTTAAGAAGATCTTCGCGAACAAACACTCGACTCTGCTTTTCTGGTCGTCCGTCAAGACCTTCGGGACGAGTTTAGCGCAGATCTTTCCCATCGCCTAATTTTCAGTGATTATGGTGTGCACGGTCATTTTATCAACACCAATACGATCGACAATCATCCAACACTTAACCAACGGTATAAATTTAGTAATTCACGGACACGTCAGGAAAAAAGTGTTACCGATACTTTTTATACAACCCTTGTAGAGGTGATACATTCAATCACACACACCACACCGTTTTATGCTCGTAAATGATTGAATATTCTCCGAAGATAAAAAAATTGCAAACGTCACTTGAGGGGAAGGTACCGTTTACAACATTCAATTTAAATCCACTAAGTTTTCCGATCTGGATGTACCAATGAGATTAGACTTTTTTTCTAGCGTGCATCGTAGAGTTACTCCTAAAAATAATCTTTTGAAGGATCATTCAGAGGCTCAGGGTTTCGAGAGCACCGAATGCGACCCAACAAAGAGTGAATCCGTTTAGCTTAATGCGGTCATTCCCGCTGCTGCCCGGGGCGCTGCGGACACGCCACATCGTCGACGGAAAACGCTCCAGCTATGTCATTCTTCTAATCGGCCCGACCATAATTCCCGGCGCTCGCTCTCTCGATTGCACGGAACTGCTCGGAATAAAGACGCAGAGCCATCGACGCGAGAGCATCAAGGCCGTCGAATCCATGCTTTTCAATAGAATTAACCGGCGCACGCTCCAACAAAACCGTGAGGCACAGACTCACTCCCGGTAAGGTTTTTTCCTCGCCACTTGAAAGCACTAACCTCGAATCTAAAAGCTTTTCATCCACATTTCCAGTTTAACATTACACTGCGTCTCGTGATGAAAAAAATAGCGTAGCTTCCCAAGAGCATTATTGCCGAGGAAAGCATCCGGATGAGAGACACAGGAGGCAATATAAGCAAGTTTTAATGTACCCCATTACTTGAGACCATTCACGGCTCTCTGACGTTGGTCCATAATTTCAATTACAATAATAATGAGGAGCGGAAGATAATATCTCCGAGCTCCAGGATCCCAGGACGCGAGGTTCTGCACGAATTATTGTCTCTCGAAGATTCAATAAACGCCACGTGAGTTCACAGTCTACGCGGTTTGAAATTATTTCGATTCTCGATAAGGCTGAAAAAATTAAAATTAAGCTAAAAAATTAACTTTCTTCTTGAAATGTTGTAATTGTAGAAAAAATTACTCTAAGGGTCATATGGAGTTAATTTTTATTTTTTAGTTAATAAAGCCGGAAAAAGGGTAAGGAGACATTTTTTCAAACCCATGTAAACCTTGCATACATTGACATGTACTGAAAGCAAAAATGTCGCAATCCCAATCAACTTATTAGTTCTCAGATATTATCGTAAGATACTGATAGAAATATATTGATTATGGCTTAATAGTTTTACTAAACATGGATTTACTACTAATTATCTTTAAGCACTCGCATAAATGGGGAGATATCGCACTATATTGGGGACACTGTGAGAATAAATTAATTTCGGTGCAATGAACACACAAAAGCCATGGTTTGCTATTTGACTCTCAGATTGGGCAAAAAAATTCACGTTACCATTATACTAAAGTTTTAGGAGATACGAAATCTATGAACAAAGTTCAAAATTCTACGCAATTATTTACACATAGCGGAGAAAATTAGAGTAACCGGATAATAGCACAGCAATATAGTAATTAATTAAGAAATGAAAATGTACAATAAGTAAATCCGTCCGAACTCATATCTGTTATTGATACATGGCACTACTTCAGAAACAATAAATTAATGCTTCATTTCATTCTTCGCCGCCGTTGTTTCACGAGATTCAAATTAATTCTCAAGTATTTTTAATTTTCAAAATTGAAACCAAAAGGCAAAAGAATCAATCATATGCCTAGTCATTATAACTACTTTGCCTTTGATTAATTGTTTTAGAAACAATACGAAAGGCTTTCAATTAGCTAATATATATTTACAACTATTGAATAAATAAATATTTAATTAATGAAAATATGTTAAAAACAAATAACAGGAAAATAATTTTTTTAAACTTAATAAAAGCTATTTAAAATCTTGGTCAGACGAAACATTCAATCTATTTAAAAACTATTTTTTCGAAGAAGATGGAATGGTTAGGTTATCTTTCCTCATCATCTTATTAGCAGTGAGCAATGCGGCAAATGGGCTGCGTATCGAGGAAGCTTGCCCCACGGAGTGGCTGGCAATGCGACCCACAACCACACATCAAATGCGGGAGTGCCCGCGCCAACGGCACCCGCTGGCCAATGCTTCCGCCCCCCCAACACCGAGGAAGCCTCCCCTCGTCCTACCCGGCCCCTTCCCTCAACAGGGTGCTCACTCCTCCCTGCCTCCACCCCGAGGTCAACCCTACGGTCGCCGCCTCTCCCTTTCCCTTCACCGCAAAATACGTACACTCCGCTAAACTCATCGAGCTCTTTCACGAAGCACGCGACTCGCCGCTCCATCGCACCGCCCCGCCTCTTCTGTATCCGTTCCTCCCATTCTATTCCTAACAATTTCTCCGAATTCGATCGATCTCCTTCGTCCAAAGCTATGCATACTCATCAATCACAACTCTCACGAGGTTTCCGAGATCATTAAGATGAGGACAACTCGCGAGGTTTAGTATGCGATTCTTAATTCGCGCCTTTCATTTGTATTGTTATGTCCTTTTTTGCAGTGAAATATATTTTCTGAAATGTTGTAGAATGCACTAGTTTTATACATTTTTTACAGCGTTCCCGTTTTTATAATGGGGTTGCAGGGTCTCGTTGTGAAGTAGTATTGTGAATTTTAAAATTATTGCTTTCATTATTTTGTTTTAATGATAAACAGATTTGTTACAATGATTTCGATGATAGAAGTGCCGTGGAAGTTGTAGTAGTGTACTAATTTTGTTTAAGGTAAAGGTAATATGTATATTATCGCAGTTTTGGGCGTGATGTGGAGGAAATTGAGTAGAAGAGACACGTCCCCAGTATTTGAAAATATTACTACTGATCCAGTTTAATGCAACACGTGCAAACATTGACATCATTAGGATATGACGTGGTGCATGAAAGCCTCCTCGATAATAAACGTTTAACTGCGGGAATAGTGTTACTATTTGACCATTAACTAACAGAGTTTGATTTAACATTGCACACTGTATTGCAATATTTCATGAAATTTTATAGTAATGTTGTTTTATAAGAGGTAGTTTTGCAGTTTTTATAAACACTGCTCTTTTTATTGCAATGCTGTCACATTGTACTGCGGAGTTGTGGGATACTAATTAAAGGTATCATGTTTTAAACATATATTGTGGTATTGCAGTGCTGTAGTAAATTTTGAAGTTCACGATTAAACTTCATGCAATAGGCATTTGTTTCGGTAGAATTATTTAGAATTGGCATTGAAACGAATCCTCCGCAGAAATTTCTCGGCCAACGCTTGGGGTGCACACGTCTGGAGTACTTGACCAGCGGGGGAGTAGAAGGGTCAGCGCGGATTTGTTCCCTCGCGGACCCACACCTCCCTCGGAATCTGCTTCTAACCCCTTACCCCCACCGCGTAACCCACTTCCCCAATCCCCGGCGGTCTCGCCCACGTCCGACAGCATTTTTCCTTCATTTTCGACCGCTTTACCCTATCTTTTCCTGCTCCCACTCCCTTCCACTGCCGGGGGAGGATCCCCTCGCACGCAGCCACACTCGCCCTTGGGCCCACCCTCGTTTGCCCCACCCCTTCGTCCAAATCTCTTCAACTCTTCACCCCCAACCCTTCGCCCACACCCCCGTCTGCACACGCCCACTATCCGAACTCGCGATGCGTAATTGAAAATTTTAGCTCAAAAAAGTTCGCCGGCCACTGGGAAAAGGGACGGGGCGAGGGAGGGAGGGAAGAAAGGGGTGGGAGAAGACGTCGGAGGGGAATGCGAAAGGAATTGCACGCACTGCAGTTAGGAGAGTTCACCACTATTCGAGAAATGTTTTATACTTGAGAGGGTAATGTGTTTGAGGGCATTATAAAATGAATTTCTTTAGTTAAAAAAGCTTTTAGAAAGAGGAATGTGTTGATGATAATAACCTTAAATAGAGATGTAAAAAGATGAAGCGGTAAAATATAAGTGAATATTTTTTGCCACAAATAGTTCTGTATGGCTCGGAAACTAGGTCGTTGGGGAAAAAACGATTGATACAGGTAGGAATTTTTGCGATGTGGTTGTGGAGGATGGAAAAAGTAAAGCTTACGGATTGCTATTGGTGCAAGGTGACCAGTGGATTCCCCTTCAGCCATTCACCAAAGAGCCACCTCCTTAGACTTTATTGGAAGTCGAGGTGCGAATGGACGAAGGCACGGGGATAAGTTGTAGATTCAAGCGGTGGGCTGAACGGCTTTATCATTTTTATGTCGCAAAAAAAGGAAGCGGTGAATAGGTAAGTGAACAATTCTGCACAGAATGTGTGAACTATGGACCATTTGAAACGCCCACAGGTGAACTGTATTCTACGAAAGCCCATGATTGAGGATGATCACAAAAGAACAAATGGATGTATATCGGGAGAATTGAAGAGGTTACGCAGAGGAGCCAAATGTATAGAAAAAACTGAAATAATCAACCCGAAGACAGACTCGATGGATGAATGTAGAGTTGATATAATACGAAACCTTATACGGTGAGGGAAATTAACACATCGATAGGGTATTGTTAAGTGGAGCCAATTCCTAATCGCCTGGACGGCATCCATGTGTTTTCCCAGGAATATGAGGTATCTGAGCAATCACGCAGCTTCGGTGAAGATGGGGGTCACTGGAGGCGTCACCCCGAATCGAACACGGGAATTAATGGTCAGCAGTCGACCGCTGTGGCCGCCAGACGAGAACACTACGTGGAAGAAGAGAACCACGCGGACGGAGCGCAACTTCAGGCACAAGAAACACCTCGCCGGCATCGTTGCAGATGGAGAGGTTCCACGAGCAAGAGCAAGGAATCAGAATGAAGGCGAACTTAAGAAAGAAGAAGAAATATTGCGAGTGGTAGGGAACCGGCACTGAATACAGAAAGAAACGGAAGGTGTGGTTAGTCATTCTTCGGTTTCTCGAATTTATGAATAATTCATGAGCAGCGGTAACATCTAGGAGTATGCGGCACTTGATATATTGAACTCTTTGGTTTATTCCTTATTACTGACACCGATGTAAAACTATTGCAATAATTTATGCATGTAACATTACAGGAAAATGTTCAGCATGAAATTAGCGGGGAATACACAAAAACAAATTAAATAATTATTGAATTCCGAAGTAAAATTAGCAAGTATATCAATGCAAGAATAACATACGCAAAAGAAACATTTGCAAAGAGTAGAATGTTGATGATAGGTACGCCGTGCATAGAGGTAGAGAAAAGTTTAATTAAGACAAATATGGAGTGCAGCGCTTTGGGGATCTGAAACCTATGCGGGAAAATGTGGATGAGCGTAATGAGAGGAAGTTTTTGTGACGTGGGTACCTGAGGAGAAGGATGGACGGAGGAATGGTCGGAAAAAGTGGAAGACTATAGATGAATTTTTAAACAATTAGAGGTTGAAGGCAGATGGAAGAATGTGAAGAATGAAGAGAGAGGAGTGAAGAGAATGGATCATCTGGGTGTAAAGACAGACAGAGAGTATTATGAATAATTAATTGCCCAAGGGCAAATAAAAGGAAGTCCATGCAAAACGTAACATAAAATAGTCGATATGGGTCGTCCAAAACCTTCACAGAGAAGGAACAAAGGGAAAGTCAAATGAAAACCTAGAAACTAATATATTTTTAGCCTCGTAATTTCTTGAATACAAGATATTTTCAGTTACATATTTACGTTCAGTTACATACAGTTATTTTAAGCAATGAAATATCCCTGCACTTTAAATCCACGTTAACTCTAGAAATACCCTCGCTTTAAATTCTAGCAAGGCCAAGGATGTCAATATTTTGGGTGCCTGACCCGGTCAAGGGGAGTCTCTTAGTGAAGCAATGCTGTTTAGGAACTGCCTAGTTCAAACATGTTAACTTGTTGGAGTGACAGAGATGAATCACAAACTTTCATTCATTGATGATGAATTTCAACGTTTCTCCTCGTAACTATTGAACAAACAAATGTCCCCCTGTCATGGTGGGACACTCATCAAGCCATGGCTATCACGATTGCCAACTAACAGGACAGTGGAACACCATTTAGAAATCTTAGTGCCCTTTCAAGGATTTCACATCATCCACCCTCGTAGATGGCCAATGGCGCCAATCGCAAAAAGAGAGAATGACAGCAAATAAGTATGTGTGTGGAGAGAGAACGAGCGATGGCCGGGTGTGGGGAGGGGGACGAGAACGCCTCCAAAAACTCCCCCTTCCAACCTGTATTAACTAATTAACCTCGCCACCGCCGCCGCCACACGTGCACTGTCTGCGTCAACTTGATTTCTCGCCCCAATTATCCATTTTGCATTAATTTCTGTGTCTCGTGATGCGTGTAGCAACGCTACCGAGCGATAAAGTATTAACAGTTGAGGTTATTTTTTCCCAGTTTCCTCTACGAGATGAATATAATAAATTATTCCCTGAAATAATTATAATACTAGACAATATATTATTTCGTTGTGGAGCCACTTGGTGAACGATGCTCTAATCGACCTTGGATAAAATAAAAAGAGTCGAAATCTGCGTCGCTCGCGAAATGACCCCATAACCACCATCCTTTGGTGAGAATTCGTTTATGGAGGGGGCTTTGTTCAGTTTTAATATTATTTTAATTTGATTAGTTAGACTTTATGATTGCACGTCATTACATCACAGGAACCAGGAACCTCTGCATCTCTCTCACCAGACCCAGCGGGAGCAAAATGTGAAAAGACTTTAATTGGTCCACCTACTCGCGAAAATGCTTCCGAACGGTTTTCATTACGTGCGAGCTATGGAAGCGGCCGCCATTAATCACAAACTAATAAGAGTGTTTAAATTTAGCATTATTAGGAAACAACAGTATTCAGAGCGGAAGAGTTCGCGCGGGGACAGAGACAATGCTATACAATTTCAAGGCATATTCGTGCTGGTTGGAATTTAAATAAATAGAAATGCCGTGGTCGCCTGACTTAATTGCTTTATTCACCCACTAAATTTCATCATGGGGCAACTCAAAGCCGTAAATTAGTTTCCTAATGACACAAGAGAGGTCTCTGTTTTCGAAATTTACTCTGGCATGTAATGCACCTCAACCAAAAACAAACGATCGCTGAATGTTTCATGTAGCTTAATTTAACATCATTCGCAAGAATTATCATTAAATTGAATGTCTCCTATTCTCTGAATAAACATCAACGAGGCACAGAGCCAGTCGGTCCCTACTTTAACAATTAGATGTCATCTGACGAGGACAACAAATGAAACAGCAGAAGGAATCTCCTGTTTCTACCGCATGATCAAACCGGATTATGCTGGCCACAGAGTACTCCGGCATCAAAAGAAAAACATTCGCTTCATTATTGTAGGAGAATGATGATAAAGGTAGATTAATGTACAGATTTCTTCAGAGTTTCGAAGATTAAATTTATATACAAATATCAAGGCACAAAGTAACGACTGAATTGACTATATACTAAGCACTTCCAAAAATATTTAAATAAAATCAAAGAGCACGCCATAGATGAATTTGATTTGGATCACACACATTATGAAATTACACATGGAGTGATCAGCATCAATGGTCTAGGTTGAAAAAACTTGTGGGCTAATGTCCGAAATTTTAAATATACAAGGAACGAAGGTCGTGAATCAATGTAAACAAAAAAGTGCCGAGACCGTAAACTTGCAAGTTTACGGTCTCGGCATTTTTTTTGTTTACACCTGAAACTTCGTTGCTGAGAAAGAGACGTAAAACAATCGCGTTAAACGATACTCTGTCATGTGCAGCAGAGGAGGAAAGAAGACACCGTGGACAGGAGCGAAACTGTGTGAGGCAAGGGAGAATTGAATGGAGGAAAAAGAGTATTGGTGGCGTAAGAAAGAAAAGGGTCAATGAAACTACATAAACCAGTGACATTGTGATCATAAATACTCTCTGCTATCGTTCAAGATTCAAACCAAACAATATTTGATCACATCAAAAGGTTGACATGAAGCTGGCTTTTTAATTTATTACTATTTTTTACGAGTTTTATTTCACATAAATAAAAATGTGCGGTGGTGACAGTTGACAGAGTACTTCTGACCTTTCTGGACGGACAAAATAATTTAACGTGGTTGAGATAAAAATCCAAGAAGTAACATTCAGCTGAATGATTTTAATTAAATTGGGAAACCGTGGTTTTAGCCACCTTTCATTAATTCATGTTTTCCTCTCCGCCCATTTTCTTTTTTTCTAGGTTTCAGCTTTTGAGATTAGGGAGTGGAGCATAATGGAAAATATAAAACCACGAAGCTAGTAGAATACCAGATCGTTGGAAACAAAGGATACAATAAAGCAGAAAATGGAAGATAATTCCTCTCAATAGTGAGTATTTAGATAATACCAGAGGAATCATTATTATAAGGTTAGCATTAAGATTTGAAAGCAATAGAGCTCTGCAGAAGACAGGGGTTATTCATAACAAACACGTGATTTAGACACCAAAAAAGGCGTACGTATACAAGGGCCGGGGAATCCGGAAGATATCAGACTACACTATGATTTGGTAAAGATTTAAGAACAGCGTGATTAATTCGCACAGTTTCCCGGGAGCGGATGCGGTGCATAATTTAGTAATTATGAAGTGTAGCGTCCGTTTCAAAAAGACAAACAAGGGAAGACGGTTTAGGAAATGGAACTTGGAAGCATTATTAGGAATGATAAGGAGGGAGTAGCAGCAGACCTTAGAAAAATTATGAGTGAGGGCGGGAAGGGGGATAAAATGAGAAAAAATGGGAACATAGCAACGAAGGGATTTCGAAAGCTGCAAAAGAAACTATAAGGAACTGTTGCTAGGAAAAGGACAAGGAAATCATGGATTACGGGTGAGATTTTAAGAGAGACGAGAGAAGGAAATGGAAGATTGTAGTAAATACAGAGTTAGGCCGAAGTAAGAATAAAGAGTTAAATAATAAGCCAAGGCCGCAAAAAAATAGCGCGAAGAAAGCATCAGGGAAGACGCAATGGTAGGATATGGAAAGTTAACAAAGGGAATGTGATATTGGTGTGCTATACAGGAAGGTTAAAACACTGACAAGAAGTAAGAAGGGAAAATCTGTGGAAAAAGTCAAAGTTAAGTTAGGAAAAATGTTAGCTGAACCAGAGATGATTCAAGAGAGATATAAGGAATATATACGAGTATAAGAACTGTATGGTAAAGACATTATGCCAGCAAGCTATGACTGACAAACTATGAAAAGTTTTATGAAAAGTTGATATGAACAGGGTAGCAGTTACACGACACTATTGGAAAAATTAGGATGGGAGCCACTGGTTGACCGTAGGTTTAAATAAAGGTTAAACTAATTGTGTAAATTTGAGGCAGGTCTTATGTATGTGTACTTATCTGAGGACATTAAAGGCCCCTACTTACTATGGAAGATCAGATCACGTACGTAGACAGGGAGATAGACAGTAGAACGCAAAGGTTTGAAATGTCGTTTTTTCCTCGTACCATTAAATCTCAAAAGATATATGATAGCAATCGCGCAGGAGATAGTTACAATTGGCCAGATATAAATTTTGTCGATATCCTGCATGGTATCTCCTGAATTTTATTTATTTTTATTTAACAGTCCCATCTCTTTAGCAGTTCTACAGCATGATTTGAACATACATACGTATCCTTTTATTTAAAATTGTCTCATGCAAGTAACTTCTTTCGTGTGATTAAATTTTTTCGAGTATATGATCAAACTAATATTTCTGTAGAGATGACATGATTGGGATTGTGCGTACATGGCTGGTGCCTTAACACCCACCGCCACACGTCCTTGCGGCAGATTGCGGAGTATTATGTAGTTGCAGGTAGATCTGGTCTCTCACTCTTGACCCAGTTCTAATAAATATCGTCACCTCGGGAACAGAAGGTAACCACAAACATGGAGGAGGGCCCTTCCCTCAAAGACGGCCTCGGGGAAGGTGCCGAAGCGAGGTCGCCCTCCCCAGAGGCTGCGGCGGTCCCCGGCGCGGCGCCCGACGTCCCTTCCCACACGACCGACCCACTTCCCCCGCACCGGCGAGCCCGTTTCCACTCGCTTGCAGCAGCGCTCATTCCACAAACCCACGAGGGCGACGCTATAAGCGGGGAGGAATCACCCCTTCAAGTCCCCCAACCCTCCACCCCCCGGGTGTTCAAGGGAGGGACCACTACTTCCCTCTCGCCACTTCGGGAGGAAGGAAATGGATCCAGATAGGGGCTTTTGGGAGAGGAGGAGAACAGCGACGGGAGAGGAGGAGAAGTCATAGGGAATGGGGTGGAGGGACTTAACAGAATGGATCCTGAGTGAGGGGAATGAGTTACTTTCAAGGGAAGATGGTTTGCTCGCGGGAGGGGAAGGGGCGGAGGGTTAATTAACGCGCTGGATTCTTCTCCTTCAGACGGAGGGGGGATAGAATGGGAAGAGGGTGGGGGCGAGGGAAAAGAGAGGGTTAGGGGGCAGGGAAGGCGACGCTATCCTCATAAAGGACAGGCGTCGTGGGGAGTCTTCCCTACCCTTTGCCAGCTCATATTTCTCTTCCTCCTCGCATGGATGGCAGCACGGTACGGAGTGGAATGATTCGCGCAGCAAAAACCGTCAAAACATTTTCTAGGATTCTGCGATTCAGGTGAATAACAATTTTATTTCAACATTTACCGCTGCTGGAACATAATTATTTTGAAATGTGACGGCCAACCGGACGCCTTCTAGTAAATAATTATAATCATCACAGAAATTACAAGTAGGAGGCAGTCTTGGACAGCAGTTCATTAAGTGAAACACGAAAAGTAAGCCTGTATCCGGGACGATCAATGCACCTAAATAAGGCGAAGAAGAGCCTGGGGCCTCGTAAAACACTTCACTAACGAATTTCAAGACACTGTTACAGTAACTTTAACAGAGTCACCCGCTATGTGTGCATTATAATGCAGCCATTGAAATCTTGTTCCTTTAAAGCCCCCAAAATTTCAGAGTGTAAGAGGACGTCTCGGTAGCTTAAGTGGTTAAAGCACTCGGCCGGATATCGAGGGATCCGGGTTCGAATCCCGGTCAAGGCGAATGATTTTTACTCTCTGAAATGGCTGCATTATACTTCACTAACGGTTTCCGCTCTGATGCACCGAGGTAAGCTCTGGAGTTCTGCGTCCCTCGGTTAAGTTGGTTCAATCCCGTTGCTTAGACTTTTCGTTCCCGCCGCAGGACACATTTCTTCTGAGTTTGATGACAAATAACGATCGTTTTCAACTGAATATATTACAAAAAAAGGCACTTAAGCTCCCAATCTAAAGACACATCCAGTATCGTAAATGACGTCAAGAGTAGACCAATGAAGCGAAACGAGAACGTCTGAAGGAAGGCACCGAATAGTTCTAAGCAGTAGTTTTAAGTTATAACGAAGGCTGTGAAACGAAATACCTTGCCTTTTTGATAACTCTACTCAGGTACCTGGTAGGAGTGTCAGGAACGTTATGGAGGTCGTGGGTTCGAACTGAGGCCGCCGATGATTCGGGTGGAACGAAGAACCCACTATGGAAAGACTTAATGAGCCTCCATCGGAAGGACCAGAGGGGGACGGCCCTCAAATAACTGGAGTCGCATTCCTGCGGGGCATTCAGAAAAATTTCTCGATGTAGCTATATTTTTAAAGAATAATGAAGACTCCTCCAACACTCGAGAAGGCGTTAGATGGATGAGGAAGAATACACAGATCTCCACCGAAAAGGATCTCTGCTCCATTAAGGTGATTTACAGGAAAATGTAGAAGAAGTTAAGGAGAATGAATTTCCAAATCGTAAAACCACTAGTAATCTGGGATCCATATGGTCAGATACATGGCTATCACTATACACCTAAACAGGGAAAATAAAGCTGAGGCTAGAGATAAAAAGTGGATACCAATGTAGGGGGAGTTAAGAAAATGATAGAAACAAAAACTGATATAATGAGAGGCTTTGCAGAAATAAATAGACAATGTCAAACAATTTTGATTTCAGCAAGCGTGATCAATAGAGGAAATGAAAGTTCAGAGGCAAATGGCCTTATTAATACAGGTTATTTAGTAAAATTAATCCACTAAGCAATGGCCAAATTCCTAAGGAGTAAGAAGTTTTAAATGGTTAAGGAAAAAGTGCTCAATAGGACATCGGGACAAGGAAAACAAATGTGATATACTATAATGCGGTCTGTAATTAGAGAATATGAAATTATTTGAAGGAAAAAACTTCGAGAAGCCAAAGGTGAACCAAGAGCATCTTAGTTACGTATTCTTATCGGAAAGATTGAATGTAAATAGAATGATGGAGTGAAAAATGTAAGACAAATGAAAATGCTAATAAAAGTATGCTTGGGATGGAATGTGAATAAAATAGGCTTGAATGAAAAACGGCTGCGCACATATGAAGTCCTAAAATTACGAAGGACATATTTGGTTTTCATCACCTCTCCACCCTTCCGTAATATGAGTAACAACTCTCCCACGCAATCATCAAAAGCGTATTTCAACACGATTACTCAAAGTAATTACGTATCTCTAGTGAAAATTACAGTCCCTTGTTCTGAATGTTTTTTTTATTTTTGTGATATTAGAATATGTGGACGGAACTTAAATAAATATATGGATACGTTAAAATATATTGACGAATGCTTAAAAAAATTTTGGGGCGAAAATTTTAATGGCGAAGAATTGCGCGATATGAATTTCACGTAATGAAATGACACATGCCCCCTACGCACAACTCTAAATAAAAACGTAACGAGCACATGAGAAGAGTTCCCAAGGTCTATAATTAAGATGATAATGAGCTATCGAGAGAAAGTGTTAAATAAAAAGTGTCAAAGAACCAAGGGTCGCAAAATCTTTATTTCACACTTCTAACGAAATTCACGATCATCGATCCTACCATCCCATTGAATCTATTCATACTCGGTTTCATCGAAGCATCACCAGGATTCCCAAACCCTCCCTTTCCTCACACTCCCCTCTATACCAGTCCCTGGGGCGGGGGGGGGGCGTGCGAGCATGCAACGGACCGCCCCTTATCTCAGCTACCCACCCGGAAGATCACAGCCCCTCTCCCAATGCCGCCTCAGGGTGCCTCGTTAAGGACACCCACACGACCGCCCGACCCTCCGCCCCAATCCCCGCCGCTCTCTCGGGCGGTTACCGCTTTATCTCACGCAGAGAACCAACTGCCAACCCCACCCCAACTCCCACCACCACTCCCACCATCCCGCGCACCACACCAATGCTCAAAGCCCGGCGTTGGAGACCCTTTCCCTTCTCCCTCCCTTCCCCACGCAATTTATCCTTCCCCTCCCTTCCCTGAATCATGTACATGCATATCCCGAGTGGGACCCCACACCTCCACCCCAAATCCCCCACCTGCCGCAGACGTCGTCGTCAGAGCGATCTGAATTGCTGGGCGGAGCGGGGGAGTGGGCGGGGGCGAAGGAGATGGCTCACTCTCGCGAATGATGAGAAGGGGTATCACCGCTCTCGCAAACAAACAGAAAAAGGCCTTCCTCCACACGCCGTGGACCGCCGCGAGGGTACTCTCGCCCCGCCACACGCCCTTGCAGCGGCTTGCGGGGTATTATGTAGATGTACTATCGGGGGGACACGAGATTTCAAGGACATAAGTTCACGGCATTTCTTGAATTTCCAGGATATGTATATATATACATATACTTACATTCAAACACGAAATCCCGCCATACGGCGAACAAATATTCATTCACATAGAAATAGGTATAAGGAAAGGGGAAAGGAACACACATAAAGGACGAACACCTTTCCTTATACCTATTTCTATGTGAATGAAGAAAAAAAAATATATGTATATGTATTATATATATATATATATATATATATATATATATATATATATATATATATATATATATATATATATATATATATATATATATATGTGTGTGTGTGTGTGTGTGTGTGTGTGTGTGTGTGTGTGTCTGTCTGTTTAACTTTCCCTTCCCTATTCTCCCCTAATCTTCACATCAGTGACCCCTCGTACCCTCATGAAGATTGCAGGGACCACCGAAATAGTGAAGGTACTTGTTTTCTTTTTGTTTAATCTTTAAAAATTTCATTTGACTATACATAAAGGCGTGTGCATCCAGCATTAGTGAACACTATAATTGGGTTTTCTATATATTTTCTGCGATGCATAAGGGATAGGAACACCCACAAAGGACAAAACGTTGAGGATGGTGTTGCAAAGTTGCAAAGGAGGAGTTGTATTATATTACCCAAATGACAGTTATCCTTAGACCGTTGTTTTGAAGGCAGTGTGGAGCGAAATGTGGGACGGCATTTACAACGAGGGCGGTTGCAGGGTAAGGAGAAAGGAGGGGTGGATTGCAATCCGATCCGTGAACCTCGGAGCTAAAATCAATCCCTGTCTATCTCAGCGTCATTGATTGTAATGCACCTATTAGTCTAAAGCCGTTTGTGTAACCTTCGCACTCCCGGTAGCTCTCATACCGGACTTTGCAGCAAAAATGCGATTCTTTCCATAAATTAATGATTATTTTCAAGGAAACATGCAGCTTTTCTCTCTCCATCCTCTTCAATGCCGAAATTAGGTCCTTCTCATTGAATTAACGGTAACGATGCGCCTCATTATGAGTCCTTGCCACTGGCCAACACGTAGCAACGGGGCTGTCCCTCCGGGGATGGTGACCCTTGACCCACCTGGCGATGCCTTATCCTCATTCGAATCCGGGATATAGACGCACCTCTTGATTGAAGGTTGCGTGTTTAGGAACGTCTTTACGTTTAGAAGAAGTAACAAAACTTTCATCATGAAAACCTCCCCAAAACGCTAACGCAATTCATAAAATTAATCGAATGAATTCCAACCTGTTTAGATCAAAGGGATTATAATTAGATTTTATACATACATGAAATAATACATACATAACAAGAAAATATAATACACGCAGACGAGTGTTGTTCATTAGAAAACTATCGAACAAAACATAAATCTATGCGCATTGTTAACTTAATGAGTACTGTGTGTGTGGTAAAAGTAAATATGAATAAATATGAGAACAAAAAAAGTTTATGTTCACTTCTTATTTAAAATTCCTCGTGCGTACACGAGGAGTCGAAGTTTTAAATGAAAACATTTATTATTGGGGTACCATTCTCATATATCTCCGAAGTCTGATCACGTCCGACTGAAGGGAGACAATCATCGTCATTTGAACTGGAGCCACACACACATACACAAATATAAAAAGCATTAATTAATGATTAGACAATGAGTTAAAAATTAACAGTTTGACAAAGGGGAATACATTTTTAGAGGAATATGTATTTTAGGAAACATTTGAAAGTCTTTTCAATTCCACCTCGGCAATAAAATGACAGATGAATTATAAGAGTGAAAGAAAAAATAGAAATTATTCACTCGCTAATTTGATTTAAAGTTGCCTATGAATAATATACAGAGTAACAGGCAATGAATAGGTAATTGCCTAAATATTAAAAAATGAGCATAGTGTAGTGAAATCAATGGAGGCTTTAACGGAGCACTTAGGTCTTATAAGCTTCGCAACGTTATCGTTGATGCAGGAGTTTAATTGGACGTTTTTGCAACGTGGAAATGAAGAAGAATGGAAAAAATAAAATGAACGAGAAAAATAAACATAGAAGTTCTAAGCACTGTGGGGGATGAGGGATGGTTTTTGGGAGAGATTCGAAGAAGGCAAGAAAAGTGAATGCAGAAAATACTGAGTGGTAATGGAATGTAGAAGTGGGTGATAGAAGGAAGAGTATTTGGTAAGCAAGGCAGAGGGAGGAAGAGAATAGCCACTCAGCAAAGGTAGGTATCCATAATGGGCGGAATGCATGGAGAGAGAAAGAGGGAGAGAGAGAGAGGGAGAGAGAGAGGGGAGCTTATGCAGAGTCGAAAATATTTCACTGCAATTTAGGTTGCTCAAGGGAAATCGTTTACGTGTTAGCTTGGGCTTAAAAGTGTAAAAGAGCTTAGCCGGTGGATCCGTCAAAAGGCATGCATTTAACCGGTAGACTACTCTGGATAATAATAATGAATATTGCAGAAGAGGAATTAGGGGAGAGAGAAGAAACATTTTAAAACCATGGTTTAGGAAAATGTGGAATAAGGGTAAACCCAACAGAGCTTTAGATAATTTATTTCAAAGTTCTATTAATCTGCCTTCATTTCCTCCAACGAAAACCGCACCTTGCTAGTAATAATTATCCAAATATCATTTAATTTTTAATACGATGGCTCAAAAATAAAATTGATAGTCATTGTTATTGCAGTGTATAAGGAGCACATTAAGGAAAGAAATAATTTGACTTATGATGAGAAAAATGTGCGGTCTAAATGAAAATCGGTTTCAGCCATGGGGCGAAAGATTTCGAAAGGGAGTGTTCCAAGCTATTAGCTACATTTCCATAAATTTTTACTGCGGTGCGATTACCGTTACATTGGAGATTACTTCCAAGAACATTGGCAGAAATAGCCCCGGATAGTCTCCCGTCCGAGGCATGAATCGATATCCGAAAGGGTAGGAATGCTTCGATTTGGAAGACACGTCAAGGCCGCCGCCGCCGCCTCCCGCCACTACGAAGCTTATTTTTGAATACGAGAAGTAAAAGAACACGTCAATACCTATAGTTATATCATTAATGACGACACCATTTTCCACTGTTTCGATATTACGTACATGCATACAGACATGGTACCCTTCTAGTATGTGGCAGGGGGTGATTATACACCAGACTACTTTTGACACAAAATTACTTTCCCCCTAGAGCGGTCGGATAACGTTATTCTGATCAGCAGGAAAAATGAAAGCTTAAATCGATAGGCTCTTAACTTAATCTCTCTAGTTTTATTGGCATCAGCTCCGTTGTACGATGGTGCTAATAACATTTCCAGCATCATTACTAAATAGAAATCCTTCCAATTTATACAAGAGATTTAATGTGTAGTTTAACCTTCGCTCCGCGAGTGATTCCCAGCCTAGCTCCTCTAATATTTTGGATACGCTACTAAGTTAATTATAACCACGTTTTACTAATCTACCTCCTTTACGCTGCACGTGATTAAATTCGGCAATCAATCCGACTGAGTAAGGATCCCATTTACTAGCAGCATATTCTAAATGAGGCCTAACCAGCGAAAGATAAGATCTCTCTATAACCTTTTCGTCACATTTCCTTAATACTCTTATAGTAAATTCTATTTTTTTTGCTGGCTTGTCCACATATTCCTTGTATATGTTTCACCTGTAAGAGGTTGTGGTTAAGGGTAATACATAACTATTTAATCGAGTCTCCACTTTCTATTTCGGTGTTCCAAATGCAGTAGGCATTCGGAAGGGAAATGATGTTTTTCCAAAATTTCATCAATACGCACTAAATTTTAAGTTTAATTAATTAATCGTAAGTTCATTCTAATTTCTATCTGATGATTTTATTGCAATGGAAAATGTTGACGATATAATTTTTCATTTATCGATCATATATTTTAAAGTGTTGTTAATATAACGGTAACAAATTCATTCTTAAAAAGATTTGTCAAGTCGCATAGGCTTTATTTGTTATATATTTTATATCCACTTATAAATAACTATAAAATGCATTGAAGTACAAATGAGTAAAATCCTAATATGAAATAATTCTAAGAACACAAACATAGTTCACACAGCAGTAAAAAGAATGGATCCATATAAAAAAGTATGAATTATGAACGTCACGAACGAGACGCGTCCAGATGGGAGACAATAGCGAGACAAATCAATATGCTTAAATGGAAATTTGAGCATACATATATTCAACAGATTCAAGCGAGATGCAGTGAAATTTCGTCATTATGAGAAAATTAAATTTGCACTTTTCCACATTCCAGAAAAAGTGAAAATTGGTTTTTCTCATAATACATGTGATTCGCTGCATGTGATACTCTGCAAAACCTAAAATATTACAGTCAAAACAAAACTTGCTGAAAGTTTAGTGTCTTATATTCAGCTAAGTGTCTTATATTCAGCAAGTTTGTCGCGCCCTTTCTATTGCCACCATAGAAATCCAAATAGCTGGAAACCAGTCTTAAAACTGCCAGATTAATTTCGAGCCACCTTTGACGCAGGTGTTATTCAAGCGCTGGAAAATTGCGGTCGGTGCATTCGCTTGTATGTCGACCATATCTTAGAATTGTCTCCCTGGTGCAATCGAGTTCGTAGTCCAGAATCAGATTTAACGTTGCTTAAAAACACAATTCAGTCAATAATTGTAGTTGTAATAACGGTATTGCTAAATATCTCTACCTTAACAAACGTGAGATGAAGGTCGTTATAGGTGGAATTTCAAGGTCCAGAGCAGGGAGGCCAAGATTGGTGCTCTTGATTGTAACGATCTAGGTAACTATTGCACTAGAGGTTCCTCCTCTGTTTAATTCAATCGCTGATCTAGTGGATACTATTTGTGCAACATGGCTGCGGTTAATGGGTGGGACATCTGTCTTGGGATAGCGCGCAGGTATAACTTATTTGGCTACGATAAATATGATCCTAGAGTTAACAAGCTTGAATTTAATATGGTGTTTGATTCCTTTAGATAGTTGTTTTATAAGAAGAATATATCCGACAGCTTCAATCTCCTTGTCAAAAGGCTTCATTTTAAGTGCTAGAGCAGCATTTATTTTTGTTATAAGCATTAGGGAGAATTAAAAATCTCTCAGCTTGTTGTGGTTTTCCCCACCAATTCATATAAAGAAAGAAATGAAGACACTGTTATCAGAATTTCTCAGTGCATATCTTTCATTGTTTTCAATAACTATCACTGCGATTTACTTTGAATTCCTCTCCATTTCAAGCGAGACCCAACCTGATGACCTCAGAAAAATAATTCTGAGCCAACATTTATAAAGTGAAACCTTTGAGAAACATTTTTCTGAATTTCAGCAAGTTTTTCTTGAATAAATTACAGAAACAGGGCGGGACGTGGTGGAACTGTTCCATAATGAAAGAGACAGGGACTATTACAATTTTTCACTTAATACTCCTAGTTTTTCTTGATTAAAAATTTAAGATTCATTGATTTCACTTTAAAAGTTGGCACACAATTAGTTCTGGAAATATTGCTGACTTTAACTGCTAATATGGGAGAAAACATTTCGCAATAATAGCTCTCCTCTCCAGAGCAATCTCATGCTTGCTCTCGCGCAGAATAAACATGTTAAATTATTGCAAAACAGAAATATTTACTCTGCAAATGAACCAATTCAAAACGCTGAAGAAATTATTGAATTACTTAAAAAGATAAGACTTAATAAGTTAACACCCAAATGTTGAATGCGGTTTACAAAGTTTTGCGATCAAAGGTGACTCAAACAGATCAGAGATTGAACGGTGATTTTCAATTATTCACAATAAAGGACATAAGAATTCATAATATAATGACTGTGATGCAGAAAATGAATACTGCATAAACTATGGTGTTCATGACATGAGCTAAATCATGGTCGTTTAAAAAACGTACAAAAAAATGTTTTCATCGGAACGGGTAATAAAAATATACATATTACGTAAACCAAATAATAAACTGCTCAAACAAAAGAAAGCTTCGGTTCGCCGGGAATGGATGAATATAATTTCGCGCCAAATAATGGAATAAAATACAATCCAGGTTGAAGTGCATGCATGTTGAGCAGCACCAAATTCCATAATTAATCCGAGGAAAGATTTCAAAGCGCACAGGGAATTCATTTCCCACAATATTTTTCGGTTTGCAATTAAGGTAGAAAAACAGATCCTTTAATCCGCACGCTTGAATAAGTTTAAAAATTATTTTGGCTAATCCAGAAATTCAAAACAAAATCAATTGCAGACCATCATTTTTATCTTTTTATGCGACAATACAGTTTTTGGATCAGTAACACGTATCTCGAAAATTTTCTCTCCCATTTGCCGCTACCCGGGAAAGTGATTGAATAAGCAGAGATATTATGGTATGAACAGGCAAATGTGATATTATGCTGAAAGAACTTTACAAAGTACGCTAATGAACGATTTGAGATTGCTCAAGGCGTGACATAAGAATGTCCATCTCTGCTTGACCTCGTACAAACTTAAATCATAACTTAAGCCGTACCACTTTTGTCTAAATGCTAGGACCCAGACAATATGCACAAAATTAAGCTTTAATGCAGAAATAATAATTTGAATCACTCCTTTCTTTTCTTAAGCGTATTAGGAAATACGGAGGGAGAAACAATTATAGCTCCAATTAAAACAGTCTCTCGAATGGTTCAACTGAAATGACAGTCATCAATACCTAATCTATCGCCACAATCCATGGCATCGTGATTTTCAACACCCATATTAGTGTGAATGTAATCTTACACGATATCTAAGAGTGGTTAATTATATTTATTTTTAAATATATTAAAGAACTTGAACTTCGAAGAATCAGATTTGTGACTTTAAAAAAAATAAATGAATGCTCAATTTACATTCATACAAATTGTGAAAATTGCTAATATCTTTACAAATCATTTGTTCTAAGATAATGGAGCAGCTCGTATTAAAAAATGTCAAATTCTAATCCTGTTGGTATTTAAGTCTATACTATTAGTGCAGGTAAAATGAACACATTAACTATTATATTTTTACAGAAAGTTTAGGAAATTTGGACGATTAGCACGAAGTGTTAATTCGAATACGCGATTGTGACTCATTGATTGAAAGGATCACTCACTTCCATTACCACCACAAATGGTACTCTAAAGCACACAGAGACTTTAAATTACGTTGCGTTTAATTGAAATGTAATTCGTTTCATTAATGAGTTCATAATCAATGAATATTGAAAGTTTATATACACAGAAGGGCTAAAAAACACAAATATTAACTTCCATACGTAGATGATACAGACATTACCTTGACCCGGTAAAAAACTCGAATAAATTAAAAATGCGAATGGAATTAGTGAATGGACAAATATTTTGTAGAACATAGGAGTAGATTGGAGGGACAGGAGACTTATCCTCAACCTGCACATATCTCCGACTGCTCAATTGCGAAAGACAGAGGTCTCCACTATCACGTATTATATTCAACCTTTGTGCGGAGAAAATGGTAAAACAGGCTTGGGAAGAAAAACCGGTGGGTCATCCATAAAATCAGTTAGATTTGCGGTTGACCAAGCTTTAGCTCGTCAGTCATCCAAGGGATTGTGAAATCTGCTGAGTGCATTGATATATCAGTGCGATAGGTATATATGAGAACATACGTAAGTAAAAAAGTTATGCGGTTTTCTAGGAAGAGAAAAACTAAGCTAAATGTAAAAACAGGAGGGCAAAAATTAGAGCATGTGAACAGTTTACCTATCTCGGAAGAATTCAGGGCCAAAATTATCAAAGTCGTAGAGACGTAAGGAGATGAATTGCCTTAAGCCAGAAGTGTTCACAAGGAGGAGGGAATTATTGACACGAATGCTCAGTAAGGATGTTCAGAAAATGCTCGTAATAACTTTAACTTAGAGTGTGGTTTTGTAGGGCGCGGAAACATGGTTACTGAAGCAGGAGGATAGGCGTAGATTTGGAGGCTTTTGAAATGTGGGCGGGGAGAAAGATGGAAAAGGTGAAGTGAACAGAAAGGAAAGCAAGCGAGGAAGTGTCAGGCATGGTGGGGGAAGAGAGAAGATTGTTAAAGTCAAAAAGAGGCAGGAAGGATGGATTCAGGACGTTTTGATTGGAAATGGGATGCTGAATAATGATTGAAGGGAGAAAGTGGGGCAGACGAGGAAATGGAAGGAATTGGATTGGCATGCTTGAAGGACGGAGAGGAAAAAGACATGCGGAGGGGCTTATACATGCCCAATTCGAGGTCCGCAGGGGCAAGTAAGTGTAGTTTTGTACAATTTTTTTAGGCCGTGCCCTTTCAAAACCTGGTAGAATTCCAATAATAATAATTATTATCGAAAACATAAAATTCATTTGTACGGCTTTTAAAAGAACCCAAATTGCATTTGTAGTCACATTGGAACTTGAACCACAGTGACATTTTGGGACTCCTGCAAACGTAGAAATCTGCGCGATTGCAATACTAAGCTAAGACTCCCATAAAAATCAAAGCTGTGATAAATAATTTGAAATTAATTTTGATATGGCTGAATTCGGTTCTAATTTATGCCGACTTTCAGGAAATAACATTAAGTACGTACCGTCTATAAAAAAATTTCACGGGGAAAAAACATATATCTACTCTAATACCCTAATATTTTGCCACAAAATGTTTTCTTAAGGTTAGTTTTTCTTCACACAATACGTAACGCGAATTCCTTCCATTCCTTGTCATACAGCTTCCATAAGAATTGAAAGATCAAATCCCTCGACGACAATGCCTCCAGACAGGGCAACAATCTGCCGTGCATCCATTGATGAATTATCTGCTTGTCCTTATCAATTTTAGGAAGTTATCTTGATGTAGCCTACGATAAGGAGCGTTTTAATTTTCCTGAATTTAATCCTTAGACCTAGATGTCATTAATAAAGCTGTTCGTTTTTAGAAAGTGTATTCGAGCTTATGGTATCGATTCTACGAATATTAATGCGATTGCGTCTCCATGAAGACAACACAAACTTCATCACATTAGAATTCCCCCGAGTGATTTCTTACGTTCCAAGAGCGCACTCATCAAGAAAATTCCACAAAACAGGCGCACGACCATTTGCACGTGAAACATATTCAATTCGCATGGAATGCGGGGCAGTGATCAGCGATACGTTTTCGCTACGTCGAATGGCAATGCTTCAGCGCTTCCTTATTGGTACATATGGTCCTCGGCAATACAGACTGTCGTTCTATTCCTAGAGATGCGGATATGCATTGCCTAGTGTTTATAAAAGACATAAAAATGACCGTACTATCTTTAAATTTTCACTACAAAAACTAACAGCAAAATGCTTAATATTTCACTTAGTAGCATGTCACCTAAGCAATCAGGAATCGCAAAGTATGGTTTTATCTTCTTAATTATATCTTTTGGTGCACCATGTCCATTCTTCTTGCACAATTTTAATAACTTGAAATGGAATAATACACTTATGCTAAAAATTAGGAAGACTTAGTTATTCAGTTGGATGGATTATTGACCAGAGAGCCCGGGTTTGATTCCTGGGAAAGCCTCTCTTGGCACCATCAGCCTCACCCAAGCTCTGTGATTTTTAGAATAATAGGTCTTACTGGGAAACCATAGGCGGCACATGGAAATGAATTGGCCCATCTACCCTACCTATGCGTAAATTTCACACGTTGCAGGGTTTAGAACTGGATGAGCTCCACCATGAACCTATCACATCAACCCTGCGGTTGAAAGATCACGGCAGAGAACCTGACATACGATTCACAGAAAAAGTAACGTTCTGCTATTCCAAAAATATTATGATATATTTCGTGGAATAGCAGACTGTTACCTTTTCTAAGCATCATGAAGGAGTTCCATCAAGTTACGCCATCCATCATTGCATGAAGTATGATTCGTAACATTTTATCGATCGACCCTCAATCGTTTAATATTGTACGGCCTAATGGTGACAGTAGATACATGCAAATTATATCTCCCGACGTAATTAGGTCATTCTCAAAAACCGAACGTCTTTAAGATGCCATTTCATTCACCTTATTTACGGCATTCATGCAATTCTTCCTCTGTAAGAAACATCATCTCAAACGGAGATCAAGCATGAACTTAGGTTTAAATGACATAATAAAATTGTAAGCAACTTCAAATAATGTCGATGGTCATTTAACGCAAGCATATAAACTATTGGGTGAAAGGCGCTAGTAATAGTTAGCCAAATATACTTGGACTTCTCATCTTTGCAAAGGAAAACAAAGATTACAGTTAAACATTCTTATTACCTTATCAATCTTATAAGTATTAGAAACCATTTCAATCTTTTCAAAACATCGATATTTTGAAAAATGGATTATCCACTAGTTGAACATCGAAAAACTGTATCGGTCGTTCCGAAGCTTCGATCGCTGTCACACAGACATCATTTTCTCGAATGTGAATATCAGGAGAGGGGAGAGAGATTGAGAGTGATAAGTGGAACGGAGGTGGAGCGGAGGGGAGGGCTGGGGAAGGAGGCCCCTTGGTTCCCTTAAAAGCCCTTTAATCAAGATTCCCTCCATCTCGGAAAGCGTACGGCCCCCTTTTCTTCTCCCCAGGCAAGAGATAGCGTCGGGAGAGTGCTCGCTTCCATTCACTCGTTGCTTCCAAACCCTCCTTGGAAGGCGAAGCGGGCGAGAAAGGGGCCCGGGGAGTGATGAGGAGGTGGGTGGGGGAGGAGGGAACCCCGAAGAGGTGGGAGTGAGGTGATTCGGGGGAAGAGGCGTCCCACCTTCCTCCCCACCTCCCTATGCTGCAAAGGAGGGATGTTTATCGTTATTAAGTAACATAAAAGGGCCGAACAAGAAAACTCATCCACGGGGGATGTCTCTCATAAGTAAGGTGCCTTCTTTTTCTTACTTCAAAACCCTCCACAAAAGTTTCGATCCCGTCAAAAGTTTCCACTTAATGAAAAAACACCTTTCCATGGAGTTAGGGCCCAATCGGATAATTTGAGTCGTCGACGGGGATCCGTATCTACTAAAAATATTTCCCTAGGTAAATGTCAAATGATAAAAGGCTAAATATATGTCCATCCCTTCTCGGTGAAATCTAACAGATAATAATTTCATTCCTAGGAATCTCCAAGGCGTTAAATGGATAATGGAAAGGATTATTAACCGAGCACGACTGCGAAGATACACCAACTTGTAACATGTTGTAGTTAAGAAAACAATTTCAGTCCTCGCACTCTTCGTTGGATGGAAGCCAAGCTTTGGCAGCATACATGTAGTATATAAATTTATATACACACACATACATACAGGGATGTGGTAGGGCCAGCGTAGAGCGTTGGACTGCTTCAGGTTGACTACCTTGAATGTGTGAATTTCACATTCCGTTGCATCGCAGTAATCAACCCGAAGGTCGGTTTAGTAGGTGATGGTAGAGCTCATCCATGTACTAAGCCCGACGGCGTGTGAATATTCACACATCAGGGTAGGGGGGCCAGTTTCTATCCCTGGGCCGGTTATGGTTTCCCAGAAAGATCTGGTACCCGAAAAATCAACTAGCTTGAGTGGAGCTGCAGGTGCCCAGAGTGCCTTGCCCGATATACTATATGCACACACATTAATTCATTAAGAATTAATTTATAAATATCTCAATCATCTCACACTCCCAATAAAAAATTCGTCATTCGAGAGTATGGAATACTGTCATTTTGAACGATGATGATCTTAGCGGTAAGGAACTGCTAAGTCCCCAACGACTTAGACCGAAGAAATACGCCAAAGACAATGAAATAACGACACAAAAAAGAAACCAGTATAAAGGTAAGTGAAATTAAAAGAGTAAAGTGGAAACTACACAATTGGGATTGGCAGTTGTAGAGAGGCAGTAGCGGAGTGACGTCGTCGTCTCGAGCTGAGAACGCTTGACGAGCGCGCTGCCGAGAGCACACATGGGGTGGATTTCCCCTCCTCCCACTAGGCATTAAAGTTCTCGTAAGAATAGACGGACGTTTTCAATGCCCTTTCAACTCATGATGCGAAATTTATTTTTGGCATTTTTGGATATAATCCCAATGGACTTGAAAGAAGGTTATAAGCATAAAATAATTTTTTGATTGAAAACATTTTCATTAACTCTGGAAGCTCCTTGAATGTATGGTAAATGATAGAAAATACAATTTTAAATAAAATTCTCCCGCAGGATCAATGAGAGACGTCTTAGGAAAAGAAGTTTAGGGAAAGAGCTTTTTAAACGTATTTATACTCTAATAAGGGCGCAACAGAAATTCAAATTTCAATAATACTCTTCGTGAAGCCTCGCTCAAATATTATTCACCCCATTATAAGAAATATGGCTTGGTATAAAACAATGACCGGCATGCATTCGTCAAAAAATTAGTGAAAACAAATATGCTTAAAATGTAGGTATTTTATGATAATATTTTATTCTCTCACCGAAACAACCATTTGCGTGTTTTCTTTTACCTTTTTAGGATAAACTGTTATTAATTATGAAGACGTTTGCTCAATGAAAAATAAATGTTTCTAATTACGTTATTATTTATTCAGAAATAAGTTCATACTTATCTACTATATTCTTGAGAGTACAATGATTTTCAGAACTTTAAAGTTCCTTTAATGGAGCCCTATATGGCTAAAATCGAACGTAAATACAAAATTTGAGGAATTTATCAGTTTTTAAATCATCCTTTAATCACCATTTATCATTTTAAATCATTTCAAAATTGTGCCTGCCTCTACCTTTATTTTCTGCCAAACACTCTTTCTAACGAAAATGTAATAAAAATGATTACGAAATACCAGGGAAAGTTATGTTTACGAGAAGTATTAGATGGACGTAATATTTTTAAGCATGTTTTTTAACAGTTTTAGTTTGTTTTCCATAGTCCAGTTTATCTTATGGGACAATTTAGCAGCAAAATGAAATTACTTTTATCACATTTTTAAAAATAGAGTAGGTCAATTTGAAATAAGTTGCTGACATACACTGCGTCTAAATGAGGAGAAATATTGACATTTCATATAATGTAAATTCATCGTAAAATTCCCGATATCTTGCATTTCCTATTTCATCAAACGAGTTATTTATGTGTTACAGATTGATGTTTGGAAATTTCCTTAAAGTGCATTTTTTCTGATTTTATTTATTATATTTTGTGATATTGATTGGATTTCAGAAATCATGTTATTTTTCCAAGGCAAGTTTATTGTGATACTTGGGACTTGTGTGCCACCTGACATTTGTCTATTTGCACATGTACATTTTAATAATAATAATTCCAATATCTACATAAAGATTAGAGCATTACCGGAAGTAACTGGTTTTACTCTTGAACATTTCCAGTTACATTATAAAAACAATTTCATGACATTAAACATCTGGGGCACCCTTAAACTACTGATTACGTCACAAAAATGTCGGTTAATTTCTTCGCGAAACTACCTATTCTGGCACGCACGCATTGAATGATTCTCTGATTTGCCAACCATTAACGAGACATAGCACATAGGAAATGTCTAATGATCATTTGCCAACGTGAGCACATAGTTGCGTTTGGCCCAATAAAGAGGAGGACATTAAGACTTTGGGAAACACTGCGAGCCTTAAGTTTTTTTATGGAGAAATGTATTGGAAGGGGAAAGCGCAATAGGGCAAGATCGTATTGTTGGGTGAGTAGCTAACAAGGAAGCTTTAATTTTAATCCAATTTAATTTCGTGTTCATTATCAGAATGTATAAAGAAATTCTTTCGACTCTAAATTCAAGAGAAGTGAAATTTAAAGGGAGCCTAAAACTACACCACTGAGTCAACCTGATGTAGCAACACCTTTCACTACGAGACGTCTTACACTACGCAAAGGCTCTTCTCCTGAGGATGAAGTAAACTCAATCCCCAGGTAGCTGCCGCGGGGATTGAGCAAAACATGCCTCCTAGCATATGTAACATTTCAGGAAAAAAAATCAGAGTAAGATTCCATTTGGTGCTTTGAATTATGAAAATGAACTCTGAACTCTAAATACGAATAAGAAAATGAACTATGAATACGCCCACGGCTGACGCTCATTTCATGACTCGTAATCCTGGAGAGTAATTGCTACAGAACTCTAAACTCGCGTTACGGACTTAGAGTGTTATTGGATAATTAAATACTGCTACAGCCTGTCCGTCGGAAGCTGAGAGCCGCGTCACGGAGGTTTTTTTCCAAATTTAGTCAAAATTTCGTGGACTTCTCTCCTTTGCCATCTCTCACAGGCCCTTGTCATTCTCAATTCAAGGAAATCTTTCTGTCTGAGGAAATTTATCGATAATCCCTTATCATAGGAGCAGTATGGTAGTAGTTTTAGGGGAGGAGATCGACAGCTAAGGTCATTTGCGCCATTAAAGGTGGATGGGAAAGGAGGTAGGATGGATAGGAAACACGACGTCGGCATTAGCCTACTCTTAACTAAAGCCGCAGTTGAACGTCCCAACCGAGGGACGGCATACTCCACAAAGCACCTCAAATAGGGATCTGGATGAAACTGAAAAATATCTACCGCATCCGGAATTCAAACCCGGGCCATCTAGGTGGGAAGCCAGTACGTTATTCATCGCACCATCTCGATACCCCTTATCATATGACGTTCACCCTAGCTTTCCCCACAAACCTCATTCTTTGCTTACATTTTTCTTATCCTAGTGTTTCTCTCTAATCACTGTCTTTTACTCCGTGTATATTTGTACGTGTTGGTGTATCCCTAATCTATTTATGGAATGTATGTATATATGTATGTGTGTATATCTATATCTATATCAATATTATACATATTTTTTTCTTTTTCTTTACTTTTCGATGTTAAAATTTGTGTCTGTCTATATGTATTTATGTGTATATGTGCATGTATTTTATAAATTGTATACCTTGTATAATATGTATCTGACAATGGGTTAAATGGAAGAAGGGACCATTAGGTCTCAATTTCGCCCAAATAAAGTCCTTTATCCATCTATCGATATGAGGAAAGTCAAAATACCACCAAGAAAATTCTCCACGACAGTCTCAACCTACGTACGAGGTGTGTTCAAATATTAACGGGAATTTTTTTCATTTCGTGGGCTTGGAGAGTACGATTGTCAAACTTTTGTTATTATGTTGCTATACATGATCCTGAATTATGATAAAAATTTCAGCTCTTTTCATTGTGGACTTTGTCTGTGACGGCTACTAAGGTTAGACGTGTTTTATGAGCTCGGCGATTTTCGTTTGTTAAAAGAAATGGACCAAAGAATTTGTACTCTTACAATAAAAAGGCTATACTACTAAGCGGCGATTCACTCGAGTCCTACCCGACTTCAACTTATGAATCTCATTGTTTTCACCAATCATTTGCCATGCCTTAAAGATCTGTTCCTTTGACAAGATTTTCACTCTAAAGGGTGGATAATTAAAATTAATGAGAGATTTACGTCCCCTTTGAGCCGACAGCCCGAAGTAATCGGCTCAAGTATCTTCATCCATCCGAGTCTAAATTTAGTTCACTGTATAAAAGGACTTTTGGACGAGGGTTTGGCAGCAGTCTCCTCATTTCCTGTCAGATGCACTGCTGAGGGATCTACAGGTAATTCCTGTAGATCCCCCAGCAGTGTAATTTTCCTGTAATTTCATCGTAATAATGAACGCTTTAATTGCCGTTAAATAGTGCGAATTAAAAGCAGTAGCCCAAAAAATACATTTGCGAATACGCAGAATAATTGAAGAAAAATAGTTGGAAAGAGAGGAAGATCAAAGACAAAGTTTCACATATGGTAAAGGGAGAGCGAAGATATAAATTGACATCGGAAGGCTTCAGAAAAATTTGGTGGAAAAAATGTAGAGGAGCAATAACGTGGAATGCTAAGGGCATCGAAAGAGGAGGGAGAACATTAGGTAGGCGGATGAAAGGAAGGAAGAGAAACTCCTCTTCGGATCTGAGACGAAGGCAGGAAAAGAGTACGGAGGACAGTAGACAAAAAATGTAATGTAGAACAAACGAAAGGAAGTCCACCGCGATGTATACTTCATAATGATTATTAGTGACCGTCCGGAATCTACTTTCGATTGGATAGATTACCATTTACAACGATGATACCAAGAAGAATGAACCTGTGGGGATAATAATAGTGATAGACTCACCAAGACCAAAATATTGACGAAGACGTCCATGCCGAGGTTCGTTTAAACTGGAGAATGATGAATGGCTGCTCCAAAAGGGGACGACGGAATATTCCAGGGAATTCCCGGAGCGCGCGGTCAATGGAGACGGCGGCTATCCCCGAGTCCTGCGGCCTCGCATTCCCACGCGACGATGAACGCGCGCGAGACTGAACTCACTGCCCCCCTCCTCATCCCTCTTCCGTCCCTTGCCCTCCCCCCGTCCACCCGCCCCCGCGCCGACGAAACTCTTCTTCGCCAGCTATTCGCAGAGTCAGTCGTAGTCTCCACTCACCCTCCCTCCTCCCCTTCCACCCTTTCCCACCCCATTCTGCTGACTTTCCCGCATTACGTAACCTATTCACTATGCGCTCTGCGTACCCGCTTCCACACAGACCAGCTACGTAATATCGGCGCACCGAGAGGGAGAGAACGTGTGGAAGGTTCTGCATCGACGTCAAAGCCAAGCAGCGGCTGCAACATATTTGGAAGTCTACACTAATATCGCCAAGGGTATTTTGTAAGTGACAAGGGGATTTTCCACCGTTGCTTAATAAACGGAGCAGCTTAAAATGGATTTTGGGATGACAGTGAGCAGGATACTTGCTCAATAGATTATTCAGAAGAACCATGAGATTAAGGAATGGTAGTACATGAGTGTATAAATCATATTCGACTGTATTCCGTGTACTGATTACAGGTTGGCAGGAAGTTGGGAATGATTGAACTTCTAATATTTCAAAAACTCGGAGGCATAACGTGTAGTAATAAAATTTTGATTCGGAATGATCTTTTAAAATAAAAACGGAAAGCAAAGTAAACCCATTGCTCGACCTATATTTGGACATTCCCCGGGTCAACGGTGTTGAATGGATAGAAACTACCGACACTGCGAAAAATAGACACATTTCGGCTTCTGAGTTTGCAATCGAACGTGAACTTCAGAGCAGGTTTCCTCGGATTTACTGCTCACAGAATCGAAAGCCCTTTTATTCATGTTTACCCTGGATGCAACAATACTGGTGAAGATTGTCGATTCATATTGACATGTAAAATAGATTACAGATCTGATGAGGATAACTATTGATTTGAGGAGATTCCACCTTATGTATAATTTCACATTTCAATCTTAAGGTTAACATTAAATGGCTCGCGTAGAAAATAAAAACACATTATTTAAGATGATAATACAAAATTTTTATGTCCAAAAATCGATTTTTTAACACCAAGATATGGAAGTTTACACGGTTTTTTTTGATTGGGCAGTAATACATATCGTTTAAGTGATTTTCAGGAGAAAAAAATTCAGTGAAATATGTTCCGTGGATACATTGTCTCGAAGTAATTACGCAAACAAGCAATTACGATTCGCATGGCTATGATGACACGAATTCACGAAAGGGGTCCGGAGAAAATGTCCAAAGACCCGCGAAAGGAGTGAATTTAGATGAGGTTGTTTGGGTTTGGCCGATTGATCCATTTTATTGCCCATCGATTATTTCGAGAACTCCGGGCAACCTTGCCGTTTCGGCAGGAGGCCCATAGCCATGGCCAATCAGGAGCTAAACCTCAGTGGGGTTGCGTGGGTGGGGCACCCCGAGGCGCTTATGTAAGGGGGGTGAAGGCAGTAATGTGAGCAGGGGAGGGGGTTACGTCCAGGCGGAATGAAGAACTTCTCGATTAGTCTTGAAATCGCGAGAGGGATACATGGATCACAGCGTAATTCAAACATCGATATTGCTTAAATGCACTACGACACGGTCTGATGAAATCCAATTGAACTGAAAGATATTGGGCCATATTAAGTGTCTCAAATAATTTTTGAAAAGTGCACGGTGGCTATTAAATTCCAAATCAATTAGAAATAATTTAATTTCAAAGTACGTGATACAAATTGGCCTGTTAACAATACCAAAAGCCGAAAGAGATTGATTAAACAAAAACATGCCACAATATGAGGACGTATGAAAATAATTTACAATGAAATAGATACTTATAGACCGTTTACGAAATTGTCAAAATCTCTTTAAAGATACCCTCTCAATAATTTCGTTTCCTCTCCGATGACACACAGCATAGCAGCGATGTCATTTTTACAATCCCCAGCATTTCAAAGTCCACCATCGTGGCATGTTTGGTTCAAAGTAGTGTTTTCACCCCTTTGCATTTAGATGTACTCTGAGATGCATCTCTTTGAAGTCGGCATATTATATTCATTAAGAGAGTGAAATAAAAATGCAATGTAAAAACATGCAATAAAATTATTTTTAGATAGTTTTATTTTACTTTCCTAATTTTCATCTAAGTTCCCCCCAGATCCACGACCTTTAGCGGCAGTAATTCTCACTTTAGAAGTGTAACTGTATTAAAACGCAGTCCCTATGCAAGTTTTAATTCATGACTCGACCTCTGCGGTCACATCGGACCATCTTTGCAAGGGCTACTGCCGCCACCAACCTCAGTCATCAATTTGAAGGTGTGTTTAATAGGTTAAGGGGTAGAGCTCACCTAATAATTTGCAAGTGCCATAAGGCGAGTGAAACACACCTTGTTAAGTAGGCACTACTTATGGGGGAAGTGTCTTGCTCCTTGCTACGACTGTACTCAAGTAGGAATCAGAATGCCATTCAAGAATTTGGTCACCTCCAGAATTTAAACCCGGGGATACAAGAGTGTGAAGTCAGCACACTACTCACCGCACCGAGCCGATCCGCTACCGCAGAGTTCAGTGCATTCGAAAAACAGTCTGGAGGTGAAAGCCATGCCAAAAAAAAGGGGAGGGATTGAGCAGAAGGCCACTAGCCCGCATGCGCTCACCACGTCCCGATTCGCCAAAACCACAGTAGTCGTCCATCTAATCAAGTCTTCCTCACCCTCTCACTCTCCTCACACTCACCTCACAAACACACATCTTAAGTATCCAGCCGCCAATGATAATGATTCCGACACGACTCTCTAGCGCGTGTTTAGAAGGATAAAAGGAGTAACATGCATCAATTTGGACAACCGTGGAAATGCCTTTGCATCGAAAATTTGCGATTCTCAGCCCTTTCGCAGTCGATGGCGTCAATGATTAAATCGTGCAGAGGAGCTCTTACTTTCGAGACAATACTTATTTTTCCTCTCCTCTTTTTGAACCCAAACCATTCTCACGCTGAAGAAAATATGTTGCGTACTACCAAGAGCATATGATATCCAAAGATGAGAAAATGGGAATGGGAAAGAGCGCTTTCACGTTTCATTTCTGGCAAAGCAAATTGCTTGGAGAGTTAAGTAGTCAATCAAGAAGGAAAACTGAAGATTCTGAAGAAATATTGGTTAAAAATGAAATTAAACAATTATTAGAGATAAGGTGATCGAAACAAGATACGTGTATTGTTCTGAGAACGGTATTAAGAGATTTGGTTTATAAAATGATAACAATACATGCAGAAAATAAAAATTATTTTATTGAAATGAATAATTTTTAATTATTTGGTTAGGACATGACTAAATTTTAAATCTTACTTAAAATATAACAAAACTATCACAAATAAACTAATGGCACATCGGAAATGCACACATTACTCCCCACCATAAACCTAAATAACGCTAATGTTTATCGTAAAATTAGAGGCCTTGGATATCCTACGCACGTAGAAAAATAAAATGGTACTTGAAACACGAGTCATCAAAACAAGAACTAATCAATTGATATTCCTTGGGATCTGAAAGTACCCTTATTACTATTGCAATGGAAACGGAAAACCAAGTATTTTGTCCTCACTAACAGGAGGATCAAAAAAATTGAACCAATATGCTGTATCTATCCTTCAACAAAAAGTAGTTCCCAATAATACGGCAGCCAGGTACTTTTCGTCTTAATTGGGGCCATAATTAGATATAATTTTCTCGAGATTTATTATCGCTTCTTAAAATGACATGGCGGCTCGGAAACCTTTCTTGAAAAACACAATGACCGTGAGTGGAAGATGACTGACAGGTTCGACGACAGCACCAAAAATATTTATGCTACGCCAAGAAAACCATGGCACATATTCACTGGGAAATAAAACAATCAGTCTCTAACTGCTGGCTACGGGCTGGGACAAGTATAGATGTGAAGTTTTTTGACCAACTTATATAGTTCTCGAAGTTAAATTGCCGGAAGACCGTTACCGCTGCGTTCCCGAGCGCTGACGGCATGCAAGTCGACGCAATTCTGCGCGCTGATTGAGATACAGGGGAATTGATGCCTACAATTGATGAACCGCAGGGGAATGAAAAAATTGTAACTTTGTGATTCCACTGAAAATTTATTATGAGACGACCCGGGTTTCAACGCTCAACGCCATCTTCAGGTCATCTTGTAATAATCTCACATCAAGTTTCAAAGTCCATTGGAGGTGACCACTAGGGAAAGTGGCCGGCAATATTTGCCAGGCACCATCCAAAACACCATCAAACACTAAGTCACCAAGCAGTTACGTAGAGGGTGCAGATTGGTCACTCAAGGCATCTGGCCCACCCCCAACTCACTCGTAAGAGCAAAGAGAAGAGAGGAAAGAGAAGAGAGGAAAGCCGTCCGCCATTTCAACTGAAGGCACATTGGGACGGAATCGCTCCCATTTGACGATGAAATGACGCGCTCCCGATCGCGTGCCGAGTAGCGGGACTTCGCGGTATTTTCAAAGGCGACGACTTCTGGGGTGAGTGTTCTTTATGCGCTGCCGAAGCGCCCACATATCTGATTATCATCCATTGCTCTGAAATATTTTTCGTATGCTGCCACAACCATATTTACAATTAATGATTTGATCTAATCTTCGATTCATTAGAACACATTCCAATAGCCATGGATGAATCACAGAGTACAAGGTCACATGAATGATTTAGATACATTTATTTCCACAGTATTTTCAACAATTAAATGTACCTCACATTCTTCCAACTAAATACGATAAATTTCCCAGTCAAATATTATTATTTAAAAACCTTAGAGAGGTTTCAAAATTAGATGAAATGTAATTTTGGCCTGCGCTTATCGTTCTGAGCTCAATTGCATGCAAAAGGCGGGGCGGGGGGGGAGTGACGCCATCGCGCGGTGATGGTGTTGCCGGTGTACCCCTGCCGCCTTGTCTTCCTTCGCGGACACAAAGGCTATACGGCGGATGGGAATTCGCTGAGGAAAGAATAATGGCCGGAGGAGTGGGAAGGGCGCGGGCGGGGCATGCGATGGGGTTAAGGAGGGGGGGGGGCGCTGATGTGTGGCGGTCTCTGGCGGCCGGGAAGGGAAGGAGAGAGGCGGGCGCGGCCAGAACACTAGAACGAGGGAAGAACGCGTACCAGTTAACCGATCGGCGCTGCGGGACGATGAGACAAGAGAGCCAACACGAGAGTGCGACCAGGGCTGCAGCTCCCCACCCCCGATGCCCCCCCTGCCGGGGGCAAGGGCAGTCGTGTCACCCCTGCGAGGCCTCCATGCGACCAAGGACTCATTCAAATCTAGGCAAAAATGCGCCATGGGGCCCCGGTGTTCGTTAAGGGGGTGCGGTTGAGTTATATCCACAAATATCGGAGACGCTTGCGAAAAGTGAGCAACCAAGAAGGGCCGCGCCGAATTCGGGGGCCTCACGACATTTAGCCCGAGCCAGGAATGCAGTCGGAAACAGAAACGGTCTTCTCTTCCTTGGGGTTTAAATTTACACGTCGCTACTTCATTCCATTTCCAATTTAAAAAATAGCTCTTGTTATTTACCATAAGCATCCGCGCCACGCTCGCTTCTGATCAATGGTAGCGCTGGAGGCGGAAGAAGAGTCAGTCCGACCGTTTTTCACGTTAAATTACCTCTTGAATACAATGACACACGATTACCATTAATTGCCGTAAGTGGTGGGGAAACATGAACCGCGTGATCCTACCTAAAACCAGAAATTTGGTACGGTCTAGCGCTACAGCGGATGGTATTTCAAACTAACATTATTGGGGTCGACAACTATGCTGTACATTTTATTGCAGCACTGCATGTTTAATATCAAAACATGACGTATGGTTATTTTGGAATTAAGTTCTCGAAAGGGGATGTTAGAGGTTTTTACATCGGACACGTGTGTGACTCTGACTACGGCAAAATAAAGCGTGTAGCACAAGTCCAAAGATTAACCATTTAACCCAATCCTCTCACCACCATTCTTACACCTTCATCCTTTCCCACCCGGATCCTTGTCCTGCTCCTGTCCCATTGAGATTATTTCGGAGACACTCCTCCCAGGATGCAATAATGGCTGAACGGTTGCTTTCACGTCAACGACCGCACAACACACACACATTTCAACGAGTAGTGGCGTGCGCGAGACTTGAGAAAGTGTTGTCGCCACGCGGCGCACCTGTCGTTGTCTTGGTTAGGCCGACGGGCTCCGAGAGACGCAGCTATCTCCCTCACCCACGTCTCACCTCGCCTCCCTTTCTCCGCTCCCATTCAGGGCTTATCTCAGGTGTCAACAAATGTCCATCTCCCTCCTTTCCAACCACTAGGGGCAATATAACACGAAAACCATTTATTCGCCCCAGCAGGGCACGGCCACGAGAGGTCTGAATGCTTCGCGTTCAAGGAAAATGGGTACTTGGAAGATTCAATTTAGAAGAAGTTGTGAGCAGAAAGGAAATGGAAGAAAAGTTCGGGGATTTCCTGAGGGATGATTTGCATATTTACTGCTGCTGTAAAAGTGTAAATAGAATGGTGTCGAAGCAAGTCCGTTGATTGATCCCATCAAATACGAGCACACATAACACGAAAATCACTGTAAATTTGTTAATGCGCTAAGTTTTTTACACCATTGATTAATAATATTTACGAATTCGATAAGGAGAAATAAATACTTTTTTAATCGTAAATTATAAACTTTATTGTTCAGAAAGTTTGTAATTATAAAATAAGGTAATTTCTACGACGTTTGAATGACTAAACTCCCAATTTACTTCATGTAGTAAACGAGGTTGACGTGTAGCACAAGTTATTATGTTAAAATAATATGATAACCTAGATATATATTAGTTTATGATAAGATAAAAGCATATAAAATAACAAATCAACGTTTTCTGTAGGCTAATTATTAACAATTTAATATTTCGTTTAATATAATTAACCTCTTAATTGGGGCGAGATTAAGACTATGTATTTCCTTCTTCCATCTAACCCCTAAGCATAACATTGAAGACAATTACAAACATCTCAGTCCTACTTGAAATTCTTGAAATAAATGAAATACATAAGTTATCCAGAATAATAGCCAGTGAATTTCAATGCCTCAGCTGTGGAGGAATTTTGGAGACCTTCAAATAGGTAGCAGCAACTGCATGTTCGAAGGAGCGAAACAGCTTCTCACGATTAAAAGGAATACGGTCATTAGCCTCGTTTGGTTATTAAATGATAAAAATATATACAAATACAGAGTCATCAACGGGCTGAAAATCATGCGAGGAATTAGAGCAGGAAACAAAAAGCTTTTCTAAATATGACAAACAATTTTGAGTTACATACTAAAATTGCGTAACACAAATGGAAAGAGCCAAATAAAATCTTGTTTGTAATTTAAAATATTAAGTTACATCAAATTTTTTCATGCATACGCTGCAATTGATGTATGTTTTGTAAGTAATTTTTAGTCTCAAAATGAATACACATTATACAAACAAAAATGCATGAACATTCTCATGCAGAAAAAAACAATAGTTTCACGCAGGTGAACACGCAAACTGATTAGTGAGAATGGAAACAGGAAGCTTCATTTTTCATAAAATTATATCCTCAATTACTTTTTAAGAACAGTTTTTCATATTCGAGTAACCGTTACAGGTACAAGTGTTCCGTTTCGTCGGACACCAGGTTCCCACTTCCCCTTTTTGCACGCGTGAATCCCTCTTTTCCATTCTCCCACGGCGCGACTTGCACGAAGACATACATGCTAATTCCTCTGAGAGTTCCACGCAGACTGACGGTATTTCCTGTCCGATGGCACGACGCCATTCCGCATCCTACGCCTCACCGAGGGGAGTTTGTCAGCGCGCGCAGAACGGACGTTTTTGAACTCTTAATAGAAGGGAAGTGAAGGGAAAAAGGTGATGTGATAATGGATGCTGAAATAGATGGAATGCTAACTATAGATTGAATGAGTGAAGGCACACTGCCTTCACAATGAATGTTAACTATTCTATTTTTCCACTCAAATATAACATGCGTACATAAGCAAGAGAGTTTTATTAATGTCCTACAGTTGTAAATGTGCATCTATTTAACTTACTCTCCAATTTAAGCCATCAAAAATACTCATATACGCGGCAAAATTGTAACCATTCAGTATACCAATCCTTACAATACCCCTTTGTTCATGGATGGTTTATTGTTCGGTAGCTCCAGTTTTCAGTTTTGCATCAATATGTGAGAGCTTTTAATCCTCCAAGGATTGGCCTTAACCAGCAACTCGCTCTTAGTATTTAAGGTGGGAGTTTGGAACCTCCTCATCGGAACAGAGTGCTTTATCAACCCTGGAATGGATTCGGTCCAAGTCTTCATATACAACACATCCTTCACCTGGCATCGAAGGCGGTCAACATGAGCTGCCAAACACACGCTGACATTCGGAATCATAAGAAATGTGTCCCAAAATAATTTTCTCTTCGGGGAGTAGAGGCGAGAGCGCGAACTGTGAGAGGGGCGGGAATGGGGGGCGGGATGGGTGCGGCGGCGGCGGGGAGGTTGACGGGAGGCCGCACTGGCAGTGACTGACATGGAGTGCCACACAAAGTTGGGTTGGGGCCCTTCTTTGTTTCCAGCGTCCCAAAGAGCTGAAACGACGGGAGCTGCCACTCTTTTGTTCTCTTCGCAATCTCGTAAAGGAGAGGTGCAAATCAATGCCTTCACCTGGACCACTCTGTGCTCTGAATAAAAGGCGCGTTTCAATGTGCGAACTGAAAAAAAAGCACTCTCAGGGTTTACTAATGATTTTTTTAACTTTTCACGGTCATTTTCGGTACCATAGTCATTGTTTCAATCCAAAGATTCATCGATTTCAGTGCCCTCCACCTTCCCTTTCCATAATGTCCATAGCGTCCTTGGAATCACTCTGTCAGAGCCATCCCTCCGTCCAACGCATCTCCTTCTTACTTCGTTTATCACGGACGAATTTGACCCCTGACGCCAACCTCCTCACGGCGTCTTCCATCCTAAGTCTTTCTTTCAACACGATCCTGGCCAATCCGTTGTCTTGAGGAGTATTTTTTTACGATAAATAGATTTTTAATGCGGCAGAAAATAAATAAAAAAGAACAATGGACAATGGTAAAATAAAGCAAAATTTAAATCCGCAGCGCGGGGAGGGGGAGGGTGTGGTTATGTTTACTGAATGATGTCCGTAAGTCCCAAAGGGCGGATGGAAAATGGCGGAAGGCTGGTGGGTGAGAAAAGGTTTTGCTGCCACGAATGAAACGCGGCAAATTCTCTAATCGCAATATTTGCTCTACATCGCCCCAGTTATTGAATGTGAATTACTCCAATCTGTTTCAAAAACAGACATTATATAACTTAAAGTTCAATTTCGAGAGGACGTAAATGAGAATTAATTAAACTCTAGAGGACTACTTTCAGTAGCGTCTTTGATTTCATCTATACACCGAGTAAATTGACCCTCACCGAATATGGCAACAGGGCAACCGAACGAAGTCACACTTAAGCATAGAAACTGATTTTCAATCCTTCAAAGTGAAAAGCAAAGAACTAAAGTATTTCAACGTATACAATTCTAATACACATTAGATTACCGGTTAATATCGGTTTTCTATTGACTCAGTGTCTGAAATCCGCTACAATTATAAGCCCCACCAACAACAATTAATAAATTCTAACGTTCACCGCATTACTAGAAGCCATCAATCCACTCTACATCAAAGTCTTCAATATTCCATTCTCAATCAATATGCAACTCATTTATTTTCTCCGACTTCTTCCAATTTCTCTCTTCCCCTACCTGCCTTGAATTTATTTGTTTGCTTTACTTTCCGTCCATTTATTTTTTTTGTCCTCCTTTACGGTCACATGTCACAAGCATTTAGTCTATCCTCATAAACTTACCTCAAAGACCAGGTTTTCGAACTATACAGAAATATACCATTTCATATTAACTTTTTCACTAATATTTTCACAATATGTTTACACAAAGTCCATTCTTCAACCCCTTACTCATTGCAAAGTCTTTTTTCCCAACGGATTTCTTCTTTCATTACCTTTATTATGTTTCCCACCTCCGTGAAACAGGCCAAATAAGCATAGATAAAGTCTGGCAAGCAAGTTCTCGGATGGAAGTTGACATCGCAGTGTCATCTAAACAATCCTCGCAAAAGTCCCGGGCATCTGCCACCGCCCCAGCCTCTGCTTTTCAGAAATACATGGAATTGGGGTCGTTGGTGGGGCTCTACCCCCCCGGGGGACTGGCCACATTACGTCCCAAAAGGTCACAGGTCACGCGGCAGATTCCCACTCTCATCCCCAAAGCCGCGCCCAGCCCCGGGGAGGATGGTCGAAGCGAGGGGATTCCGCTGCCCCGTGACATTTGGTTTTCCCGCGCCCCTGGGTCACGCGCCGGCATCTCGGCGAATAGTCCGCTTAGAAAGGAAACGGTACGGCCAAGGGATGAGGGGGTGTGTAAATAGGGAATACGAAACCCGGCTGACTCACGGTAACGGGTAAACCCGTATCTTTCACGTCTTCTTCCAGACTGGTGCCATCCATTTGAACTGAAAGTGGCTCCGTTGTGAATTAACGGCATCATTCACGAGATGATTATTATAAGAAGTATTTCACCATGACCGCATGGAAATTGAATTACTCCGGATATATTTGTTAAATATTGTTCTCCGATGGAAAGACCTACTTTTCTTGCGGGTGGCTTTCAGATAATTTTGCTGTTACTGGGTTCCGAAGTTTTCCGAAGGTTAAGCTGATTACAAACGTGTGAAAATCTCCTTCGTTAGGCGCAAAAATCTCCTCCTCGTTTGTAGACATAATGTAGCACGACAAGAAGGCAAGTATACATCCACGGCTTTATCGGACTTGGAGAGACACAAGAATGCCTTCGCTATACCTAGCAGGTATGACGGAGACATATCATACTACACACTTGATATGAAACAGTTTTGTATCGCAGTACATGGATTGCTCTGAAGTGGCCATTGATGAGGCGAGATAATATTTAGAATATTTTATTAGCATTCGCTCGTTTCCTTAATAAATTGTCAGATCTGCTAAATATTTCTGTAAGAGTTATGAAAATGAGGCGAATGTAGCTGGCATGGCTCTCCTTCCTTGTCAAACGTTTACTCCTTTACGCATCCTTACACATGGCTGCTAGAGGTTAGCACGTGATCGGCTTATGCGAGCGAATCGAGTGACCGTTGGCCGAAGGGATGGACTGCACGTGTGTGGGGAAGAGCGGGCCGCATGACCGCCCCCGTCGTCTTATCTTTGCCGCCTTTGCTTCCCATCCCCCGCCACATACCTCGGAAACACTTCACAGATGCCTCTTCCGACTCGTTCTTGTTCCAGTACCCGTGAAGCACTACCACTTCGTAGGGACTTGTCTGGTGGTTACAAAGATCGAATGAATGAAAATACCTAGGTCCGCAGTGCTTAATTTCCAACCACAATAGATAAATTCTAAAGAGAGAGCGTATTGAAATTGCGATTATAATTAATTATTTCTTACCGTAGGCAAATTTTAGATAAACAATGCCCGTCAATACTTAAGTAATGAATAACAATTAATGCATCTATGTAACGTGTACTAGGTTGGTGAAGCTGATCGAATAATTAGTCGTTACCAGCCTCGAGATCGAACGGTGGGAAGCACGCGGGGTCCGAATCACTTGGAAGTGGAGAATATGTAGTTTCTGAACTCACCTGAAAAGATAAAAGAAGAAGGCATTAGTATTTAGAAAACGGTTGTTCCAAGTTTGATTAATGCTACTACTAAGAGCATATATGTCAACTGCGATTTCTTAATTGGAGCCGACAAAAACAAAATACGAGGAGAACATAATTTTCACTGCAATTACATGTATCTTAATAAGGTATATGAAGCTTGTATTTCACAAGCAAAGGAATTAAAGTTAGAAATCATTGGGATGGGATAAAGTTTAACTTTATCCAAGACATTAACCAGCGGTTTTAAGAAAATTTCTTCCCGATTAGGTTAAATGTAGACATTTAATGTCCATGTGCATTACCGTGCCAAAATAATGTGCCCAGTTTTGAAATAAGGCTGGATTTCTTTCCCACAATTCCTTTAACTGAAGATCCATTCACTTTTACACTACCCGAAAACGTTTCGGACACTTGAACGTCGATTGTATACGATAATTGTATACTCGTAAATAACCTGAAAGGGATATTCTATTGAATGCTAGAATGCAAATGTATCGTCTAAGGAAATTAGAATGATCGTAATTCAGTTTATTTACATTTAGTCATTAAAAAAGACAATGACATTTAGAATTTTGTAAAGATTTCGTATGAAAACAAAGCTTTGTAATCTTTTCAAGCTTTTGTGTAATGACTTCCACTTGAGGAGCGACAAGGGAGGACACAGCTCCCGGCAAAAGTGCTTATTTCGCAGCCTTCCCCATTCCACCCCCCACACTACACGCACACATTGCGTGGAATGCTTCGCGCACATCTGACCTGCCCACGACAGTCAAGTAACGCGAGTCCCAGAGGAGTCAGCGGTGTTCGAAGTCCACCGATTCAGCGAGCGACAAAAAATACAGAAAGGAATGCTACCCGTTATCATCGTGCACTTCAAATGAGTAATGTGCAAAGTATGGGATGAAAACAAACCACAAGAAACCCAGAGTGGTGAGATTCCCGATAAGTAGGAAGTTTGAGTCAAATATTGAAATAAGTGGCAATAAACTAGAGATGGTGGAAGTAGACGTATTTTGGGGTATAGTGGTCAGGGCAGAGCGTCAGTAGAAAAATAGTATTGGCAAAGGAAACATTTGTAAGAATACGGGAATTGATGGCAGGGCATGGGATGAGGTGGAAATGGAGAAAAATTGGAGAAATAAATTGCACCAAGAGGATTACTGACGAGGTTTAAAGTAGGGTGAAGAGGTGGAGTTGACCAGTTGGATAATACATAGATTTTCTACGTGGAAAAGCCAAGTTGTTTAATTTTCAATTACAATATGAAGATTTTCCACCAAGTCACGCCAGAAACTGTTTTATTTCATAGGACTCTGAAAGCCACCTCTAGGATGATTGGCAGGGAGTGACTACACATTAGACAACATTTGACAAAAAATAGTCCCCCACCCCCCAGCACGGCTGGACGACCTAAATCTGATTGCTGATAGCTCGTGGAAAAAATGACATCTTAAACCTATCTGTTCCAAACTTAATCTCTTTGATTTTACTTATATACGAGGGTCATCCGGAAAGTAGTACCCGTTCGTGCCGCATGAAGTGCTGACGACGCGAGTAGCCGCTGGACGAGGTCAGATAGCTTCAGTGGCTTGTCTGCCTTCTCTGAGCCAAGTTGCGTGACGCTAGCATTGCCTGTGTTGTTTCTGTGATTGTTTACAATGTTTAAAAAAATTGAGAACGCCGCCAGTTGTGAAGTTAGGGCAGTGATTAAATTCCTCAATGCAAGAAACGTTCGCCCATGTGATATTCATCGCCAATTAAAGGAGGTGTATGGAGACAATGTAATGGACGAGTCGTCTGTTCGGCGGTGGTGTCGCAACTTCAACATGGGGAGGGGGAACACACACGACGATGAGCGTTCGGGGAGACCGTCTGTCATTACAGACCAACTGGTGAGCTCAGTTGACGAATTCGTGAGGAACGATCGGCGCGTCACAATTGATGACATCTGTGAGCATTTTCCCAATGTTTCTCGAACAATTGTTCATGAAATTGTTAAACACCATCTGCATTATGCAAAAATTTGTGCAAGATGGGTCCCTCGCATGCTTACAGATGAGCAAAAAACCAAGCGTATGGCTGCAGCACTGACGTTTTTGGGACGTTATTCTGATGAAGGAGACTCTTTCTTGACTCGCATAATTACTGGTGACGAAACATGGGTTTGTTATGCATCACCTGAGAGTTAACGACAGTCAATGGAGTGGCATCATGCTCATTCACCAAACAAACCAAAAAAATTCAAGACAGTTCTGTCCACCAGGAAACTCATGGCAACCATTTTCTGGGATCGACGAGGTGTATTGCTTATTGATTTTATGGCCCGTGGAGACACTATTAATGCCAATGCGTATTGTGAAACATTAAAGAAATTACGGCGGGCAATGCAAAATCGGCGGCGAGGTCTATTTTCTACTGGTGTCATTCTCGTTCATGACAATGCCAGGCCTCATGCAGCTGGGATAACACAAAAACTTTTGCAGCAATTCAAATGGGAAACTTTCGACCATCCACCGTATAGCCCGGACTTGGCCCCTTCAGATTTTCATCTCTTTACAAAGCTTAAAGACTTTTTGGCAGGAAAAAGATTTGACAGCGATGAAGAACTTAAAGAAGGAGTGACCCTGTATCTCAATGAGCTGGCGGCGAAGGACTATGCAGCAGGAATACAGAAACTTGTCACACGTTATGACAAATGCCTTAATTTGCTTGGAGATTATGTTGAGAAGTAGTTTAAAGTATCCTCTTTCAAATAAATTTTTTTATGTTTGTTAATATTTACTTTTGTGTCTTTATTTCACGAACGGGTACTACTTTCCGGATGACCCTCGTAATCACTCCTACCATAGTGCGATGTGAGTAAAAATATAATGCCAAAATAATTGCTAAAGAGACATCCTTCCGAATTATGTAAGTCTCTAATTCAACTTTCGTTCCGTGAGTGATTCCCGATTTAGCTCCTCTAATAATTTTTATACGCTACTCATTGTATCATAACAACGTTTTACAAATCTAGCTCTTCTACACTGCACGCCGTCCAACTTCATGATGATCTCATGTACGACTTACATAAAAAGTGAATGGAAAAAAATATTGAGGCGCAAAGCGGAATGATGAAGCCTGTGACTGAAAGTTTAACGTTGGGTAAGCAGAGGCATGGCGCAGATACAAGGCGTGTTAGAGAGCGCATCTGTATGCTTAAAAGACGATAGGAGTTGAAGAGAAGAATGATGGTTTTATGGCAAACAGAATGTAGAAAGGAAAGTGTTTCATAAAACATAATATTTTTATCAATTAACATCAGTCAGGCGCTCAGTAGACACGTCTTCCAGTGGTCCGACAAGTGTACAAATAAGGCACAAACCCTTAATTGAAAAAAATTAGTTATTAAATATTCAATGGAAAAATAAGGTGTGGAAAACATAAAACCATTTGCCATTTCCTTGGCAATTAAAAGCTTGTTTATTTGGAGAGAATTTCTAAATACTTTTTTCGACAGTCGATGTCACACTAATACATAGCTAAGGGAACGATCTATTTCATATTCCCTTGGTAATCGTTGAATTTGAAAGCAACACCACCGACTCCACTTGGAGCGCCATCTGTGAAGCGGCAGGGAAAGCCAAAATAATGCGGAGGAAGGAGGAATGGGGGAGGAAGTGTGAGGGTGGGCGGTGTTTGGTGGCGGTCGCCATGGTGACGGGATGGGCGGGGGAGGAAGAGGCGAGAGCGGGTGGTGGGGACTTTGGAGGGGGTTTTTAAGGGAGCCTTCTCGCATTCTCCCCTTTTTCACGACTCTCCCCTCCGACCCCCCGTAATAATCTCCCCCCCGACACCAACGCTCCCCGAAAAGGAACGCAGGACGCACGCCAAGGCGACAGCAGTCACGTCCAAACTATGCCTCACGCCAGTTCACCGCCGCAAAGAGCGAAACTTAGAACCTCCAGCTCCTCGCAATGAATACATTTTTTTGTTTTCATTCCTGTGAATCGGAATGTTCTGTACGTACAAAAAACATGCACACACGTCATACAGTCTCTACAAACCGTCCCTTTTCCGCACTCCATGCCGCATTTTAGTCGAGGTTAATTTCCCTTTCGCAGAACATTGAGAGAACGAGAACGCTCCCATTGAGTGCCACTTTTCGGCCTTACACATATATATTTCTTCATGTTCAAATATAAAAATGCTGGAAACATTGTTGCGACTAGCGTGTTACTCAAAGGAAGAAGAGGGTATCCAAAATTTTGAATCGATAGTCCGGCGAGTAAAAAATCTATTTTTTCGCATGTGCAGTTTGCATTGGAAAAATCAACCGTCATGTTGACGAGTACACATCATAATCATGCTGTAGTTTTTGTCCTCCTATTTCGTATATTTCGCGCCGTCGAACCCTGTCATGAATTATTATTTGGGTAATCTACTGGTTAAGGTAGCTTTTGGACGGACACAAGCTACCAAATCTTGTCTCTCCTGAAAAAAAAACAAACCCCACTCAGGAGCAAAGTTACTCTTCACCTCTGTATACTTCCTTCCTCCCTTCATTCCGTCCGGCATCTCTATCCCATAAATGCCACTTCCTCGTTTTCTTACCATTCTCCCCTCTATCACTTTCTTCAACATCCAATTGACTATGAATGCTTTGCATTGATTTTTTTCGTCTTCTTATGATTTCTCCAACCAATCCCCTCTCCTCGCCCCCCATATCTAGTACTTCCTCATTTGTTTAACTTTCTTCTCACTTCACCTTTTCAATCATTCTTTACATCCACATTTCAAAAGTCTCCTATCTGCGTTTATCATCATAATTCAGTGACCATGTTACCGTACCGTACATAACTGCGCTCCATAGCAAAGTTTTGACGAACCTTTTCTTAACATCATTACTCAACGTTCCCGTCATCAACTCCCTCCTCCTTGTGAAAGCCTCTTTGCCTAGCCTAATTCTTCTCCTTACGTCCCTACTACTTTTACCATTTTGGTACGAAATACTTCCGAGACATGTAAACCGTTCTACCTGCTCTAGTTTTTGCCCTCCTGTATTAGCGTTTTAAATTTGTCTCTTTCTTTCTGGAAAAACGCATAATATTCTTTTAATCAACATTGATTCTCATCCCATATCCAGCGCAACGAATTGCTAATTCACTTATCAATGCTTGCAGCCCATTAGCTGACTGACCAACTTTGAGTTTGGTCATCAGCTAACCTTATTGATTTTACTAATTCCCCTCCGACTTTCATTCCTACCTCCAGTTCTTCCCCCGCCTCCTTAATTATGTCCTCCATATATACGTTTAACAGCACCGGTGATAATGGGCAACTCTACCTTACACCTCTTCTTAACCCTGTCCATCCGGACTCTCCGTTCCCCACTTGCACCTGAGCAGTCTGAGGCATCTGCAGGTTCCAGATTAGCCTCCTGTCCCTCCAATCTTTTCCTATTTTCTGCAATATATTCATTATTATTTCCCAATTCACTTTCTCAAAAACTTTCTCTAAATCTACGAAACAGGCAAATACGAAATCACTTGAGCTGCGTGAGAAATCAAACTTATTGTTCTGTAGTGCTCACATGACGAAGCCTATACCTTTTTTGGAATAGGATCTAACACTGATCTGACCAAGTCTTCCGGCCAGATTAATTTTTTATAGATCTTCGAGTGCTTTGTGTGATGAATGTCGCTCTCATTTACGTAATTGTCTGAACAGGGCACGTCTTCCTTCAATCTTTGCCCTTGTGTTGTCCTTCTCTTGATTGCTCTCCTCCTCCCACCTTTCGGAGGTCCCCATGCCCACATGCCAAAGGGCTATACGCCCTCATTCAATCTTCCTATAGGTGTCCTCACAAAGATAATCATCTCCTTTCTGTCCTATCTACTATATCCTCCTGCATCTTCACTCTAGCGTCTTTATTTGGAATATGCTGTGATCTCGAAATAGTCACTTCTTCTCGTAGTATCTATCCCTAGGTGTGCAATTGAATTTTCAGTCATTTGGTTAATATCCATACTACAGAGTTGCAGACGACAATTCCCTTTATATAGTATTGGGATATTGTCTTTTTTGTCTATTTGTTATGCCTTTGCTCTTTTATGCTCCATAAAATAGTTATATACCCATATCGCCTTCGTTTATTATATTTTTTATGATTCATTCGCAACTCGCCTGTACGTTAAAGATGGACACCGCATATTTGAACTCCTTACACATTTGGATGATGACGCTGTTTCAACAATCCGTCAATAATCAAATCACCTAGAGTTTCCACAGTTTTGGAGACTAAATATAAGAAATATTTAAGTATGCGGTCTGTATATTTACAATTTAAAAAGTTTTCGACTTTTGGGACTAATTGACTAAAAGCATTGTCGTATATTAGCCAAAAGATTTCATCTAGTTGTGGAACCACTTCCAGAGTGGAAACTTTCAAATTTTAGTTTGAAATATTTATCAGATATATAGTTGGAAACATCTCTACCCAGTACCTTATGTTCAACAGAGTGATTTAAAAAGCAAACAGATGATCCAATCGTTCACAAATTGAAATCTGAAGGTCGCTGAGGCCCCGAAGATGAATATAGATATATTTTTAAACGCTTTTCATCAATGCGGTCATATTTAACTATTTGAATTGCCAAAATAGCTAGGTGTATTTTGGCGCCAATATATATAAAAAAAGAGTGAATATTAGAGTAAATTGGGTAATTAATGCGTGTCTTGCAGAGAATAGGAATAGATTGGAGGGAAAGGAGACTGATCCGCAACTTGTGCACGTCTCAGACTGCTCAGGTGCGAGTGGGGAACGGAGAGTCCGGATGGGCAGTGTTAGGAAGAGGTGTAAGGCAGGGTTGCCCATTGTCACCGGTACTGTTCAACGTATATGTAGAGGAAATGATTAAAGAGGCATGGGAAGAACTGGAGGTAGGAATGAAAGTCGGAGGGGAATTCGTAAAATCGGTTAGGTTTGCTGATGACCAAGCATTAGTTGCTCAGTCAGCCAAGGGGTTGCAAGCATTGCTGAGTGAATTGGAGGTTCAGTGCGATAAATATGGGATGAGAATCAATATTAATAAAACAAAGGTTATGCGATTTTCCAGAAAGAAAAAGGCTAAGCTAAATATTAAAATAGGCGGGGAAAAAATAGAGCAGATAGAGCAGTTTACTTATCTCGGAAGTGTTTTGGACTTACACGGTCAAAGTGGTAGGGACGTAAGGAAAAGAATTGCGCTAAGCAAGGAGCCTTTCTCAAGGAGGAGGGAGTTGGTGACGGGGACGTTGAGTAGGGATGCTAAGACAAGACTCGTCAAAACTCTGATATGGAGCGTAGCTATGTACGGCGCGGAAACGTGGTCACTGAAGCAGGAGGATAGACGTAGATTGGAGGCTTTTGTGTGGAGAAGAACAGAGAAGGTGAAATGGACCGAAAGGAAAACAAATGAGGAAGTACTGGAGATGGTGGGTGAGGAGAGGGGTTTGTTGAGAGAATTCCTATGGAGGCAGGAAAAATGGATGAAAGGCGTATTGAGTGGTAGTGGAATGTTAAAGAAGGTAATAGAGGGGAGAATGTTGGGCAAGCGAGGAAAGGGCAGGAACAGGATAGGGATGTTGGACGGGATGAAGGGAGGAAAGAAGTACACAGAGATGAGGAGGGACCTGATGTAGATGAGGTTGCTGGATAGGATTTTGTTTGGAGTTACAAAATGTTTATTTGATAGTTGTGTCCATGCAAAAACCTACCTTAATCGGTAGATTACCTAATAATAATTTAACCTTCTAACATGAATAGTTATAAATTTCAAGTAAACAAACAAGAGTGGTTAAAAAGTTACTGTTGTCGTCTAAAATGTGCCTACAGTATGTAAATTTGTTAAATTTCTCCCAATTTCTGAGACTTTTTTATCCTCTTTGAGTTTCACCTGCATATTTTATGTGCTATTCATGGTGAATGACCCAAGGGCACATTGATGGGACGATGATCGGATGTTCTGGGAACACGTTGCGAGGTAAATCAACGGAGACTGTGCTAACAGCGTAATCATAGTTGTTGCATTTGATTGGTGGCGACCTTGGTGCGAGGAAGGTGGTGTGGCTCGTTATCGTGTTGCCGCTCAAAGTTGGCCTAAGATCTCCTTCCTGACCCGCTCCACCCTTTTCCGCAGCCTTTTGAGGATTTCTCTTCACTGTCTGCCCCTGAGGCACAAACATTTTGTGGATAACGCCTTTTGAATTGGAAAAGACGATGGGAAATTACTACTAAAATATGTTAGAGACCCTATATAGAGACATACAGGCTACATACTGGGTAGCACATCCATGGCAAATATTCGATATATATTTATAACCAAATATGTTAAAGTTCTTGTTAACGAAATGAAAACCTCCAATATCACTATTAAGTACCTACCTCTTAGCCTTAGTTATTACCTTATAAAATTTAGCGGAAAATAGGGTTCTAATTTCGTTTGAGGCAAATATATTGATCTAAATTCTAAATTCTACGCAAATAAAATTAACATTTTAAAACCAGATAAAATGGAAGAGAGACACCTTTACCACTTCATTTTGTATCATGATTGTAGACATTCAATGAATGTCATTCCACAAAGTGTTCTCAATCTGCTCACACAACGGCAGCTTTAAACCGAACTCACTACGGTGAAATCTGCTTGACTGGGAAAATAAAAAATAATCTCAAACTGTCAGCACCAATATTCATGATCCAAATATCCAGCGAATTGAGTCGTTAGGGGCAATCAAGGGTAGCTGTCACTTGAACTGCCAATGAAATTGATCGCACGTCTCCTGAGGATTGAGTTTTCCCCATCAACTCCATCACACGGCAGTGTCGGTCAGGCAATTAATTTGAGATTAAATTAAATAAAAATTAACTTAATTTAAAAATCAATAAGCTTTATTTAAAAAATAAATAATTTGAAATATACTTATTTTTTTACATTATTCCAATAGTATTCAAGTAATGACGTCAAGATGAGCCGCGGTAGTCTAAGGGTAGAGCGATGGACTACTGACCGTAGGGCCCGGGTTCGATTTCTGGGTAAGCCTCTCTGTATCATCACCTACCAAACCAACCTTAGGATTGAGTACTAAGTTTATGGTTTTTATTTTCGTCAGGAATTTCTCGAAAAGATGGGCATAAAAGACTGAAGGACTACCCTTACATAAAACGTAGAATTAACCTCTGATTACGACCTTAACTGGCTCTATTTTCCATGCCCAAACAGTAAAGTGATATTAAAGTCAACTCATCCATAATTTTAATAACATGCATGGTAAGACGTTTATAAGACATTAGTTTCCAAAATTTTATTGGGAAGAGCTAGAGGACTACTTTCCAGACTTAACCTGGGTTCGACTCCTGGTGATACCTCGGGGGACCCTCGGCTTTGCCCAAGTTACGTGAATTTTCTGTTAACAAGATGTTATTGGAGAACCGCAAGCGATACAGAGAACCAGGATCTGATACCTCTTCTTAGTGCCTTGTCGCAACGGGTGAATTTCTCTGATGAAATAATGTTATGTGTCTACCTTCATCCATCAACCCAACCTTCTGTTGGCTACCGTGTGTTACCCATTAATTAATGTTGCTAGTGAATCACCAAATAAATAAATGGTGCGTGAAATCTTTCTTCGATACTTAATTAAAATTTTCGAAAAGAAAACGCGGCTTCATTCAACTACAACATGTTTTATTTAAGGTAGCAAGTGTAATAAGGGTTGATTTCCCACGGTAAGCACAAAAGAGTCAATTTAGGTATTCATCACGGTACGTGGGGCTAAAGAGCTTCTCAATAAATTTTATGAGTCATTTTTTCAAAAAAGACAGAATTTTCTCGGAAACATTAAAGAGATCATAAAGCAGCAGATAACACAGAGCGACATTAATTTCATGCATCTGAAATAACTCCCAACACACAATGAAAAACTCTCGCAAGCACGCACACAAAAACAAATATACACACACACACTCGGAGATATCCATTAGCACCCGCAATTAGCGCTAGTGCTGCCAAGCAATAAGGACGGCAATGAACTAAAAAAACCATTTCGTGTTTTACGGCTTTAAGAGAGAGAAAGAAAAACACCCTGGAATTGTTCTTCCCGAGGTGGAAATGTACCCTTATTTCCGTCGATTCAGGATGAGACTGACATCCAACGGTCTCTTTTTCCCGAGATAGGAGGGTGGGGAGTCAGAATAAGGCGGTTTTCTTGAAGAAGGGGATCGGAGGAAGGAAGAGAAGAAGTAATAAGCGAGTAATGAATGGAAGGGGGAGAGAGGGAGGATGGTATGGGGGGGCATAAATGTAATCACTGGATTATCGAGTTAAGGGAGAATCAAGTTGAGAAGCATGAATAATACGTCGGAGAATATGGGGGAAATGGAATGGCTGGCAGTTGGGAAGGAAAGACTGCTCGAGGGTGGTTTGCGGTAAACTAAAGAGGGAAGAGAGCCGAAGGGTTTGGGGATGGCGATACTAAGAACTAGATAACTGTGATCATCTCATAAGGACAGAGCGATAGGTAGGTAGGTGTAGGTAGAGCGGTTGCACGATCGACAGATTGTACACATCCACTCAATGCTCCTGCGTTGACTTAGCGACAGAGTAGAGCCATTGACTACTAAACAACAGTCATTTTGGATTAAACCAAGTGCGACAGGAAGAATCCAGAGCTAAAACAAAAGTCATTGTAACGTATAACAAGGTTTCAAGGGTACTTATCGCTGAGTCGTGCAAGCCTAGACTACTGTTAATGACAAGAAAAACGTATCAATACGTAACATGGGTAATTAGCACTCAAAGTAAATGCAGCTCCCAAGCTTAAAGCAGCTATGATTATACTTTCAGGAAAATCAGCGACACGTCAATTATGATCGTCCATGCACGTAAACACTGAGGAACGTCACCACCACAAGAGGCGTCAGGGATACACGCACCAGAACGATACGTGAAGAGTGTGATGTACCTGAAGAGACGGATATTTAAAACGAGGCGAGCCGAAAAGAGACAATTCATTCAGTGAAGAAGATTGGTATTGTGCGAGATGTTAAACAACTCGATATATAAACAAATACCTACGCGAGAGAAATTTTACGGGTGCGAGCGAATTAATATGAGGAATGAAGCATTTTAAACTCATGGACAAAAGTTCGGTCAAAGGAAATAATAAAACAAGCAGAGGTGCAGTAAATTCGGAGGAGAAGGATGATGGGGTGGAACTTGACAAGAAGGGAAAGGTAGGGAGGGGTGGAAGGCAAGTCGGAAGAGAGGGGGAGGGGCACATTTAACGGCTGAGCGACCGTTATCGTAAAACAAAGGAAGGGATTAAAACTCCGGGGATAGCGTGAAGGGACTTTGGATAAGCCCCTTTTGGGGATAGGCAGGCACGGCGGCGGAAGAATGGCTTCATTCTCTGAGCTCGGGAATGGTGCCTGCCAACTCCAGTCCTCGCGTTCAAATCTTAAAAAAAAAAAACAATTCTTTGAGTTAAGGAGGCAGGAGTACATTTTTCCATAGATCAAGGAGGAAGATTTGGAGGAAGAATGCTCGATTCAAAGCATTCGGTAACCAGATTGTGAGAATTGCAGTCCAGCGGAGGATGACCACTGCGATTCGGTCAAGACGGCACAGAAACAGACTTATGGGAAATACTTAGTGAGACAATAGACAACCTTTATATTGTTTCTCCAATGAAAGAAACCCGACAATCGTGACGAACAAATATGCCAAATGAAATAAAAAAACGATTAATTTAAGACGTATAAATGCAATATTATGAAAGAATGAAGGGATTTGCACAAAATGCGAGTAGGAGCATGCATCCACACAATATTATTTGTTGTTTTTTAGGAGAGGCGAACGACAGTTACAGTTATTTGCACCATTAGGGATGATTGGGAAAGGAGGAAGGGTGGAGAGAAACCCGGTGTCGGCATTAGCCTACTCTTAACTAAAGGCGCCTAAGGGTCCATATTTTAACATCCCGTCCGACGGACGTCGTACTAACTCCAAGTGTCCACAAAGCATCTCAAGCAGAGATCGGGATGCCACTGAAAAATATCTGCCGTCTCCAGGATTCGAACGTTCTCCCTCTAGGTTCGTAGCCAGTACGTCAGCCATCCTGAACCATCCACGCAATTTTTAAATATGCTAACAGATGAAGACTGTGAATAGCAAAGCGTACAGAAATCCTCAGTTCCAGGATACAACCAAGTTACGGTTGGGGCAGTTCCGCTCCAACATATTTAAATAGTATAAGCATAACAATTATGTCTTTCAATGAAATTGATATTGGGGAGCATGCTGCGCAAGATTTGTGTTTTTGTAAAAGAAATTTACATCGCAATAGGGAACTGGATATTTTTGGGCTTGAAAGCCAAGTGGAGGGACCTTACGCATTTTGAGCTCAAAATCTATGGGATAAAGTTCCTAATTTTAGAACGTCGACAGTGAAAAATTGTTTTGCAATTGCATCGCAACCTCATTTATATGGGCTAGATGGAAACAAACTCATCCGAAACAAGGAACATTAGGATAAATTGGAAACTAATCCTAAATCAATAATGCAAGATTGTTCAACAACATATCACATATATTACCCAAATGAGTTCAAAAACACAAGCACCGCCAATAACCTTACATGCACACATTGGAAAATCAATACTTTGTAAACTATACACTCCTTAGTGATTCTTAAAGTAATTATCATGTATCTGTTGATTTAACTTCGTGTGTACTTGGCTCCATGTGTGTTTAGCTTTCAAATGAAAATTTCAAAATTCAGCACCGGAAATTCGGATGAAAGAGGGCTCGAGGCGGCACTATAGTGTAACGTAGTCATCACAGAGAAATAGATAACCATGTGGAATAAAGTATAGTTACCATATATTGAGCTATCTGCAGAAGAGTATACAGCAGATTCAAAAAAAAATATTCTATATTTAATGACACCAGAGGCCTCCATCCTAGAGGAACGAAAAGGCAGCGTATAGTCCAATATTACGCCGCAGCACCTAATACTGACTGAAGAAGAAACTGACGAAGGGGCGTTGGCAAGTAAGTGGAATGACCAAGGTGGTGTCTATTTACGGGGGGGGGCATTATGGGGAATCACTCCCGCTCCACCCCTTCCCCGAGGCGCCATCCTTCCAAGAAGAAGCGCCGGGACATTCCAGATAGGAATAAGCTCCATCGTGGAATCGTTCACGGCCAATAACACACAAAAAGCAACGAAATTCCAATTTAAACGACGAATGCATAGCGATGTTACAATATTGCAGAAATTAATCAAAATTAAAATTAAAAAATGATCCTTAAACTTAGAAATAAGTCGACGAACAAATAAAGTGAGATAATAATTGAGAAACCAATACCTACGACTCGGAAATATTTACATTTTGAAATAAAAATCAGCCATCAGGCTGACTGTGACCTACTCTATAATAACAGCAGCAGAGACAAGCAAAACACCAAAGAACTCAAACAGCATAAATGACCGCCTTAAGGATAAAAATATCAGGAAATACAAGACGAGACTGTGTTAGAAATGAGAACATTAGTTTAACATAAAACTACTACACATGACCGTATAGAAGATCGAAAGGGAAGATGATCCCAATTTACATATGGCAAGATAGGAAGAGCCCGGATTATTAAAATGGGAAGACAGAAAAAACCCTGGAGGAAGAAGAACCATTAGTGAAACAGCAGATGGCCAAATGATCTCGTAAGATATAAAAGGCAATGCCAGAGATAAGATATGAAAATAACCTTTGGAGGAGAAGCGAAATAAAAAATGAGAATTAAATGAGCAAATTTGAAAGGAAAAAACAGATATTGAAACATGCTGCAATGAAATAAGAGAAAAGTATATGTAGGCACTTAAAATCATTTTCCTTCTTCAACAAGATTTGAATAACAAAATCCAGCCAAATTCATTTTCCTTTAGGTATTTATATTTCCATTTATTCAATGGTGAAACTCCACGAGGAGTACCAACCATTCTTTTATTTAAAGAAAAATCAAGAATGGGTCCGAGATACTTAGTTCACGAGAATAGACAATCAAAGCTTCACTTGACAAATGCAGCACACCACCTCGGAAAACAGTAAGAGATAATTGTTATACTTAGTCATAAATATATGCATAATTCACGGTTAATATACGTAGAATATTCCTCATACCTGCATGTCCCTAAATGAGCCCCGATAAGCACGTTCCGCCAAAAAACGTATATTCACAGCTCTTATCAATTAGGTACCTTCACACATAATTTATTCCCCACCAGACGCTCTTGCGGCGGCTTGCGGGGCATTAGATTGATGTAGATTAGTTAATGCTATTGCTTTTTATGCTGAAGATTAAAGTCCATTCAAAGATGATCTCACAAGAGAAATATTTATGTGCTTAATCAATATATGCAATCGCAAGTCAAAACTGTATTCTTACATTCACATATGCATTTTCCATTCTCTCTTTCAACAAAAGAACACAAAATGTAACCAACTCTCCAGGCATCACGCTTCATACTTTTTTCAGGCTTCGTAGTATTTCCCGCATTAACCAATAGTGGGGTTTAGTTGAAGGTGTCTTCGGGAAGAAAACTATAGAGAGCGAAGCAATCACGCCCCGGCAAATTCAAAGGCACGAGCCGCGAGGAAAATATAGAAGCCGCTCTTGTGAGCGGACTTCCGCGGCTAGCATAAAACCAGTCGGAGAACTACTATTCATGGAAGCTCCCTTGTTAACAGCAAATGTTACGGGAACCTGAGGATTGATTGGATACAGCAAATGACGAAAACTGGAGCACAAAATACCTTGGAAAGCGTAGGACGTGCAATGTACGAGAAGATAATAACCTGTCGCGAATTTTAGAAGACACGTCTGCTATCGAACCTGCAGACTACTTTTTAAAGAAAGCAATTTAAATAAACGAGATGGAAATGATCACAGAGATAAATGGCGAATAAAATTTCATAAAAAAGTCGCTCGGACGACCACTTCCGAGATTATTTCAGCCAAAGGAAATGGATGAAATTGGAGCGCTGCATCGCTCTCACGGCGGTGTTCTCTCCTCCGTGCATCGAAGCGTGCGAAATAAAGAAGAAAAAGAGATTCAGGAAAAAAAAGGATCCAATGTGACTCTGTAGGCCTATGAGATAATACAATACTCTACAAAAGCAACACACTTCCATAAATTATAGGAACACGTCGTATTTTAACAGATAGGGATACAAATAAAAAGTTAGGATTCATAAAAGGGATAATTGGGAAATGTAACGAGAGGGTTAAGGGGCTTTTACGTTAGTTAGGCTCCACCTTGAGTAAGCTGCGCGTGTATGGAATTCTCACGAGGTAGGGTTCACTTTGGAACTAGATCGAGTGTCACGTAGAGCAGCTAGGTTTATCAAACGTTCTTATGAACAAGGTGGTAGTGTCGTGACGCTATTGGAAGAATTAAGATGGGAGCTCATAGTTGACCGTAGGTTTGAATTTAAGTTAAATTTACTTCGTCAATCTGAAGCAAGTTATTTATCCAAGGATGCAAATTACTGGCCCCAGCAAACTTTGGTGAATTAGATCTAGAACGGATAGATTAAAAATGTTGTTCTTTTCCATCGTATGATTAGAGATCAAAATATATCACGGGCGTAACGGTGATTATTAGCCTTGATAAGGTCTATATTTTGTCAATATCCTGAATGGTTTTTAAATATACCCACCTTTATAGCATTCTTCCCGATTGATTTGAATATACATGTATGTTTGTCCTGATATTCAATCTTCTTGCATTTAAGTACCTTCTTTCGTGTGATTTACTTTGTTCGAGCGAACTGATATTTGTGTAGAGGTGTAATGATTGTAATTGTGCAGGCATGGCTGGTAATCTAACATCCCCCGCTACACCACTAGGGGTTTGATGTAGATGGCTCAATCCTAAAACGAGATTTCGTAAAAAATATGCGTCAAAGCTCTAAGAAAAATTACTTAGAACTAAAACATTCTACGCGTCTTATTCACTAACTTCAATAAATGCCGGATTGCGCAAAGAATACCAAAAAACCAACTTTCTAGCCTATTAATTTGGAAAATTGTTTCTAGTTAAGGGACAAAAGGATGCCAAATTCGCTAAAAGCAGTTTGTCTTAGAACATACGCGCCTAGTACATGCAGCTTTCGGGAGATTACTCATGATTCAACCACCACCATCTTAATTTATAAAAGACATATACATATGTATATGTATACTTGGCTATGCAATATAAAAATTGATTTAATTTTATTTATTAAACAGCCGCATTAAGGCTGAACATCATACATCAAGTTATGCCGAGTGCATCGATAATTGCGTGAAATAATGTCAAGTTTCAAGTAATAATATAATTTAAGTGTTTTTAAAGATCGAAACGCAACAGACGGAGAAGTTCAAGGAGGATAACCGCGAATGTGTGGACCAGAGAATCGTATTGAAGAGAGAAGGAGCGGCAAACACACTATTTGAAGACCACTTACGGAGGAGATAAATGTGGGAGATACCCACAGTTTCGCATCTTAAATATAAAATAAATTTAAAAATAAATCCTTGTGAGATATAGATTTGAAAATCAATTAAGGGAATGTAAAAGCCATCGGGTGAATCGGGTGAATGATACCAACTCTGGTCAAAATCAAGTATGAATTTATAAACGGAATCATTCATTGTACATACAGGTTGATCAAACTGCGGAGGCCAGAATAAGCATTTGTCAAGACTAAAAGCAACCGATCCACGTTTGTGTAGTACGAGATAAATGAAAATGGTGTAAACACAGGAAACAGTCGAAGGGAGGTGACAAGACATTAAGAGAGAACTATTTGACAGACGCGAAAGATAATGTAAGGTGATGGGGACCAGTGAAAATCAGAGGAATGAACAACATGTGACAGGAAAATAAAGAATAAATTGAAAAAATCAAAGAAATTAGGAAGGACGAAAAGATTCAAAACGTTGAATAGGCAGAAAGGAAGGAAGAGCCAGAGAAGAATGAATGAAGAAATGGTGTCAATGATTGAAGGTAAGATTGTCCCTGGACTAAGTGGAGCACGTTGCAGAACGATGCCGTATTTTAATGAACTCAAGAGAAAATTTTAATGCAATTTGTGTTTAACAACGGCGGCATCAAATAGAAGATAAATATAAAGTTAGCACATTGATAAAATATTTTTTAAGTATTCATGAATGGAAAGCTTATGCGCTCCAAAATACTGGAAGAAGATAAAACCGTTGATAGGGAGAGATATGGGATTGCATTCTCTGATATGAATTTTACGCTTCAGTTAAGGATTTACGAGCAAACAGGACAACAGAGACTGTCGTAAATACTAAAATATTCACACACCAAGCTTTTGACAACTCTATAAAGCTTACAACGCGATACGCATACGAAATTACGTAGAAATACTGATGGGATTTTAGAAAAATGCAATCGCGTTTGAATCATAAAAGGAAAGGTTCGATACATGTGAAAGCTCTTAGTTTGAAAAGTGATCCGTTATTACTGATGCGGAGAAGGATACGACAGAAATTAACTACTGAAGGATGGAGAGGAGAGCGTCACAAGATTTATCTTGAATAGATCTGCTGGAATTATTTATCTTTTCCCAAAACAAGATGATGGGGAAACAAGTTGATTTCGTATTTGAGAAACATGTTTAAATTTCTGCTTTGACCCTACCGAGGGTGTCTCAAACGGAATCTCTCCTGGAAGAGGGTTCGGGATCCGGAGGGGTGGGTCAGCAAATTCGGCCGTGCCCTCACTCGAGTGCGAGGATGTTCGAGGAGTTCGAGGATGAGACTAAGTATGTAGGCAGCCTTCCAGAAAAGGGTGCAGATTCTAGTGGTACACACGTTGACATTATTTGTTGGCGGTGGCCTCGGAGAAATCTCGCTGACAGTGTTTGCAAACTATAGGATTCTTCAAGTACTTGTGCACTTTGGTGCCCTCGGGTTTATGAGTCATCTTAATTCGCAAATGTGAATTCCACCAAAATGTTCAGTATAGTTTAGTTCAGGATAAACTTAGAAGATGCAAATATGCAGTCGTCGGGAGGATCACGGTCAAGGGAAAAGTGCATCGCGAAATGCTTGGTGGCGGTGAGAAGTAAGCCAATGCGAAAGACAGATGATCTTCAAGTGGATGATTTCCAGTCGAACTGCAAGGATTCTGACAAAGTGGAATGTTTGTTAATTCATAAAGCTAGATGTGCATATAATAATAGTCTCTATATAATATCTTGCATAAGTTTTTTTGATTATGAATACACTTAAGGAGAAAATGCTGGCTAAAGAAGAAGTAGAGGAAAACAAGATGCTGTTCCGGCTGTGGGACCTACTTTAAGAAAGATGATATAGAAGACCATCCGGTCTTTATTTTCTGTTATTTAATCTGTAAAATCAACCAAGCTCCTATAAAAAGTCACTTTCAAGGTGGACCATAAAAAGGATAGACTAGATAGATAGATAGTTTCCATAAATTCAAATTTTAGGAAGAAGGAGAGCAAAATCTTTAATGATAGAATACCGGGAACGCATTTCATATTCACATTTGCATTGCGTAATTAGCTCAAGGGGGTGAAGACACTCGGCTGGGGTCACAATGCGACGGAGAGACGCCGTCATCCTGTCACCATAGACGGGGTGAATCGACCCCCGCCTTGGAGGACATGAAAGCTCTCGAATTCGTATCCCATGGCGCACAGAGTCCGCGTGCACCTTGCCTGCGGCGTAATATTATACGCGGCGCAAATGAGACGCACATAATGAGAATATGGGTCATTAGAGGAATGACGGAAATGCCAAACTGAGGGCAGCGGGGAGATGCGAAACGACATGCGCTCTACACCTTGGAGGAGAAGGTTTTTTCACACCTTCTCCTCGAGACACCGAATAATCTCTCAGCCTCTGGGGGTATTTCCAAGGGTCAAACTAAAAGCTGAAAGCTGCTGAACATATAAATATATATATATATATATATATAAAATATTTTTTTACATTTGTGATCTACTCAAATCCGCCTTCCCCACATCTCTTGTGTTCGTCCTTTATGTGTGTTCCTTTCCCTTTCCCTTATCTCTATTTCTATGTGAATGAATATATATATATATATATATATATATATATATAACTTTTGGGCGGCACAATAGAACACAGAATAAAACAGATAACACGTAAAAGGACACTCACACTGTAGATGATTTAAGCTTTCGGCCTACTCCGAGGCCTTATTCAGGTCAGACTGACTGAAGAAGGCCTCGGAGTAGGCCGAAAGCTTAAATCATCTACAGTGTGGGTGTCCTTTTACGTGTTATCTGTTTTATTCTGTGTTCTATTGTGCCGCCCAAAAGTTATATTGCTCTCGTGAGTACTTCCGCATCATCGATATACACTTTTTCCTCACTTAACAAAACACGACCCAACATTTCACACGACAATAACCTCTTATTCAATGCCACATATTTCCCTCATCCCTTCCATCCATACAACATTCCTATCCTTATTCGTTTGCCTAACGTTCACCCCTCTATCAAAGCCTTCAATATGACATCGCAAATGAAAATGGATCCATCCTTTCCTGTCATCCATGTGCCTGCATCTCCATTCTGTAATTGATGATACCCATTATTGCTTTAACTGCGCGCGAAATTAAACTTATTGTCCTACAGCCTTCACATATGCTGTCATTCTCTTTTATGGAATGGGACCTAACAATTATTTGAAAATCTTTCGGTCAAATTCCTCCCTCATAAATGTGAAATAAACGAATCAGTCCATAAATACTCATCATCCCTAATTCTCTTTAACCTTAAAGTAAATCCGTGGGAATGCTCTCTACCCCCACGTCCATATTTGATTCCCTGAACGCCCTTTCCATGTCGCCATCGAGTACGCCTAGACTTGGGCAATTCTCATCTACGTCATATTCTATTACAATGTCTAAGCTAGCTGCCCTCATTCCTTCATATCACAGTTCCTCGGTATGTTCCTTCCATCCCTCTTCAGTCTTATATCGTTCGATTTAAAATTTTCCTGACTTATCGCTGTTGGCATGGCTTTTTGATAGCCCGCATTTCACTCTCCCTTCGTAAACATTCCATATCCTCACACTGCGTCACCCACCAGGGGTATCTGTTTGTTTATCGCATGAGTTTATTACTTAACTCGTTGTACTTCCCTCTGCCAATCTCTGAGGTTACATTTTCACATGTACTCCTATAGCCTATTTTTCTAATAATCATCTTCGTTAATCCATGGTTCCCTTGTCTCATTCATATTTACTCTTCCAACAGATTCTTTTACAGCTTTCTTTATCCCTTTTTTTAAATGTTTAATTTTTTTTCAATACTACCCAGTTCCTTGTCCTCACTCATAATTTTCTTTCCAGGCTGCTGTTACTCCTTTCCTTTTATCCAGGTAAATGCTTGCACATTCCACTTCCCCGGATGTCTTCCCTGTTTTATCCTTTAACATGTCACGTTACACTTCATTAATACTAAATTATGATATGAATCCGAATCCTTTTCGGGAAAATGTGCGAAATACTCATACTGTTCCTAAATGCTTCACCAAAATAAGTGTATAGTCTATCCCACCTACATGAAATCCCCCACCATACGTTCTTGTGGTAAATCGCGAGGCATTATGTAGCGATAGTTTAACTGATATATTACTCCATACCTGGACATTTTTCATGTATATCTAAGCCTATTAAGTCGTTAAAACTATACTTTTCTTATGATTAAATAATATAAATTAAATTATACCTGCAAAACTCTTCCCCCCCGCGGTCATTTCTTGTTCCTAAACCGTATGCCTCAACCAACCTCACTACAATTTCTTTCTTCGCTTATCATCACCTTCCATGTCCCCATCATTATTGGATGTTTCCCTCCAATAACACCCACCATCATACCCTTAAACTGATCGTACGCTCTATCGACTTCTTTCCCCCCCCTCCCCATGTTTGTTTGGTAGCTTGTACAGGTATGTATGCCTAAATAATGACCAAGTTTGTTGATTTAGCTTTTACTTTAACTAATAATATTTTATCACTCGCCTGCTACGCTTCTTCTTATCTTGCTGTAAATTGTCACTGCCACCCTTCGCTGGGCCTCTTCCCCTCCGCAGTTTATTACTCTACAACTATTACTCCAGTAATCCCATATATCATTCCATTCCACCCCAGAAAGTTATAAAATATCGATATTTCCTCTACCCATCGTTTGCTCTATATTTTCCAACTTCCCTGTATTCAATAACGTCCTAACATTTCGAGTCCCTAATCTAACACTTTCCGTAATTTTAATGTGTCTCCTGTGTTGCTGCTGTCGATTTTGCGTTACAAGGATTTGCGTGTGTCGCTCCCAGCAGCAGGAGAAGTACGTTCGTCGTCTCACGAAATCCGAGCAGAGCGAAACGACGAGAGAAAAAGTCATGTTCGTGAACAGAGGTCATGAAATATTAAAATATTTCCAGTAATACCGTACCCGGCCCCGGTGGCGGCGGGGTAACGTCCTCGTCTACCAACTGAGAGGTCACGGGTTCGATTCCCGTCTGGGTGGATTTTTCTCCATCCAGGGCTTGGCTGTATGTAATTGTCTTCAATGTAATGTATGTAATGTAAGGGTTAGGTGGAAGAAGGGACTATTTAGTCTCAACCTCGCCCAATTAAGTCGATAATAAATAAATAAATAAATACACCAGTAATAAGTGGTTTGATGGAATATGTATTACCCAAGTTAAATTGGAGTATTGAAAGTGTGGCCGACAAAATATCAAATTAAACAGACGGAATTTGATCGGAAGGCAGGTTTCATTAATGAATGCCACCTTCGGCCACGCATTGAGAGTTTCAGTAGATAGATCAATATAAGGAATGAATCCTATTGTCATAAAATTGCCTACTATCTTTGAAAAATTCTTTTTCTCTACATAATTTTGTTTACTCTTAAAGCAATGAATTCAACATAATATTTCATATGAAGCACTGGACAAGGCAACATAATACGCTAAAATCTATCGCAAATTTTCAGTCTAGCAGTTGATATTTTAGGTTTATTTGTCAGTTTAGGAGCCATGAAGATTGACCGGTCGACTACTGACCGAATGTACAGGGGTATTGTAATCCTTGAGCAACACCAACTCAGCGGGAGAGGCCAGGTGGAAAAGGTTTGACATGACATGGCCCACCATGGCCCACAGGGAAACCGCACGAGGTACAAGGAAATGAGATGACATCTCACTTTATCCTGTTAATGCGTAAGCTGAATAATCTTTATCTAAGCTTGGGCTTAGTCAAGGGTAAACTCTAATATAACCTAAATAAACCTATTTTAGCTATTGGAAGCGGAACCCGTACATTATTTTACAGGAACATCTTCTTCAACGTTTTAGACAAAAACTTGATTATTCTAGTCAACGGTTCAACCGGTTTAGGTAAGCCTAGTAGTCATTAATATTCTATAGGGTTCGTCCGAAAAATAAGTGTACTGAGCTCAGGAAAAAAAATGTATTACACTTTTACATATCTTAAGGTAATATTCCTCAAAATAGGACCCTTGTGAGCCGATACACTTGTTCCAGCGGTGTTCCCATTCCTGGAACGATCCCGCAAAGGCATCATCGGGAACCTCTCGAAGACACGTCGTCACGACCTCTTTGACGGCGTCCTAAGTCCCGTATCGCGTTCCTTTCAAACTCCTCTTTATATTCGGGAACAGAAAGAAGTCCGGGCTGTAGGGCGGGTGCGGCAGCGTTGACACGCCATGCTTGGCCAAGAAATCCGACACGACAAGCGCGGTGTGAGACGGCGCATTGCCGTGATGCAGCCGCCAGATGTTTTTAATCGCTGGCCGGACGCGGGCGACTCGTTTTCGAAGCCTGTCGAGCACTTGGACGTAAAATGCAGCATTTACAGTTTGTCGTTCAGGTACAAATTTGTAATGGACGACTCCCCTTTTGTCAAAAATCCGGAAAAAATCAGTACACTTATCTTCCGGACGAACCCTGTATTTCCTGTGGGTTTAATAAAAACAGTCCTATCAACACAAATTTACTTCAATAAAATACTATACGATCCTTGGCTATGAGCAGTTGTACCCTAAAACATTCGGCCGAATAGAAGATTGAAATGAAATAATTGCATGAAAAATATTTCTATTATCACATCAAGGAAAATACCTTCGGCTTTGAACATGTAATTCATCTTTCGGGGATATCTAAGACCACGAGTATTGGAGGCAACTGTCAAGGAAACGTATTATTTTCCCAACAGCGAGAGACTCTAATGGTCCCTCGGAGAGAGACACCCTATCTCTGGTGCCGAAAACGCGAGAGGACGGGGCGTTAAAATCTCCGGGGACTTGTCGGCAAAAAACTAAGAATACTCGCCAATTTAGTGTTACTGGCTCCTCCCCATATCCTTTCCCGGGGAGAAAGAGGGCGATGAAGGAGGGGGAAATATGGAACAGGGATTTGAGTCGCGAATTTTTCCGAGATTAATGATGGTGGGGAGGCGATGGGCAGTGCAACACCGTGGAGGAGAAGACGGATCCCTGAGCTGCCGAGAGGGAGGTCACGAGGCATGTTAGCAAATAAGCACCAGGGTCGAAGTCAAAGACAGCCTTATTAATTAATTTATACATGTTATTTCATCATCAAAATAAAAAAGAACGAAACGTAATGAATTAAATTTGAACTCTATTTGCAGGAATATTTATTTTTTTAACTTGACCTTAGTGAAAAAAATAGGCGTAACAATAGATAATCCCAGAAATACCGAAACAAAGATTTCCTCAACCAAAAATCCGAAAACATGAAACAATGGCTTTTGAAATATATTTGATTTCTGTGATGAATTACTTAAAAATATCAACGAATAAAAATATTTAATTAATTATCCGTATTTCAGTTTACATAAATATTGAGATAGCAGCTCGAATGCTAGTATGTACGTATATATGAGAAAATGCAAAATTCAATGACACGTAACTGGCAAATAAAAAAATGGAAACCCTCGCATTGAATTTCATTATTTTAATATGGTGAGAAAATTTGACCAATCGGTGGAAAAAACAACCTCATGAAGAACTGGGCATTAAACTATTTTCTCCTCAAGTCTTGATCGCGGATCCGAAGAACTACCCCCAACATGGCCACGTTGCAGACAAAATGATCTAAAAATGTGGGCTTTTATAAATTACTAAGAATTTATTTATTAGCTACCCATTTGTTAATTGAGTAACCAATAAAATTAATTTTCAGTTTCCTGGGCAAATTTCCAATGCCAATGAGGCTTCCCTTATAATTTATAATTTAAAATGCCAACAAATGACGATGCTTAATTTCCAGCATCATTCTTGCTCTTACATGCACGATATAAGTTCACAGGACATGTAGGAGGATTCCGGCCTGAAGAGAAAAATTCTCTGAATAGAAGCAACTACGACCAATATTGAAATATCATCTCTTAACTATGAAGCAGATGCCTCCTACTCTACGACCCAATATAGTGGGTGCACACAAATTTGAAATTAAATTGAAATAAATCGGACTTTCGTTGAGGAAATGTCTCGGGGGTGTTTCCTGGTGAACTCAAGGGATTTAAAAGGGAGGTTGAGGAGTTATTCCCCCCGTGTATTCAGACGGCCCTTAGGGGACCAGGTCCAACAGGAGAAACACGATAAAAGGGGACAAAGAAAACTGACGAGTTTAATGAAATGAAATGACGAACTGCATCGCCGTAACGATATATTCACACAACTAATGAAGAGTAAATGAGTTGCTTTGTTCTGATTAAAATACACTTTACAAGAATAGCTACATAGAAGAAGATAACATGTTACCGGTACTTTAGTACTAGCACCTAGATCAATCTCTTGAGGTTCAGATGCATCAGTTCTGGTTCATTGAACAAGAATCCTAGCTCGCATTTCTCGGTACTGGGCAATGTAGCCGGTGTTTGAAATAGATACAAAATCGTTAACTTTTCACAATTGGGTGAGTATACATTGGGCAAGATCTTAGCTGGGGCGTTTCGGAGTAACCTTTGTGCTGGGATCGTCGAATGTGACATTTCTAGATGGTACATTAATCGGCAGTATTTTAAGAGCAAATTTGAAAGTTGACATTATCATCATTCACAGAATATTATTTAAACTATCTGATGACAAAAGAGCGCCAACCATTTTGAATGGACTGCACGGTTTTGGGCAATAGCGTCTAGAGACACTAATGCCATATCATATTCGAACAGTTTCTCCGACATTAGCGCAAAACAAGACGCTGGGGACGGAATTAATTGTCACTTGAAAGCTATCGTTTCGGTTGGCAATCCAGTTTTAGTTTTTTTCTGAGAATACCCTAAAACAGTCATTCAAAAACGTTTCCACTAAGAAATAGGAAAGACATGTATATGATATTCCGTAGTATTTTCTTTACAATATCCTCTGTTTTATAACCAGCCAAGTTTCAAAATGTTGATATCTATCCTGTGCCACGCGCCCAGATATTAATCCAAGGTTGCAAAATTTAATAGACGACAGTCATCTGCCTTAATCCTTTTAAAACGGTTTGTTTGAATTTAGTATTACTACAAACGAAGTTCCGATACAAATAGTTTCCAAACTGAGACATTTGCACACCAAAATATGAGAAAATCCTGTCGGAGAGCTAAACATAATACACGCATATAATAACATCATGTAAACATAAGGCAAATACCTTGTGTTTACATGATGTTATTTATGCATCTTACATTTGTCATGTTTAAACTTTCCAAAAATAAGATTTGGATAATAATAATTGCAAGTAGCCTCAATGCAAGTTTAAAAATAAAACAGCATACAATTTTTTGCATAAAAATGTGTTGCTGCGTTTAACTTTTTTTAGTTTTCTGGAGATGTCACGTAACCCCAATAGAATCGTGAGAACTCAAGCATAATAGGGCTTCTTACACATAACAAGCACAAGAAGTGCAGTGTTCTTATAGCCATGACGAATATACGAAGTTCATGTGAATCTCAAGAAATCCGGAACCTGGAGGTTATCGGAATGAAAAAGCAATGAATCCAAACTGTAACACATTTCTGCTGGAGAAAATTCCGACCTGAGACACCGCTTGATTTAGGACGATCACTTGGGACGTGGAGTAAAACTGAAATGACCAATGAGAGCAGCAAGGAGCATTCATTTCTTTATTGTCTCCACAGCAACCGCTATTCACCAATCCTAATGCGTTTACGACTCTCCTTGCCGCTCTTTGCATTTCCGAGATACGATAAAATAATTACCTTCTTCAAATGTTCATTCGACTTCATCTTACAAAATCTGCCACTGTGATTTTAGCAGCGTCTGTTAGACACGGTGAGCACGGCACTTAGAAATGAAGATAATTCGGACCGTCATCCCACGTAATAATAAAAGCACCACTATTTCGAGTTTATCACGTCCTAAGGGACTTAAGATGCACTCTCCCAATCACATTCCTTATGTCAAGTATTCGCGTATCGAGGCGCCCCGCTGGCGACGCCTCCATCCTTTCCTGCCTCTATCGCTTTTCCGCGGTGGTTTATTTCTCGTTGCAGGTATTCTCCGCTCTGCGCCTGCCGCTGCGTCGCTGTCTTTATTTTCATACGCCTCGTGTGCGCCCCGGAGAAGTCGTCTTTCTTCCCTCCCTCTCCGTTCCGCCCCCTCCACTCTCAACTCACTCACTTCCCCCCGCAAAGAAAGGAGGCTGAGTACTCGACACGAAGAGTGTCACCTGCAGGATATTGCGTCGACTTTTCTTTCCCCCGCACATTCACCACTCACCCCGCCCTTCCCTCCTAAGCCCCCTCGAAGCAAAACCTCTTTCACACGGGGCACGTCCCTTACTCTTCAAGCGCACACTTCATGCGCGCCCTTCCATAAGATCCATTTAGGTGCAACGCTTAGATGCCGCAAAATATTCACTCCAAAGCATGCACATTCGTCCATATATTGAACAAATATTAATTACACTTCTCCTTAAAGGAATATTACTAAGAAATATATTTCGACGGATCGTGAGGATTCTAATTACCGTAATTTTCATTTTCGTGAAGAGCATCCACATGAAATATGTTCCGTCCTTTAATTAAACTACCAATCATTCAGTCATTACTTGCTATTTAAGATTTTTTCAAGTTTTTAAATAATATATATGCTAAAAAAATAGATGCAGCAGTCAACAGGGTGTGCTACTGAATACATTAAAATCACCTCTTCAGCATACAAGTTGAAAATATCGGTAAACTAGCTCTTATAGAGGAGATAAACATAAATTCAATAGTTTACACTTCCTCCAAGAAAAAATTTTGTCACGTGATATGCCATAGATTTTCGTTTAATGATTCATCAATAACTATCATATGCGGTTGAAAATAATATCAGCATGGAAGAATCTAAATGAAGAATTAATCTTCAAAGAGCCATAAAAAATTCATTAGATGCATTTACCGATCCATATCAAGTGATCCATTGCTACACTATGTACGCAATTCTTTAGGTCACATTCCTCTTCCCTTTCTCACATAAATTCCACCCCGCTGCGAGTGCCCATCAACATGCCCCCCTCAGCATCACTCCTACAGACGGAAGTAAACCCTGGTAAACAATTGGACGGACGGATACGAAAATTCAGCAGTGCTAGCTAGTCTTGAAACAAAGGGAACGGCGAATTCAGATGGAACTGGTCCATTATGCAGGAGACCAACTGCGGCGAACCTGTGAAGAGCCTCTCGAATTCCACCGCAGAGCTAAATTAGAGGATTACGTACTGATGGTGACTGCTTGCCCATCTGCAAGCGGGCAGGAGGGTAAACGCAATGCGGAGGGGGTGGAGGAGGGGACAGCAACCCATAGTTACCGCACCAGTGATGCAAAGGAAATTGCTACGCGAAATCGGATTTGAAAGCACACATTGTTAACTTTCGAGTGAAGTGCTAAGAATTACATACTTTAAGTTAATTTTGACAAAGTTACAAGCTGAAACTCAGTTGTATGAAATTTTAACATTCAAGCAAAACATGGCGAATGGAGTTTTCGAATTTTCCGTTTCATTTCAGCATGAACTGAAGAATCTGTGAAAACTTTGTTTTCGCTCGACCTCTGGGTCAGCACTTGAAGCTGTTTAAAAACGGGATTTGGCAGGAGTGTCTTCAAAAGCAATTTTTTAAGCAATCTGCTATGAGAAGTTAATGACGTTTCGCGGTTTTTACACGCAGATTAAGTACTCACGTACACGTGTATCTCTGCGAGGGAAGTCAAGAAAGACATCAATGTGCGGTAAGACCTAACAAAAGTTATGGAAGCACAACTTAAATATGCTAATACTGGGACTACCCACCGGGGGATGAAGGATTTTCGATGAATAAACGTAATCGCACTGAAATTTACCCACATTTAGAATGCCACTTTTATTTCACGACCAAAATTGAGGAAATAAGTGAAACAGTCAACCTATTCGCGATAAAATGAAGAATTCCAAGTTCTATCAAGATTGTTTTAGAATTTTTCCCCGAGGACACAGCACATGTTAATATGTCCGATAATTTCAGCTATAATCTGTAAAATACAGTAAAAAAATAATAAGACTCTTCATAAATTGAAAAGAGCATTAATATCAATCCACTTACCAAAATTTGACAAAAGGTTTTTTTTGACAAAAGATTAAACTAAGGTTTAATTTTATTAATTTATAGCGATATTTATTAAAAAAATTATTTGAAGTAATAAAGAACATATCTATTCATAAACCTTTAGGAATTAACAACTTGGGTGTAAATTTAAGGATTGCTTTGAAGCAGCGGAAGGCGATTCATTTCGCTCAGTCTGTTCGCTATTTTTTCGTTGATTTCGTCACTATCATCCCTTGCGTAATCACCGCCGTGTGCACATTTAAGGCTGATTTATCCCCCTCATTTAAACATTCCCTTACGTTGCATTGTTTTCTGAAGCTGCCATAAGTCGTGTGAAACCTGGGATGTGACCCCCTCAAGCATAAATTAACGCATTAAATCGTATATATGAGACGACAGGACGCCTCCATTCAGAGGCCAAATTTCCTCTAGGTTTCAGAACCAACGAGTTATCACCAAAGAAGGTTCGACATTTTGTTCCACTCCTAAGCTTTTAAGTTTCAGGTTATTTCATGTTTATAGAGGTTTGTGCGGAAATATATTAGTAAGATTAGGCTTGAGGTCCAAAAGATAAGATTCAATATACAGCTTGGGAATATTTTTCGAAAATTACTTTGTGATGCCGTCATGCCAAAACACATTGCGTCACTACTGCACACCCGTAACAGAGAAACTTCGCAGTCGGATGAGCGCACGCGATGACCTATGATTTAAACCGCTCGCTCCTAGCGATTCGTTTGAAACTGAACAATAGTGTTAGGGTCAGGGGACAACTGTCTGCTTGTATCATTTGTCCTCCAAAGCATGACGGCGTTTGCAACACTGGTGAAGCCCATGACCATCTATCTCACTCCCATGAAGTGAAACACGTCCATTGTCACGGATTTGTGTTATTCCAGACGTTAAGTGAGTATGTCGAGTGTGAGTCAAAGTCGCAAATCGAAGATAATGGATTTCCACGGCGCATTTCAACCATTTATAAAAACTTCCAAAAAACTGAATGAAATGAAATCCGCAGTTTTGTTTAAACAATCTCGCCTAAACATATTGATTTAAAGAGTTAGTTATACCTGATTAAATTAAATATCAGGGCATTCCGTCCTCAAAATTCACCTTCTTGAGATGTATGGAAAACACCAAATGCGAGGAGCGACTCGAGGAATTCTCAAACACCGCGTTTGTGAAAATCGGAGCGAAGGCGTTGTTTATTTAGGGAGCAATAATGCATCTCCGAAAAACATCTAATGGATAGTAAAAATCATCATCGCGTAGTAATGACTTCATTGAGTTTCTTTTTACCTATCCGTGTAGCCATGAACACTCGTCTATTTTGACACCTGTTACTTCGCCGGCCTGTGGGTGTTCTTCTCTCTTTTTTCTCACAACTGAAGTTCGAGATATATGTGTGTGTGTATATATATTACATTAAAACACGAAAATCCGCCATACTGCGAACAAATATTCATTCACATGGAAATAGATATCAGGAAGGGGGATTGGAACACATATAAAGGACGAACACAAGGGATAAAAAGCTACGTTTCAGGCGTGAAACAAGGGAGGTGGGGAAGATGGAATCGAGCAGATCTTAAATGTAAAAACATTTCCTTGACCGGGACTAGAACACCGGTCCAAGGGTAGAGATTTGGACTACTGATCGGTGGGCCCGCTTTCGATTCCCCGGGCAATTCTCTCTGGGCACCCGCGCAGCTCCACCCAAGCTAGATGATTTTTCGGATACCAGGTCTTCCTGGTAAACCAATACCGGCACAGGGAAAGGAACTGGCCCTCTTATCCTGATGTATAATTAATATTAGACATTAATTACCCCATTCTTCACATATTTTTATCCCCCTCGGCTCCCAACACCTCCCATATTATTCCCATTCTTCTAACAATCCCCTACCAACTCTTCCTCTTGCAAACCTTATCCCACCTTCCTCTTCCATCCAGCATCTCCAGCCCTTTCTGTAACATTTTCCTCAATGCCTTCCTTCTCTTCATTAAGAAAAGTGGCTTCTACCACCGAAAATTCGAAAATATGTGTTTATTTTCTTTTTTATGTGTTTCTGTGTTTTTGTCTTTGTTTGCTAGTGATAACTTCATATGCATTATTATTCACATCCGTGAGACTTTCACATAAGTTATATATAGATGATGCGGAAGCACTCACGAGAGCAATATAACATTTGGACGGCAAATTAGAACACAGAATAAAATAGATAACACGAAAAAGGACACTCACATTGTAGATTATTTAAGCTTTAAGCTTTCGGCCTACTTCAGGTCAGACTGAGTCTGACCTGAATATATATATATATATATATATATGTATATGTATATGTATATGTATATATATGTACATACATGTATATATATATATATATAAATATATATATATATATATATATATTTATATATATATATATATATATATATATATATATATATATATATATATACATGGGCCACCTTGAAGAGAATTTCTTCCAACCTCTTTTCTGGGTTCGCTACATTGACAACATTTTTATTCTCCGGACACACGGCTCTGAGTCTCTTGACAATTTCTTATCGACCTTAAATGCTTCTTTCACTGTTAAATTTACTTCTTCCATTTCAGACTCCACCATCACCTTTCTTGACACAGACATCTCACTTCACAATTCACAACAAATTCACCACTTCAGTACACATCAAAGCCACCAATCATCAACAATATTTACACTATACTAGCAGTCATCCGTCTCAGATCAAACGCTCAATTCCTAACTCTCTCTCTATCCGCGGACATCGGATTTGCAACACCACAGCTACCCTCAACAAATACCTCCACAATCTACACCATGCACTCCACAAACGCGGTTACCCAGAAAAGCTCCTACAGGATAAAATCTATCGCTCCACCCGACCACACACACCACAGAATAACTACCCCACATCTGACGTAGGACTCAACCTTTGCACAACCTATTTCCCCGGATCCCACAGACTGAAAACCCTTCTTAAAAAACTTTATCCTATTTTACACGACAATGACGCGACCTCATCCTTACTGCCCCAATGCCCTCTGTCGCTTACAGGCGACCAGCCAATCTCAGAAACCTTCTGAGATCCACCAACCCTTTGGCACCCCGCCCTGACAAATTGCCTCATATTTCCCCAACTTGCAATCGCCTCCGATGTAAAATATGTCTGCTGATCAGATCTGCTCCCCTCTCCCCACATCCCCTCATTGTCCCATCATCCCGTTCCCACGCTAACTGCCTCTCGAAAAATATTTTCTATCTTTTGTCGGGCAAACAATGCACTTCATTCTACATGGGCAAATGCATTACCCCCTTATCCATTCGAATGAACAATCACCGCTACTCCTGTAATTCTGCCTCACTCTCTTCTCTCCCTATCCCACCACACGCAATTTCACACAACCTATCATTCGACGAATGCTTTTCCCTAACAATTCCAGAATCCCTACCTGATTCAGCCACCAACATAGAAGTCAGACCTCGCGAATCTGCGTACATCATATATTTCTGATCCTTTAAAATTCCCAATCTTAACCGCCATCTTTAATTCCCTTCCCAGCAGTCCCTAAACCTTCCGCCCCCCTCCTTCCCTCCCCAGACACTTTCCCGTCAAGCCTCTCAGTCTGACCTGAAGAAGGCCTCGGAGTAGGCCGAAAGCTCCAATAATCCACAATGTGAGTGTTCTTTTACGTGTTATCTGTTTTATTCTGTGTTCTATTGTGTCCTCCAAAAGTTATATTGCTCTCGTGAGTACTTTCGCATCATCGATATATATAGCGGGTAGATAGAGCAGCCCGATACATTCGAGGTCATACCTTGGATGAATTGTATTAAATAAGGATTAAAAACCCCTCTGTAATATGAGACGATGATGAATTGTGTCCAGTATTTAAAATATAAAATCACCATTAGTTTAATACTCATAAAAATAAAAGAAAACTATTTGTATAAATATAAATAAATATATATATATATATAAATATATATATATAAATATATATATATATAAATATATATATATATATATAAATATATATATAAATATATATATATATATATATATATATATATATATATATATATAGTTTTTACTTTATTTGTACGAGTATTTGTTATTTATTTGTATAAGTATTAAACTAATGGTGATTTTAAATTTTAAATGCTGGACACAATTCATCATCGTCTCATATTACAGAGGGGTTTTTAAGCCTTATTTAATACAATTCATCCAAGGTATGACCTCGAATGTATCGGGCTGCTCTATCTACCCGCTACGCGAGAGTTGAGCGGAAAGAGATACTTTATTTGTATCTATTCAATCATGCTACATATTCTCTAGCTCCGGTCGATGTATTTGAAATACATCGTTCAAATCTTGAAGTTATTACAGATTATATGCGTATTATTTATATAAACCATCTTTTTCCTTCCTCTCCGGAACTCAACTTCTTCGAATTAGACTTAAATTATCCAGATGGGTGTCTGTTTCAGCCTGTAAAGGTTCACTTCGAATTTATTAAGGAACATAAATATTTACTTCCCATGCAAATGATTGTTTTTCAAGTGCCAGACTGCTATATAGTGTTGCTGACCACAACTCTTCGCGAGCTGTGCACAACAAAATGTCGATGATCCCGCACCTCGCCGGTGTCTTGTAGGGCATCATGTAGACGTATATGTAAGAAAAGTAATGGCATTCTTTATTTCCTCTTACGGAGTGCATTTTTTTATTCAATTCAATTTCTTTTCCCTGGAAAGAAATTACTCTCTTGCATTCTGATTCTTATACATTACAACGTGCTGTTGACTTCTTCGAGGTGGTGACGCATTTTCCCACGAAAGCGTATGAAGAAGGTTAACCTAAGCAAATGAATGACCGAAGGAAAGGATAAAAATTTCCTTGCGAGTAATAAATGAATGACGAAACGGAATCTATGGTCTACTTTAAAGGGTCTAGGTTTCCCCTCCCACACGTGTCTCCTGATCGAGCAGGGTACAGATGTCGGTGGCGAAAGCCGACCACACGAAGAGGCACGCCGCTGGTGAAAGCCTCCCACGACACTCCATCAACAACCCCTTTCCCCACTGTATCTTTTGTTTGTACGGCGATCCCTAGCCGATAGCAGCGAGGCAGAGCGGTGAAACATCCTAACACGCACGGAAAATAGATTTTAATGGATTTTTTTTAACTGACGGAGAACAGGGAACAATGAGGTATAAGCGACGGCCCGTAATGATACTTAAACATATATGCATGGGAGTCTGGCCGGAGGAGCTGGATGGCCTTGGAAAGATTACCTTATCTCACGGGGCAAAGGTCAGTTTCGGCTCGAGATAAACTTGTCCGCGAAACGCAAACATGCGGCCGGCAACAGCACCCTCGCGGAAGCAACGCTCGGATGGCAAATGAAGGCGACGACGGTAATCTGCGCAAGAGAGAGAGCGCAAATGACACCCCCACATGATCGATAGGCGCTTTCGCGAATTTCGACGCCTAGACCGGAGAACTATGACTCCTGGACGTTGCCATTTGGGCGTTAAATGGATACCACCGAAGGAAAAATTAAATCCGTCATTTCCTTTAAAAAAAGTCAAAAACAAATCTTCAACTTAAGTGGACTCTTTAACAGATACCTGGGTGACCATATCCCCGAACTCCAGACCACTTCGTCTTTTTCCCCACTCATGCCAGGGAGAAATATTTTAAGGTCAAAATAAAGATAATCATCTTGGACCGTGGCTAGAAGACAGGAAAGAGATATTGCATGAGGAAGAGAATTTGCTCTTGTTTTGAAATTAAGGGGCAAACAGAATTTACGAGCGAAAAATTCGCAACACAGTTGATGGGTGAAAGCTCGTCTCAGACTCAACTTACAGTATCATTTTTTACTTCTGGACCGCAATAAAGAGGGAACCATCTTGAAAGACAAGACCAAACCCGTCGATATTGATTCGGTAGACCGAATGGAAAGATAGAGTCATTTAAACATGCTGGAAAAGGATAAAACACGTAAATTAGTGGCTCAATCGTAACTTTAAAATTCCGACTCCCAGAAATTTTTCCTTGACACTCGTTCATTCGGAAAAATATAGTAGAGTTAAAACGAAAAATTAAGTTGAAAAAAATCTTACAGAAAACAACATTGGAAAATCACGTACTATAAAGAGGAAATGTTGGGCAATACGAATCATTTAAGAAGGTGGGGAGGGGATGGTGAGACTGAACGTAAGATAAAGCATAATACGTACACAACTCGTTCGTCGCATGCAAGCGCGTACGTTGGAGGTCTCAAAGTGCGGGTCAAATAATGTAAGGAGAGAATTCTTCAGAGAAGTGAATTCCAACGATTCCACCGACTGAGGGTGTACTTCAACCTCATGTAATTATCGTCGCGCCATTTATAATCAAATATTCATGGTAGAAATATTAGATCTGCACCCATGATGATGTATAATCAGGTGATATAGTAAGGTTCGTTGACAGATTATGAAGACGACCCAAGCAAAGTGTGAAGGTGGGTACTTCGTCTTTCAAACCGACCAGCGAATAACGCTTTTCCCTCATTACCCTTTTGTACTCGGGAACCATACTGCTTCGCCAGTTTCGATCGAAGAACGTGGCACAGAGCTCTTCACATAAGACGCGGAGAACACCATCCTCGAGGGGAGAGGAACACTTTGAAACAGAGACGAAAAAACGTATTTTAAAACGCCATCTTCCCCCCAAGGGCGCTAACATGAGACGGCCCTCTCAGTTCACCTATAGAAGCTTGTCCTGACATCAAAAACACGCTCAAACACGCATGAAGCACGCTAAAGTTTTCTCGGGCTGCCGAGACATCCGCTACAGAGGCACTCTCAAAAACTTCCAACGCCTCACCCTCCCAGAACACGCCTCATTCTCAGCGTGACGTGACCTGGGGGGGATGAGGGTGTGGAAGGTGAGTCAGGGGGGAAGAATTGGTTCTCACGCGCAGCAATCACCGCCGCGAAATGCGGGCTGCTACAGGGCGCCAAAGGTCGAGGGCAGCGACGATCGAGGCGGTATTATCCTCCTCATTAGTAACCCCATGAAATACAAACCACAGAGAGAGAGGGTGATTGGGGGAGCGGGTTGAGAGGTACGAAGTAAACGCGAGCAAACGGGAAATTATATGCCACAAACTTCCTCTCCATCGGGCCGACATTGTCAATACAGAAAGGCGGTGCAATAAACACTGACCATCATTTTAACATTCAACGAACAGTTTACAACGCGGCATAGTTGCGCGATATATACCAGGGATTTCGATTTATCGTCGATGGCTTTCCAATGTGTTATGGTACTATTCCATAATTATTTTCCATAGAAATGCATCCCACTGATCCAGCTTTCAGTCTCTACAGATGAACTATATTATATATATTTAACATTCGATAAACGGTAAATGATGAAAATAATTAGAAAATTTAATCTTCAAACCAAACACCGGTTAATTCACACGATCACATTTCATCTATTTTTTCATTCAACGATAAAATAAAAATAGCTCTTCTCAAAAAATGTATCAAAGGCACTAAAGAAATGTAAATTAAATATATCCGTGCCTTTGAAACAGTTTAATCGTCAATTTCACACCCTGAAATAAGACTAAAACGGTCAATTACGGTGAGTGGATTTCGGCCAAATTCTTATCATTATCTCTACTCCTAGTAAAAATTTAATTTTACGAATTTCGTTAGATTAAGGCTAAGAGTATCTCAGTTATATGTGCCAACAAAAAATCTATCACGCACCCACAAATTGACGCCATTCGGAAAATGCTCAGAACGCGTTCGAGGAACTTCAACACACGTATTTGCGCGGGATTCCTATTTCTAATGTCTTTCAAATGAAAACAAAAGGACCCCTACAATAAGTATGGAGGAAGCAAAAATACTGAAAGAATTTCCAGCAGGCTTCGGCCTGGCCTGTCCCGGATAGCACAATCCTTGTGTGTGTGTATGTGTGGAATCCATCGTCAAACGGGCATCCACCCCTGGACGTGTTCCCTCCCTTGTTCTCCTCTCCCTCGCACTCGACCGGCTGCTGCTGATGAAGACCCCTCCCCCCCCTGCGGGACGACGACAACTCGGAACCCGGGCAAAACAAAGGGAAAAATGGATCGCTCCCGTCGCGTAAATGCCGAGACGACGTCCCTCTCCTGATTATGACCAAGTTAAGGATGAGCGGGGAGAGATAGGGCGAGCGGGACGGGTGGAAGATGTGGGGGGGAGGCAGGGCGAAAATGCGAGTGATGCCGAGGCGATGTGTGGGGGGGGGGTCGTTTACTGTTTCGCCTTAGGGTGGGCGAAGCCAATTGGTGACGCTGACGCCAACGAGAGGGAGCTTAATTGGGGTGAGATGCATGGAGTCCGTTATCACGCGAAGTGATTCCCCCTCCGTCTCACTTCCACTGCCAATATGAAAGCACCAAGCACAGTCTCTAACGTGAGAACATTAACCCACAATACAAGAGGGAGCTCTTTATCACATTTACGCCTATATATATATATACATATATATATATATATATATATATATATATATATAAAAATATATATATATATATATACATATATATATATATGTATATATATATTTTTATGTATTTAAACTTCGCAGATCTCAGTGTAAATTAGATTTCCTTAGTGGCGTAATTGGTAGTGCATCCGCCCGACAAGTGAAAGGTCCGGTGTTCAAATCCGGTTAAGGAAATATTTTTGCATTTGTGATCTGCTCAAAATCCGCCTTCCCCACATGTCCGGTGTTCGCCTTTTGTTTTCCTATCCCCTTTCCTTATACCTATTTCTATGTTTGAATGAATATTTGTGCGCCGTTTGGCAGGATTTCGTATTTGAAGTCGGGGTTTGTTGGGAGAAATCCTATGGAGGCAGGAAAAATGGATGAAAGACGTATTTATCGGCTGTGGGATGTTAAAGAAGGTAATAGAGGGAAGAATGTTAGGCAAACAAGGAAAGAGCAGGAACAGGAGATAGGAATGTTGGACGGGATGAAGGGAGGAAGGACGTACACAGAGCTGAAGAGGGACCTGATTTAGAGTGGGTTGCTGGATTGTGTTTTGATTGGAGTCACAAAATGTATATTTGATAGTTGTGTCCATCCAAAAACCTACCTTATCCGGTAGATTACCTTATAATAATAATAATAATTGCATCTTATCGGCATTCTTTCGCATAACCGTTCAAATTAAAATCTATTTGCCTTCTTTAGCATAAAAGTTTTTCTTTAAGAAGGGTTTATTTCTGTCAAAAACGTTATCAGTCTACTTTTTCTGAACTTGCCAAATATTGTGGTCTACTTTGGAACAACAACATAATTATGGTTTTATGGTCTTAAGCGGTAACGCATCGTTTCTCTTAATTTTTATATTATTGTCTAGCTTATAAACTTTCGTCTACTTCTGTGAATTAAGTTAGACGTATACATGTATCAAATGTGGGAACAGTTCTAACGCCATACATGTATGCCCAAATAAACCCTGCTATGTCCTCTATCCCGCTTTAAGCAGTCGCTCGGCCTCCTCCCCTCAACTCTACTTAGGATTGATTAGAATAGTATTGGGGAAATGGATCGTATGTGTTAATGGCAATGTTATATCGCACTGACTTCACGGATTATTTCCGAATTGGATAGCGCAAATGAGCTAGATTTGTAAAATTGCTATGACAAATTAAGTAGCACAGGAAATTATTAAAGGAGCTAGGTTGATTTACTGATTCAATCTTTAGCATACATTGGAAGGATGTCTCTTTGATAATAATGTTGAAAATATATTATCAACCCCATTGTACTATGATAGAAGAGATCACGTTTCAATAAAATTCGAGAGATTAAGTGTAGAACAGATATTTGCCATTTTCAAGATATCATTTTCTACACGAACGATAAGAGATCAGAATAACGTTGTCCAACCGCGTTAAGGGGGAAAAATTATTTTGTGTAAAAGGTGGTCTAATATGCAATTAATCGCCCCCTGCTTTATACTCTAGCGATTGCTTGCAGGGTACTATGCAATAATAATAATAGATCCAGCCTCTGACCACTCACTCCGAAAGGAGGCGTCCGCACGGCGTTTTATCTTTCCCGTGCGGTGTCCGCACGGGAAAGATAAAACTCAGGTTGGGGGTCATCTGCAGTCACCAATCTCAGAGGGAATCGGAACTAACTCAGTCACCAAAGCACATACTACAAATAGTGCCAACGTAGGAAAGGGCCAACTACCACAGGGACTATGCTGAGGGTTTGAATATTTAGGGTATGTCATAGGCGTTGGCTTTCAGTGTATTGCAAAAGAAAGAGTTCAACTCAATTGAATAACAAAGAGAATTTAAAGGTCAAAGCTTTTTTAGGGCTCACCACTTATACATATAAAACCAACCTAACCATAGTTTTCAACCCAAATATCGGTTTGACAGATAATAGTATAGATCCCCAAATACTACGTCCGACGACGTGTGAAATTCACTGATCAGGGTACTATAGGATGCAAGTTCCTTTTCCTGTGCCGCCTATGGTTTCCCAAGAAGACCTGGTACCCGAAAAATCTCACGCAGCTTGCAGACAGGAGGAGCTGTGAATTCTCTTTTATGTTTCTATCTATATTTTTGTCGTCCAACGTCATCTCGCTCCTTCGTTTGAATTATTATTCACATCCGTAAGACTTTCGCATGTGGTTGGATGAGGTTGGAGGCGGTCGATGGAGGAATTGAGATGGGTGAACTGGTGACGCGTGAAGGCATCGGTAGCACGGACTACACTGCTCATTCTGGCGAGGAAGAAAAGGTCGAGGTGATCGAAGTGAACCGAGAACTTTGGTGCTTACCGGGAGAAACATTTTTACAGAGCCGTACCATAAGAAAAAAAGTGAAAGAGGTAAAAACAACAAAATAATAATAATATATATAAATCTGCATTGTTAACTATTTTCTATATTTAACTTATTTCCGGTATTCATGATCTACAATTTCTATTATTACTGCAAATAAATTCACTTTATGCGACATGCTACAGAACACGTATATCTGATACCGCATCGATAGCTACTAAACTTAGAGGTACACATTTTGTGATCCGGGAAGTAAGAAATTGTAACTTTAAAATGAAACCTAAAGAGTAGGCAACTTTTTGAAGCTGTAGAAAGTGCGTTATATATGCTAGGGGCCGCCACGGAGCAAGAAGGGGAAGGGCGCGTAAGGAAGAGGGGTGAGGTCGGGAGGAGAGCGGAGAGACGAGGAGAGAGGGTGGGCGTCGGGAGGATGCAAGGGGGTAATCCTTTGACCTCCTCCGCGCGTGTGGTGGGGGCGGGTCCTCGCGACAAATGAGGTTTCGGCAGGGGCACCCCACATAGCGGCCGCGATTCCACCTCCGAGCAAATAACGGGGACGACGTCGGCGGAGAAGGAGAGCCTTAAAACCTCCGACCTCCCGCGCTATTGCCACACTTCACCCAATCCCCCTCATTTGCCTCCTCCTCCCCCGCCCCCCCCGGCACTATCTCCCTCTAAGGGCATCCCCCTCCCTTATCTCCACTCCCCATTACGCTTCGGGGCAAACATGCTCATTCCTCCCTTCACCTCACCCTTTCCCGGCCGACAGTGCGGAGAGCCGCGAAAACACATTTACGGAGGCCGCAAAGGGTGGGCGGTCGTGGGGGAAGGACCATAACCCCCACCGACTCCCGGGGACCCGGAGAGCAAAGGCACACGCGGGCGGCGGAGGGCGCGGCATGGGGTTGGGGAGGGAGTGATGTTTGGGGGGCGGGGGGTCGGATTGAAGCTTTCCGGTGAGGAGACCGTTCTGTCTCTCTCTCTAGAACTAAGTTTCCCACTACCGCCCTCAAACTTTTCCGGCGCCCCACCCCCGCCTCAAATGGGTTTTAAATCTCAATTTCATTACGCGATGCACTCAGCAGGATCCCGGGGATGTGCAATAATTGCGCCCTTATGGCGAAAGGAAGGGAAGGTGGGCGTCTGAGCCGCGGCGCTTTGGAAAGGAGGGAGGGCCCCGCTCGCGAGCGATGAAATTAGCGCGAATGGATCCGACTTCGAAGCCCCCCGCTCCATCCAGTCCCCTTCCATCCGCCTCCACGCTTGTACCCCTCGAGTTGTCGCTCCTACCCCTTCCTCATCTCTCTCTCTCTTGAGTGGGGCTGCCTTTGGACAAGCATCACTTCCCCTTCCTCTCTACCCTGGACATCCTCCTTCACTCGGAGCTCTCTCTCATACCCCTCCCCGCATCCCCCCTCCCTTCACGCTCCATAATTTCTTCTCCCTCTATACTGTTCCCTCAATCCTTCCCTTATTCGAAAAGTACGTTAATTCTAATCCTACTCAGCATGGGGTCAACTCCAAATCAGCCTTTCCCTTCGCTCTCGCCCACATTTATGCTGTACCGTCCTTCCTAAATGCTTGATTCTCTTCAGTTTTCAGTACTAGCTGCCCTTATTTAGCTTCGTTCTATTCCTCAGTCACTGCTAGACGACTCGATTAACAAACATATCACAGTCACAGACCGACTCTTTCGAACCTCCATGAATTAAGGCGGAGGTAAACTGCCAAGAAAAAAATTGGCAGTGGATCTAAGCACTAATTTGTTTATGAATTAAATACTTCCCATCCCACTGAAGACCTTTTGTTATCGTTTACACAGCATTAATATCAGTTAAATTTGTACCTAATTATTCTCAAATGAAATGTAAAACATGTTCCAATATTCAGAATTTTTTTACGGCGTTTGTTAACGAATTCTCCCAGTCTAAAGAGAAAACAAATTCAACCCAGGAACCATGGACACATAAACTCTCAATGGAGTTTTTGTAAAAGTGTGAGCTTCTAATGGTAAATTCGTCAACACTCAATTTTTTAAGGTCGATCTCAGGACTTTCTAGGTCGATGCACCATACCGTTGTAGACAGATGCCGTGGTCCTCTACTAAATTTGAGAATACCGAGTCGGAGATAGTTTCCTCCACAACTGGTTTTGAAATTACCGAAAAGCTTAGGCGATAAGCGATAATAGCAACTTTGGAGATTTTTGACATTAAACAAGCGGCAAGGAGGGATAGGGCCACTGGGAGGTCTAATCATCGCCACTCGACACACGTTAGAGAGAGACTTCGTAAGCTCATCTTTCCGGCTCGAAAATCGCCAATAAACGGAAATACATATATTTTGCATTTTTACTCATTGTCATACGACATTTTTTTACAGTTGTAGCAATAATACATTTAAACTAAGCGGTTCGTACATTTCTACGATTTTTGAGATTTTTTATGACTCGAGGACATTTGGCAACTTTAGTTATATCTTCCGGCACAGATATCTCAGTCACACATTTGGTCATGGAATTTTATTTAAAGAAAATATATATCATTCCTAGGAAAAAAAACAACTCTTTTTCTAATAAAATTGGAGCACATCATCATTTTAAGTGCACGCCTCCTTAAGCGTGTTGAATATATTGAAAGAATATTCGGAAGAAAACGACTGCTACCAAACAGAACATTGACATTTTAGGCCCCTTGCAGGAAGGTCAGTGATACAATTCTAGAACAATTCAGTTAAATATGTAATGTAATGTGTAGCGGACGAGCCCTTGGCCATACAAATTATTACACAAACGGTAGACGTCATAATGGCATTTGTAACTGGAAACGACATCAAAGAGTAATAAGTTGCGCCTTACAAAGAGCATGATCGGTTCTCAATACGAATAAAAAACTTATGCTTACAAACACACACTAAAGATATAGATAATATTGACGATTAGCGAGGATGGAAGATCGATGCCCAATGAAACCGAAACAGATTCGCAGAACATTATGGGAAGTAAATCGATAATTTATAGAACCCTATACCTGGCAAAGTTTCTTTATTTGTAGACATGAGTAAATTGGTCACAGATACACTTTATTTTAATTATTAATTTCATCATGTATTTTACTTCGATTCGACCAGATAAAGGATCAAAATAATTGGGTGATAACCAGGTTACTCTACCGAAACCTAGAGAAAGTTAAAACATAAAGTACAACATATACAGAGAATATTACCAACCAACCGAACGTGCTGCCTTAAGTTTAATGCGAAAAAGCCGGCCCCAATGAGAATCTATGATGTGTGATGTAAAAATAATTATTTGTAAATCCAAATTAAAAATTTAAATTAATGCGACTCAGGTTTCACTGCGGTGCAGCATAATCAGGTCTGATGATGCTGCACCGCAGTGAAACCAGAGTCGCATTAAAGTTTATTTTTAATTTGGATTAACTAATAATTTTTTTGACATCATTCGTCATTTAATAATCCATAAAAAGTTACGCCTGAAACGATTAGTTAAACAGAATCCATTTAAAAAGGACGTGAGGAACGTACGGACGTCGTCGTCATTACGATGCATTCACGAAAGTGAAGTTCATCTCTAGAAGGGCCCTGACATCCCTAGTAGCGCCTTCCTACGAACAACAGACAGCCCCAAGGACGAAACCGCTCGCCCTTCTCCGACTACTGCCACCACCGCGCTCAACCCAGCCGATACGGCCTCGCACAGCGCCTGGTCTCGCACCGCCAGGCCATTTGCTACCACTGCCAGGCCTTCCTGCTCATGCCACGCCTGCCTGCTTCTTGAAACATTTCGTATGGAGAAAATTGATGAGCAAGAAAGTAGTTTGGAAGAGGAGAAGCCAAAGGATGCCTCATTAAAACCGAAGGACTCTATTGATATCTTAGCTGTGATATGTGATACTTTAAATATAATGTCCCACATGCATAGCTATTCTTTTTTATACTCTTAACTGGACAATACTTCTCTAAGCACATAACCAAAATGCGTGTATTATGCGAATAAATTGCAAAAGACTCCCTACCGGGAAATACTTGTACCCAAGTAAACGACCAGGAGAGGATGGTATCTAAAGAAGCGACAGCAACAATTTATCATCAGCATCATTCCAATATTTAGTTGAGTTAAAATAGATTCCTGACAACCATATGAAGAGTATTCTAATGGCATCAATTGACTATTTAACCACGACCAGTTAATGGGTGCTCCATGGCCACTTTGAGACTAGCTTTAAGCACACATTTTGCCGCACGCTCGGATTTCACGCTACAAATCGCAAGCAATACATTCAGCAGCAGTACGGTAAATAAACAAGACGGAGTGAAAATTCCGCGTCAACTTGTCAAAGAGAACCGCCTGCGCGGAACCCACTTCAAGCGGCATATTCGACAGCCTCTCGTCTCGTCCCTTTTCACTGAACTGACAGCCCCGCCAGCGAAGACGACCGGGGAGGACCCATTCCAGGAGAGATTGGGAGGGACGAGACCAAATCTCCTCCTGGACAGTACTGAAAGGGCATCGAATTTCAACTGGTGATTCACTTGCAAGGGGAGACATAATTCACAATGGTGTGGCTTGGTACGCGAAAGTCAGCACGCAACTGCTTGGATTTGATGATAGCACGAACCGGTTTCACACACAGGTCATTCACCAGTTGGGTGGAAAGCCTCTGGACTCTAAATGGATGCTGGTCCCGAGCGGGGCCAGTTCCTTGGCATCCAATGCAAGATTATGTGCCTTAATGCATTTTATGAGTCGGCAAAAATAAATTCATAAATGGTTTGTTGGAATTTTATGGAGTTGTTTTAGACAATCCAAAATTGTCAGCGCTACACTTATTGGCTTCGCGATTATTCAAACCATCTCCACAGATACTTAGCGTTTTACATAAGCAAATAACCTTTTTCGGGATTCTGTGGCGACATATACCACATACGCAGGAGATACAGAGCTTAAGTGAGAAAACTGAAAGATTAAAATAAAAATAATTTGATTCGCATACTTGTACATATGCATATATATGCATGCATCCATAGATTATGTGAAAGTCTCACGGATGTGACTAATAATGTATATCATATTAGCACTAGCAAAAGAACAGAGAAACACCCAAAAAAGTGAACAAAAAAGTTTCTTGTGTTATTTATTAATTTACACTCTTCCTCTTCCTAAATATCCTGACGCTAAAAATGCAATCATTAAATACCAGAACGTTTTCATTCTAAAATTTCAACCATTGATTTGTCTTTACCTCATTCGGGATTTTCCGTGATACGAATGATACAAAACCCGTTTCACTGATTGTACTTTCTTCCACACTCGATCATGTGTCGTTCAACATTTCATTCAGCTACCTTTCCACTAAAACCCACCTTTTACCAATGTCCCTTTCAACCTCATATAGTTTTCAATTCTTTTTTTTCCAAAATTGACTACTCTTACGCTCACAAAAAACTGACTTTTAATCGTATTGAAAACGCTCTTAACCTTATTCATCCGCATGCAGTACATTTTTATTAATGGATAAAATATTGTGTTCAAATTTATTTGTATTTTATATTACCCGTCAAAATATCATCTTGTAAGCGAAATCAAATCAAATGAAAGAACGCGAGGGAATGGGCGTTTTGAATCGAACTCCACAGGGACTCAGCAGTACCTCCTTGCCAGAAGGCACGGGGTGAGAGAACTCATTACAGTGGGATCTACATCCTATGCCACCACTAATATCCAGCTGCCAATCTCTCTCACAAATGTAAATTGCATGGTGTAAGTTAACATTTTTTATGGAACTCTTTGAAAGTCTTACCGTAAAGTTGAAGCATGGAAAGATTTCTACACGATAATTCCTGGCGTACTCACCTACAAAAGAATAAAAAACGAATTATGATACTATTCTTTATGCACATTGAAAATTAGCAAATAACACCAAACACAGTTTTCCACCCGAGGGTTAATTTGATACAACGTAGAACATTTACTCATAATGACATGATAGAGGGGGCAGCACTTGCTGGTTCCCCGTGTTCCGTTTCTAGTTTCCCATTAAGATTGGTCAAGCCAAGAAATCACACATCTTGGATGTTTGGGGTCGAGTTACGCCACCCGGAATCAAACCAAAACCCTCTTGTCAATTGTCAATTGCCCAGCGTCAAACACCAAATGTCCAGCGCTCTATGCATTGAATTTACATTCACCAAACCAATATAAAATTTGATAATTACCAATTCTTCGAAGAGACAATCAGCGCAATCACGTATATTATTTTTCTCTCTCAGTGCCATAACTGAATAACACAATACTTTCCCCAAATATTCCTTATTAAAGTATTCCTTAGTAAAGTTTCAAATTACCTCTCTTTCAGGCTCTTAGGGAAGAGAAATGTTTAAAATAGGCAAATATTTATTTTATGATCAACTATTTGAAATTACAAGCGACTTCCATATGCTTAGAAGCTCTTTAGCAGTTATTATTCAGTATAAAAATGACGAGCGCGTTCAAAAATTGCTTTTTTTCAATTGGAAAACTACTATCCATATTCAACAATTTATCTCTTAAAAGAAATTTTTTCATAAACCAAAATAATTCACCAAAAAGTAGCAATGTACATCTAAGCCCACACAGCGGCACTAACGCTACCTCGGCGTGATCCGGATGAACCTTGGGAAATATCCACACTAATAACCTATTCCCTATGATCGATGATCGACTATTTCCAGGAGAATGCTTGAGAATAACTTATGGTCTAAAAAGAAAATTTACATTGGTTTTGTATATTATCACTAAATGAGCAGCATTTTACTATCTATCTTTATTAATTAAAGCATTACGTACGTATAGACAGGTATTCATTTCAAACGTACACTCTTTTGTGCTATGTGCGTGGGACACAATGATTTATTAATCATCTTTCTTCTTCCACGAGAGCACTTTCAGAAGTCTATGAGGAATCTCCGTCAAATAGCATAGAATCGCACGAGTATGCGAGTCATTTATCAAAGAAAGTGACGGGTATATTAAAAAATAAGTGGATTAGGTCAACTGGTGAGTCGCGCTGTCGGGGGATGTGGGAGGGTGTGCTACAATTCACGGAATAGGGAGAATAATAAGCAATATTTCACATCTGTTGATCATTTATGAGTACAAATTAAAAAAATATCCAATGTACAAATCTAATGGGTGAGAGAATTAACAAAACAGGAAAAAAACTTAAAAGCTTTTCGATTTATAATAAAGTTAGGGGAAAGAATCAGTAAAAGCAACAGTGAAAAATAATCATCCAAATTATTCTAATCGAAAAGATGCACATGCATGTTCTTTATTCACAACAGTACTCTTCTGACAGACAATAAAAATATATTTAATTTATTCATCCTAGTTTATTAAATTCGATTTGATAATAATTACTCTTTAAAAGTGGATTTTTAATAAAGAAGTACAGGTAAAATACGAAATATACACAAGGAATTCATGTTCACAGATAAACAGCAAGCTATTGTTTTATGACAATGCAGCAATTGCGGCAGAGAAGGAAGAATATCTGATGAATGAAGGATTGAATGACAAATGTACCGAAGAAATAGAGCTAGAACATCAGCCCAAAAGAACAAAAAATAGAGAATTGACGGAAAATAATATGGATAATATGATCCTAAGGAAATTAGAGAAACTCTATGAACTATGGAGTATTAAGAGTGAATGGTGGATAAAATGAGAGATAAAGTGAGCAGAATAGCGCAGACGAAGACGGCATTCCACCAAGAGAAAAGACCATTAGCAAGAACGAATGCACGCTCGTAAGTAGAGTATGCTCTTCCTATGATAGTGAGAAAGGCTCGGGCGGCAATAGCAGCAGAAAGGAGTAGATTGGAATCGAAGGAGGTATGTGGTGCAATCCAGAAGAAAGAAGAAGATTAAATGAACGGATACTCGTGGAATCACCATGGGGAGGAAGAGTAGAATGAGATAGAGTTTCATTGAAAAAGATAGGGGTGAACGAAGGAAATAAACCATTGGACAGAATGTCTAGGAAGAAGAAACGGTTGTAAAGAACTACAGAGGGGACATAGGATCTCAAGGAAATAAAGAAAGGTGTAAATAAAAAAAATGAGGAAACAATTATGAAAATGCTTGTAACATTTGGTTTATTCTTTTTCTTAAACAAAAAATGGCCTTCCAATCACTAATTTGTTTAGGTAATTTTTAAAAATGTCATTGTTTTTATCAAGGACTCAGGGAGACGTCCAGTGAGCAAAAGTATAAACTGCATTGTATTGACTACGGCCAATATCCACGACTTAGCCATGGACCAACGCAATACAATTAAAATCGGATTGTTATCTTACCTCTGTAACTCCTTAAATGCTCCCCGAGATAGCTGCTCCGTTCACTTCCTTCACTTGACCTCTTACATATTTGCCACTTGGTCTACCACTTCGTGGCATCTTCCCTTCTTTTTATCCCATCCATTATATGTTCCTAACTTATTCATTAAAAATTAGAGTGTGAGAAATCTGAGCGCATCTTCTTTAGCATGCCGTGCTCAGCATCGTCTGTTCCTCCTCTACTCTTCAGCATACTGATTCGTTTCCTCATCGCCAGTTTTTGAAGGATATTCCTTTATGATTTTCCAGTGGCTCAAGCCTCCACAGAAAACTTTTACATAACGCTTTCTCGTCGAGAAACTTTATTTTATTTTTTTTTATTTTTGGAGACTTGGACTCAATTTTTTTCCTTCCACTATGTGGGGGAATCAACAGCATTTTGAACGCCAGCAACAGGCACTCGCGCAGGTTTGACAATGAGAGTTGGACGGGCGATGTGCGGGTCCACAAGCCGCGAAATAAAACCCCGAGCGGGAGTCAGAGGCGACCGAGCAACAATCCCCGCGCCACGAGGCAATATTGGGAATGATGCCAGGGAGCGGTTCTTTCCATCCCCCGCACACCCTCCCGGCTCCCCTTCCGACGAATTGGCTTCAGCACAGGCCGATAATCCGGCGCCTTTCCCTCGGTCTCTATCTCTCTCGGCCCAAAATCCCTATTTTGCTCCCCCCCTCCTCTCTCCTTCTCCTCATCCCCCCTCTCGCAAAAGTCGAATGGCCCGGGCGGAAGATCGAATATCGATCGCCCAATAGGAGATGAGTTCCCGACAACTTCCATCATTTCCTATTTCATTTTCCTAATAGCCCCTCCCCCAATCCACTCCTACACATCTCCCTCACGAGAAACACCGATTTGATTCCTTTAATCTTGTTTCCCGGCCGCTTCCTGAGTAGTAAAGAGAGGGAGATTTGACGAATGGAGCTACATTCCTCCCCCGGGATTTTGTGGAGAGCAAAATTTTTCATCCGGATGCTTCGAAGGAAAGGACGCAAAGCGCTCCGCCGATTCCTCTTTGAGTTAGAAATATTACATCGATAGTCTTTTTCTTTTTCCTCTCTTCCTTTGAGGACCCTCATCTCTCATCAGCCACGCAATTAGTAATCCGTGCCGAAAAACTTACGAAGACTCGGGAGTTTTTCGCCTTATGAGTTATGCACGCCCACTCCACACCACTCAACCCTTTGAAATAATCCACTGACAGCGGCGCGGAATGAGAAGGTGCGCTTAGCAGAATTCAAAAGCAATATAAAGTAGGGACTGAATACGAATTTCAATGAAACTTTCCCTCTGGAAGAAGGAATTCAGCATTCGCACCAATAAGGAAAATGTGTGTTATTTAGCTTAAAAGTTAAAGAGCAATAAATATCTGAATATCTGAAAAAATAATGATAGGGTCAAACGAAATTCGAAATTGCTATTTTGTGGCATTCCCCGTAGGAATCCATTTGGAGAAGATTCATTATTTTCTAAATCATGTAATTAATATATTCTATTGCTTCAGGTTTCAATATTAATACCCGACTCCGCTTAGCAGAGAACTTTTCTCCTTAAACTGAAGAATTTCAGCAGATTTCATTTTTAAAAAAATTTATTCGAAAGAGATGTACGTGTATTGTATCGTTTAGCCAATATATAGTATTGTCATTTTGTTTACTGCAATAAACTCAAGTGAAAAAGTTGTAGGTTCACACCAGAGTTCATTGCAAGTACATTCGGAAAACAATACGGAATGACCATACAGAACCTTTGGTAGTTGATTAACAAGCAGAAGAGAGAACTAAAGAAGGAAAGGGTTATGTTCAATAGTTTATGGAATATGAGATGGAAGATTACTAAAAGCCAAGGATAAATTATGGCAAGCCTATGTTGAAAAACATTCACGCAAGAACCTAAGTAGGCCATAAAAGATTGCATAGGAGCAGTGCAGCTTTGATATTGGCAAAAACCAAACCTTAGAATTATAATCTATGAAAAAATAACTCACAGTTGACGACTCAATACAAATTGATAACAACCAATCATTCATTATTCGTGTACGAGTTACAATTTTCCTTTGCAATGAGTCATAGGGTCATTCATGAGTAGATGAAACGTATATATACGGCAATTTTCATCTTTTAGAGGTTAGCGGTTATGAAAATTCTGCGAAAAGAGAGATGTGCTCCGGAATTAATTGCTTCGATCATAGTGGTGCATGCAGTGAATTCTACTGCCTGTCCACGTCATGCGTAAAGAAAAAATTACCCACAAAGGCAACCAGAGCGATGCTGTACAATTGCATGCTAAGGGTCAAAACGATCACAAACTCCCCTGAGGGCACGTACCGCAAACCGCGTGATCTCTAGAGCAATTTGAAGCTCTCTAATCATTTTCGGCCACAATCCGAGTCTGAAATAAAACCATTAAAAAAACGAGAAAATTAACGCAGGCTGGGTACGAGTATGTCCCACCGACCTAAGAAGTTTCAATGATTCAACAAAGGTTTTCAGGAAGAAACTCAAAATGTAGTATATGACGAAAAGTTATTAAAATCTTGTATAAAGAGTAAAATCACATTAATATACGATATTTCCATCAGTGCTCTACGGCGATATCATCAACAGTTTACTTTTACTTCGAACGTTTTTTCTTTTAAATTCATTGGCAGCACGGGCAAGACGTCTTGAAGGCGTCATAAATTCTTTAGCAACTTTCATAGCTACTCTATCTTCAGGAGTGAAATCATAAATTCTACTGATCAATGATTTTGAATGAGTTCAAATTAGTAATCCGTTGAAAAGTTTCCATGGCGTCTAATCTTGGAAAAAATATATAAATAGTTTCATCTCTACGCGAATTTTTATAAAGTTTTCACGTGAGATTTCCCTCGTGAATCGTGAAGCAACACCATTAATAAAAATCGGGAAACTCGGAATGAATGTTCGGCCTAGGGCAAGGTGGGACGGAACCCTTGATACCTTAGAGTGATAATGCCATCGGTGCCGCTTATACGTATTAAGGGTGCATGAATTACCGTGAAGCAAATCCGGAGGAAAGATGAAAGAGAACAAATTCTTGAGAATGGACGATTCACACACTCGAGGAACCAAATATAATGACAATTATTTCGCTCATTTCTATTGAATTCGGGAATATCACTGCAGAGGCTTACGGGGAGTAGTGAGGGGATGACGGGTTGCTGGCCGTTCGTTCCCTTTAACTCCCCAAAGCGAGGCGGGCGCCAGTAAATGGGTCGAAGCTTATTCTTATTTATTTTTTCCACCTTTTTTCGTCCTTTCGCTCGAGGGGTGGAAGGGGGCGGGTAATATGGAGGTGGGGAGAAGTGAGAGGGGAGGAGTTAGAGGGGAGGAGGGGGACGTAGGTGACTTTTTCATCCGACGCATCGCTCCCTTTAGGCAACCGCCGACACTCATTTGGGTCCATCAGTGGGAAAATGGCGGCCGTTTGCTCGACATCATGTCTTCTTTATTCACGAGGAAAAACCTTGATGGGAGCAGCGCATAGGGCGGAGGTTTGCAAGCGGGAGCGAATGGAAGAGCGGTCGCATTAGTGAGAGGAGTGGGGAATACAATCGAAGCCGGTTTGCCTAAATAAGTGGATGTCTATTTACGTATACCAGGTACATGCGAGTCGTCCGCTTAAATTAAGGAAATAGAATTTTCCTAAATTGAACCTCTCAAAACATTGATATATAAAAGCACTACAGCTGAAAGCTTGTGTATGAGCAAAAAGCAGTATCGAAAGTAAATATATTTTGTATCTAACTTATTTGTAATGCCGCTTGCGGTGGTGGAAAATATGGAGGAAATATTCAATCTCGAATTATATTACACTTTTGTCATTTCCAACGACGCGTCGTTGCAAATGTTGTTGCGTAGCCTCCGTCGCGACGGAGGCTACGCAATGTAGGCAGCCAAATACTTCGCAATATCAACTCTTGCGAAATACTCGGGTCATCATTCTCCACGTATGAAGGCATAAATATTCTCTTAAATTTGTCCAAGACTTCCGTAGAAGGTGGCGTTGAAGAATAATATATCCGGAATGAGGGAATTTTAGATTTTATTTATTTATTCGTCAAAATATAGTAACTTACTAGTGGTTTATACATGTGTCGAAAGCTTAGCTCTAAAAATACATTATGACTTTAATAATTACCAATTTTTAGCATGAAGTCAAGAAACTTATAAAATAACTAAAGTATAGGAACCAAAAACCAGGGAAGCCTCTGGACATCTGGTCATCATGGCCTCTGGCCTCAATTTAAGAGTTTTTTTCTGGTACCAAATCTTTCTAGGGAGTCGCAGGCGGGGAGGGCAAAAGGACTGCGCCGCTCGTCTACCCCGCTGAAGCGTTTATCTCACACGCCGTTCGGCTAAGTACTAGGTGAGCTCAAACCTCAACTATCGAATCGACCTTCGGATTGGTAAGTGTAACAAAAACAGAACTTAAGTTCACAAAAATTTAACGGAAAAAGGAACAAATCTGATGGATGAAATGAATAAAAACTATGAAAATGGGTTTTTAGAAAAGTCGGAGGTAATAAAAATGCATTCGTGGAGTTACCTTTTGGAAGGGAGAAATGGAGGATGGAGTGACGGGACGATAGTGAAAAATGGTGAGGGGGATTGGCGGGGCGGGGAGGGGTGGGGTGGGGAGGTGATGGGATGGGGCGGTGGGGACACACACGAGCGCACTCCGGGGGAGGTCAATAAGCGGCGATGGAAAAAATGAATACGGGGGTGTCTCGTGAGAGAGGGGTTTCGGAGGGGGGTGCAGAGGTGGGTGGGGAGGATGTGCGTGTGGATTGGGGGCTGTTCCAAGATGGCGGCAGTCAGGGGAAGGGACGGCAGGTGGAAGGGGGGCAGGGAAACCTGAGAGCGGGGATATAAAGCCACCTGGAACTAACCTTCCCATAGGCTATAAGGCATCTCTTCAAAGAATCTTCTAAAAATCGTGAAAAATTATTTTCTGACACCACGGAGTGTAGTATTACATTTATTTATAAAATATCTTTTATTTCTGTGTCTAAACCAGTTAAATCCTGAGACCAAATGTTGGTCTGCGTCGATTATCGCCTGTCCTCTCAGAGGACAAAATATTCGTTTTAAGCAACACAGTGCGTGACTTGAGAATTAAAAACGTGTAATATTCCACAAGGGTTATAAAATACCTATAAAATTTTCCTGAATATAACTACAAAAAATACGCAACCAGTTATTTCCAAATGGTAAGTTTCAAGAAACTGTAACAGTAACTTTAACGGAGTCACCCGCTATGTGTGCATTATAATGCAACCATTAACCAATTAAGCTACCGAGATGTCCTCTTAAACCGTCCCAAAATTTCAGAGTGTAAGAGGACGTCTCGGTAGCTTAATTGGTTAAAGCACTCGGCCGGATATCGAGGGATCCGGGTTCGAATCCCGGTCAAGGCGAATGATTTTTACTCTCTGAAATGGTTGCATTAAATTGTAAGTTATTTAAATCGCAAACCGATCAAAAAGTAACATCTGTAGTTTACTTATATCCATTACACACAACGTGATAGACTACTGTTATAACAGCTTTAATTTTAACGAAGAATAACTCCAATCTTTCCAGATACCGTCCAAAAATTCTGTCACAATTGAATCATAATGACACATTTACTACCGATTCACTATTCCTTCCAATGCACGATACTTGGTTCGCATTGTGAGTTTTGGATTGAAAATTATCCAAATGAAATAAAATTACTTAGAACTTCAACTGTAAGATTATATACACATTATGAAATTGGCGGAAATTAACTCACGCTGTATTTTCTGTAAATACATGACATGGATGCTTGGATGACATGCTTGAGATTGATAATAAGTCATTTTATTTTACTGCAATTCAGTAAGAGATAAAATATTTTAAATTATTCTAATTCTTCCAAACACAATGCAAATGGCGATGAAAGTTGCTTCAATTTATCATTCTCAGGTATGCTGTTTGAAACAGTTAACCAGAACTAAAAAAATAATAAACATATAATAAATAATATATTATATAAATATATACTAATACTAAATAATAATAAATATTTCATGAAATTTGTGGAAAAATACGTCTTTCTTTTTAGTATGAATATGAAATACTTCCACGAAGTGAAGCCTGAAACAATAGAATATATTACTTAACAAGAAATTTGTTTGTTGGTATAAATGTGTATGTGTGTGTGTGTATATATAAATAAATATATATATATATATATATATATATATATATATATATATATATATATATATATATATATATATATATATATATATATATATATATATATAACTTTTGGACGGCACAATAGAACACAGAATAAAACAGATAACACGTAAAAGGACACTCACACTGTAGATGATTTAAGCTTTCGGCCTGACCTGAAGAAGACCTCGGAGTAGGCCGAAAGCTTAAATCATCTACAGTGTGAGTGTCCTTTTACGTGTTATCTGTTTTATTCTGTGTTCTATTGTGCCGTCCAAAAGTTATTTTGCTCTCGTGAGTACTTCCGCATCATCTATATATATATATATATATATATAATCCAAAATTATAATATATATATGTGTGTGTGCGGGTCGCGGTGGTCTAGCGGGTAGAGCGTTGGACTGCTGACCGGAGGGTCCCGGGTTCGATTCCCGGGCAAGGCACTTTGGGCACCTGCAGCTCCACCCAAGCTAGTTGCTTTTTCGGGTACCAGATCTTCCTGGGAAACCATAACCGGCACAGGGAAAGGAACTGGCCCCCCTACCCTGATGTGTGAATATTCACACGCCGTCGGGATTAGCACATGGGTGAGCTCTACCATCACCTACTAAACCGACCTTCGGGTTGATTACTGTGTTTATATATATATATATATATATATATATATATATATATATATATATATATATATATATATATATATATATAAATAAGCTGAAATTCCAAAAAATAAGCAGATTTAATCGAGGGAAAACGTTATTGCAGATCAAAGTAAAAATTACAAAACTCTTAAAAAAAGCACCCTTGTGCATCAACACACCGATGCCAATGCCTCTATCACGCTTCTAGTAGGCTTCCTGGAAGGGAATCTAGTTCAGGCATATCGTCACGACCTCTTTCACATAATCCAGTTCTCCGAAATGGCACTCAAAGGGGTTGTACTTGGGTCATCGTCCTCAAAAACCCACGTGTCTTTACCAGTGACCACCTATTCTAAAAAATTCAGGTCACTTTCACCGTGCTCAAAGGGGTCCATGGCAGGATTGTTAAACAAACAATCAGTCCTGAAGGATCCCCGTGGAAGCCTCTTTGACGGCACTTAGGGTCCCATAATGTTGTCTTTTGAGGGAGGATTTTAGTTTTGGGTACAGGAAATAGTCTGCTGATACCAAGTCGGAACTGTAAATTGGTTGGTGAATAGTCGCGATTCCGTCGCAAGCATACACTCGACTCTGCTCTTGATCGTCTGACAAGACTCTCTGGACGAGTTTAGCGCAGATATTCCGCACTGTGAAATAGTTAGTGATAATGGTGTGGATGGTCATCTTATCAATGCCAACACGAACCGCGATCATGCGCACACTTAACCTACGATCTGAATTCAGCACTTCAGGGACTCATCAGGAAAAAATTATTAACGGCACTTTTTATAAACCCAGTTTCTCCTGTTTAGAGGGAATGATTTTCTCGCACTGATTTTCGAATGCATTACGCAATGCTGTAACCCTTTGTTTGACTGTCTAATTAATGTTTGATCATCAACTGATGTTTATGAACTCGATACTGACTCTCATTTCGAAATCCAGTTCCTCCCATGCTATATTTTTCAATTCCTCTTCAAGGTGTAAAACAGGAACTATAACGGGCAACACAAGTTTTACACCTCATCCTATTACTCCCCATCCCGACTTTGAATCCGCCAACCCTATCCGGGTGGTCTGAGACATGTGCAGGTTACAGATGAGTCTCCTATCACTTTAATGTACTCCTTTTTTTTAGAACTCCATTCAATTGTACCCAATTCACTCTGTCAAGCGCCTTTTTGAAAGCTACGAAAAAGACGAGCTGCTATATGCTATAAAATATATGCTGGCAGTATTCTATGTTCCTCTCTATTAGCGACCTCGACACTGGAATGGCATCACGCGTCTCTCTCCCCTTTCTGAACCCACACTGATCATCTCCTCTGTGAATATTTTCCCTGCTTTCCATCTTATTGATGATCTTATGAACCACTTCAGCGGCGAGAGAAATTAAACTAACTGTCATGCAGTTCTCACATACAACAACCTTTCCCTTTTTGGAATACAAACTAACTCTCATCTAAAAAATTCGAAGAACTCGGAAGGAATTTGAGGCAGTGTATCTGAAATATATCTATTTTTTCCCGGATAAAAATCCCGATGTATTTTATAAAAAAATGTATTCTTGTGAAATTGGATATTTTTATTGGCAACGTATCATGAGAATCTTTTATTCTCATTTCTGAATACCAAAATTATGTCCAACGTAGGATTAACTTAGATAGTCGGTGGTCCACTGGCGAGCCGCTGGCTATTCTCTGTACGAGGTGGTGGCCCACGGAGTAATCAGACATGCCTTGTCATTTGCCATTATTCAGGAGAAAGTGGTGGCTGAAGAAATGTCTTGTTATTTATCATGAATAGCCCTTATACTCCGTATCTTCTGCCTCCCTCCTCCCTATTTAACTATAATATGGAAGTCCACGGTGTCTTATTTGACGCCCATCGTAATTTATTCAGCAGATCGTCACGGTTGCTCTCTCCTCCTCGTTTGCAAAGGTTTGGGGGATTTCAGCGCGACTTGTGCATTTACATCAGGTGATTAAGATACGTGTAGTGCTTTCAAACACCATTTGCGAATAAATGTTCAGAGTTTGTCCCAGATACCGTAATCGCCTCAAGAGAAACGGGCATTTTTATCTCCATTGCCCAGGAGAAGAGGAAATGGGCCGTGGCATAGGCACACAGAAGGAGGAGAAGTGCGTGGGTGGAGATGTGGCAACAGGGGAGGACAACGCAATCCACAATCCTCACTAAGGGGGGAACACCCCCGCGCCACTCCTCCCCCGAATCGCTTTTCTCCCCCAGGTTCTCCCGCCTCTCACTCCAGCCTGGTGACGCAATAATGTTCCACGGATCCGAGGGGATGGAAAATGGGCGGCGGCGCCGTGCCAACGGCCACGTGGCCACTTCATTCCGTAGGGGAGGGAGGGGGGGCGCATTACGCGGGGAAGGGGGTGCCATAAACCCTCGCCACAATGCACCCTCACCTGCGCCCATAGGGTTTACCCACGCAAGCCACCCCTGGGGCGTGTGGCAGGGGGTGATTCCACACCAGTCATCATCATCATCTGCATGCTTACTATTGGAGTGGATTCTGGACGGTTTCCAATAGGTATGACGCAATATCGCGTAAACTCCCTATCGCTTGTTCTACACCATATCTTTCTTCAATTCTCCATTCTTCAAGGAGTTCATGAGACGCACGAAAAATCTCCCCCCTCCCTCCACCTTCCCGTTACTCAGCAAACATTCTCCCGACTGATGATCTAAGTCTTCCGGAATCGTTAGTCCATATTTCTGGTACAACAATTTCGCCGGTGTTGCTGTCATTGTCTTCAGAAGTCTTCTCCAGTCTTCAGAAGTCACTTCGGATCCCGTAAGACTTAGATCTTCAATAACTGCACACCGCGAAAGTCTTCAAAAGGAATTATACCTACCACTACATCATAATCGATATATGTTACACTCCACCACTCCTCCACAACATCTCCTCCACATCCTCCTTTTCGGCCTCCTTCGAATTTCATGCAGACAATTCCCTTCTTTTCAGCCTGTTTAAATTTTGGTCAATGGAATATTACTCTTTCCACTAAATATTCTCAATTATTCCTCGTGCTTGCAAATCAAAATCCTCTCATCTTTGTTCAAGTCCTTCGATGACAAGATTTTGGATTCCCGCGATGTAGCACCAACGATGAACATTTAGAGGCAAACAAATAGGTGATATAATTAAAACGACATGAGTTAATTAGTTAAGGCATGCTATGGGTGTAATAGACATTCCGAAATAGTGAAAATTGTACTTTCCCTCAAGGCGGTTTTTTTGAGTGAGAAAATGTGTGCAGTCGCTCCTTTATTCTGTCATCAGACCAAAATAGATTTCTATTGGTTTAGACTAAACAATTATGAGCTTTGCTAAACTGAAAGATATCATATTGTGGTTAGCCACGCGTCCCAGAGGGATGAGGGTACAACGCCGAAGAGACGGCCGTGGGAGCACAGAGGACAGTGGTTGGGAAGAAGGGAACGAAAGAGGGGGGGTGAATGGGAAGGAGAGAGCAAAGAGAGGGTCCCGAGGAGGGTGAGGGATGAGGAGGGAGTCACGGGGGACTCTGGGGCCCAATTGGATTGCGAGTGGGAGGTCCTAAGGGAGGGCTTTGCGCGAGGGGCGGCTGTGGGGATGGCTTCTTTCGCCAAACGCCGCCCTCTCACGCACTAGTCCCTGCCATTAGCGTCCGCCACCCCCTCTGTTAATGAGATTATCCACAATTTCAAGGGCATATAGAGGTTATTAGACATTTATTAGAACTTAGGATCCATTATAGGTAATCTATCATTTAAGGTAGATTTTCAAAGGACCGTTAAATATTGTGTGCCGCGTTACCTTCCTCTAGTTAATCCTCCTCTTTACTCCTTGATACGTATTCTCCGCACGGACTACAAACTTGACGAGGAAGGGCTTGGGCGTTCAATAATGTCTCCTGCTTGCCTTGGTGCCGTTTTAAGGTCCTCTATCTTCCCTCCTACTCTCGAAACATTCAGCCCTCGAACATCCCACTCCACATTTCCTCCACCCTGGCCTTCGGAATTTAGCCAGGACAATATATCTCCACCTCATCATTAGTAATATACAGAAAAAATATTGGTTTTGGACAATCCTTAATGCTTCATACGGAATTCTTCTTGTTTGTCATTTATTATTTCCTTCTTATATACCACAATGAAAGATAAATATCAGCTGATAAAAATCGTACCACAGTGGACTGCAGCAAGATGGGTGGTGCCAGTTGACATAGATATCAGATGATTATCATTGTTGCCTTCATTGGGATTTGCAGTACGGTTGCATAAAAAACAGGATTTCATTTCCGGTTTCATAATGGAACTTGGCCGTGGTTTACTTGTACACGTAATTCTGAAAACGTATGTAATTAATCCCGATTTTTCCCAGCATTGTGAACTGCTTCTCACAGACCTTGGCGCAAGGCGACTGCGAAATATTTAACAGGATTCCTTTGATAAACCGTTTCTAATACTATTTTTTAATCCTCGGATTTCAAATGCTATGAAAGGATAAAATATTCACAAACTTTGACTCGGCCGCAAGGGTAAGCTGGACCGTAGTTTTTCTGGGGGCCAATAAATTGACGAGAAGGGTGTCGTGAGGTCATGTGGGCTCCCTTCTGCTCCACTTCGGCTGGAGTTTCCGGCGAAGTGGGGAATGAAGTTGAGGACGCCGAGGGGTTTACCAAGGCGGCGTACGAGTGCTCATCACCGCCCCTGAGCATAGTCCTTTGCACGAAGAAAATTACCGGCGGGCCCTGATTATGACACCATCGAATTTCATACACGGTATTAGTCGCCGAGTCAATGATTGTATAAAATCATAAAATGATGTGGACGCACAATTAAAAAGAATGTAATATAAATTACAGTTTTTCGGAAGTTTTATAAGAGTGTTTAATGAGCATCCCAAATACACTGGAAACAGCCTCCACTTCGCAATACTATATTTCTCGACTGGTCGACTTGAGCGAACTCATTACTTAGGAGAGCATTTATATCACCACAAATAAAATCTATGTGTAAATGCGCACTGGCAAAACATTTTTTAGATATTACCAATTTCATTTCATCTCGGAGTTTAAAACGTGCCTTCAAAATGGAAATAAATATTCCCATATAGATTTCAGAGAATTACGTCATATTCGTCGTTACTTGTTCTATTTATAGCATTCAAAATTTAAATTTTGAAGTGAGTCAACCGGAATAATTTATTGAGTCGTTCACGAAGGCAATGACGGCTGATGCAATGAGGCCAACTGCTGCTCCTCGCCTCCTCAAAGCGTTGACCCCAATGCTGAGGAGAAAGAGAAATATTTGCATAACATTTCACTATGAGACTAGAGGCTAGAACACTCTACCACTTGTGCTAGGAGTGGGGTCTCCTATTAAATATTTTAAAATATGCTAAATTGGCTTCGGAAAATAATACCTACACCGATACACTCAAAAGTTTTTGAATGGTAAGAATTATAAGATTGACTAACCAAGTAAAAAAATGGACATACTACGTATTATCACACGCTTATTGGGGAGAGGACGTTAGGTGAAACGGCATTGAGGACATTTTGGTAAATAAATATGAGATAATGGAAAATACTGAAATGAAAATGTTGAGAGAGGAGTGTCATTTCATGTCGGTTAGAGCTCACCTTGAACGCAAGTGGATAGTTTGGTTATTATTGCTGGATAACCCGGGTTGGGATAGACAGGAATTACGAATATTAAAAAACGACTTAAATTATTTGATTCAAACAAATTAGTCGAGGTTAACACTGACATAGCAAGGGATACAATAATCTTATCCCCAAATATTTACATTGAATGGCAACACCACGCCAAGAAGTTTAACAGAAACTTTGACTGATCAACCGATCGATATAAGGGATCCTATTTCCCTTGCAAGATTCGAGATCAAACAGAGATTGAACCATGCAATAGGAAACAGAATCCGACAAATTGAGCTTCTTAAATTGCTTAAATCACCATTTGCTCTGATGACTGGTGAACTGACACTCTCTGCCACACCCCTTTGGGGCTGCTGGCAGGTTAAGCTGTAGATATATACTACTGCCTGCTCCAACACGCTGCACAACAGTCGTTATCGCCTCTACTCACACATCCCCCCGGACTGAATCTTTCTGAGGGCCACTACCCAGGGGAAAGAAGAGCCCACGTAGCCCACCACGCTCTTCGACCCGGTGTTTCTGCACGGGTGGAGGGGTGGGTCGCCTCTTTAGTTCCTACTGCGACGCTCTCATGCCATACGCATACCGCCTCACTATTAGGGGGAGCGTTTTGGGAGGGTTGAGAGAGCTCCCGCCTGATGCCCCGACAAATCCGGATATATATATTCCCTTAGAATCACCACACACAAGTACTCACCCCCCCCTCTTCTCAATCATCTCCCGCACCATCTCCCCACTACGAATCCCGGGTACATAAGCTCTTATTATGATTCCATCTGAGGGGGTTAAAACTAAAGATAAGAGTAAGAAAATAAATATGGAGATTAAAAAATAAATTGTCTGCAAATAAAGTATCAGCCTCCGACGACATAACGATGCGAATTTCGGTGGATTAAGGGACTTTCCTAAAGTATTAATGTGTGTGCGTTTCCCAACGTTATATAATATATATATATATATATATACACTTTTTTGGAAAACCCACAAACGTGTAATGTAAATTCACTGATAGTCATAACAAACACAGAAACCAAAACACAAAAGAGGAAAAACTCACTGGTTCTCGAATTTTCGGTGGTCCAACCACCTTTCTCAAGAGGAATAATTCCTCTTGAGAAAGGTGGTTGGACCACCGAAAATTCGAGAACCAGTGAGTTTTTCCTCTTTTGTGTTTTGGTTTCTGTGTTTGTTATGACTATCAGTGAATTTATATATATATATATATATATATATATATATATATATATAATGTATTTATATATATATATGTTTATATAATCATACGAAATTACATATATATTAAACTTAGAACTGAATCAGTGGTGACCTTGCGCCTTTGTCGACTAAGGCAGCCCACTAGTCCAACGACAGCGTGAGTGCTCTTTTCTGTATTTCTACGCGTAATAGTATATGATTTTCTCGAGTTGATTCACTCTTTTTGCGGTTTTTTTATTAGGCATTATGCAGACACATACAATCCAAGCATCTTCATCACTTTAACAGATGAGGCTCAATATTTGTAGTCTTCAACACTATAATTTATGTACATATAAGAAGCCCCCAGATCATGTCACAAATAGAAATCTTCAGTCACCCAAACCTTAGCCTTTAGAAAGAAAGCATCTTTTCTCTAAGTACAGTTCCCTGTGGAGGCATAGCCAACGAAGATATCTCAACATTCTATACATGATCGTAGCACCAAGTAGTTCTACAAATTTCCAAAAATTCGTAAACCTAACATTCCTGGCCAACCCAACGAACGGTGCACATCTCCGCATTTGATGACTACCACCTCCAAACCCTCGCCCAGTTCTTAAGCGTCATACACAAAAGACACACTTGGCAAGAAAAAAATATATTAAGTCTCCTTTCCCCGAAATACAGGCGTGGTTCTTTTTCAAGAGATTAAATAATTGTTTGTATACGTATATATATATATATATATATATATATATATATATATATATGTATATATCATCAGGTACTGACACTAAAAACACAGTAAGAACTCGATGAAAAAATGAGGATAAGTGAGAATTGATTCAAGAAATGTTATTACACATGAGAAGAAAACATTGACTAGAATTGGTGACACATGACAAAGTTGTGCTGAGCCAATGACAGGGTGTGTTTAAGAAAAAATATTTCATGTTGGGGTAAAACTATATAATTGAATAAAAGTTCTCTGAATTACTCGAACAGCTTCTCACTTTGTGCAAATGCACTTTTTATATATCACAGTGTTTTAAAACAGAAATAGAAAGAGGATCATATAATTCTTTTACTGTTTTGAATGTCTTTCGGAAATAAAACTCAAAATTGAGAAGTTTTCCAGAAATCTTCCAGATCACATTGGCAAAAAGACGCAATCCCAACAGCAGTTTCAAATAGCTTGTTTCGTTGGTGGTGAGAAGAGAACTCGCTCTCTCCGGAGGGCGAAATACTTTCATCTTCGGCAGGCGAAACAGGCACAGCAGAAGGGTATTTAAACGAAATTATACTAAACAGTACGTCTTTCATCATTATTCTGCGAAGCATCGCACACAATGACCCTTCTGCTACGTTTATACTTTCAATAAATATATCATCCGCATCCCTTTTTCAGTTCAGAGAAGGCCCATGATTTAAGACTTTGGTCATTCACATTTGGATTTGGAAGAAAATTGGGATGTTCAGCTAAAGGAGGAGAAAAGAGCACATTTAACTTGTAATTTCCCGTATTAACACGAAACTTTAACAAATGTTGAATTAATAATAAAATAAAACTAAATAAAATAAAAATACAAATAAAACAACATTCCAAACAATTACTGGTACAAACTTGCGAGAAATTCATAGGTCATCATTTATGAGAAAAAAAGCAAGCACTATTCTTACAAAACAGTCACCTGTCGACGTCATCCGCGCTGGTTGGCCAAGTCACTACTCCTCGCCACGTCCCACTGCAAATACGCCGCTTTTGAAAACGCGTCATCCCAGACAATGTAAATACTTTCTCTCCATTGGGCACACGGCAAATTTTGAGCAAAAAAATGTTCAAAAATCAACAAGTTTACTCGCCTTAAAACATTGATGGTCACCACGTGGCCTAACGTAAATAATGGAATCGAGTGGCGCACTCAGGCGGTCTTAATAATGGACAACCCGCCGTCGATCAATGGAAAGAGAAACCGACGCACGGCGTCCCTCCTATCGAAGGCCCGGGGTTTTTAATATGCAAAGCGTGTCAACAGCAAAAACTTTCGTGCAGGGCATTCCAGGGTAACAGAGATGAATGACCGCTCGGCTAACTTCTCCTCCCTTCCTCCCGTCTACTGTACAAATTAAGCACTTTTCGAAAATGTCAAAACCAAAGAACGTACTGTATAACTGTCAAAGTGCCAAAAATACTCGTGCCATTCCTTATCAGCGCTGGCTTTGTTTGTCAGTCTATTTGCAGATTATTTCTTGAAACTCCTCGTAATAAGATCAAAATTGACAGTGAAAAAATAGACTAACTTTCTGAATATCTTGGACATAGAATATTTTAATCTTTTTGATAGAACAGAAAAGTTGAATTTGCATTTTCGAAAGGATAATAAAAGAGCCAGCTATTAAAACATTCGGAGTCACATTTCCAAATGCAGTCGCCGAGTTTACAATGCGGTTAGGAAATAGAACAATTCTAACGCCATGTCCCAAGATCTATGAAGAACATGACCAAATAAGCTTAGCACACAGTTATTCTTCCTTTACAAAGCACCTTGGAACGTTTCTGTCACACATCTCCAGTAAAAGTTGCGCTGATAATAAAAATGAGAGCATATATTCTACCCCGAGCTAAATATTCAAATATCGGCTCTTCCCTATACGCAAAAATCTCACCGTTATTTATTGAGCATTTTAATACCTACAATTGCATAGAATTACAGGTATGTTCAATTAAGGACAATAAAACATTCGCATTGAAATGACACCATGACACTACGAAATAGAACCAGAAATTTAGACTCATTATACCATCCTCACTAATTCTTCATATAGACTAGTGAAGTATATGTTTTACTAAAACTATAAGATATTTTTGGACACATTTGCGTTCAGGAAAACCCTGGTGGGTTTAAAAAGCGTTAGTTTATGTATGACATATTTTACTATGAATTTTTTTAATGATACATTTTTAAGATGCTTAAATTGTTTCTCAAGAAACGACTCCAGACGACCCAGCAAACCCTGGAAGGCAGCGCGTGACATTCCCTACTTATGACATTAGGGGCGAAGACCATTAGTTGCATACCCATGAAATAGTAGCATTCCCCCTTCTAAGTTTTCAATTATGCATGATTTACCTTGTTATAGTGAAGGTCTGTCTTATAAACAGCAGTTGTGATTAATTTTTATTCCCTTTTATCGAATAGCAAATAATTCATTAGTTAGGTAAATTAACCCTTGATTTGATTTGCCATCCTCCAGCATGCTTGCAACTTTGCTAGTTTTTGATAGTTTTTTACTACATATTTTTCTCTTTTTCCTTACTCTCCCATATTCTTCCTTATCATCTACCCTTCCCATCTGGTGCTTGCCCCCCCCGCCAAAAAACGTTTTGGTGGGTCGTCAGATATTTTTTTCAATGTCGAAACCCTTGCACTACCAGTAAAAGGGCCTTTAATTTTCCAGCCATGCAGTGATGAATAGGTAAGGTAATACTCCCCATGGTTCGATAGCAGTTCGGAAAATGGGTTCTTTTGAATGCACACCAAAATATGTAGGTGGGACACCAGGATACGAAGTAATGAGGGGGGTGGTGGTTCCACCCACAAAAAAGAGAGAAGAGGTAACTCCACGCGTACTCCGGTGGTCATAACGAGCAGTCCGGTGGTCATAACGAGCAGTCGGCAACTTATGCGCGGCGTTGGAGGGATGGTCGAGCTGGTCGGCGTATTTGGGGTATGGAAAAAGAAGGAGAGTAACTGATCAGTCACATCAATTGATTCGGACGGAGAACACTTCGTCGTCATCGCGAGTTCCACCCGATTGGACGCCGCCGGGGAAGCTCTGCACTTCAATTACGGGGATACAAACAAGCCCGTAAAACCAATTACCTTCGACACCCAGATTCCCAATGCCCCATTCTCTGCCTCCGGCCCACACATCCCCCCCAACCACCCCAAAGGCTCTTTTCTCGCGGACAAACCGACCAAAACTCTGCCAACCGCCGCCGCCCCCCAGGCAGTCACCCGCCCCCTCCGAGTGAGAGGGACGAATTGTTTCGCGGACAAAAATTGAGCTTCCTTCCATTCGTTTTTCTCTTGTAAATTTCGATCTAAATCCGCGCCGTGATTGAAAACGTTCGCTCTGGAAAGTGAGAACGACAAAATGGATACCCACTCAGGCCTTCATTTCCAAATATCTGTGATTCGCTCGTGCGTCATTTACCGATTAGAAGTAGATTTTGAAAGGACACCTACAGCTATCAAACATTAACTTGCCATCTCCTAGATTTGTTTGCCATACACAATTTCCTACCTTAGTTCTTCATACTTCATAACTGCCCTCTAAAAAGACCATTCTATCTTCCAGCCTCTTCCCCGCTTACCAAATGCTTACGAGAGGAGAAAGCATTCGTTCTCGTACACACATGGTCTGTATACAAAGTATCGGGAAAGGTTTCATGGGGGAAAAAATTGATTTATTTAAGTTACAATGTCTCGAAATTCTTCAAATTGCATCTCTTGAGTTTCGTCACACTTTTGCTCTTGCGGTTTTTTCACAACTCGAAGGCTCCCTGGTAGCCGGATACAGAAAGATCCTTAAGGGTACGTGTGCAAACTTCTTCCACGGCACTTTGGGTTCCATAACGGTAGTATCCTTTCAGAGAGAGAGGTATTCAATTTTGGAAATAGAAAATTGCCTTTTTTGTTATCTCTGGCATAACTTTATGGAATTTACATAACCTTTTGAATTGAAATTACTGACTTTGTAATAAGCACTTTATTTAAAAACACGATTCAAGTTTTAACGTTAAACGTCATCATCACCACCCGATCATATATTTATATATAATATATTATAACCAAATTTGTCCTATTGCGATTGTTCAGGCAAAATATTATTGTGATCTTTGATACAACTAAGTAAATGACATGAAGTTACTAAGACGAGAGTAGAAAAGGACAACTACACTCATTGTCGCTGCGCTTTCAAATGAAAGTGCCAGTGGGTGCAAAATAGTAGAATAAGCAGAAAGAACTCTTTTTAGAAATTCCAATTCAAGATTTGTCTTGGATTCCTCATACGATCTCTTCATAAACAGAACTTGTAGATTGCTCATTGGTTCTGTGGATTTTACATAATGCGACTTAGGAAATTTGCAGTAGATTTACGATTGGTCCTCTAAAACTTTACCCCACAGTAAATCATCGACGGCGTTTGAAACACGCACATCATAAGGAGAGTCACTTACTTAATCGCGGGTCTCCTGAAGGAAACTCTGATAGACCCTTCGATGGGTGTCACCAAAATAACTTACGTTTTGACCTAGCGTAGCAGCGGTAGACCTAAAGCCACCATCATGATGCATCAGCGTCTTAACAATCACTACGCATCCTGCTTTTGTAGGATACATACTGTGGTACTTCTAATTTGCTCTCTGCGAACTGTTAAAATGTGCACTGCAATAGCAAATGCCTCAAATTGTACTATCCGCCAGACTACCACGCTTAAGTTGTTATACGAATGCAAAAACCGACCCCAGAACACTCAAACTCTGAAACTTTTTGCCATTACCTAGGAGCGAATCGCAAGATTCTCTATGTTTTCCTCTTAGATTTAGGAAATTAATAAGAAGCCGAGTCACGACTCAGACCACATCCCCTTGCTCCCGCAAAGAAAAGCGTTTACTTCTGAACCCTCTCCCCTAACCCGCCATTCAACTCCTTCCCTACTCCAACCCCTACTCCGCTTTGATGACAGCCAGGGCATCCTCCGCCTGCTAAATCCCCCTAACCCCCCGCCCGCCCATACCCGCCCACGCCAAACGGGTCACCCCATAAGCAGCTGTAGCCGGCGGGCACACTCCTTCACTCGCTCGCTGCAGCTCTTTTCTTCCGAGACAGCCTCCACCACCGAGAATCGAAGCCAGAGGAAGGGCGGAGGACTAGGAGGATTCAAAGGGGACAGATCTGGGTGTACGCGGTGGAATTTCGGGGAAATTGAGGGAGGTGGGTGTGTGGGGGGTAACGCGGGGAGGGGGGAAGAGTCGTCGTCGGCATCTGCGGTAACCCCGCACCCCCGTAACCCCGATAATGGCGTTGGTGACACGCTCCCAGATCCGACTATTGAGTTTCACTTCCGCCTCCCCACTCCATATCCTCCGCCCCTTGCTCTGAACACTGAAGAACGACTATTGTTTCGCCGTTAATTTCAAGGGGGTCGCGGGATGGGTGAGGCGCTTGACGGAGGGAGGGGAAAGAGGGAAATGCGGATTAGGCGCGAGTAGCGGCGTGGGCAGAATTGAGCGAAATGAGAGCAGGAGAGAGAGAGAGTAGAGAGGGGAGGGGGGGCAGCAGTCCTTCCACCACTCTTTACGCACACATACATTTTGGCACATCTTCGCCAAGCTTGTTCACGTGCGTGCGCCTGTAGCCCGAGATAAGAAAATGATTCTCTTGCATTTCTCACTTCGAGGGAGACCGATGTTCATAGGTATAGTATGAACTGGAATTCTTACCAGAGTCTTCAACCGCTCTCATCAAAAATACATCCACTAGTTTTAAAATCTATGCACGTAGTTGGTTTTAATCGGAGCGAGATTGAAGTAAATTGATAGAGGCATTAAATTTCACAGAATAACCACATTTGATTCAAATACACACAACATTATACAGTTGTCACGACTCAGAGGTACGCATAGCAGAAATAACTAGATCACCACCGAAAATTAACGCTTGAGTAAGAGTATGCATAAATGTTACACTTTAACTTTTTATAACTTCGTGGTAGGTTTAATAGCCCGTAGTGATGAAGACATTTTTTCCTATTTAGACTAGAGGTAAGAAATTATACGAAAAGGTTTTGTAATCCCATTATTTCCTTAATACGCTTTTTATAGGATGTGAGTGAGTGAGTATTTGAGTATTTTCGGTAAACAATCTGTCATCCATGGTCTGAAGTATTTACAGAGCAATTGAAGAAATTGAAAGATAAATAAGATGAAATTAGAGAAATTTTCAGTTTGGATCATAAACCAGAAAACTGAAAACTATGAGCTTGTCATAAGAAACCACGTGGCCGAAGACGTATTCGCAAGTATATTTTTTTTCAGACATGCACTTGTATGCGCTCGCTCCTCAGGATATCCAAAGTATGGCATTCTGAAAAATGTTTGGAAATTAAACGTACTCACCACCAGCGAGCTTGTTTACGAAACGAGGCAGCCATACTATACTTAGTATCAAACTCACCTGGAAATAAAAGAATACCCGTAATTAGTACAGTGACACCAAAATGTGATTTTCCCATTAAAGTAGAATAAATACTAGTGAGGAATCATGCTTGGTACTAAACTTTTTATCATATTTTGAACCCCTTGACTGCAACTGGATGCTGGCATATTGATGGAAGAGTAGCCGATTGCGCAAGAATTTTCGGGGCGAATAAGATCCTGGGCATATCGTGCGGCGTTTACAACCCAACACCAAACGTTTGCAAGAGAGTGAAATTAGTCGAGGAAGCGGATTCCCGACGAAAATAGAGGCAGGCAAGCGAATATGCCCGGGATGGGAGAGGTGAGGCTTTGGACCGAGGATCACGTGCGGGTGCCTCCTCGCCGCGCCCTTCCCTCCCTCGGAGGGGGGCATGGATTCCCGTTACTGCGTTTCATTCGGACCATCGGCCTTCGTGGTGGGGAGGAGGGCGGGGGCGCGGAGGGAAGCAGGTAGATGGGAGAATGCGAGAATGCCGCGGGGAGAAACGGGGTCGAGGATGAAGCAGAGAGCAGAGTGGGAAATGAGATGCATATTTTAACGGCCTGCTCGGAAGGGGGTGAGGACGCAAGGAGGGGGTTTAGGGGGAGAAAGGGCGGAAGGGGGGTGGTGGTGGATGGTTTTCACTCATTTTTTCCAGGAAGATGGGAGGGATATGCCACTCATTGCGCGCCCGGTTGATGACGTTTTCATAAAATACAAATATAAAGATTCATTTGATTCGAGAGTATTCACCCATGGAGCAGTACTCGTAACTTTTTTTCTACTGACACACGGACTGTAAATAGAGCACGGCAGTATTCATGTGCACGCACGAATAAGAGGGAGGAAAAAGGTTAAATAATACCGCCACTTGAGCTTATGTGAGTATTGTAGCTTAAATAGCTTTTAAAGTTTTTCGGATGGAAAAGAACTACACATTACGAACTTATTCGGGATGAGCAGCCATTTTCTCCACTTGAGAAACATCAAGCAAAGTAGATAAGCATATCTCCAAATATAAGGGAATTTTTTTATTGATGTTTATTAAGCAGTCATTCGCGTTAATGTCTACACAATTTCTCATTAAATAACAATCTATTTTTATACAGATGATTAATTTTTGCTTTTTTGAAGTTGCTTACGACTCCAATAAGTAGGAAATAACGGAAACGAAATATCAAGATCCGTCTGATACAAGGGGATCTGCGCGGCTGGAATTCACTGGATCCAAATCGACCGTCATTGTGAACTACCCGCTCCAATAAAACAACACAAAAAAATCACCAACGGATCTCTCTTGAATTGTGCCGTCATGTAGAGCGGATAATATTTTGCTTACATTAACAATTATAACCGTCACTATGGTTGTAAACATTTTTGCTCATCCTTAATTATATCACTCATAAAAAATGGCATACATTAGAAAAGATAAAAGGTCGTTCAAAGAGGGTCACGGGGTTATTAAACGCTCTCTTATACGGAGCTGTTTTTTGTTGGAGAAAATGGCTCCGTAAAAAGGAAATCAAAGATTATCCTACCGAAAAAGAGCACCTTACTCCTAGAGAATCTATAAGTTTTTGTAAAAACGAGATATTCAAAAAGCTACTACATGCGGTAAACTCTAAATGATAGTTTTTCAGACGTCACAAAAGTAAATTGGTGCGGCTGCCTCTACGTTGCACAAAAAATGTATTAGCTTGATATGAATCGATTGAGCTTTTATACATAAATGGGTAATCCACTCCAATGGGTTGTAGATACAACTTATCTTCATGAAAATTGTTCAAACGAACAAAAAATCGATAGGACCACCGCGTGATGGAACTCTTGTCGATGGATGGATTTGGGCTGGGTGGCGAGCGCCAATCGACCCCAATCTCGGGGCCGCGCGAACGTCCAACACACCAATCACTCTCTGCGTTCACGAGCTGAAGGCGTGGGCAATTTTGTTATGCGCTCTTCCGCGTCAACCCTCAACGCCAATAATGCTTACTCATTATGGAATAATGCAGAGACTGAAATTTTAAGCCATTTTGTCATAATAAGAAAATATAAGAATCATAGAAGCCATAATCAGAGAAAAAGAAAGTTCATCTATCACCCCCGAGTGTTCGAACGTGCTAAATTACGACATAACATCATTTTAACCCCACACGTTTCCTCCAACCATAGCCTTGACAACGTTTCCTCTCAAGGAAAATTACGAACGGGAGTTTATTTCGTCAATATCGGTCTATTCTGGTCACTTGAATGTATACTCTAAGTACGAGAGGACCAGAATGAATTGCATTCGGTGCCGCATGCAGCATTTTGGCGTGTTTGTATGAGAACATTCCAAGTTCAATTTAGAAATGAGAAATGGCCTTTTGATTTGCGGCGAACTTTATTCGGTTTCGCACCCTCCAACGGCGTTTTCCGGCGTGCGGAATCTGACGGAGGGGAAAATTGGGGTGGTTATGCAACTCATCCGGCAGTCCCGCAACGCGGGTGGCCGACGTTCACGGCGCTAAGTAAACCTCCCTCCAGAGAGGACTCAAGGCGGGGGTGGGATGGAGCAATCACCGGGAAAGGCGACTGGGAAAGAGCGGCGATTGTTTCCGGCAACCAACTCCGCACAATGGCAACCTTTTCGCAACAAATTAACTCTTTCCAAATTTCTCCAAATTAACTATTCACATCTACATGTTGAAATGGGAAAGCGCAAACAGGATTTCTTTAATTCAACTGTAATCCTCAAAGTTTCAATATTTACTTTTTTATCTTCTCCCATCTGTTCCCTTCATGGTGAAGAGGTGAAATGACACTGTGTTCAACTGGAATCGATATTATATGGTAGCAATCAATATGAGCGTTAGGAAATCTTTCTAAAGGTAGAAAGTGAATGAAAAGGATGTTTTGGCGGTGAAATTGGCCGCTATTATTTATACATCGTAATGACGTTTACAAATTCCGTAGTTCCCATCATCATGACTGTGAAAATATTCCCCTATAGCCTTAAAAATTCCTGACCTTCTTCCACTAAGGCGCTTTCGTGGTAATACACTCATTCGAATACTGAATCCCTTAAATGGGGAAAGGAATCAATTAAAATAACTGTTTTTACCAATAATTTTTATGAGAGTCATCACTGCAAGTACTTTTAATCTCAAGAAATTCAAGAAAAGAACATTTCTTATACTTCAATAATTTTAGGTTGAAAACACCGTCGCAAGTATAAAAATTGGCCCTTTAAACATTGCTCAAATATAGAATTAGCGTTCTAATGATAATTTTGCACTAGCTAATTGGACCCATTCCTAGAAGCGTAAAAATTGGAGGTGGAATAGGTTTTAGAGATTCTAGCCCTGTAACAGGATGTGGGCGTTTGTTTGACAAGCAATATTTATACACAAAACACTTCTTAATAGATACAATAAGTGCCCACATTAAACAGGAGCACAACAAGGGGTAGTAGCCGGCGGGAGGTGGGCAGATGGCTCAACGAGGAGAAGGGTGAGCGGGAGAGGCTGTTGACGCAGCGGGCAGGAATCGTCCACCCGCCCGCGGGGTGACGGAGGCCCTCTCCAATTAGCAGAGCGAAGACGCCAGGGGGCCCAACTGCTGCCAGAGGTGGAGTGAGTGACGGGGGAGGGGCAGGTGGGAGCGGAAAAGGGGACGGGCCGCACCCCCTCGGTGGCGACCATTTGGGGCTGCGAGAGGGGCGGAGGGAAGTGAGTGAGCGGGAGTGACGACGACGGATGCCGTAATTATAAACATACTCCCCGAAAGAAACATTCGCCGAGCACTCGTTTAAAAAAAGAGCCCCTGAAAGGAGCGGACGGGGCAAAGGCGGATGGGAGGGAGGCGGATTAAGGGAGCGCGGCGAGGGGATGCGGATTTGAATCCACTCTGGCATCAAAAAACTCAACGACGAACAGAAAGCCTTTAGTTTTTTTTTCCTTCCCCTTTACATCAACTCGTTTTTTTATTTCCTCCCGGACAAAAATAAACTCCTATCCGCTCCAAATCGAGGAAAAATCTTCGCCGTTGGTGTCTGCGGAAATGGCGAGGAAAAATATTACGAGAAAATGTGACGACGATAATATAAATGGGAGAGAAAAGAAAAAGAATGGCCATGAGGAAGACACGAGAAATGTACGCAAATACGTACGTGCTACTTTCGCGTGCCGTAGTCTGTTACTTCGCACGCCTCCGTTTCCCTCGGCCGGGCGGCGCGTGCTTAATGAGGGAAATGACGTCCGCGAAGCCCAGGAGCGAGCGAGCGAGAGGAAAAGAGCGCTCGCTCTCGGCCCTGTTATTTTAATCGACGCATGGAGAGCAAAGAGCATCGAATCTCGAGTCTCAGCGGTAATTCCAACGCTCGCTTGTCCGAGGGGCGAGAGGGGATCCGCTGCGCCGCCACAACTCCTCCCAGCCCCCTACACATTCCTCCCATCCCGGTCCATACTCCTCCCACGTCCCTCCACACACCTCCCAGACCCATACACATCTTCCAGCCCTTTCCACACTCTTTCCATCCCCTCCTGACTCCTCCCAGCCGAAGAATGAAGGAGGCCCCACGTAGAATGTGTGGAAGCACCCACTCATCCAAAATACCCCTTGGCTATTTTATGCCCTCCAATCCAGCCGCTTTAGTGGTCGCTTGAGTGAGCCGGCGATAACAAAGGAAACTCGCCAAGAACAACTGTTTGCGATGGACACGGACTCCCCCACTCACTCAATGGTAAGCTCCCTTTGTTTCAATCCTGATATTTGAACGATTCTGGGTGTACAGGTTGACATACGGAGATAAAATATTTCACTGACAGACTTCTCTTCGTTTGAAAGCTCTATTTACTGTCTCAGGACAGAGAGGAGCAATTGGAAAACATAGCTCTATCAAGTGGTTATATTTCCATTAGCGCAGTGGCTTGATGTGATGGCATTTCCGGTTCGTCAGTTGTGACAGAGATTACGTCCAAGCATTCAACAAAATCGAACAACTTCTCACTGAAATTCCTTTAGCCTCAAATTCAAATTTTACTTCAAATGTATTATAGAATTCAACTGTATGAACTTAATACATCATACAGTTACTTTTAAGAATGAAATATTAAAAATTTAAATTAAATAATTTTTAAAAAAATATACAAGTTTCGATTAGGTAACGTTTCCAAGGAAAAAGATTGATCGAGGAAAGTAGAGAACTTAGCTGAGTTGTGTAATGAACTCAATTAATATTTGTACGAGCTAAATGAGTATATGCATGCACTCATATGCTCAAAAAGTTCCTTTTTGAGATTAGCAGGCAAAAAAAAGCCTTTTTCATGGTTATGATAGGAGAAAAAAATCTTACCTGTTATTTATTTCCATTTTGGAAAAAATCTCCCACATTACAATAATATTAGTAAAATTATTTATGCGCCCTTGACAAAGATACAGAGAAAATTTGAAAGAGACTAATCCTCCCCGTGTACAATTGGTGAATCACCTTCCTTTCCGTATTCTATGGTTACAGCCTAAGCATTCCTTTACCAACTTCTCCAATTCTATTTCTATCTAAATTACAAATTTTCAACATTTTTCCATGCATTCAGTAATGAGAGTTCAATCTCATGAAATTGAGTCCTTATAACTTGTTATATAAATATGGTGATAATCAGAGGTTTCAACTATATCACAATAAGCACAATTTTCCGTGTAGGAAATTCAACTAAAGTAGACGAAAATTTTTAAAATCAAATTTGACTTAAACCTTTTACTTTTCAGCATCTCGACTTATCTAGCACGCAACTTCCTGAAAAACTCAAATATCCTCGAGTTGACAATCGTGTTGATCGAAGCAGTCCTATATACTCAATCATCCACTGTCACTCCCGATCGTGTGGTGGAACTTCCTTTAAAAAGCATTAAAAATTTGACCAAATGACGTATGAAATCACATTCCTATCGGTCATTATAAATGTGTGAAATTAATATTCAGTGAAAACCAAAAAACGCTTCCTTTTTTGCACAGAGGTCATCTGTTGTTGTCTGTCAAATGTCTCTTGGCCTTCCAATGACACGAAGGCGCTAATTGGGCTAATCGTACATCAAGCTTGACGTCCACGGCTCTCTCAAAATCATAATTAATGGTGTGCATTTCCAGCATTCAAAATTTGGTGTTAGCCAATTAACGGCCGGAGGATTTAACACTACAAAAGTGAGAATCCCTATTTCAAGATATAAAAACTGACACAGCAGACACGAATCACGCTCCCTGCAATGGAATGGTTTTATAATAAACCCTCTGCACCGAGGAAGAACGTGTTTACAACAGCCTTGCCTTCAGTTTTTATTCATCACAAGTATGTGACAAAACCCTGCAGAGAATTTGTATTGGGCATCGGAGAGAGAACTCGGAGTAGTTCATCGAATTGCAAATCCCTATCATCTAACGGAAAAGAGGTTGCGCGAAATGAATTGTCTCACTCAGCGGTCGAAATCACCGTGATTTCCAATGGAACCGACGAGGATGACGACGAAGACATCTTCACGATCAACGCATGGAAATTGCCGAGCAGTCTGAAAGGGAGAATCGATTGGGAAAATGGGAGTGTATTTCTTACGGTACCCACTGCGGATTAACTCATCCTTTTCCTTAATTAACGGCCACAGGGTAATCTTCAAGCGACATTCAACAGAGCAGGATATGGAACGAGCCGTCGCGACCGAACGCGTGCAGAGCGCCCTCGCGATTACTGAGCACGCCGAGTGCTATTCCTCACTCCTGTCGGCGAGGTGCGAACCCGATGAAAAAAAACTGCGAATCAATTAGCGCATTCGGAAACGGCCTGGCTGCAGATCGTCCTCCCCACACTCCTCCCTTCCCCCGTGGCACTGACTTCGCAGCCGGCGCCGGTGATGCGGGAGACGCCTCGCCTGAGATTCCGCCCACTTTCCCCCCTTGCCCGCTCTTCGGATCGAACCAAGCCAGGAGCAGAGCTAGCATCAATCACCGCGCACCATGATTAATGAATGAGTCCGCAGCGGGAATGCAGTGCATCGCCAGGGGTGACGGGAAATGACGACGAGGCGCATTCCGCGGGTGCCTGTCCGCGAAATCTGCACAAGAGGGCCAATGAGGGATTGCTGGGGGGAGGGGGAGTGAGCAAATCGCATCGGCATGGGCACGTCCGAATTCCCATGGACTAGTAATTAATCAGGAAGGGGAGCGAGCGGAAGCGAGAACACACTTCAGGATGGGCAAACGTCGGGGTTGAAGGGATGAAGGCGAAATTGAAACGTCATTTCTTAATGAGTCTCTTTCGCGCACAATCAAGAGGAGAACCAGAAGAAGGTATGAAGAGGTCATCTACTGGAGAAGTACGTGCTGTAAATGCCGTGATCTTTGAGAAAAACACAAAAAAAGGCGTCATGTAAAATTTTGTTTCCTTGTAAGAATAAATGTAATTGCATAAAGAATACACAAAAATTACTCAATCTTAGAATTGATTTCAATTTTCCAATTTGATTTTTAATAAAAGACACTGACATCTTTTAATACTTTTTACAGTATTCCTTCACATAAAATATGATGGTGTGGTAATATTCATCACAGGTTCTTATCACGCCCGGCCAATTGTTGCCTCATCAGAGTTTCCATGCTCAGATTTAAACTATATATTGGCCACTGTACTTGCACAATGTGAATTCCGTAGGAAAATAAGAGTGAACACATAGCATATGGAATTTAGCCTCACTGCCAACAGCAGTGTGTCACATTCTCTACCTGTGACTTTAGGGTCTGGGACCATGAGTTGCATGACTATGAATTAATAGAATTTACTCTTATCATTTTCCAATTCTACATGACCTTTCCACCGACTGACTCCACCTTTACATGGTGGAGGTCATCCGTATAAATTGTAGTGGTTAATTTTTATTCTCTTATTTCCGTATAACACTGGGTTATATTCGTATTTTATTGAGTAAAATTAACACCCAGACATGCCAACTTTCAAAAATGAAAAATCGGGAGGACATGCCAACTTTCAAAAATGAAAAATCGGGAGATTTTTAGAAGTGTATCACGAAGTAATCACTTTTAATTACCACAATATTTGCATGGCACTTTAATCCCTTTATGACACTTTGCCAATTTTTAATGAATGTCACACTTTATTAACATGTTAAGCTAAGTACACAATTTGAACAGTTCATCAAGAACGTAAGAAGGAAAAATCGGGAGTCTCCCGCTTAAATCGGGAGAGTTGGCATGTCTGAACACCAGTTTTGAAGACCCTCCAGCATGTTTATCAATTTGCACGTTATTTTAGGTTTTTTCGTGAATATGCTTTCCCTTTTCCACTCCTCTCCTATATCATCTCTTATCCCCTCCCCTTCAACCTGGGGGATTGTACCCCTTGCCATACGCCTTTATGGTAGACCGCGGGGTAATGTATGTAGATGCAAGATGATAGCCAGTCTGCAAGCCATTCACATGCGCACTGATGCGTACGCTCTTGACTCATTTTTACTGCGCCTGGAAGCTCAATGACCTGCAGTTCTTTTCTGAAAGCTACAGGACGTTTTCCAAAACCACCAAAAAGTTTTCATATAAATCTTTCAAATTTACTTACTGTATACTGTAAGTTAATTAAGATTTTTGAACCATTTCTTAAGATCAGTCACTGCATACGTAAACATTATAAAGACTAGTAAACTGAATTTTAGCTTTGAGAAACAGCCCTTACATCTTTAATGTATAAGAGGAATTATTCATTACTTATTCCACCTCGGAAAACATTTTTCGTGGTCGCTGATGGACCCTAAGTTTACTCACTTACGATGCGGGGAAGATAGGGAATAAAAGCGAAGGAAATATAAGCCTGCATTTTTCCTACTCTCCAGGAAACACGCGCAGTCATCCATTAATTAATAGGAAGATTGCTCGGTTGCAGCCAACCCGCTGTTCTCCCCAATGCAAATTTCCTCGTACGACGTTGTAGTTTAATGCCTCGTCTCTCTTTATCAGGTCACAGTGTCCCCCGAGTATCCATGGCCTTCCCAATATATTGTCTTAAATCAATTTCTTCCGTATTTGTGTTTATTGGCAATCAATCCAGTTAACCTCTCAGTGATAATATGGTCCTTGTGGCCTTATACTCCGTGTGCTCTTCATAACGATATCTTTCTTCTTTACTTTTATATGGTATAAACGTCTTTATTTCAAGTTTACCATCTGCCTCTATCGCCGGAAATTGAAGCCTCTTATTTCTTTTCGATGTTCTTTTCCAATGCCCTTCATACCAAATCCATGATATCACACATTCCACACAAATAGCACTTTTCATGGAAAGGCACCAAATGTTTCAAATTTTAATTCTCATTCAGCTGGATTAGTATTTCACCTGTGACGCACTCGAAATATTCTCTAAACATTTGACAATTTGCTAGAGAAATATCCTGGTTAATTTGGGAACAGATTTTGAGCCCCCAGTCAGGCAAGAAACTGCTTTATCGGATGCACCAAGAGATGCCCATTGTGACGACTCAACCTCGTGGTGCCACAGATGTACTTGTATATAAAAGTTATTGAAACTGGGCAGACTCTTGACAGCGTCGAAAAAAACCTGACTGGCTCCAATTATATTTTTAAATGAAGAATTATATTTTGTTCTGATAAATATTTTGAAATGATGGAAAATATTTTGAAATGGAATAGAATTTTTAGAAATGGAATAAAATATTTTGGATTGGGATAAAATATTTTGAAAATGAATTAAATATTTTGAAATGGACTAAAGTATATTGAAAAGGAATAAAATATTTTGAAATAATGGAAAATAATATATGCTACACTTTGGATTCCTTCCATAGCTATGTTCCATTCCATTGCATGGTTTGATTCTAGAGTAAAACAAGTTCACACAGACGACACAATATAGGGAACAACTTTTCTTCAATTCTACGAGGGCGTGAGCGTCTAATAAAGAGTACAATCAAGTAGCATTATCAACACTTTTTCGCTCTCCGAATGCCTTCAATAGTCAATTCCCTCCTGGAATTCCCGATATCACCTGGATTTCCCATCTGGGCCGAACCACCCGAATTGACACAATACCCGATGCGTGCCCGGAACCCCTCCCCACCCGGCCGGATAATGTTACGCGGGGTGTTCGTCCGTCGCAGGTAAGAGTCTGCAATCGAATCACATTCGGAGAGAAAATGCCGACAGAAGTGGGAAGCTCGAAATCCCCGGAATATCGTAGGTGCTCTTTGCAGTGCAGGGAAAACCAAAACTGCCCTGTGCTTCCCGGCCGAGGGCGGCCAAGGCGGGCGGGCGGAGGGTCGATCCCCCCCGGCCGGCCAGTGTGCCGCGCGCCGTGGCGACGACCTGGCGGGCGTTCTCTCGCCCACCCCACCCCTCGCCGCCATGGAAACCTCCGACCGTGACCGCTCGTACTACCGTGAGAAAAAGGGCACTCAACCGCGGGCGCCCTCGCCGTGAAAAGCAGGTGTGCGCCCAGTTGAGCACACACGACGACGCGCGAGCGTGTATTTACGTGGCCTTGTGAGCACGCCTTCGTGTGTGTGCGGGTGTGTGTGCGTGTGTGTGTGTGCGTATCGATCCCATCCGGAATCCCCGCCGACTCCACCGCGGCCGACCCGCCCCCTCCACGGCGACGGAGGGAACTCTCCCGGGAAGGGGCGAAGGAGAGAGAGTAGCAAGGGGGTGGCGAGGCGTCGCAGGTGCCGAATTGGGGCGTCGCAGGTGCCAAGAGGGTTACACGGAAACATTCTTCATGAAATTTGTAATTATGGTTAACGGTAATCTAGTGTTAAAAGTATGGACCTTTGATGGACTCTGGTGTTATGAACTGATATACTTCTGAGAGAATTGATGGCATGGCATGACACTTATACATGAAAACCATACAATAACGACCAGTCTCATCTATTTTTGTACAGATCCTGTATGCTAATATAAACCATTTTTTACAACCACATAATAATGTTTCTTCATTCCGTAAACAAAATGCGTATTCCCTTTTTCTCTCTCTTACTGACTTTCCCACCATTCTTTCTTCTATGTGCAGTCTCTATTTTCTTTCAATTGCCACCGAGTACGCCCTGCGTCTCCTTTCGCTGACTTCTACCAATTTCTCTCCGTTCTTCATTAACCTCTCTTCTCCCCTATCACGCTTATTACTGCTTTGTCTGTTTTCCTTTTGCAGCATTTTAATTTTTCCCATCTCCTACGTACCCACATCTCAAAAGCCTCAAATTTCCGATTATTCCATTCCCTCGAGTGTTAACATGTTTGCAAGTTTTACATAGTTAAAAAATCCAGCAAATAGTAAAACTTTCTTGTCAAATATCTTTATATTAAAATTAAAAATTGCAAATCATTAACAATATCCACCAAAATATCATCTAAATCCCTAACAATGTAGGATATTTGCATAGAGTAAACAATTTTTTTATGTCGAGATGCATATACAGCCTGTATTATTGTCGAGAGGTCGTTTTATGTTTTTCCATAGCCATTTCCATTCTTTTTAATCCATTATAAATATTCATTGGTATCCACGGTCTGAAAGAACTTTCGCGTACGTGTTTCTCTCATAAAGTTGTTATGTAGAAAAATTTACAAGGCTACAATTTCTATTTTTCTGGCTTGGCTTATGGCAAATGAAAACATTTAAGTACACGGCGCAGAGAAAACAGTTAAAATTTCACACAATGCTGAAAACTGCAACCCTCAGGATGTCTGCTGAAACTTTTGATCAATGTTACAATTTATTCACAAAACTTAGTCTGATTAAAAAGAATCATTTCACATTCTGAAAACATTGATAAGCATATGTTTTTAGGCATACTTATTTATCATTAAGCTGCGCACATAATATATAGAAGAACTTGTGCATTGATTTGTAGGTTTAAGTATCTATTTCATCTTGTCTTACTTTCATTATAAAATAAAATAAAGTAATTTTCTACAAATGCCAAAGAGGATATAATACTGTAAAAAAGCCAGATGTACCTGAAATATGCAGAGAAATATTCCAACTAGTTTTGGTATAAATAGTCATTAAATGGTTACGAATCTTAGCGTGATATAACCATAAACAAACAATTATAAGGAATGACTCTGGCTGAATGGCTGAGAAAGAAGGTACTTAAGACGGCAAAAGGATAAACCGCAATAAAAAGAGTCAGTTCGGGGCGTAACTAAGAAATTTGGATGGACGAGTAGTGACGACTATACAAAAGCGAAGACTTGTAGGTTTTTGGGATAAAATGGATGAAAAGGATTGCGTGAGGGAATTCTAGGGAACATGGAGCAATGAAAAAGAAGGAAGGTAATGTATACTAAACAAATAAAAGCAAGAAATTTACATTAAACAGAGATTAAAAACCCAGCATAGGGAAGCATAGGAAGGACAAAATATCGAAATTCATTCCCAGATGTTAGTTTGTATTAAATCGATTATCGACTCAAGGAATCGTTTGACCCACATTCGCCGCAAAGTAGTCATTACAATGCATATTCACATCCACCTATCAAAGACACAAAACAACATCACCATATATTAAGAGCGGCAGGGGTTATGCTGTTCGGGATCATTCGAATATTTCGCTAAATAAAATCAAACTAATTCTGTTGACAGTTTTGGTGAAGGCGATAGCTGGGGTAGGATAGGTAGGGATGGGGTTGGGGGATTTTAAGGGGAGAGATTAAGACGATGACTCCAGAGGAACCATCACGTCTCTCTCTCTCACTCTCTCGATAGACCCTTGATCATTGCCCCAGATGCGATCGCTGCCACCACCGTCTCACATGATCGCCTCTCACGCATATACATATACATACATGCAGATGCACACGACTTCGAAATGTTCGCTCCAACTCTCTCGCCGGATGGGGCCATGAATTTGGGAGGCGGGAATTCCCGCACCAATGGGAGTCCATTCCAATAAAGAAAGAGATGGGGTGCCCACGTGTAGGACGGGCAGAGGGCAAGATGTGGAAAGGGAATTATGCGGGAAGGCGGGTGGGGGTCGAGGGAGGAGAAGAATGGATGGGGCAGGTTGCAGGGGGAGAGATTACTGTAGGCGTCGTTTGAAATCCGGACGGAGACAGCAAAGGCCACTCAAATTTTCCGCTGTCGATACCTTCCCAGATTATTAAGCTTACCACACCCAAGCGATCTTGAAAGGTTTATGACACCCAGATTGGTTGATATCTACAGCGATAAAACCGAAATCAACCGGAGATGTGCTAGCCAAGATGGGGGAGGCTAGAGCGTTTTTGTGTGAAATTCAAAGAAAGCTGGAAAGATGGATGCAGAGCATTTTGATACGCAATGAAATGTTGATGGCTGTGATAGAGGAAAGAACGTTAGGCAAGCGACGCATGCCACAGATAAGGATTAGCATATTGGACGATATGATGAGAAATAGAATGTACACAGTGTAATGTAATTGTGGTTTTTAATGCGGAATTAAGGGAGTTTCAACTGTGCGGGGATCTTCGTGAGAAACTACTTTTGCATTTTTTTATTGAGATATGGAATTCTTATTTTATGTTAGAGGCAACATGTCTTAAGGTTTTGTGGGATTTTGTGAACGTCTGGGAGGTGATGAGGTGGAGATTATCGGGGCGATGAATTTTGGTCTGAGTAATGTCCAGTGGGGGGAAGGATTTTGTTGTTAAGTAATTCGTAGGGCACTCGTATTTTTTAAGGGAATTGTAGGGAACGCCTTCATTTTGCCTTAAGGAGGAGGCGTTATTAAATCATCAGCGAACAGAGAGGGAAAATGGTAGGGCGATTTCAATACGGGATGAGTGGATGCTGCACTATCATGGCATAAACACACATTCATTCTACGTATTCTCGAGTCTATAATCTGTGGTGAACCACATTGTTTTGACCTTAAGGGAATGATTAATACAGCTTACTTCACGCATGTCTTTCAGCGTAACTACAGATAACACTCTTCTCACTCACTTCTCATTGGGAGAACCCAATTTGCTCAATCTACCGAAAATATCACAGCTGCACGAATAATTTTGGTTTACCGGACACAATAACATACGAATTCGTTTTATATTGCACATCAAGGGAATGGCTTATATAACCTTCTGCATTTATATTTGTTTGACTTAAATTTAATAAAACAACTAATCAAAGTGGATTCCTCTACCCATATATTCATATTTCCAGATTCCTACCTTACCATTCTTTTGGTAATTGAATAGTAGAAAAACTGCGGCCAAAAATCTCTCCTATCCATGAATCCAAAGGTACGTATTAAAGAGCGAACGAATCTGTTAATAAATGGTTGCTTGAGCCTCCTTCGCAGCGGGGCCGTACCCCGAAGGTGACGGAGCGTGGCAAGAGCGGTGATGGGGGAGGTCGCAATGCGCCGACAGGGCCGAGGTGCGGGCCGCGGAGAGAAGACGGGAAAGAAACGAGTTGGAAGGCCCCGAGCGCAAGGGAACGAGGGAGATAAGGCACCAACAATGGGCGCCACGGAGCAGATGGAGATAAGAGAGAGACGGCCGCCAAGGCAGCGGCTGAGGAGGCAACAAAGGATGCAGAGACGGCCGGGAGGAAGGGCGTTGGGTGGGGGGTGGGAGGCGGAGGGGCGGGGGAAGCGGGCGGCGCCCGCCCTCGACGGCGGCATCATCGTCGAAACGCGGCCGTAGGCACGGCGGAGCGATTTTCTTTTCGAAGGAAGCAGAGGGCGGCGGCGGGGGGCTGGGGGGAAGGAAAATGCGGGGGGTGGTTAGAAAGAGGGTTGAGCTCTTGAGGGTGATGAGGGGACGAGGACAACTTGGAAGAAAAGGAGCTCAAATAAAGAAATTGAAAAACGCAACCCCCCCGCCCAGCCCCGCCGACCGTACCCACCCGTGATTGCTAACGCGGGGCACGTAGGGCAATGGCGATACTATTGCGGGGGCCACCCATCTCCCCGCAGCCCCCAGGCGCTGGTTGCCGAGGACCTCGCTGGCTCGGACGTTTAATTGCGGAAAGGAGAGAATGTGGGTCGCGCGGACAATTTAGAATCGAAGGAGTCGTCGATTCAACTACCAAGAGGCTATGATTTCATTCAACTTCAAAGGCATGAATAAAACTATCATAATTCACTTAAGTCGAGATGCGAAGGACGGAATTATAAAATCAATATGATGGAGACCATTGACGTGCAGGACCAGAGCCGTGCGGTGTAATATAAGCATCTCCTACTGGATGATTTTAAAAACAACCGCTCGAAACAAAATGGAGCATACTCATATTAATAATCTGTATATTTCTATACACGACAAAGATTTTTTTAGGTATGTACTCGTACTCGTAAGCCCAAAATATGTCCAGATATCCTACTCACAGAGGATACAGGAAGATGAACGGTGGTCCAATCGATTAAAAAAAATACAGAAAAAATGCAGCAACTCGCGTAAAATGAGGGAAAAAGTATCGTCCCTTAAGAACATTGTCCGACCGCAATGGGATGCATATTCGGGTCAAAGAGTCCGGTGTGTATTCACCCCTTGCTAAACATCTTAACGGTGTTGTGCAGGGTATTAAAATATCTAAAAATATCTAAAATAATGTCCTAAATGCTGAGGAAAATCCCGAACGGACATGTTGCCTTGCATCGGATTTGGATTATTGAAAAAAAGATAATTATTTATAATGCAATTACATTGAATGTTTTTCCGCAATTATCGTAAAATTATCAAAAACACTGCTGAATCAAAAAAATAGAATCAGTGGCTTTGAGAACATTTAATAGATGACTATGCATGCGTACGTCTTTGTTATAGCTCGCCAATATTCAATGTAAATTCGTATAATTATCGATAGAGTAATGATTAATCTGACTCAGCATAAGGCAAGGTATGAAAAATATTGAGGGAAAGTTCATATTTCTCTCGAATCATCAAGTACTTCTCCGTCAATATAACTGATTTTCCAATATCGGTAAAGCACGTAGTGTAATATAAAACTTAGAGAAATGAGCAATGCTTAGGGGTTCCATATGCGACAATGCGTAGCGGAAACATCATGCTCATTTCGCGAAAAAGTAGACTAGTTTGGCGGTAATTCCCATTTAATATCCTGATTCTACACGTTATAAGTATTGTGGGTTTTTCAATCTCCGAGCTGGTGGTGAAAAATTTAAGCGACTGAAATATAGGACTGATTGCTGCAATTGACAAAAACAAGTCTGACAATAAGCCGAGAAACACAATCAGAATGCTTTTTCTCGCTACAAAGACCCCCTCCCCGCTGTAATAATCGAAGGTAAGATAAGTAAAAGAATTCCATCTTATAAATAAGTGAGGATCTCTCAACATGAATCGCTCCGAAGGGAGCAGCGAACCCTATCTAAGGCCTCCGCCTCCAACAATGTCCACCATCGTTACACGAGGAAACCACGGCAATAATGTTCGAGCTCGTCGACATAAGGACCACCATTTCAGCGTTCCTAGGGAACCGGATAGATGTCGGTCGGTTGGGTCCCGAAGGGGCCTGCCTCTTCCACGCCCATACCTTCTTCGCGGCAGATAATGGTCCCAGAAGAGAGAGAATTTGAGAGGGAATGAGGCACCCATCTGCCCTTGAACTACGATCCTCGTTCGCCCTCGATGCCCTCGGCCGCCCATCTCGCACTCATCCAAGGAATTCAGACGCAAGGCACCGCCAGGGTGCTTTCTAGGGAGTGATTACATTCAGGAGGGTGCATTATTCGACTAGCAGTAAAACAGACGGCAAACTCAAGCTTAATAAAACCTGTGCAGCAATGACTTTGTGGAGTCACGCTGGTGGACTAAAATACAATCAATTCCACAGTGTACAGAAATCAGTCGCCTATATCGGGATTTGAGCATGGATCCCTCGATATCAAGCTTTATTTCGCTGCGAAGGTAGAAGGTTACGGGTCTCGATATTTAGACATAGTCAATCAAACGATAATCTTTGTTAATATTCACCATATTTTAAATATGGAATAATTCATAAGTAACAAAAAAATAGAAATAGCCAAGAAACTAACGACATCCTTACCAAAGTTTTTTTAGTGTTTCCCAAGCACCCATATATTTCATTATATTTCGTATGAATCTTTTGTACCATGTGAAGCTTGAAAATTCTTTGCATCCATCACAAGGATATCAACTAGAGCAAAAATATTCAACAGCTACTCAGTATCACGTAGTCCTTGCATGGTAGTCATGTATTATGTTTTAAAGGGCATGAAGAAATACTCGACGACCCATTCGTTCGACAGCTTATGTGAGCCTACAGAGGTCTCGGGTAATCAAACTGTTTCCCGTGTTGTTTCCATACTTTAAACGACCAGAAAAAACGCAGTACTATTAATTAACAGCCGAGAAATTTGCGCCAGACGATCATTGAGCTAAGCACTCGCACCCGTACTCCCGGAATGAAATAAATGCAGGGATCAAACTTGGAGGGTTTTCAAAATTTACGCGAGATTCACTTGGAACTTAAAATCGATTTCGGACCACATACGCGACGGTGGATTGGCAAATTTCATTCGAATATTTTTCGCCCGGACGCTTGCCACAGGAGCTCAAGAAAGCAAAAACCATCACAAATTACTCCGCCCCACCCATTCGAAGGACTTGCACGAGAGTTGCCGTTCAACGACCCTCTCGAGCTCTTGCTCTTAGGAACTCGTAGCGAGATGGCTGCTCAACTAGAATGCACCGTACAAAAACGGTACGACGATCGTGCGTCCTTCCACATCACTCTCCCGGAAACGGCGACTTTCCTCTATGATTCGTTCGATTCACCAGTCAGAGTTTTACGAGGCGTGCCACAAATACTCCGAGCCCATTCGATGTGAGAAATTGCGCCAACCATGAGGGAAATGCGAGTGATGCCACCCATCTCTCTTATCACCGCCCCTCGGGATTGCACTCTACCGTGTCCCGACGGGATAAAAATATTACCGTTCTCGCAATCCGTCCGAAAAATACCTCAACTTGAGCCTTCAAGTTAAAAAATACATTTAGAATCCACCTCGCCCTATTGACACTCATCCAGTGGCACGTAAATCATCTTCGGTCCACGGTCTGCTCCTCGCTAAATACACGCGCGGATTAGGGTCGGTTTCAGAATTCGGCGAATTGAGTTTGAAAGGGAATATTTAGAGGTGCCATTTTAAAGGTAAGCATATTGGCTTGAAGCATATTTAACGCGGATTTGATTAATTTCAACAATTAATAGGTGACCTTTATAGAGTGAAGACAGAACCTTTTCCACATTTTAGAAGCTTTTGAGCGGTAGATGGGCATTTGATGCTTCGTAATATGGAAAGAGAGAATGTATTTGGAATGGAATAGTAGTATTTGATTTATGATTAATGTACTTTACGTAACAAGTATAAAAAAGATATTTAATGTCAAGATTTAATATGAAAGAAGAACCGAAATAAAAAACATACAAAAATATGCCATGAGGATATAAATATGAAGTTTAGTGTAATATGCAAAATATGGATTATGAGATGATAAGAAACTTATCAGTCGATTCACACGTTAAAAGATTGTTATTTAAATGAAATGATTGTGAGTTATTAAGATCACAAGTGGGGAATTCCTGACTTGTCTCCGAAAACTTGGAATAACTTCGGAAGGATGTCGTAGCAGGGCAGCCATATTTGGATGAGAATCTAGTTAACCTTAGGGTAGACACAGGAGAAAAATGGTGTAGGAAGAGTTTAGGTTCCAGAGTAACAGAATGCTTTCGACAGATTATTCATTAAAACTTTGCCATTAATGTCGAAAAAAAATATAAATTTGAAACATTTTCGCAGATCAACTTTAAAGTAGATGACCGCAAGGGAGGAATGAGGGAGGTCGTCCGACGTGCATTCCGAGGGCCCACAGACAGTGGGGCTTCGGATTGCACGCGCCCACACTCAAATGGTTGTCAAGGGGAGAGCTGTCCGGACAAATTTTGCCCAGGCAGCGCAATAGATTTTTTATGGACGATTCGAAGGGAGAAAAAAGAGCGCCGACGATTCTCGGCGCTGCCATGAACTTCGCCCTTGCCTCCCCACATCGCCCCTCCACTTCTCTCCCACCCAGAAACCACTTAATAAAGGGAGGAGAGTCGTGGGTTTCCCACTCTTGCAAAGGGCGTCATATATATGCCAAGAGACATCGTTCCAAATCCATATTTCACTCGACGCTCTCCGCCCCCGTGCCTTTGGAAAGTGGCCCGCGCTTTTCCTTGCCACTTTCCAACTTTATCGATCGTCTAAACATGCAAAATTTGGAGTAACACTAGTTTTTACAAAGATTTTAATTTTACACTTTCAAATCTTGCATTATGCATTTTCTACCCATCGTATGATGAAGCCAGAATTGGTGAAAATCGTCTGTGAGAAGAACTATTGCAAACTTTCAACGACTTATTTGGTCCAGGAAAATCTGTTACTAGATAATCTTAATACTAAAGTCACTATGGACAGAGAATAAAAGAAACATCGTCGCCTTCCTAAATCCTGGGATATGTACACCTTAATGTGTTGAGGTCACTGGTTAATAAATTTTTTTAAATACTTACCAGAGTGAAATACGACGATAAAAGAATGGGGAACTTAAGTCAGAAAGCTGACTAACATTTTACATGATATCAAATGAATTAACTTGAACGATCTGACTGGATGACACATTCCCAAAATCACATACTTTTACTAATTTAATAATAAACTAAAATTATGAAAGATTGTTCAGTTATGCTGAAGTGGACCTCAGGAAAGAAGCTGAATTCAGAGAAAACTGCATTAATTCAAGAAATAAACGAGGTTTGATGAAAAGCATTGATTTCATGTTTTATTTGTTAACTACCGGAGGAGACTGAATGAATATATGATGCACATGAAAAATTAAATTTCGTATTGCTGCCTTCCCTTACCTCGGGTGGAAATTAACTCGACCACGAAAGCTTAACTCAATACAATATGGAAAACGACTATACAGAGCATTTAGACAGACTTTAGATCACCTAGTATATTAAGCTCGACGTCGAGTGAGATACACATACTATAGGCAGGAGAATAAAGAGGAACAATTTTCTTTCCGTGTACCATCTGTGGTTTCCCAGGATCGGATTGATTACGCGAAAAATCACACAGCTTGAGTGAAGCTGAGAGTGCCCAGGGGTGTCACCAAGAATCGAACCCGGACTGTTCGGTCAGTAGGCCAAAGCCCTATCCACTGAACTGCTTTTCGATCCTCTTTTTAAATGCATATATGTTTAAAAAATTAGCAATTCTGCATATTTCCTAATATTTTATAAACATCGTTACACAGTTTACTGTTGCTAAAAGTTGATAAATTGTACTCCAGGGAAAGAATTAAAATTACTACGTTAGAAGTGGGGAAAAGTTGTTAACGATTAAAATTATAATCCCCTAATTACCAGCTAAATAAATTGCCTTAGTGGATTCTTGTTAAAATAATATCTTTCACTCCTATTGGAAAAATATTATTTTCTCCTGACATTCCACGGGAGTCAATTGGACTCAGCATATCCTCAGACTGATTCAAAGACGAATCTTCTTCATATCACCGAATTTTGACTCCTACTTTCACTAATTCTTGACGGAGAGGGTCGTTTTATCTATTTAGCTCTTGATTAAGAAATCTTAAATGACCACTCCCTGAAATACTCAAAGACGTAACTACATAGATACGTCTTTAGTAAGAGAAATTATCGATTATGTGAGTTATAAAGAAAAATTAAATATTGGTAAAATAGATATTTTTCTAAAAAAATTGTTTACCATTTTCCATAGTCTAAAGCTGACGAATAAGCAATTTATATAAAAATCGGAATACTTGAAGGGTTGAATGCAAAATGTTATTCAGATGAAAACTGACAATTCATCCCCGAATCACGTCAATCGCTATTGTATCACCTCAAATACCCAACCTAAATTTTAAGTAAATTAATACTATAGTTTTTAAGTACGAAAATAAGTCATGTATCATTAATATTATGCAGATTGATTCGAGGGTGCACAATCATCCGCAAAAAAGTACGTAAGCAAAATCAACACAATTTATCCTCGTCAAAAATCACAGATGAATTAAATAAAATAATTTAAGCATATGACCGCGCTAACGCCATTATTATGAAAGAATAACATTCCAATACGAAAAATCTCATGGCAATAGTCGAGGACTCTTATATTTTTTCCCCTCAATCTCTTCTCTTTTCTTTATACGAAGCTCAGATGTTTTTCGCCCAAATATCTCCTCGCTTTCCGTATATCCTTGCAATGGGATGGGAAAGAAGTGAGGATGGCAAGAAATTCACACCGAGGGGACATGAAAGAGAGACGGCTCCAAGCAAGAGACTGGAAGAGACTTATGGGGATGTTTTTCGCCGTGAGCTTGCTGTCATATTTCATTTAAGCACAATATCACCTGCCGACATCCCTCTGAGTCACCCAAGTACCGGGAATAGTTTGAAAAGATCACGACCAAAGAGAAAAACCTTTCGGTGATAGGTATTTACTGGACTTCGTACGGATAAAATAAAAATCTATAGGCAATACACTTAATTTTTAATTTGTTCGAGTTCTCCTCACGAACGAAAACTATTAGAAAGAAATACTAGACTTTGCACGTTAAAATTGTAGACAAATCCGCAACCGAGAATTCAAAATTCGACATGGTGAGGATCAAAAAATATAGCAAACGCTAATGCTGTTACAAAGAAGGTATATGACACTCCAGAAATTAACCGTGGGTTGCAATCTTAGACTAATATTTTAGCTCAAATTTCCGTCTGTGCCAGCGGTATGATACACTTACTGCGTCTAATTCTCCCTAGATTACCGCACGTGAACACTGTGCTCTCAATTATCTCCCAAAAACATGTTAATTTGGCGTTTGCGAAGTAAGGGATTAGCAGCGAATCGTCAAGAGCTAATTCGCCTCTCGAGGCTGAATAATCCCCAGAGAAGCAAAATCCTTAGCACAGAGCCATGGAGAAACTAGGCGAAAGAATGAGTTACCAAAGTAGTAGCTACTCAATGCTGTGCAAAACTATATTTTCTGTTCATCGGAGAATTGAGGCGCACGAACAGAAGGGCGAAATACGAATCCCGCAATGTCGGAACAGCAAACAGATCTCAATGCCCCGCGGTGAATTCGACATTTTTTTAAATACTACGATCCAAGAAGATAATTAATGAATCAAGAAAAAATATCCAACATTCATTCAGTTAAAATGTCAACGAATGAGATCTCGTAAACATCAACCCCTGTGACGGGATAAATACAAATCATTCATCAAGAAACGTTTTTCGGGGGGTGCGGTCGGAAGGGGGGGAGGGAGAAGGGAGGCGGAGAGGGGAGGTGAAAAGAATATAAAAATGGTGGAGGGGGTGGCGAGGTCGGGAGCGAGCGTGGTGGGGGCGTTTCCGGGGGATTCACGGGGTCCGGGGGACCGAGCTTCGGAGGGTACACGCACAACCCCGAAACGCGCGCAGGACACACCCGAGCGCCGAAGTGACAGGCGACACGCGGGAAAGCGCCGCTTGACAGGGTCACGCACCAGGGCACGGATTCGAACGTGCACGATGGCGGGGCGGTGCTGTGGAGAAACTCCTTCATCTTCTCAGCTAGATTTCCCGGTATTGATGTATATGAAGAAAACCAGGGCTCTGCCCTACCAATTACCCCAAACTCGCGTAGCGTGTTTGCTTCTCTGCATCTATATACCTGCTTCCTGTATTCCGTGACAATTCGCTCGGACAATGAAAATTCGAAATATTGAGGGGACCATTAAAATCCATGAAGATTGATTATTCTTGGATTTCATTCGCGAATAAATATTTTTTCCTCCACGGACATCAAAGGAATTACATGTTTATATATTTTTTATTTATCGAGTGAAAAAGTATTGGGGTTGCTCAAATAAATTTTTCCAAAGATACTCACTTTCTTTTGACAATCATTCTACGTCTTATCGCAAGCCTGGTGCGCTCTGATTATGTGGTTTCCTTTCTATTTAGAATACTCACTCCATGAGTTGGAGCGCGAGTAACTTCCCTCCAATAACTCAACCTACAAGTGTGGAAAATACTACGGAACCCTACGAAGGTACCCTGAGTTGCAGAAAGGCTCCTGCCATAAAGAGTACGCCGTTCTTACTCCAGAGGAGAGTGCAGCGGCTCTCTTCATGCAACGAGGGTGGAGATCACAGTTTATGGTACAGCAATACTTATTTCATTGCAGTCGTGGCGAAACTTCTTTGACGACTGCAGACATGCGAAGTGGAAGGCAAAGGAATACCGCATCGCATAATAACCCAGAGAAGCAGAACAATTTTACGACTCTTCTGGACGACCACGCTCCTTGAAATCCTCACCTCACGTCAAACTTCCTCCAGGTACATTCGCCGTATTCGAGGAGAGTGGGGAACCTCGGGGCGGAGGCAACACCAACCGTCCGGGAAGGGAGAGGCGTGGGCATGGTGGCGCGAGAACCGGCGAGTGGGAGGACGGATTCTATAAAGACATATTTAACAACTCTTCTTCTCCTCATTTCCCCTCCGCCTACTTTTTCAGGTTCCAGTGAATTTCAGCCAGCAAATTCATCTTTACTTTCACCATGCTAATCACCAGTCTTCTTCTCTCTCCAAACTACCTTCTGAATTCTCACTCGTAACCATGTAAAGAATATTTCAAAACATATAAACATTCTTTTACCTCGAATGTTGGATGCATATTGGATCCATTACGCGCCACACTTCATATCAGACCTTAGCGATCTACTTTTTTTAACATCTCCAGGTTTATCGTTGATTCGTTTCTATGTTAACACAAACATTTCTATATTAACAGTATTAGGATACCCTTAGAAGGATTTGTATTACATTAGTGGGATTACCGAGCTGGATGTAACTAGCCATCGAGTAGCGGTACAGACGGCAATAGTATCTCGGAATGAGATTAGACGGAGGGAATAGATAAGGACTTTACTGCTGATAGAGGACACTTGAAAAATGGATTAACAAATGGAAAAACAAATCCACGCATTCTGAGTCTCCGGGGTTTCTCAAATGACTCGGTCAGGAACCAGGGGGCATTTCCCTACAATTTCCTCTTATTATAAGACCTCCAAGAGGAGGGTGGAAGAGAGGGGAGGAAGGAGGAAGCGAGGGGATGATGACGTATCATGAAGACGTTCAGGGTGCAGGGAGAGGAGGGAAGGAAAAAGGGGACGGAGGGCGGGAGAGCGGAGGCAGCGGGAACGCACCCTCACCTTAGAGGCGGACTGTCGCTAAATATTTCTTTGGTCAGGGAGACGCCACTATTTTAGTTTGAATTCATCACTATCAAAAGTGTTAACATCCAAAATTTGGTTAGCTGCGGCTCTTCTCTTCTGCAACGCTTCTTCTGGGTGAAACGTGTATGGGGAATATGCAGAAGAGCTAACAAAAATTAGGATTTATCAGAAGAGCGTTGGAGAAATGTGGTGAAAAAGTTAAAGAGAAATGCTATCTTTCGCTCGTACACCTCATTTAGAATATGCTGCTAGTATATTGGATTCTAGTGAAGTTGGATTGATTGCCAAATTGCATTACGTCCAATGTAGATTAGACTTGTGAAACGCTGTTATGAAAAACTAAGTGGCGTAACAAAATTATTAAAGGAGCTAGGTTGGGAATCACTCACGGGACGAAGGTTAAATTACACATTAAATCTCTCGCCTATTTTTTAAGGATGATGAAAATTTGTTATAAGACCTGCCGTATTACGGTAGGAGAGATCATGAAAACAAAATTAGAGTCACTAAGTGCTGAACATGTAGATATAAAATGTCATTTTTCCCACGAACGATAAGGGATCAGAAAAAAATAACTTTTATCCGACCGAGCTAGGAGGAAAAGGTGTTTTTGGTTTAGGGTAACCTTTTACGTAATCAACCCCTGCCACACATTCTAGGGGTGGCTCGAAGAGTAGTATATAATAATATATAAATAAAAATGCGAATCCCTCGTACCAAGCGATAGATGATCATTGGTTGCGTACTATTCCTACTCATTTAGATGACACGATTTGGTTTGCCTTTTGTGTCACCTTAAATTCTACGATTCCCACCTCTTTACCCTCGGTTTCCCTTTCCCCACTCCGTCTTAACTTGTTCACTGTACCTCGAAGTCTACCCGCCCCATCTCCTCCTTGCTCTTGCCATGCTCCGCTTAGTCTTCCTCTCTTCTACTCCAATGCACCCTTCCTTGTTTCTCACTTCAGCAGTCTTCATTTGATCTTCAGCATCAACTTCTCCGGCACCAACAGCGTTCGAAGGCTTCTTCATCCTGGTCTGTTCTTCCTGAGATCCATACCTCCGATGCATAAAATGCCATAGTTCTCACAAACGCTTCCACCGATTGCTTACTTGTTTCTAAGGTTATGTCCTCTGAGAGATATTATTGACCTCTTTGCGATGAAGAAAGAACTTCTTAGATCGAGGTATTCTACGCTTGATATGACTTACCATCGTGTAACCTTATTTTCCGCGATGACGCCTAAACTTGGCTTTATTAACATCGTGGACTGTGGCGCGTCGCGCACGACTACGAATGCCTGTGACATTGTATGTACGGTATTTCGTCATAACATCTTGTTCCTTTAAAGCCCCCAAAATTTCAGAGTGTAAGAGGACGTCTCGGTAGCTTAATTGGTTAAAGCACTCGGCCGGATATCGAGGGATCCGGGTTTGAATCCCGGTCAAGGCGAATGATTTTTACTCTCTGAAATGGTTGCATTATAATACCTACGGTAACGTTAGAAAGAGGTCAAGCACTCTAGAATAGAGAATATCACACTAGATTTAGTCCAACAAAAAACAGCTGAAATAATTGAGCCCATTATGAATGCTACACACATTAGAAAACAATCACGAGGCAAAATAACGTGCGAGTCAGATTTATTTTTTATTTATTTATTTATAATTTTTCAGAAAACTTCCCAAATGGTTAGAATTCGAATTAATTTTCCAAGGAAAGACTGCATTTCTTCAAACTATTGTCTCTATTTCGATAGCTAAATGTGTGATGCCTCTCTTATAATTTTGAAGGTTAGTTAGTTCTGTTATTTCTCTGCTTTCTTTTTTTATTTAGGGATGATAAATATTCAGTAGTTCGAAGGAAGCGGGAGAAGTGCTGGGATTGCAGGGGCGAGGGAAAAATGTCGCCAAGCAATGTAGATGTGGCCGCGACGACGGGAAAGGGAACAAGAAGAAGAAGAAACACTTGCTCGTCCTACATTACCGCACCGCGATGCGAATAAACTTTGGAGCCCAGTTAACGAGGAATTTTGGGGTCAGGTTGACTGTTGATTTTGAAAGTTATGAAATCTCCGCGTGCGCCAGCGCCCTTCCTCCACCCTCCTCACCCCTGCCGGACCCTTCTGCCCCCCCCCCTAAGCCCCTTCTCCCCCACTATCCACGAGAAGGATTAACTGCGCGCACCCACACGTAAAGATTATTCAAGAATATCCGCTAGTCCACAAGAGAGCATTACGGGAGTCGTTTTAAGAGCACCAAAATGGAGGAAGGGAGATAAAATAGCTGCGCCGGATAAGCTATCCACCTGAGTTTCACCAGATGAAACATTTGGTCGGATTCCAGTGCGCGAACGGAGACTCCGTGGATGCTTCGCGGGCTTGGATATCCTCCGCCCGGCAGGGTGAAGTGGCCGCGTTTGAATGGCGAGTCACTCGTTCCACGCGTTCCGAATACGAAACACTCACTTAATTGCTATAATTTCAGGTCCATCGGTAGGCCACCGTTAGAAAAATTCGCAAATTATCCATTTAATTTGAAAATATAGGGGCAGACAAATGCGACCTGTTTGTATCTACATGTAAGCAATCTATTCAACTGTTATAAAAGGGATACTGAGGAAAAATACATACATGGAAACCAATTAAACGTAGACACATATATTTGAGAGATTAAAAAAGGGTAAATTTAGTTTCTTTGAAATGATTGGTGGGCTTTAGAGCTGTAAAAATGACCTCATTCCGACTCTCGAAATTAGTTCGTTTGAGTAACATCTGCATTAAATCAAGAGTTCAAAAAACACGGCAGGATAATCTTCATTAGTCATCTCATCAAGGATTTTCTTTATTCAAGGAAGTTGACTGTAAAAATCACTCGATCTGGGTCAACAAAGTATCTTCCCAACAGAGCTGTATTCCATTTATTTCTCAGTGATTTTAGAAATGAAAAACATTTCAGCTAAAGGTCAAACATTTTCCAAATGATATATATATTTATTAGTATAAATAAAGTCCACAATTTAAGTTCTGCAAATTAAATGTAGCATTGAGTAGGACTACACGTTCCGCTATTCATGTACTTTGAAAATAAAGAAAACCATAAGCTAAGAAATAGTTTGAAATAAATGCATATAACATGCTACATAATTTTTTTCAGTTTCTCACATTGGTCTTTATCCCATTTGTAATCTATCTACTAGAGTCATCCTTATTTTATGATGGTGAAAGACGGGAGCTAAAAATTTCAAACCTGATTTTTTAGTAGAATATGAAAAAATGTTAACATGACTAAAAAATACATGCAAGAAATAAGTCATCTAAGAAATAATTTTTTTCCGGAATCCGGTTTTGAATAGTCTTCGGCTACGAAAGGGCCACCACACCAAGGGTATGGAACTATAGGTGTATTATTCATCGGATATTATTCCAGAGAATTCCGTTTCCTCAATTCAGTCGTCCTCTACCTCGCTCAAATTTCTGATGGAAGGCGACGCGACCCGTCTCCCAACCCGTCCCGCCGAAGCCGTAAACATCCCGACTCCGCAGGAATTTCATTTAGCAGACTGAGAGAATGGGAGGGCGGGCAACCGAACTGGAACTTTGAACTCTTTTTTTCATTTGGATGCACGAATATGTTACGTTGATTGCAACCAAGGGGGCTAGTCTCCCTCCCTCCCCTACTTTAACCAACTACTTGCCAACACACTTGCGGTTTATTGTCGAGTTATAATCGCAGTTTTGGGGAAGGCGGGATTGTGGAGCGGCCGGAGGCGAAGGGGGGGAGCGAGGGTTGGGGGAGGAGGCGAAAGGAGAGTAGGGGAGGCTGAAGAGCAGAGGAGAAAAAGGGGGCTCCAATGGCGGCGCTTTGGCTTGCTCCCATCGCGATCAATAGCACACGCCCAGGCAACCTTGGGAGCGGGGCGGGAGGGGAGATGGGGAGGTTGGATTGATGCGGGGGATGAGAGGGAGAAAAGGTGAGGGGAGGATGCGGCCGCTGCCGGGGGAGGGGGAGCGGCGGGTGGATGTATGGGAGTCCTTTGTCCCCTCTGAAAGGGGTGCGTGAGGAGAGAATGAGGGTGTATAGACTGCGAGGGGGGCGTTCGCGGTGTGGGGGCGAGAGAGTGCCCAAGAGCGCGAGAGACCCGCGGAAGGGCGTCTGAGTGCGTTCCGATGAAGAGGCTGGTCGCCGGAGGGACGAGATGATGCGGGGCGGCGTGTCCATTGCGTGCATGTCCTCCGCCCCCCAGGGGAATGCGATCGGTGGCGCCAAGACGAGTGGAAGGTCGGCCTAGTGTGCACCATTTCGTGAGTGAAACGGTATTGGCACCCCTCCACGGTGCCCTCGAATTCCATAGCCCCCTCACCTTTCTAGAACTGACCACAGTGCGAGGAGAATTCGCCGAGTAAAACAAAACATTCGTCATCAGCTTCTTACGCACGTTCAAACCGCGTGAGTCGCTGACTGCATCTCGACTTGATGTCCAACATTTCCATCGTAACCGACGTCTCGATAGCATCATCTGTGCTCTTCTTCCGCCTTTACTGGCGGGGGCCCGCGTTGCTCCGACGCGTTAGTCGGCACGATAACGCACTTTCCTTTATATTTAGTACGCGCACATCCAAACTCCATTGCTATCTTGATGCCGAATAACAAAATCTCTTTTTGTAGACTACCCATATTTTCTAAAGAGTACGACGTAATTTTAATAATAAAAGCAGAGCCCATCGTAACTGACAATTGTTGCAATTATCTGTACGACCTAATTTCATTTATAAAAGCAGAGCCCACACAACTGACAACTGATTTAGAAAACAAGAATGGAGCTAGCTTATATCCAAACCTTTTAACAAATTGGCATCGACCGCCTACTTCGTAAATATTGCTGTCAGAAGACCAAGAAATATGTGGAACTAGTCTGTGAGTTTCATAAAATGGAATGAAAGTAAAAATTTATAGAAAAACGATTTTTTACTAAAATTGGACATTTTTTTACGAATTCAATGACTTAGTCATATTTAATGAACAAGTGTAATTATCTACCTTCGTGTTGATGACCATGCTTAAAGCGGATCACACACACTTCATCTTCGGAATGAAAAACTAAACCACGTAGACCTGCTAAAATACAATTCTTCATTTTATATTTAAAAGATTAAAATCAGATATAATTATTGAATAACAAGCTAAAAATAAAATGACAGCAAAAAATCGAAAGTGAAAAATGTTAAGATTGAATCCTAATTTATGGCAATGTGTAAGTTACAATAACTAACGGAAAATATTCCTCATTACCTTACGTAAAAATGGAATTTTCTGTGGGTATTTTCTATTATAGCGAAAAATTCAAATGAAATCGTGACATTAAACAGGTTGGAAACAGCATTAGACATACCATTCTGATAGCTAGTGCAAAAATGGATTAAAATGAGTATTAATGAAAAAAATCTACACAGCCGTTTCACGTCATTCTGCGACAATATCACGGAATGCCGATTTCAGTTTGACAATGTGGGACCTTGTAGAAAGGAGGTTCTTCGTGACTTCTTGGTGGAGACTAATTGCGGATATTAATCAGAATAAGACACCATTTCTAGATTTCCCTGCGCTGAGTAAAATATCCGGATACCTTTTACAAACCAAACTATCAGAATTACTGTTTGTGACCCAAACTAAGTAGTTACTTTGATGAAGTTTCTGGATTCGTTGGATGAATTTATCGTAAAACGTATCCGCTCTCGGCGGGATCGTAACCGCCTTAGGATAAGGCTCCAGCCGTCCGACGGTCTTCTCATACCGACTGCACACACCACCACGGTCCAAGAGAGCCCAAAATGATAGCTAATAATAAGGGGGTATGTATTTGGTAGCGATGATCCTTGCGAGGACTCAATCACCCTTGACAAATGAAGCTGGAGAAGAAGAGGAGAGTGGAAAGAATGAGGTTATAGAATATCGGAAACAGAAGGAGATCAGAAAACAATAAAAGGAAATTGAGAGCGTGTGCACAGAGAAAGAGAGGGGGTGTGTGTTTGCGGTTTCCTGCGTCCTCTCCACCCTTCCTCTCTCCTTCTGGGGGGAGCGGAGGAGGGGATGACGAATCCACTTCTCCCTCCATATCCTCAGGAACACCGAGGGGGCATCACACTCCCCCGACACGTGACGGGCATTCCCACGCGCGCACAATGCGCTGGTGAGTTGACGAGGGAGCACGCAGACCCCTCTCGCACCCTTCCGCCTCCCCCCCCTTGCCACCAGACGCCACTAGGCGAGGGAGGAGGGGGTGGTGGCATAGCTGTGTGCCCCATCCGCCGTCGAACGCACGACGCATAGGGGCGGAATTCTGTTTGAACAAAGCGAAACGAAAGGAAGGGGAGGAGGTTCTCCCCCACTCCGTCCCTCTCCGTCTCCTTCACTTCCCTCCCGGCTGCGGCGAGCGGAGTGATGCGGCGCCCCAAGTCGCCGCACCCACCGCGGCGGGTCTCACCCCTCGACGTGCCCCGTGGAGCGCACGTACGAGTACGTCTATGATTGGGCTTACGAGGGGCGCACAAGGGTGGGAAGACCCTGACGACGCACCGGGTCGCGATTTATTTCACCCAGAAGAGAGGGGGCATCACCTTCATTTAGGAGAAGCGACGTGACCTCTTTGGCGAGCAGAAATAAAAATTTATCGGAGTCGCACGCCATAAAGGCTATTCAGGTAAAGACTTTCACTGGAGTAAGGAGGGAAAAGAAGGCAGTGTGGTGAATCGTGGATGGAATTTCCACGTTATACGCGCATGGTTTATTTCTATTTACTTCTGGGGAATTTTACTTTGATTCGAATTAAGGCTTGGTTAATTATTGTCGATATTCAGTCATAAATTTAGGATATCGAAGAGAACAGATGAAGTTTAGTTGACAAGTTTAATGGCAATTTGATGTTACCATCATTTTGGGCACACGAGAAAAGTCAAAGTAATGATATGTCAATTGAGTAGAAGTCATGTGCAAAAACTTTAAAGACACACTTTGTTATCTGCCCTTTGGATATTTAGGATGATGCATTCCTTCTGATAATACAGAGAAGCATTAACTTTGCAAATCTCAAACTTAGGCGAAACTCATCATGTAAAATGGCTGCTATTAAGGTTCTAATGTTTTTCTCACTGCATGCCTTTGTCCCGTACCTAGATAACGGCAGAGAAAACTCAAGGCTCATCCAGATGCCTACTAGCATTATTTCTACACTACGAAGTTGTCTTTTAAGTTTTTTAAGTAAGTTGTGTTATCTTAAAAACTGAGCGCAAAGAACCGAAGCAAAAGCTAACTTCGTTTATTTATTTTACCTTAATTCGATAACAGCACTTTTTGGCCTTTAAATCGGAATATTAACAATTGTAGCAATAGGAAGGTTACAAACACCCAAGCCCTAAGTGGCGGAAAACCCAACCAGGCGGGAATCGAACCTGCGACCCTCGGATTGGCAGACGAGGACTTATCAGAATGAGAAGGTTTTTCTTCACCATTTGACAACTACACGCAAGAAAAAAACTCGAGAATTATGAAATCTCGATAGCGACGAAAAAAGAAAGTCATCCTTTAGGATAAAATAAACTACTCCCTGTAAAAAATCACGATCAGAAAATAAGATAGAACTCGACTACTCATACTAATTTTCCCGATGTTCTTTTTTCTTCGTTATGATTTCCCAGGATTTCCAGCCGGTCCATACTTCCACTCGCTTTGTTTAACTGATTCATATTTTTGAATGAGGGAAAGTGGGTACTACAGCGACCCTTCAGAACGCGTAAGATGAGAGGCTGGATTTCATGGAGGAATATTTTGAAATTTTTACAAGTTTACAGAGCCGACTCTTCCTTGAAAAAGCACGTGCATACTCTCGCTTAGATGGCAGAAATATTGAAGTGGCATTTTTATTTTAATCATATAAACAATAACTTTCCTCGTCAACAAAGGTTACGGCTTAACAGAAGATATTTTACAGTCTATAATTGCGTAGAGGTAAATGGGAATTCGTTCCGCAAGTCTCGTTTGAAAAGTAAAGAACTCTGATACGACTAAATCTCTTTTCCGGGAGGAAACAGCGCGAGTCGAAGCTTCGAGGGAAGAGCGCTGCGACACACTTATTACGCGATGCTAATGATCTTCTCAGGAAACGGAATTCCTTCAAAATAACGACTAGGCTGAAGGAGTTCTAAATGTTGAATACATTTATAAACGTATTTTGGGAGAGGGGAGCCAGTCTAATCTTTGCTGCGATGAATGACCTCCCGGACTACATACTAATTATTGTGACTGAAATGTCAGTAAGATGAGAGAGCCGCCACGGCGGAAGTTTGCACAACCACGGGAGAAACGCGCATCACTCGCACGGTCCCGACGGCTAACGAGACGCCGAGCACATGCAAAACAAGTGACACGCGCTAATTAAAAGGAGATGAGACGCCACCTGAGTCACAGTCGACGTTGCTCTCGCCAAATGACGACGAAGGGGGGAAGGGCAGAGGGGCCTGCAGGTGCGGGGGAAAAGGGAGAGGGTGGTGCTTCTTTGGTGCCTATCGATTGAACCGCGCGCGTGCGGGAGGGGGAGTGGCCGGACGGAAACGGGGGAGAGCAACCAAGGCCGAAGGGCGGAGGGTGTGGGCCCTGAAATCATCATCCCCCACCACTTCTTTAGCATTGGGAAATCCACCCCAAAAAAAACTCCCGCCTGGCTCTGAAGGCACAGACGCAGCCAAGGTAGAGGCAGCAAGGCACGTTCCGATGGCCTTGCTGCCACTAAATCTTGCGGTAGGATTTACTCTCATAGTCCACTTGCGTTCCAATCAGTAACATCCTAGGCAATGGCCTTGGTGAAAACTAATCTGTCGAGTGACGTGGCAGTTATCAACATGCTATGCCTTTTAATCGAACCAAAAATCGACGAATGAAGGTAGTTTAAGTTTCCGACGTTCCAACAAATACTCAGCCTTAAAAAACTCAAAATGGCAAATTCTACGATAAGCAGTGAAGTATAGGCTTTAACGAATTGTAATTGAAAATTTGTCGATGGCATTGGTATTTAACTTTCTAACAGAGAAACTTTGTTTCATATCATTTGAACGGTAAGAACGTCTTGAAAGCAGCAAGTGACAGAGAGAGTGGAATTACAATACTGGAGACCAATTTCTATCCTAAAAAAGACAACTTATCCTCCTAGCTCCATACAAAATTACAAGGATATGTAAAAATTTGAATTACGGTCAGGTCGAAAGAGCTAAAGAAAGATGCCAATTCTAAGAAACTCGGCATCCAGATAATAAAAACGTGTAAAGAGTGATCGGCTACGAGTAGAATGGGAGGAATAATCAAACCAAAATAAGTGGACAAAAGTTAAAGTTCATGCTATCTTCATTCGTAGGTGCACACACTCTAAGGTTATTAAGAACGATTTGATTGGACAGTGCTACCCAAACTTCGGCAGCCACGTTGGTGAATTATTTAATGCGCATGCATACAGTTCCACTGACATTTATGATTGAAGGCTGAATTGAAGGAAGTATGACAGAGAAAGTTATCCCGCAATCCACGGCATGCAGGAGCCTTCTCACAGGACAGATTCAAATTCAAAATGCATGGCAGAAGCCACCAACAAAAGCTTGGAGCAAATGTGAAGTGAATGCACGCACAGAAAAGAATGTAAAAATCCCCAAAACAGTGGGTTTTACTCTACTAAACACGTATATAGTTAAAAGAACGAAGACCCTGACGTGCCCGCCAACTTTTTAAAACAGGTTTACGAAAAATAACAGGCGAAAGAAGCTGGATAATGGAGTAGCTCGTACGGATTAATTCGCAAATTAGGCTCATTTTTGAAACCTGCAAGTCAATATAAAAGTACATTGAAACAAATTGCAAATTCTACGAAATGCATTCGAAAACACACACAGGGCTTCCAAATTGCTTTTATCGAGATTATCTCAGGCCCCATACAAAACATATAACTAAGCGTAACGAATGCGAAAAGAAAACCTTTATTTTACTCGAAGTAAAACAATTGATTATATTAAAACAAATAATTCGGTTCAAAAGAAGAAAAAAATGCTAACAATGAAATATAAGAAGTTTGATTCCACACTATCTTATTTAGGTCTGACTCAGCTTTCGACGTTCAAAGTCATCATCAAACTTGACCAAGGCGGTGAACGTCGAAACCCGGGCCATATTTAAATAAAATAGTATGGAATCTCAAACTTATATTTTTTCATCACACTATGAATAAATTTCATAAAGTTACAACTGAAACCGTATAATAAATTGAAAATCTGTCGATTTTTCTGTTGATCGCCCTAATTTTATTTTCATGACCTCATCTCACCAGCATTAATACGATCAAATTCAAAGAAACGGCGGAAGATACTATGAAATTAACTTTAACAGAGTCATCCACGAAGAGGCATTCAAATTCAACAACTCCATTCGCCGGTCGAGTCGAATAATTTTTACAGTTTGAAAGAGTTGCATTCCAATACGACAAGGAAAATAGTACTTACACATGTAGGGATGAATAACAGATTGACTTCTAATGATTACAATATATTTAATCTGTAAATTAATCTTGGGTCAAAACATCTTTTTACAAATCTTTCTCCCCCTCAGAGTGTACTATCTGATTCGGGAGTCATAAGTTTTTCGTGGAAATCCAAAATACAATGGCTGATCTTTCAAAATGATGCCTAACTCAAGAAATTTGGCATTGTCTTTTCGTCCTGTCGTCACAGTTCCCCAATATTCTTATACTAACTGAACAATCCTCGACGGCTGGGCCCAACCATTATATCAATAGTGAGGCAATATGTTGAAACTATTGACGAGATAGACGATGTTCTCTGGTGTGGTTCCCTCAGCTTGCCCTTTTTCCCCTCCTTCTGCGGGTTTCACGGCGTCGACCTGCCTTCAGCAGTTAAGGGCTTGAAATCAACCGAATTGTCGACAGACATTAAAGGAGATCGGATCACATTTCACGTCAAGGGGCGTGCTTGAGCTAGAACCCAAACAAAAAAAGGAAATCGGACATTCTTTCGTCCCTCTTCTTCTAACGAGGCGAATGATAACAACAAAACATGCAGGAAGAGCACGCATTATCCCCGAGACGAAGGCAGTACGAGCGCTTAATTAGCGTTACCGGGGAAGACAAAAGGACATAACTGGAGCGAGTCAGAGGGAAATAAGCGCTCCCGTCGAGGGGCGGTGAGCAAGGGTAAACTTTAGTGCGGGAGAAGGCCGGAGGCGGCGCTGTCGCATGTATGCTTGCCCCATTCGACGGCTCGATTACGGTATTTTTGCGGGAGGATGGGGGAAAGGTTTTCGATTCCTTTTTTTCGACAGAAAAAAGATAAATAAATCACGGGAAAAACGAGAGCAGAACGGGGAAGAAGCTAAAAGGAGAGAGCTACGAAAACAAAGAAGCGGCGCGCGGCGTAGTCGCAATGGGGTGGGCGGGGGTAGGCGCGGAATTAAACGAAAAAGAGATAGTGGAGAGGCACAGGAAAAGGTTTACGGGTTTCACTCGCTCGCCCTGTTGTTCTATTCTTTGAATACACACATACCCGAGCTCTCTTAACTCTTTCTCTGCAAGCGAATTTCGCCGAATGTGTGTCCCCAATGACTCGCGAACCGCCACTTTCTCAGGCTCATTCGCAGCAATAAACAGCTAGTAACAACAGGGAGATCTCTCCCTTTGCCCTGTGGCCCTGTTCGGCGGTTTTTGTCAACGTACACACGAGCAAGAAACGAACATTCGCCCGCACAAAATACCCTCTTTGCCCATTTGCCGAAACAGAGAGTCAGTCCCCAGTCGTACTGCAAACGTGCCGACGGGAATTATGGCCGCCCGCGTCTCTCGAGCAGTTATAGCTTCTCCTCCCGACACCCTCTTTTACTCTATGGTGTCTTCTGCAAAGGGGGACGAGAAGAAGTGAATTGAATGGTCAAAGAATGAGTGACTAATCTCAAGTGTGACAATGACTTTTTAATAAAACAGTCTATTATAAATATTTAGTCAACCTTAATTATTCTATCGGACTCCTAATGGAATATGTGCCCAGTGCTTTAGGGCTCTAAGCAGGATTTAATTTCGGTATTAAATAGGTAAAAAAATAGCTGCCTCTTTCTTGGCGAATCGTAAAAGGGGAAACGAAAAGCACCAAATTTTATATTCTTGAACAGACTGGGTTGGGAGGAATTCGAGACACGAAGATACATGTAAAATTAAAACTTTAAGAAAAGCAAGAATCTTTCGAGTTTAACGATGACACAGACTAAATATTGATTTCTTTACACCCCCCCCCCCGGGGCATTCTTATCGGTTTCATTTGTTTACAATTCTTTAACATCCATCGACACAATTCTTTCCATTTAAAGTGAAACTCATCGTTAGAAAAATCCTTCAGTTAAAGCACAATCTAGGATATCTTCCAATTTGGGATAGTGATAAGCTTAATAGAATCACTAATGGCTCGAGGTTTTACGGCGTGTCAAAAACGATGTTAATCGCCTATAATGATGGGATCTTCTTTCATCTCTTAAACCGGAATTCCATCTGGCAACACTAATCACTTTCATGGTGATGTATCAACAGCCCAACACGAGGAAGGGTACTTCCTTCCGAGGGCTTTGTTAGGGAGTCTTCACATCTGGATAACTATGCCTACAACCATAGCGCTACCCCTGCATCGGGTGTAAAAAGCTTGAAAATCTTTTTACGAATATAATTCCATGGTAACATTTCCCCGATATTCCCCCTCTTCAGATCCTCCTTCAGGCTTTTGAGAGCGCAAAACCTGCACAAAGATCAGGCAAGAAAGTATAATGAACTCGCTTAACGAAACCAATGCTACCACGTCAAAATTATATTTCTTGACCTACTGTTCTCGCATACACACGTATTCCATAATATACATATTTCATACCATCCAGGAGAAGTAAATAAATGGATATCGGGGTAAGAATGAAAGGTGTTAACAGGGAGAATGAATAAATTATTTCCGCGTGCCAACATCAACGACATTCAGTCACACCATCGTCCAAAAGAGGGAAAACGTGAACTCTGACACCGTTCCCTTTACGTTCGTTCGCTCTGTGCCACAGGACTTTCGGACGTAGTTGATCTGGGAGGCGATCAAAAATTCGTCCCCGTGGGAACGCGACTCACGCAAAACACGGAATCCCGGGATGAACCAACGATTCGCGAAGGCCCCGTCGCCCCCCCTTCCAGGGGAACTACTCCTCCTTACTCTGGGAAAAACCATGCACGCCCCCCCCTGCCTCTCCTCCCTCGCCTCATTCAATAATCCGCTCCGAATCGAAGATCTTAAGCCCTTGATGGTCGTGCACGACGCAGAGGCAACTGAGGGGTCAGCTGCCACCCATGGTGGGGAGTGTCAACGGGTGTGTGAATGAGACTCGCTCGCCCATGGGAAGGGGGAAGGGCCGCGAGAGGGCGGAAGCCATTCGAGCTCATTCCAAGTCAGTGGACAGTAATCCTTCCTCCGAACGTGAGACCTATAGGAACGATGGACACTGTGAGAGTTGTGATTGGAGGGTAGGACACGTGCCTACGGCGCAAATTTTTAAAAGTATTTATTTATTTATCATATTAATACGTCTTCTCCATGTAATTTATTTAATTACTTCCTCCAATATTATCAGACACAAGTTTTGTATAAAAAATATCGGTAACAATGTTTGCCTGACGTGTGCGTTAAGTGCTGAATGTAGACCATTGGTTAAGTCTGTGCATGATCGCAGATCGTATTGACATTGATAAGACAGTGACAGTGCACATCATTGCCACTGAAAATCAGGCGACGCGAACGATCTGCCATTACATCGTTCCGAACGTCTTGACGGATGACCAAGAGCAGAATCAAGTGTCTGCTTGAGAAGATCTTCTGCAGCAGCATCACAACGATTCCCAAACCCCTTTGCAGTTCCAACTTGTCACCAGTAAACTATTTCCTATTCCAAAAAGTGAAATCTTCCCTCCCTGAATGGACACCACCATGGGACCCTAAGTGCCATCAAAGAAGTTTGAACGCGTACCTATAAGGACCCTCCGGAATTCGTCTACCAGGAAGCCTTCGAGTCGTGGAAAAGCCGCTGGCAAAAGTATATCCACCCTCAAGTGATGTTCTTTGAAGAATGTTGAGGCATTGAAGCAATATCTGAAATAAATCTATTTTTCCGAAATATATCCGGAACCTTTTTATGGAAACCATGTATGACAAGGTTTGAGGGGTTTTAATTTGAGAGTTTTGTACAGGTTAGGGGATGTAGGGTCTAGAGTGCCGGGTTATGGTTAACCAGGAGATGGAGGGTGTAGAAAAAGTAGGTGATCCCCTGGCTTGTGGGGATTTGGGAGGGAGGATTTGCGGTAATGTGGCGAGTGGGTGTTAGAAGGTTGGTTTTGCTTTTGGTGGTTACCCTTCGTGGTGTTTCTTAAACGATAGGCTTGGTTGAGGACGCTTTTAGTGAGAAAAGGATCAGTGCGGCAGATTCAAACTGGGAGAGAGGTGTAGGGAGGAAGGGAGTTTTTAAGTTTCGTTCTCTTCAACCTATCGCGCCGGCTTACTGTATACGTGGTGATTTTGGCGATAGTATTTTCTCGGAGAAGGATGGGGAACGAACGGAAGTTGATCAGCGGATTTTTGGACCTTAAGATGCACGGATAATGGTTACGCTCTTCTTTATTAAAATTTCGCATTAGAAGAAGGCGTTTGCTCTTGAAAGAAGGGTCTTCGAGGAGTCGCGAGCCAATTGCCAACACTACGCTGCAGACGGTGAGCAGGTCGATGAGACCAGAGGGCAAGCGCCGCCACCAAGAACCCGAGTACGTAAGAGGGGATGCGAAGTGCGACGGGATAGTATTTAATCGACGACTAGGCGAACGGGTAGTGAGAATCACCTGGAATTTCACCTCTATTTTACGGCAGTGCTAAAAATAAAAACTAAGTAATACTCTCTCTCTTTCTTACACTTATTAAACATGGTGTCTTGAGCCACAAAACTTCAAGTATAATTCATTGAATATTTGTTACTTTTTAGCCGTAATCTACCGGTTAAAGTAAGATTTTTGCGAACAGTGCGGCAAATAACTTTTACGCTTACACTTCTAAGCCAGGCATTACAAGCACTATAATACGCCGTTTTAAGCTCCCCATACTTTCAAGCATACTTCATAGAATTCAAAATTCCAATGTTATCCTCCCATTACCTCGCTTAAAGATGTTCATAATGAGAATGATAGCATGACGAGAACATCAGCACACAGTATATGATACTCGAATGTATTTGGAATTAAGTATTTGGGTAAGATGTATCAGCCATAAAAATTCTCAATTATAAACACTATTTTAAGTGTAACTCAGTGAAAGTGGTGTAAACAGTATTAATTAAACCGCATATTCAGGCAAACATACGAACCATACTCAAAACAGCAACAATTATGACGATAATTTTAATGTTAAAAGGAAACCGTCTGCATAACCTCGTCTTTTCGTCGACTAACACTACAGCAGCTGCGCTGGTTCATTTGTTGAGTTGCTAGCAATGCGGAGCGTCTGTCACTCAGTGAAGCGGCTGCAAAGGTGTCTGACCCCAGTGGGGCGGCCATTTGAATGATGGTGTCACGTTAATGATTACTGAGGAAAGCAACGGGAAAAAACTCAATTATTTATCTCAAGGCTATTAGGATGGACAACGTGGTGAAAATGAGTCTTGGCAACTACGATACACAGCCAATTGGCCGTGCGTTGTGTCCTTCCACAAAAGGGGCAAGGCATCCACGATCGTGATCCCACGAAATAAATGTAAAGAGGAATTCACATCATCATCCAAGAAGGAGAAACATAAGAGTATCACTCCAGTTTGAATTGATATTTCGATTGTTATGGCGATGTAGAGATCAAGAAAATTAGAAAACATAAAGTTACGACTACGATATAGAACGACAAGAAATGAGTATCAGTAGGCTGTAAGAAAAATTGTAGGTATGGACAGGGAAATGAGTGCTAAAGAAAAAAAAGAAGCCTCATTAAACCGGATATCAAGAGCCGCAAAAAAAATAGTAACAGTAAATATAAAGAAGCCAAGGAAACCATGGATTACGGAGATAATTAGATAGATAGACGAGATAAGTAAATGGAAGAATGTACATACGGGGTTAGGGAAAAGGAAGTGCAAAGGGGTACATAATTAACTGAGGCGGGAAACAAATATAGCAAAAGAAGCGTGGTGGATGACTCAATGCGAGAATACTGAAGACTTTTTAAAAAGAAGGGTGACATTAGAGGGCTGTATAGGAAGGAACTGAAATCACAGTGAAGAATTAAGATTGGAAAACCTCTGATATTAATCAAAAATAGGTCAGAAATATTATTAAATAAACACGGGAAGATTCACGAGAAAAGGCGATAATTATTTGGTAAAAGGAACCATAAATATAAAAATATATATAACTATATAGTTAAGACATTAGGCTATCAAGCATAGATATAAAAAAGAGTTTGATATAGATGAGGATGGCTTAGCTCCAGTCTTAATCGAAGGTGAGATAGGAAGGGCATTAAGGGATTTAAAATCAAATAAGGACGTAGGGATAGGCATAATTCCCGTAAAATTACTTAAGAAGCTTTAGGAAGGAGGAGTTTTGATGGACTAATTATTAGCATTTACGAGATACGAATTTGGTCGGAAGATTTAGGCACGTAATGAGAGTTTTTCCTACAAATCGAGCCTTTACCTTTAAGGAACAGGTGAGAACGAAGGAAGAATTTTTGTACGAGAGTCGTAAGGTTATCTTTTTCGAAGGGAGTCTGTGAACATGAAGTAAGCAATGGTAAAAAAAAGGTCGGAGTTCCCTTCATTTTGGCAGTTTAAACAAGGGAAATCTTTGAATGCGAAGGAGGCTTCTATCCACTCTCGGTAAGTAGGAGCCGCGATCGCGGCAATGGAGTGCGATTGGAAATTAGATAGGCGATACTCTGTACGAACCAAAGTCATGAAAGTGTTAGTTCCTAATCCAAAAAAGGGTAATATGAAGGCTATAGAAAAGTAAGTTTGATCGCACACGCAGCTGAAGACGTATTCAGTATCATAAATAAAAATATGAAGAGGGGGGCAAGAGACTAATTAAGGGATGATCAGTTTGTGTTCAGGAAAGGAAGAGGTGCGCATAATACCATAGTAGAAATGAGGTCACTGAAAACCTCTGTGCAATTTCAAAAGTGTATTACGGTTCTACTGGTTTCAACGAATAGCCAACATCCTCAAGTACTACCTAATTATGCTATTAACATAATATAATAAGGTATTCCCTAAATTATACAGCATTCTTTGAGGACTTCAACTTATATTCTTAAATGTACTTACGTAAATATATTCAGAGAAATGGCACACGTAATTTTCCACGCCATTTTTTTAATAAAGGCGACCAGCTTAATACAATTCGTTTGACAGATAGTAAATTGCCTGAATATAAAACAATTTTTACAATCACCATCCAACTCTTTCTGACCACATTCCAATAAGAGTAAATTGAAGAATAAATCATTGTTTTCAGTATTTTAAATCTTGATCAACCAATTGACAGCAATAAATAAAAAAGATGATCAGAATATTAATTTTGTGGAATTATATATCAATGAATAAAAAAAGCTACTGTAATTCTTTACAGTTAGGTAACCATCAATAGATTTTCATTTCAAAATAAAAAGTTGGTATAAAACAGGAGTTATAGCAAGTAGTCAACAAAATACTATTATGTAAAGGAATTAAGTTCTCAGACAGTTGCCTCCACTTGCTGTAAACAATTAGTTATAATCAAGCAATCAAACGCAAAGTACTCACGAAATCCTTGAAAAATGTACGAGTGTGGACACGCGTGCTACTCACCTGTTGGAGAAAAAGAGATTGGAATTACTTATCATACTCAGCTTCTAATCAATAAGTGTCATGTACCACTATCAAATGAGCGCTAAGCTCTGAGGATTACCGAAAGTAACCAATAGGACCACCAAATCATACCTCAATTTCACCGCCAGGAAACTTACGCTCAAAGCAAGCATACGTTTTTCGTCCTTTCGTGGGATTGCCGAAATCATTTGTAATGTATTTTTTAATTTTAGAAAAGAATAGTTACCAGTGCTCTACGTTTTATATGCAACTACTAACAACCTTGTATTAGTATTTTAAATAGAGTATATTATTTAATATTCCTCCGCAAAATTTACTCAGTAAAACCTTTATGTTCTGATGTTAAGCTAGCATATTGTGTGATGTATGTACGGTACAAATTTCATTTATTTGACACAAAAATTGCAAACACCGCAAACATTGCAAATAATATATTCAGTTCGCCTAGGCCAACGATGGAAGTGGCAAGTAACGAACAATACGCCATACACTGAAAATTTACGTCCGTCGGAAAAAATCGTCTGCCGAGGCGTAAGCAGTGCCGCAAGGGATATATAAAAAGTCTGAAAATTCTTAAAGCGCAACTAGAAGATAGTTTAAATGCTTAAATAGAGAAAACATTTAATTTCAAAGGAAGAAGAACCCCGATCTCCAGTCACTGCTCTTATAGGAGTAAACATAGACACCAATGTGGGAGATGGCAGTCGGACAACATTCAGAGTACTCTCAGAAATACTCGTATTGAAAACTTCATTGATTGCACCCACAAGTTAGTGACAGAAAACTTTCACATGAGTTGCATTTTTTCCGTGGTGGGTTGCTAGACTGCTCATAGAATTTGACCAAATGCTTGAACCAACTCTCACCTATTTGGAAAAGTGGACCAAAATGAGGAAAATATACCCCCAAATAGTTTAACGCTGTCGAACTAATACCTTAAAATTTATTAATTTGCTACGACAGATTCTCAAAGATGTAACTACCCCGTGAACATTTATATAATTTTCTATTGAAAATATTTCTTCTAAGATACTCAAAAGGCATCCCATCGTAATAAATCCAAGAGTTTGGAGTAATCATTCGTAGGATCTTCTCCCCTGTGTTACGTTAAAAAAACTTTCGTAACAGATTCCACGGGGATGTTGGTGTCAGTTCAAGAGATGGCTGCATGAAAGGTAATAAATGGAGGCAGGGAAATAAATGGAAATGGAGGGCACTTCTTTTGTTCATTTTTATGGAAACGAATGCCAGTTTGATGTATGTCCAAAAAAGCGGCGGCCGATAAAAGAAATTTATGAACCGATGGAGTCATTGTTACATTGAGCGTTATTAAATAACAACACCATATTGAAGAAAAGGTTACAGATTGATCAGCATGCTGAACGAGAAGAGGTACAGGACTGAAATATGAAAGAATGGCATTGTTTTATCGAAGAGGAGACTTAATGGGAAAGAAGTGGGATAATCAGCGTATGCTGGCCGAGAGAAGGCAGAAAAGGGACGCACTCCCAAGACACCCACTATGACATTCTCTTGCTCTCGAGAAAGGGGCGGGGATGCGGCAGAGAGGGGTCCAATTTTGGGGGAGTTGGATCAAAAAACCAAAGGGATTGGTTAATTTGACCCCTACAGGTTTTCTAGTATTCACGATATTCCCCTTATGCTGAATACTTGGACCAACCTCGGAAGGGGGAGATTGTTGGGAAAAATCCAACGGATACCGGAAAGGTATCTGCACAATATTTTAATTGGCGATGGAATGTTGAAGAATAAGACTGTAATAGTGCGGAAGACGTTAGGCATGTGATAAAGGTAAGTATTAAAAAACAAACAAAAGTATTAAAACTTTAAAATGTAGGCAGTCTTGAGTCTGTATCTCTCCAAAATATGGCACACACGGTACACTACCAAATAATAATGGTAATTCGTGACCAATACTGTAGGAAACATAGCATATGACAAATTAAACTTCAGAGAAACCCATTAATTGTCAATTATGAATGGTGAGTTAATTTCCCCCGCCTCACACTCTCATGGTGACCTAGGGACAGCAAGATGTTTATGAGAGCGGAAAATTTCAATTGACTTTAGAAATACGATCGGAAGTCGGAGGATGGGGGTGGGTCGTGATGGACCACTTCGATATTCCGCCGGAAGGCTACAAATGCGGTCTCTTCTGCCTGATGGTAAAAAATATGGCACATAAACGTAATCATAGTTGATAAAAACATTATTAACAGCGAAGGACAGGTTGAAATGATCACATATGCATAATCAAGCTAGTGAATTCAGCAATAGGATTACTTTTTACGTGTATTGAGCGGAATGTGTTTCAAAGAACATATTTAAAAAGAATCGTACTTTTTCGGAATATAGACCAGAATTTTCTAATTCGAATAAATTAAGGACGCAAGAGTCAAAAGGTCAATAAGATGATACCTGGATGCTGTAAGTATCTCCACTAGTATGTATTTCTAATCACTTCGTACTAAGCTCTAAGCGACCTGTAAAATACACACTTCTGCAGATTATTTATAAGGGGAGCCAGCTCCCTTTTCTACCCGCAACGTCTGCGGTTTTCCAGTAGATCACATGGTAGGCCAGATGAATCCGCAAACTTGGGTAAAGCTGGAGATTCAGAGAGCCGGAATCGTACTTGGGTCCTCCTTTCGGCTTTACTCGCCAGACTCCCCGGCCCCCTTAGAATGGACCGCCTCGTATTCCTGAGCTTCCGTTTACAGTTGACGGGAGGTGGAAGAAAACGCGAGATTTCCGATCAACTCCTCAAAGCAATTAGCCATTTCACCACGAGGACTGACCAAACAGAACCCTCCAGTGAGAGTAAGCTGCGAAAGCGTTTACCAATTTATCTGATTCAATTTGGTGGATTTGAGAAAGTTTTATGCCATGTCCACGAGCTTTTTTTATGGGACTCGTGAATCAATCAGAGAAAGCCGGGAGGACTCCTGCCCACACCCTGAGTGCTCGCTCTCCTCCCCGCCCTGAGCGTTCTCATGATGGAAGGAGATACCCTTTGTCCGCCTTTAAGAAGTTTCGACATGTCGCCTCGGTGGCATTCTTTGGGGGAGGATCCGAAGGGTCCGAGGGAAGCGAGCGAGAATAACTCTCTTATCCCTCTTCGCCCTACCCTTCAGAGACCCAATGCCTGCCCAGCCCAAGCAAGCTGGGACTCAATCGGCAGGTCGTAGCAGAGCTTGGTGTGGGGGGGTAGTACTAGGGGTGGTGGCCACTCTCCCCCTGTTGCCCACTCACCCCCAGGGGGGCATTGTGAGTGTGGGTGTGGGGTGGGTGAGCAAGTTGGTTCAGCCTGCTGTGTTAGTGTCAACAATTGCCCATCGGTGGGCGGGGGAGAGACAAGGACCCATCCGAAGATCCCAAATGCCTTGCCTTGTCCACATTAGCCACTCGATGGTAGTTTTAAATGGCCCCCTCAAGTTGGACTATTGAGTTAAAAGATAACGCCGAGCCTTTCCATTGATAAAACGTAGTAAATTTTTACTCAACACTACAACCGTTCTCCATCGTCGTTATCGTTCCTCTTGTTTATTAGACATTGAAATTAAACAGAAGCGAAGAAGACTAAAATTGGTGTTGTTAGTGATTTGTTTCCCATTGATCGAAGGTAATTTTTGAGAGAATATTATGGGCATAAAAGAATACAAATGTATACTAAGGACACTATCAACTTATATCACGGAGTGCGTTATATCTCTGGATACACTACATGCATCTACGACAAAAACATGTTATGCAAATTTTATTTTTATAAATATCAAAGTCACAAGAACCTAGTGTACAACTCGTGGAACTCATTTGCTTTCAATTCGTCAATATTGGTACCTCCGTGAATTTCAAGTTTAGCTGCAGAAATAACGTTTAGACAAATACGTATTTCAATCTCGTGGGCTTTTGCATACGAGCACTGTGATGGAGGCAAGGTAAACGACACTTCTCCATTTGTGGGTGGAGGAATGGAAGGGAGGGAAAGGAGGTGTCGGAGTGGGAGGAAGGATGGGCACTCTCCCCCGTCCACGAATCCACCCACTCCCCTTCATCTCCGCTTTCCAGCTTTCTCAACAACATAACCGTACATCTCAAGTCTCACGTGTTTGGTTTCAAAAAGGGTTGCCGTCAAGGGATACAGCGTACACTCGCATCTCAAGTGCCAGAGAGCAACCAAACTCCACGCCCTCCAATGGGCATGAGCGACACTCCTAATCAACTATCCTGCGCCCAAAGGTCGCCCGGCTTCGCCCGAACATCTTCCAATAATAATAAAAATTATATATAAGACGACAGGTATTTTAATCAATATATCCAGTAGAGATGAAGGAAAACAAAAAAAGTTTAAATTACCGATAAAATAAAAGACCTGGAGCTCGTTTCCAAAAGTTACATTTCCGTTTATAAATGTTGTAATTTAACCGCACAGTCAGGATTTAGGTGAAGGTAATGCAGGTTGCAGATGATGAGAAGATTCACAGTAGCAGGCAGAAATGGACCTCTGATCATCTGGATTCCATCCTTCGGGTGACAACCCAGCAAGAAATGGCAAAACTCAGGAGTCAAGATGAAAAACTAGAAGCAAAAGCCTATAGGAAAGGGCGGACATTCACGTATTTGATGAAAATGGTGAAAACCTCCAAAGTCAGCGTTTGGCATCAGATTGGCCGATACGTTATCGATCAAGGTCCTCCATCTGCTAATATGCCCCCAATATGCCCTCCTCCTCCTGGGACTACGGTTGGACGATAATCATTTCAAAAATCTTCCGTGTGATCAATATGTCAATTCGTAGATGATTATCGTTGATCAAGATATATCGTTTCTTTAAATCATCCAGATTGATCTGGTTGATATAGAAAAATCGATATTATGTCAACATCCAATCATATGCCCTTGTGGCCTAAGGTTCAAATCTAGATGTCAGCTCGGGATATTCAATAAGTTAAGGTACACGACCGTTTGATCTCAGGTTTGATCTTCACATGTTCGCAATGATGGGAACATGGCAATAAGGAACTACCAACACCCTTATTGATACCCTGCGATTGCGAGTATTTAATCACGCGTGATGCTTGGCTTCAACGGAAAGCGCCTCATTAAGAGCAACCCTCGGGCTGATTACCCTGATGAAGATGAGGGAGAAGGCAGGGAATCAGAGCCACACTCAATATTTGAAAGAGGCCATTTTATATCCTTGTGCCGAAATTTCAAACGGCATGCGGCAAGAATTGAGTGCGTTAATTGCCAACCGTTTTTCTCGATAAAAATTAAAGCTCCTCTCATTAACTGGTATATAGCATATGACTATACTCGCACTGCAGACAACTTTCAATACTAAAATAAAATGAAATCATTCTACTTGGTAGCAAAGTTGTTCTATTTCATACATGAAGAATATTTTTTCAAACGTATGAAGGCAATACAGTTCCGTCATTATGGGAAAAAGAATGGATGGATAAGATACCTTTCGGGATTCCTAACAGTGTCTCTTTAAGGCGATCTCTTGGCACTACACAAAATTACTGCGGCGAGTCAAATTAGACTTTGGTTAGAGCCTGATTTTTTTATCCTAGTGCACCCTCTGAATAGTTCTTTCTTCGCCCTTCTAATGATCACTTAACTGCTCCACTTCGCGGTGCTCTCTTGTCTCTAGTTCCGAGAAAAACACTTGTCGGAACAAGGATATTTTAAACTCGCGGATATTTCAACGGGATGGAACCAACTCACCAAACTACATCTCGAGAATGTAGACGATATTTCACGGGGCACATATTCGAGATATCGATTGTTATTCGCTATAGGCCAACGCAGGAATCGCGAATCCTGCGTCGCTCTTTCTGGCTGAATTTACGCGGGCATTAGGGATGGGATGATAAGAGTGGATATGAGGAGGGAGAGGCCACCCACGGCTCGTGAGCATGGTGCGGCCAGCCTTCCAAGAAGTCCGCTCATGAGGAAAGGGAAAAAAAACCAAGGGGCCCACGACCCAGGACCCACAACCGAGCCCTAGATATTGCGGGTAAACGTCGCAGACCGACAAGCTGAATGTGTGGCACCCTCTCCGCTGCTCCCGTATTACAATTACTTATTTTCTCCGTGGCCTCTTGAGAGGCCTCCTTTGCCGCATCCTCCCACTTCCGTTGAAGGCAGTTTTATTGCTCTTTTTAGTATGGCGGTTGGTCGTTAAACTGCGAGATACGTACCATTTTATGAGACTTTTTTGGCATATAGGTTTTAAATTTTTATCAGATTTCATCTTTGAACTCAGGAGAAGTGTCAGGAGAGTACCCTAAGGAATATCTTTTCACTAGCGAGTGTGGATACGATCGTGAGATATGAAATGCTTAATATAGTAAGAGTGAGACAATCGAGATGATATTGACATGACAACCATCTAGACAGTATTCGAAAGTTTAGGTTGGCTCCTTATTCGTCGTACAGTCGTATCCTTCCTCTTCATAATGATAATTTACTGGTCTAGTCAAATCAGGTGCGCAGATTGTTGTCGTCACAAATCCCCCGGAATCACCAAAAATGTGTGTGGCAGGGAGTGAAAAAACCAGGTGGGAAGGGTGATTGATAAGTTAGAATATGGGAAAGGAAGGGAAAAGGGAAAAATATTCAGCAAAAAACTAGTAAATAACGTGCAAATTTGCATATATGCAGGAGGAAGACTTAATTCAAAACAAGGGTTAATTCACTTAATAAGTTAGGTATTTGTTATGCGAAAAAAGGAATTTGTACTTCAACTATTTATACGATAAGCTTCCACCATGACAAGACAGGTCTACATCTAAATATCAGGAGATCTATGAACATGCATGGGTGACGCGAAAGTTTGTCACCACGAACGCCTAGCAGTGCCCTTCAATGAGTTCCGTAACGCAAAGGGGATTACGTCTAAGAAACCCTGGACGCCCTTCCACGAGGCAAACTGGGAGGGAATTGAGTGAAGCTTCATATGCAAGAGAGTGCACAGGATACTCACGAAGTAAGCTTAGTTTTGGAACTAGATCGAATGCAATGTAGAGCAGCTAGGTTTGTGAAAAGTTGTTACGTACGAACAAGGAAGCAATGGTCACGACACTTAAACGAATCAGGACGGGATCCACAAGTTGACCTTAGGTTTAAATACAGGTTAAATTTACTGCGCACATTTGCGGCAGATTACTTATCTGAGGATGTTAGAGACATTAGAGGCCCCAACTTACTATGGTAGATTCCATGAAACTGCGGGAGATGCCGTGGCAGTAAATTTTAACGGAGTAATCCGCTAATATGCTTTTCAATGCAACAATTTCAGAGTGTACAAATAATTCACCTTGACTTGAAATTTGAATTCGGATCCCTCGAAGTCCGGACATGGAGGGATCCGGGTTCAAATCCCGGTCAAGTTGAATAATTTTTACACTCTGGAATTGTTCTATTACTATGGTAGATCAGATCACGTACATTACATCAGGGAGATATAGTGTCGAACGGATAGACTTAAAATGCCATTTTTTCCTCGAAACATTTTCCGAGTGAATGATCAAACTAATATTTGCGTAGAGGAGAGATGATTGGGATTGTGCATGGAAGGTTGGTGACCTAACACCCCCCGCCACACACCCCTGAGACGGCTTTCGGGCTATTGTGTAGATGCAGAGAATGATGGGTTGGTCTCTGAGTTGAGGGTAAGGGCATTTGACCGCGTGGAGTGGTATTGGAGATCGGAATGGACATAACAGCGGGGGAGGAAGAAGCGAGGGGTGGTTGGGGGTTGTTGATGGCGCCCGAGGATCTCAAGTGGAGGTGCCCCTGCGACATTCCTCGCCCTGACAATTGTAACTCGCCAGGGGCAATGATCCTCCTTAATCAAACTAATATAACCTTTTGGAACCCATCCTCCGGGCAAAGTACAAAACCGTGTTTAGTGGCTCCTCCGTGACTTCAAAATGAATCCTTATGAATTCAGTCCCGAATTGACTGAGCTCAATTAATGCAATCCCGGAGATTTTGTTGCATTGAGACACACTGTAACTTCCTTTTCGGCTTTTTTTAAAAGCAACACATCTCATTTCTTACCGGGACATGCACTGCATTATTTTTACAACAATCACGGTTCGTTTTGTATGACGCTCTCGTAATTTTCGTGTACCTTCGAATAGCATAGTTTTCTCCACAATCCTTTATCACCGAGATTTCATCCGCGGAGCATTGAATCAAAAGACCCTCCCAATGGTTTTCACGGTAATTGCAACTTTCGCATTAATTAAGCACTATTTTTGCCATAGTATTGCGTACAATCCTCATAGTTTTTTACGTAAATTAGAATAATGGTTTTCCTAGTCCTCATTTTTCAACGCAAAATATTATGGAGAGAGAAGGGCCCCAGAGGCCTCCATTTAACCCTATTAAACCATTAGGACATGCAGGTACGACTTAATGGCAGTAAAAGTCATTTTTCATCAGTTCGATTGAATAAGCTCAGTTAATGCAATGAGTATGTGAATTGCGAATTCCTGCGGTAAATTCGTCCCGCTATTGAACATATGTAGTAATCGTTGTAGCCATCTAGTTAGAGTTTATCGATTGCTGTTACGATTAAAAATTAGCATTTAAATACAACAGCGGATAAGAATGATTGGTTTGTCCATGCATGAAATGTTTGAATTGCATATTGGGCAAATATCACAGCAATATCTGTTAGTGTGTCATCATCACGGCAATGAGACTCCATGTTTGATATTGCATCGCCATTATTTGGTTCGATTGCCATCGTCGGAGACATTAAAACGAAGAGTGACTCAACGCAATAAAACATCGATAAAACCTCTGCTACTGAACGGGCCATAAATCTCAAAATCAATACTGCGATAGCAATAAAAAATATTCTGATTTCGTATTTCAATAACCCAAAAAATATTGACGGAAAAGATAACGCAATAAATCTGACAGCCGGAATGTTTACGGCCCAAGGAACACTCCGTGAATAGTTCCGAAACATAATTTTCTTTCATACATTTTATGAAACATTCATAACTTTCAAAGACATAAACTCGCTTGACGGACTTGCAAAACCGTTACTACAATGGAAATTACCAAAATTATTTTTTTATCGGAAAGAATGATGCTGGTACCTTCACGACATATAAACAGCTGATTGTTTCGTATCAATGACACTGACCTACATGATGAACTGCCTTTACACTTTCCTATTATGTCATTAAAATAATAAGAAAAATTTTAGAGATTTTACAGAGTCCACAAATATTATTTTACCTGAGCAAACCAAAATTACAAAACGTTGAAAAAGTGTTAAAAACGTGGTAATAAATATTTCCGCGCGTTTCATCCGCTTCGCTCACCAAAAATCTCCCTTCATACTTTCGCCTTCGAGGTCATAGTACCTCACAATATTTCCTCTGACTACTTTCTCTGTCTTCTTCAGAATTTAGATTGTAACTACCTCTCTTCTTTCACTGCAATCAAAACTCAAAGAACTATGCACTACGCCATCATTATACATCAATAAAACACTAAAAGCAATGCTCTGTCACAATAGACACGCCTTTACTCATTGCTGATTCCTTCACCCTAGCATAAGATCTGAAGTTCATCTCATGCTCTATGTTCTTGAAGAAAGCAGCTCTGAGACGTCCTCTTGATTTCTTCCCTCCAACTTTTCCTTAAAATGTTTTCTCAAGGAATTGGTTATGTCTTAGCACATTTCCGATTTATGTTCCTTTTCTTTATCCTGTTTTTCTTAAGAGCTATCCCTTTCTTTCAATTCCGCTAACACTTTTTCATAACTTTTTCTCTCTACCCAGCTTGTTTTTGTTTCTTTCCTTCGAATCCACGTTTTCATTGATTTCAATATTTTTTATTTCCGATTTCCCGATCGTCCATGTCTCACATCAATATACAATTATACTCCAAACGAACGTTTTGGTGAACATTTTTCTGGTTGATTTGGTCATTGACTTGTAAATTCTTCTTGTTTTGAAACACTTGTTTTCCAAGGCTATCCTTATATTAACCTCTGTCTCACATGTGTTTTTGTTGTTAATAATACTCCACAGGTACGAAATAAACTCATAGAAAATAAATAAACAACTTAATCTTTGAAACATTTTAACAAGAACGTTCTAATGCACTTTCCAGCACTAAATGGCTAAAGGTTTCCGCAACACCCCTGGCCACGTGCTCTCACTCCATATCGCATATTGGGATAGATGAAGCGACCATTACCGCGCATGGGCACCGCTAACTGAAAACATGGGAATATATACAACATCGAAGTTCAAAAGCATCGTACACGGGATAAGACTGGGTGGTACCAAGGCACGTAGAAATGCAATCGAATCATACGCACTTCAATTTCAGTTTTACCCTCACATTATGTTAGCTTCACCTGGATCACAGACAGCATGCTATCAGAAAATTAGTGCACAGGGGAATGTTGACACATTGAAAAAATGAACGACAAAAACCGCACAATCACTACTGCAGTCACGCAATACGATGGGAAGCTGTAGTAACCACCGTGCCACGGATAAACCGCCACAAAAAACGATTAGGTACACGAAACATAAACGCATGCTACAAGCGCTGCAAGAAGAGTCTACATGTTCCCATATTTAGCAAGTAGTCGCCGGTGGAAACTGTGGCCCGATTCAAATGCAGGCATACGACTTATTGCGGTGATGTTTTAGCGTCCCGGGCAGCTGTCCGGATCTTCATCCCTTCGTTCATCCCTGGTCGTCCAAATTCGCATCCAATAAACGAACGAATCTCACGAGTTCACCCTTAAATCAAAGTCGGCGATCAGTTTTCCGAAGAGGGAATGAATTCGAAGGGGCGATACATCGCCAAGAAAATCGATACACACCGCAGTTGTACTGCACAACTCTGGCCAAATCCGGTCGGCAGTGAGAGAGCCCCTGGTTTGAGAGTCACTTAGGCTTTGGGGTGTGAGGGAGTGGTCTATTTGGGAGCAGAGAGGGGTGGTGGTTGAGGGAAAACGCGGGACGTGTTTTCATAACGAATTGAGCGCTTGAAAGTGCGATAAATTGGAATTGGACGGGTGCCGTTAATAAGAGGCCCGTCACCCGGGGATGCAGAGAGGGAGAGAGGCGGAGCGGAGGGGAATTGAAATGTGGCGAAATGAATTGTGGGAAGGGGAAGAGGGAGGCGGAGATCGGTGGGATTTTGACGAGGGGACTTGGAGAGAGTGGGTGAGGCCGGGGTGTGGGCGCAGGGTGAAGCAGAACAGGGATAAACAAGGCGAGGGGAGCGAAGGAGAGGATGTTCTCTGCCCTCGTGAAAGTAATTAAATTTTTATGGAGGAATTTGCGATACAGATAGTTTGCAGAATGACGAAGAATTATTAGTGTGGTGAGTGTAAAAGGTGAATGTTCACGTGCACCTCATTGGTGCGTAAGGCAGGTTAGACGAAGCGGCGGACCACTACCAGGCAAAAGGTCGTAAAAAGTAGATATGTGGAGTGTGAATCAAGGAAAGAAATATTGATTTCAGAAAAAAAGATAGCAGATCATGTCATTGAACCTAGTCTTCATAATAACGCAATACAGGTCATTAAATCAAACTTGGGCACGCCTAAAAATCGGAAATGTCGAACCAATGTGGCGTAGTTACGAGATGCACGGTCGAGGAGCGCAGTTCGTGATAAGAATGGAAGGGGTGGGGTGAAATTGGCAAAAATAGTGATAGCCACGTTTTTCTGGAATGCAAGCGGAATCATCTCTTTCAATTATTTGCAAAAAGGACAAACGATGAATGTGAGAGTGTTATGCATCGTTATTCATCGGTTGATCGAAGAAATCAAGAAATAAACGTCCAGATATGGCAAAGAAAAGTATTCCCTTTCATCATGACAATGCACAAGGTCGCAAATGCGTAATTTCTATGGCGAAAATTATAGAATTAATATTCGAATTATAGCAACGTCCGCCGTATTCACCATATCTGTCCGCCAGTGACTTTTTTATTCCCAAATCTGAAAAAAATATCTCAAAGGAAATCGATTCACGTCAAACGAGGAGGTCATCACCGACACATACGCCTATTTCGAGGGCCTTCCAAAATCCTACCTTATGGTCTGTTTAAAAAAAGTTGGAGAATTCCCGGAAAAGTTGTTCCGAGCTTAAATAGAATTATGTAATAAGCTAAAAAGTATCTAAATCGACTTTCTATTTTTCTTTGGTCTTATTGAAAGATCTACGTATTTATATAAACAAAAACGTGGCTTAACCGTCCCGGATAATCAGCAAGGACACTTTTTCTGATTTGAATCCGCACCTTTCCACCTGCCCCCTAACCTTTTATTTGTTCTTGACGAATGCTTCTATCCCTTATTTACTTTTATTTAAGTGTATATCCATGTGAATATATACTTTTATGTTAATATAAACACACATAATTATATATATATATACCATAAACACAACTCTGCTGACCTAACATTCTCTCTTCTATCATTGTCATCGATCGATATGTATATATGTTGATTTCACCTTCGTCCTCTCGGCTTTATATATATATGTATATATATATATATATATATATATATATATATATATATATATATATATATATATATATATATATATATATATATGGAATAACCAACTAAAATGCGTGGGAATGGAAGCCATCCAGAGATTGATCGAAGGGTTGAGAACTTTTTACTCGTGTTTTTTTTATTTTCGATCATCGATTGTTTTGTATGGCGCCAAAAAAAGTGTTATCAATACAGATGCAAGGAAGTGAGGGAAAATTCAATTTGTGCGATTGACTATGGGAAAGAAATTTTACTAATCCGGATTTTTTTGAACGAGCGAAAACATTGATCATGAACTCATCAGATGAGAAAACATTCGACAGAAAAATCACTTCATGTGAAATTGATAAATTGTGAAAATAAGTTTGGATTGAGTCATTTCTCGCATTTAATTTTATAGAAGAACATATAACGGGTGAGTTTAGGTACAGGTACCAGATAAAAATAAAGGAAAAAGTTAAGGACAAAACATCAGAGGAGTTGAATAATTACCTATTTTATTTATTTTATTTATTTATTATCGACTTAATTGGGCGAGGTTGAGACTAAATAGTCCCTTCTTCCACCTAACCCTTACATTACATACATTACATTGAAGACAATTACATACAGCCAAGCCCTGGATGGAGAAAAATCCACCCAGACGGGAATCGAACCCGTGACCTCTCTCAGTCGGTAGACGAGGACGTTACCCCGCCGCCACCGGGGCCGGCGTGCGGCGGCCGGCACTTACGGAAAAGTGACAGAAATCCAGCGAGATAAATTGGTCAGAAGACAGCGAAAAGGAATCATTTTGTAAAAGAAGTTACTCGAGTGGAAAGAGGGGAGGTGAGACCTCTTGTTGAGCAATCTGGGATTACGCATATGAAATTGATACAAGCACCCTAGTAGGTGTGGATGATACTCCGATATTGATGGGCAAAAGCAGTTCAGTACAGCCAGTGACGAGAGTTCAGCTCCATAAACGAATATTAAACCAGATTTTAGGATGTGGTTGGGGAGATGACAAATTAAGAGGGAAGTCCAAATGACATCAACGAACACATAACGAAAATGAGAGGATCCGTTTTTCAATAACATAACGAGGAAACGGGTTAAAGTCATGGAATCTAATTGATTCATCCACAAATTCCTAATGTCAGCCAAGCGAGTTTTATTCAGAGGATAAGACAAAAGGTTCACAACACTTCAATGCAAGGTGGGCGAGTTTCAAGGGTCCCCCTGGCCAGAACACGCCACTAAGTATTCATTAAAAGCGATTAATTTTTTATATTAAATCAGAATTGTTCAGAATATATTCAACAGATTCAGGCGAGATGTAATGGGAGTTCGCCATTATGAGAAAAATAGAATTTGAATTTTTCCACAGATTTATTTATAACGTACAGCGCGTTTCAGTTCATCGAACCATCTTCAGGTACATCTCGTAATGATGGTTTGATGAATTGAAACACGTTGCATGTTACGAATAAATCTGTGGAAAAAAGTATTTGCAAAGTGCAGTCAAAATTATTCTTTCAGAAACAAACTACTCCGCTTTAAAAATAGGTATTTTGTACGCCTCTCCTAGGAGGAATTCAACTCTGATTTAAGGTGCTCATCGCGTTTAATGTAAGTTAATAATGTTGATTAGTTAATAATTTATAAATGTTATACCAGTCTTTGCGTTCTTCCATGGTTGCACAAATGAGCTCGAAATAAAATAGAAGCAGGCAACACAAGAGGAAAAAATATCGGCAGTGCAGTGGCGTCGACAGATTAGAAGAGGTCATCCAGGCTTCCATCCACTCGAAGGCGCAGAAGGAATAAGCGTTCATATGTCATCGCCTATTTTCTGTGAACGATGACCCCAATTACACAGCCGTAACGCGGCTCATAAATTGTTCACGCGAGAAGTTTCACCTTAACACGGCACAGCTCAGTTTGCAAAAGATCAAGAAATTTCGTGGAATGTCAGTCACTGTCGACACCTCTGCAGCTCCAATTTGAGAGGAATGAGATAAAATCAATCGCAAGAAAAAGAACGGAGATTCTCCAAAGAAATAGGAAGGCTCAGTTAAATACTAAAGGGCGTAGGAGTATACAAGGACGATATTGTGGAGGTTAATAGGGCATAGTGATGGAGTCATTGGGACAACTACATTGACAAAAGAAGCTTTCGCAAGAAGGAAGGAATGGGTTACTAAGTGAAGACGTAAAAGAAAATATTAGTACAACCTCTAATACGGAGCGCAGCTCAGAACAGATGTCAAACCCGGAATATGAGGCAGAAGATCAAACAGAGATTAAAAGGTTAATGAAACGTGTGAAATGAGAACACCTGAGAAAAAAAGTTAAAGATAAATCCCAGAAACGAACTTTTAAATAAGGAGGGAAAAGAGAGGAAGGTGCTACGTGAAATCCGAAAAGACAGAAAAAGGGAGAGTAAGTATAGTTAATAAGAATAAGTCCTATCCATACGTAACTATGAATTGTATTTAATGAACGTCCAAACCTTCCTGCTATCGGTGGACTGCTTACGATGGCAACGAGAAGCGATATGAAAAACCCGAGGAAGTAACTCCCTCGCGGCCCGTCATTCCAGAGCGCACAGCACCGGAGGGAATTCCGATGATTGGACGGGAAGTGCTTTTGATTGATGGGAAAGGAGCAGCCTCACCTCCGCAGGAACTCTCAAAACTTCTGTTTGCATGTAGAGTCGTAACTCTTCACAGGCTTCGAAGGAACTATTCCAACATGAGAACATTAAAACGAATTGAAACATTTCGGAGTAAATGGATTTTTCCCAGATGGGCAGGAATCCCTAGTGACATTCAAGCCTACATCACCTAATAGGAAAATGCGACCGATTCGCTTAGAGAAGGCTCATTTCCAAAGATTCTGCCAAGTGCGCAACCACGTACGGCCGACATGAAAACTCGACGCTGCTGCGTGGGAATCATCCCACAAGCCCGAACCATGAAGAAAATTTTAAAAAATATTATGTTAACTATTATTGACGTCCATTCTACTGCATAAGGTAGCATTTGGATGGAAATATCTTACGAGGTTTGTACAAAAAGCATCGGTAACAATTTTTTCCTGACGTGTGGGTGAAGGGCCTGAATTCAGACCGTCAGTTAATAGTGCGCATGATCGCAGATCGTATTGGTATTGATAAGATAGATGGCAGTGCACACTATTGTCACTGAAAATTTGGTGATGCGAAACTCGTCCCAAAGGTCTTGACGGACGAAGAAGGGCAGAGTCGAGTGTCTGCTTGCGAAGACCTCCTACAACGACATCGCGACGATTCCCCAACTCCCTTACAGTCCCGACTTGCCATCAGCAGATTATTTCCTATTCCAAAAGGGAAATCCTCCCTCAGAGGACCCAACATGGGACCCTAAGTGCCGTCAAAGGAGCTTACACGATTACCCTTAAGGACCTTCCGGAATCCGCCAAACAGGGAACCTTCGAGTCGTGGAAAAGCCGCTGGCAAAAGTGTCGACGCTCAAGTGACATACTTAGAAGACTTTTGAGGAATTTCACCATTTCCTGAAATAAATCTATTTTTCTGAAACTTATTCCGATACGTTTTATTCAAGCCATGAATACAAATACAATTTCGCAGTAATGCATTTACTTGCCTCTCTTAGCGAAAAACACATCCTGACATGCAACCCTTCAATAAATCCCTCTTCAATTCCGCATACTTCCTTCTTTCCTTCATTTCGCCAATCACTCTGCTTCAATGACCATGTTTCCGCATCATAAAAAATACACGCTCCATATTAAAATTTTGACAAGCCGTTATTGGACATCTTTACTCAAAGTCTTGGTTATTGACTCCCTCCTCCTTGCTAAAGATTTATAGTTTAATGCTATTCTATTTCTGATCCCTCCAGCACTTTGAACATATTGATCCGAGTAGGGTAAATTGTTTCACCAACTCTGATTTTTGCTCTCCCTTTTTAACGTTCACCTTAGTCCTTCCCCTTTTCAATAAACCTCATAATCTTTGTTTTTTTGCATTGATCCTCATCCCATACCTATTCTATTACACAAATGTTCTAATGCGTTCTGCTATGACTGCAATCCTTTAGCCTTTAACTGAACCTATCGGTGGTTTACAGAAGGTCATGTGGACGCACTCGAATCCAAAGGTGGAGTTACGCAATCCGTTCTCTCGGGCGGTGAACAGACGACGGGCGGTTGCGGAAAGAGCGAGGAATCGGGATTGTCTCCGAGCTGTCGTGGTTGACGGAATCTTTATTATGCAAAGCTGTCTCGGCGATTAATTTGCGGTAAAATGGGATGGATTATTTGTGGGGATGATGGATCAGGATCACATGCAGGGGCGAAGGGAGGTGGGTTGGATTGGCAACACGGCAGGGAGAAAATCTCTTCCAAGTCATCCAATACCCCCCGCCCCTTCCCGTCGCCCCTGACCTAGTACTTTTGCCCCGTTCTCGCACCCAATCAACACGTATTCCCCATATCCCTCTCGCTTTGACTGCCCCGTTCCGCCTTCTCTAATAATTGAAAGATTCACAATTAAAAGTGTAGGGCCAATCACATATGTAAACAGCTCATACGAAACCTTTCAGTTCTATGATTTTTTAAATGGCTTTATTCTAAATAACAGGTAACGTGCATGGAAAGAGTAGTCCTGCTATCTATGAGTGAATGTCGCGGTCTATTTTTTACGTTTTCATCATAAGAATACAAACATATTTATTACATACTAATACAAAACACACTAAGACAAAAAAATAAGCTTAATAAAAGAGAAATATTTGTCAGATTAATACAGCTTGAAACGTCTTTTTAAATCCTTGCCTAAAAAGATTGTAAAAAATGCAAGTCGAACAATTGAACGACACATCACATGCATAGTAAAATGGACGGATTAATTACGCCCATTTTTTGCGAAGAAACGATGGAAGTACGGGATATAGGGCATCAAAATCGCCAAGGTACATATCACTAGATTAACGAACGTTAATTTGAAACCGTAAAGTGGATTACTAATTACGTTTTACAAGGTCGGCCCCAAAAGTAGTAGGACTTATTTTTTCCCGGATAGACGGACGGACGAGCGGCGGCTTTTCTGGCTGGGTTCGAGGGTAGGGGAGTCTCAGGAAAGGCTGGAGGTCGGTGGCAGTTGGCTCCCAGCCTTCACGGTCTGCGGATCTTTCGTTTGCAAAACCGCTATAACGTAACCTCGTTATACTCCACTACGAACAGCACTAAACCATCAAATTGTGTGTGAAACTGGGCAAAACCGGGAAAGAGATTCATGGCATGCTCAAGGCAGCTTATGGTGGTGATGATTCCATGGGTAGATCGGGTGTTTTTGAGTGACATAAATTGTTTCAGGAGGGTAGAGAAGATGCTGAAGACACTGAACATGCAGGACGCCCTTTAATCTAAAAAAAGTGACAAAAATCTAGCAAGAATGAAGGCTTTGTAATCCAGGGATCGCAGATTAAGGGTTCGCATGGTTTCTGATGAACCTGGAACCCCTAATAGTGATGTGTATCGACTTGTGACATGAAAACATGGGCATGTGTGAGCGAAATCCGTGCCGCGAGTGCTCTCGAACGAACAAAAGGGAACTCTCACTTGGGTCTATCGAGAGCTCTTGACCTGAGGATTCAAATTTTTCAAAAAATGCCCCACCAAACTTCTTCCTATTCTCTCCTCTCAAATCCGTGCTGAAAGGACGTCACCACGGCTCGGTGGAAGCGTTAAAACAGGCTGTAAAGGGAGACCTTAGGAGCATTCCGAGCCCCGCCTTCCAGAAAGCGTGCTAGGCGTGGAAAACCCGCTAGTAGTGTGCTAGTGTGCGGACGCACAAGGGTGCTAGTTAGAAGACTTTTGAGTGAATGATTGAAATCTGGCAACACATTTTTAATCGACTTAGTCCTACTACTTTTGGGACAGACATTGTATAACCGCTACTAGCACTGTATCTCACAATCTTGGAGTATTAATTAGTACACTTATGACTACAGTCCTATGCATAAATTTGTTATTAATTCTAGTTACTTTCCCTGAAGTTAAAAAACATATGTCTGTACTTATCACGAAAACGCCCCTTAAAGCTACCTAAAGCTCACACTTTGTTGTTATTATGTATACTTGCAGTATGTATTTTCTCTGCGCATATATATTATTCATCAATCTGTCATTCATCACCTGTATATTAAGTTACGCGGGTAGTCCTCGGAATCAACGGAATTATGCTGTACCACATTCTGCTTTCACCTAGTAGTGACTCTTAAACCAGCTTACGTGTAGATGTCTGTATTTTAGGTTAAAGAATGGAACTTCTGAGGAGAAATCATCCTGGTTTACCAATGAATCCCATCACAAAATTATCTAACTTTTGCAGGATTTTATACACATCCAGGACTCCAAAGAACTTCACAATATATTAATTTTGCTTTAATATTTACCGGGCTTGTATTGCATGCCGAAATAGTAGAAAAGAAACTGGGCTTTATTTTTATTGACGGTATCAAAGATTCTTAGGTATAACTCTAGCATACCTGCTTTACATGACTTTTGTCTCTCTAACGGACGAAGGATTGTGATAGAAATAAAAATATGAATGCGGAAGAGAACAATGAGCAATAAAAATTGAAGTACTCCCAAAATGACGTTAGCTATTACCCATCCCCTAATTTATGACAAAAAATAGAGTAAATATAAAGGTTTGGAAAAGTAAATTTGGAATTTAAAGAATTACCGTGAAGTTTGACGCAATTGTTCTACCGCATTTTATAAGCACGTTTATAGACCGCATCTGGCCATTCGTCCTTAAATAATTGGCATTATTTTAGGTTTGTTATTTTCATATTAAACTATTGTTTTTGAAATGCATTAAACTTTTTTAAATTTTATTCCCCGAAGATATCTTTAAGAAATTCCTAGATTTCAAAGATTTTTTCAGGTCGCGCCGTTTCCCTGACTCTTCCCGTCAATATATAATTGGTCACCATAGTACGTACGTATGTATCAAGTAATGGATTCTCGCAAATGTCGAAATCTGAATAAGTTTCTCTTCTTGGGTCCGAGCGTCAGCACACGATGATGACCGCGGAGTATCAGCGTCGCAGTGCATTCCCCTCCTCCCTGCCCCCGCGAGGAAAGGAGAGGGCAGTCGGACAGAAACCGGGAATGCGAGGAGAAGTGAGATGAGGGACACAATGGGGACGGCTGGGCAAGGGGAATCTTCCGCGGAAGGAAAAGGGTGACGGGCGCTCCAATCTTGATATCGGGGCAGCGTAATGAAGGCGGGCAACGGTGGGTGTGCGGGGGTGTCCCCCCCTCCGGTTAGATCAGGGTAATAGAAAATAACGTCGCGAGAGGAGGAGGATCGCGAGTGAAGGACGCGAGTGAAGAGGAAATTGAAAAGCGTTTTCGCCTTGATGGCTGAAAGCACATTCTTTGAAGGGAATAGTAACAATCCACCTCGTCGTCAATGTTAAACTTTGGAAGGCGATATTATTGTGCATCCGTAAAAACTATGACTAATCCTTTTCCTTCCCATGCTCCGCAATATTAGCACAATTCGCTTCCCTCGGACCCACGAGGACGTCCCGCAGTTCTGATTGCCAAATCCTCGTCTCACTGCAAAAAAAATATTTTGATTCCTCACTTATGAGGAAGGAAAGATGTCGCGTTAAATATCATGTATCCAATGCTTATTGGACTATCTGGCAGGTTGACGGGAAGGTTATACCGATGAAAACACCTGCACATCGCAGTCGTCGTATTTTTTAACAAACGCTTTTCAAAGGAGAAATGAGATCTTTTTAAAAAACTGAAGTAACCAGTTCATACATTACATTTAATGCAATAAATACAATCCAAAACGTTTCTCTATTAGGAAACAGAACATTCGCAACCGTTTCACTATGCTCGAGTCCAGCGTCACGTGATCCTTCGTCGTAGGATACGACAACATGAAGAATAGAGACGAATTGTGAAGTATTAATTATCAGGAGAGGCGACCGACAACAAAGGTTTTATGCTTCAGAAGCGATAGGTGGGTAATGAGCTAGGGGTTGGATGTTTCAGGAAATGAAGGAAGGGTTGAGAGAAACCCGGCGTCGTCAATGGCTTGCTGTTAACAATAGACGTCCAGGGGTCCGCAGTTTAACGTCCTATCCGACGGACGGCGTACTCACTCAAAGTGGTCCCAACAAAACACTTCAAGTAGGGATCGGGATGCCACTGAAAAATAACTACTACCGCCAGGATTCGAAACCGGGCCCTCAGGGTGCGAATCAAGTACATTAACCATCGCATCATCCCGATCATGATCCCCTACTTTCAAATGAGAACTCTGGGTGATGTTGGCAATTAAAAAGTCCTGCGTTACTTATTACCATTAGCAGCCTCTTGCAAATTGCAAAGACATGTAGGATGAATTTGTAGCTTAGAGAAACGCGGCCCAAAAGTTCATGGGTACTCGTAGGCGGTAAACAGGGTTTAAGAAATGAGTCCTCTTCATTAGCAGTCTGCTCATAGGAGGATAACACACATCAAATAGTTCTTAGTATTCCACCCTCATGCTTTGAGATGCTTACTGCGGGGAGAATTATAGTTAGGGGCAACGCGAGTGTTTGGTCAAAAGTGTAAGTTCGATAAGCTGATGATTGAGGAATAATAGTCAAAAAGTATTGCACATCGGGTGTTTGGAAGACTAAATAATGGGGAGAGACGGGAGGGTTGGGGGGGGGAGGAGGGGCGCAGTGCGTTGTTGGACATAAGCCATCGATGGCGCGACAGCGACGCCTCGAGAGGACGATCGATACACACACACACGTCATCCGTCGGGCGATTCGAACGAGATCTTTCAAGTCCATTCCTTTGCACCGATTGACCGAACGTGGGAGCAGAACATAAGGGGGTGGGAAATATATTTCTTTCATTCCTGTATCTACACGCACTGTAGAGTATTGGAAAAAAATATACTCTGGCAGTTTTCTCCTGTGAAATGATGGAATCTAGAATAATTTTTGCATTCGTAATTCGCAGAATTTTTAATACTGATATTTAAAAAGTCTGAGAAATATTACAATATAATCACAATAAGTTGCGATCAAATACGTTTTCTAAAATAAATTGAACACATTCGCTAAAAGTTACTTTCGTGCCATTTCCCGCAGTTTCTTGGAATAAAGAATTAGCCTTATTTACTGCCATACAGAATTTTAGATTACTTATTTACTACCTTATTCGACGATTCTTAAGCATGTGGCAGTGATAACCCTCAAGAAGCATCAACAACTAATTTTGACCGGTAGAATATTCTTAGGACCAGTATGACTTATAAACTCTGATAGAGGCATCGCTAAACTCTATTAATTCATAAGCATAAAACTTGTATTGTCACTCTTTCATAGTGTTAAATAGTGTTAATGCCTAGTTTATTTAATGTCAGAGTAACGACGAAGGTGAAAGTTAGCCAATAAAAATGGCTGGGTTACACTTTAGGAAATTTTATATGATATTATAAAACTAAATCAATCAACGCGCTTGAAGGAACTGATATTTAGCGACTGTAAGAGAGTCAATTTTTAGGTAAGGTCTTATTGTACATATAAAACATATATTCGTTGGACATAGTTTTTATTGATGGTTTTTAGTTAACTAAAAATCCATTTCACTTTTCTAAATATCACCATTCAATACTTATTACACTTTTCGTAAAGCTGTATCAGCCTTTTTAACTCCTCAGCAAGTAGAAGTTAGCCGCCTGGGAATTTAACCAGTTGAAAATGGCGGTCTTGCGTTCCTCGTCGTCTACTGAGCGTAGTCAACCAAGCCACTTTTTCAAATGCAAGAGGAGTAACTAGTTAGGTGGAAGGTCAAGTCACCTCCATCTTGTCAATAGTGCTCCAAAAATACTCATACTACACTCAACGTCCTTTGCTCTTTGTGTTGATCGGTAAGCATTTTCGTTAACCACCTTGTACATAATTAGGGATATCTGAGCTTTTCCGTAAAAATCATGTAATAGTGGCGTGTTCAACAAGAAAAAAATATCAGTCAGAGAACTAATCGCCGATTAGATCGCTGTTATTGGTCCACTTGTTGAACGATTTCTTATGTCTGGATTATCTGGGCCTAACACTCTGCTTTTCATTGTGCACATTTGTGTGGCCATTTTTGAAGTCCCGACATCATTGTCCAACATTTCCTCCACTCATTCCTGTAGGACCATAAGCTAGACACAGCTCCCGATGAATTTGGGCAGCTGATGATCCTTTTACACACACAAAACGAATCACAATGAGTACTTCGCAACTGGCTGGAATAAGGATTTTCGTAGACATTCTTATCTACATTCACCGAAACGTAAACGACTACTGAATCAAAACAACAACTACAATGGATTTTTAAATAATCAATAGATGGTGCTGCATGCGTACAACTTTTTTCTAACCTTCTGACATTGAAGCATAAGAAATTGGTCTTTTCTTTTCAAACATGCCTCGTAATATTTCATTTTGTAACAAAAATCTTAAATTTTGTCAGTAATTACTTGACAATATTAGTGATAGTTGTTTTTAATTATCTAATTAAATAAGCGAATGGAACAACTTATCTTTTCACAATCTAAATACTACTTAAGTCTCTCGACTGCTTTCGTTAAAATTTGCACATCCCTGCTTTTCGGAAATACACGAAAATCTCTTAGTAGTTGACTACACAGGTTTTCCGTGATATCCGGGTGAGTTTTGTCATCAGCAAGCTTAGCACTAAAACTTGTTGTACAGCACCATCTTGTTCCTCGCGGAACAAGTCTTTCTTCATTGAATTATTATGTTTATTATTTTCTGAATTCAGTATTTATCATCATAATTTAATATTATACGTGAACATTTGCTGGAGAACGCTAACAGATGTTTAAAGATCGTGTCCTCGTTAAGCAGTATGTGCTAATGTTTACATTTCAGAGGCAAATTTGTTAATTGTATCAATATATCGTTTTCTTGTTTGCGTAGGAATAGCTTTGTCTCTTAACAACATTAATATATTAACGTAATTTAGTTGTTTTGATTCCACGCTTTTGTATAATTAAGATAAACTACGTATCACTGTATGTGGTGACACAACGGTTGAGTTACAAAAAAGTCTCCACTTCAAACACTTAGTAACTATATACGTATAATTGTATAGTAATTAACCACAGGGCAAGTTTGTGATGATAATTTATAATTATCGTTGCGTATATTACTATTAAAGGAAAAGATTGGGTTATAGTTTTTATCATATGATCAAGATGTGGGATACCACTATAAAAATATGGCATTTCAGTGAAATGTATATTATTAGGAAGCGAATAAGCATCATGACCGTGGATAATGTATAATTATCCTATTTTTAATCTGTAAGCATTAGCATAAAATGATTACAATGTGGTTTAACTACAATAATAAATATGTAGGCACTAGAGTTAGTATCTATTGACAAGTGCATAGCATTTGTATTGGGGAAGTGTTGTGTGAATCCAAGCATATTGATTAAGCAGAGAAATTTAGTTCATATCATTTATCATGCATGACTTTTCTTCGGTTATACTTGTTCACTCTTGTATGCCTACGGATTCGCTAAACAGGTTTCGAATATCATCCAATATCCTTAGAAATGGAATAATATGCACGAGTTGTATTATGGTCAAATAACAACGATTTGGTAAAGGTCCAATCCATATAATCTGATTATTTCCATATGGTGGTGTATTACCATAATCAGAGGAAAGGTTTTTCCCTCTACATATTCATTGAATGCGCGCACAAATTTGGCATAATTTTAGGAAAAATTAAGGCAAATCGGAAACCACACAACACTGTGAAATTTGTTATTAATATAGTGTCCCATTATTTTTTAATTTTAGGTTAAGTGAATATTCAAAGGCAAAGTAAAAATATTCTGTCTTAAACACAGGTAAATTACAATGATAAGTGTAAAATACCGGTGATAAGAAAAATTTACGTCCCTGTTAAAACACAATTTATTTACGTGCGTGAGCTGGGTAAAATATAATTGTTAAAAGTGGGTAACACTCCAGATCACTTATTACGTGGCACAACATATTTCAATAATTACTTCAAAATTAGGTATTTGGAATTTTTTTTTAATGTATTACGAAGTTGAGTCAAATCAACACCTTCAAATTCAATAGTTTTTAACTGATAATTTCTTGAATACTAAAGTTTCTCACTCACACAACGTTCGTGTATAGTCCTCTTTGTGTACAATGTAAGTATGTCAGCGCTTTAAAAGTTCAAGGATACCTTTAGAAAAACCGTAGCTTTGAACTAATCAAAAAGCTTCTGCCGTTACAACACGGTGTGTGCCTGACCTGGTCGAGCGCAACCTGATACGACAACGTCACTGTTTAAGAACTTCTAGTCCTAATGCCATTGCTAAAGTGGAATAGGCGAATCACTATTCTGAACTTTTATTTGTCGATGAATTAGAAATGCTTCACCATCCTTACTAATGAATGAACGAATGAGAGATCGCTGTTTATCTGCGGTGCATTTTCAAAGCGGCCATGTTTATACTACTCGTATCTTATGTCGTATGTGTCGTATTGTTTTGTTCTGGTACCCTGCTACCAGTTGTAGGACATCCATCAAACCATGGCTATCACTGTAGGAGACGAAAATTTCCCTGGCACGATGTTTTTGGAATACTAGCGCAGTGTTAAGGTTTTCGTTTGACTCACCCGTGTAAATTATATACGCAGAGATCGAAATTCAGCAACGAATTAGATTATATCACTATAGTAATCATTTCAGTTCTCAAAAATACTTACAAACCATCGTCTTAATTTTTCTATATAAAAACTTTCAAGACAACGAGGAATATAATCGATATTTTGTGTTGGCATTTAAATATTTAGAACCAATTTAATGAGTGAGAATCTTGCCATTTTATTATGATACAATTGATGTTCTTGTTTGTGTTGCATTTATTGATGTTTTATAATCTTCAATTTTTTATAAAAAAGCCAAAATCTATCATGAAAAACATGACATGGGATGTAAACAAGAGATAATCGAAATTTACACCGCTGACAACCTTCACCTCAAAATGCGATATCCCGTACCATCATGAAGTATTCAACGAAAGTCAGTAAACGGAAATAATGTTTTTTTACTTATGTCAGCTTATCTACCATTAGTAGACAGCTGAGAAGTTCAGCAATGAGTCATGATGGCAGCCCTTACTAAAATAATGGACTTCGAAACTACAAAATTGCACGTACTCTGAAAAATATCCTCAATATAGGAGTGTATGCCAGTAAAAAATGTCATTCGTGACGTTCCCGTAGATATTCTCATATTTTGGACAGGAAGCCTCCGAAAGACCGTTAAAACCTTATTCAGTTCGTCAATAATGCAACTTGAAAAATGTGTCGAGTGTTTTGACGAGATCTAAGGTAAAAGCGCACGTCTCGACAACTCTTGACACCATTTCTTCTGATTCCTACAGAAAAGACACCTAAATATGACGCAAAGACCTTGAGGCAAATAAAAAATCGGGAGGTACATATCTGGAGAAACTCATAAAAATACGAATTGGTTACTTGAAATGGCCGATGGGTGATTTGACACGAGATGATTTTCAGAAAATTTCACGAACGGACAGCACCGCTTTAAGGCCCGTCCTACATAACAGCGACCTGCGCGCAGACACCGCCTCGCCGCCAGCCTTTTGCCCGCGTTAGACCCTTCCTCCCATCTCTATCCATCCCTTCTCTATTTGGGACGGTCTTCCTTCGATTTCGCCCCGCAGAGCACACGTCCCAGTAACGGGAGGGGCGGAGTGGAGAGGCGGTTTTCGATGAGGGGTGGTGGTGTTGGAACACGTGGACGGCTGAGGACGTTTCCCCCGGGGGCGAGGAGCGAGACCGGGGGGCCTGCAGAGGGCGGCCACCTCCCCTGCCGCGAGTGCGTATAAATAAAGCGGCGACGCCCCCATCTTGGGATAATGCCGCTCCCGGGTAATCCGCGGGGAGGGTCTCGTGGGATGGAGAGGGAGAGAGAGAGAGGAGATGACGGAGGAAAGAATCTCTATCTGTCGACTCCTATCTCATCACCACCCACCCACAACGCCCAAGCGTCCGTCTGTCCAACCGGATCCCTTCCAGCGGATCTCTCCCCTCCCTCGAGAGAGGGCGGCGACGTAATCGAAGAAAAAACTCTGAAGGAAAGAGGACACGGGCGGAGGAGGAGAGGAGAGGAGAGCACATGGGTGTGGTTGTTGTGGGGGAGAGGTGCGGGAAAAGGACGATAGAAGAGCGGGGTGGGGGGTGTAGGAGTCCCCCACTGCATCACGGCTATTCCCCCGCCAGGAGAAAAAGAGAAGACGCAGCGCTCACATTGCAATTCCCTTGCCGCCCTTGAAGTCACGTTTCGTCACGCCGGAGAGCCCCATTTACATTTACATTACGCGGGTTCAGGTAGGTGGTGTTAAACGTGCTGAACTGAATGTTCATACAACTATCCAAGCCCAGCGCGATAATATGCAACAACACATAAGAATTCATATTTAGTTAATGATTAAATCGCTACTGTGAGATTCATATTCATGTATCTTTATGTTTCTTTTGGATATTTATGCAACTTTTTCATTTTACTTCTATTTTTATACATGCTTAGGATATGTTCGAAAAAAGATTGAGTGCACTTTCCCGTGAGTCTTAAGAGGTAATAGATATTGTACGAAATATCTACCAACAAGTATCATTGTCCATTAAAACGAACATTTTTCAACTCCACGTATTTTCTATTTCCTTTATCCTATGAACAACAATCCTAGTTTTTCACAAAAACTCCCTTCCTAGTTTACCCAACATTTTTCTCTCCATTTCACAGTCTTCAACAACCCATTGCCACTTATGTCCATATTTCCTGCCTCTTTTGGTCCACGCCCATCAAACCTAAAACTTTCTTACCATGCCTAGTGCTTCTTCGTTTGTTTTTTGCATCTTATTCAATTTTACGATTCTTCACACATACACATCTCCAGCAATAGCACCTCAACTTTTCGACATTGGCACGATGCTGCACCCGATGCCGTCATCATTTGGACAGAAGTCGTCGATGGTCGTCGGGTGCAGTGGAGCATCGTCGAATGATGTGGGCTCTATTTTTCTCATCTCTTCCGAGATGAACGGCCCAACTCAAGTCAAGTTTGAAGTGATTTCTATGCTGCCCTTGTCAGAACCCTCTTTCCCAAACGCTCGAAGTGCGTAACCCCATTTGTGGACGGTGGATCCGGGACACCGTCTCTGCCGGGCCTGCAAATGGGCGCCCTTCTCCGCCACGCCTCACACCTAACCCGTTCGCCGAGTATGGAGATTATTGGAGCGTGCATTCGATCGACAAAATCATTCACGATCGCACCTCGCTTGGCGCCGCTGATGTTTCTTTAAGGATCAGCTGTGAAATCTGCTTCTTGCCATCAATCATTTGAGTGGTTTTCACCCAAGAATTTCCTCTTCCTTCGTTTCTCTATGATCATTTAGTATTTTTACTTCTGTGCCATTTTTGCCCCAATCATTCGTAATCTCCTCGATATCTGTAAACCTTGGTCGTCCGATGGTCTCCCTCCGTCAAACTGAATATGAATTCGTTTTTTCTAAAAAGTAAAATTCGGTTTCCCGTTTCTTCCAGCTCCAGTCCAGCATTTTACAAATTTCTTCCTCTCCCTCTCTCTTTCGGGTCTCTTCATTACTCGTCTTATCTATCCAATTTATGTACTCTTTCAATTCTTCTTCAGAACCATTACTCAAAAGACTTTAATATTTTCCTTTCCCTTTCTCCCATGACTTTGAACTACACTACTAATGCAGCCTTTCACTAAATTATGTTCCCTTTAGACTCTTAATATTTGTAGGTGTTCCATTTGTGGTGGAGAGCTTAATGGATGACGACGCCCATGGTCCCGGCGAAATATCCCAACCCCATTAGCTATCAAATCGAAAATCCCTCAAATCCATTACAGCGTTCGCCGGAAGGAACGTCAGCACTCATTTTCAAAATCCTTTCATTCCGATTGGGCCAAAACCAACACTATTTCTTTCGATCCTTGTTTAGTCCAAAATTTGTTTCCCTCCTAATTGGAATAACACAAACCCAAGCTGCAAAAAAATTATTGCAATGAAATATCCTGGCGATAAACTGATTAAGATGATAAAAACTGGCATACGAACGGAGATTGGCATTTATCTTGTTAGAGCATAAATTTCCCTCGTGAGTGCGCCTGGAAAAAATTCTACCATTCTCTCACAACATTTAAATAAACAATATCACACGACTTGTACCAGAACATTCCTACGATCGACACGCTAGCTGTGGTATAAAGTCATTTAAATGACTGCAAGGATATTCAATTTCATAAAAATATTCTCAGAAAATACGGTGGACGTTAAAGATATAAAAGGACGGAATTGGGTTTAAGGGAAAAATAATTTGTCGTCCTGTAGATGTCAAGGATCATGAACTCTTTGTGAACACAACGCGATGTAATGCAGCTTAAGTCTCATGTCTTCCGGGATTCCAAGCTTAGGCATGGGTACACAAATCATAAGGAGGAACACACATTTAACATAACTTCAATTTTAGGACAAAAATTTGGAAGAATGCCTATAACCACAAGAAAAAAGCAAAAACTTCGGTGTTCTTCCATGCATGACAGCTGATTAATTTTAAAGAGCAAATTAACTCTCACAAACGATGATTTAAAATTACTAAAGAGTTATGAGTGGATCAAAAATGAATTCTCAGTCGGAGAACCCACATTTCTCAGGAGCAACAAACATCATAATAGTTTCAAGAATATTTCAATTATAGCTGACGATAACTAGTCAACCAACCGCCACAAGGCAAACCGCAAAATTTCATTTCATTGCAATTAAATAGGTTTCAGCGCTTCGAGGCAAAGAATGCTGGCACGCGTGACAACACCCTCGTTTTATAGTACGTACACCAAGTTCAAATGGCAATTCGGTCCTTCAAAACGATCATTACACCCCAAAGGGTTGGTTAACAGATATCTAAGAAATGAAAAATCTTTTCAAAGAGAGCGAAGAATTACCTTCTGTCGGGCGAGCAAAACTTCTCGTTTTCCCACTTACCCGGAGCCAAAAAATTCCACTTTTCTCATGGAGGAAATATCGGTGACCGTTTCCAGTTAGGAGGGAAAAGGAGGGCGTGGAGAAAAAGAAGGAAAGGGGAGTGAAAAATTCTACAGAAAAGAATGATGGAGAAAGAGATTTTTTTCCGGGCTCGATGCCAAAAGGCTTCCTTCTCTGCCGAATATCGATTCCAGGAGAGGCACCTAGTGGAAGGAAGAAAGGAAGAAAGAGAGCCCTTCCGCCAAGATGGGGGGATCTCCAAAGAATGCTCCCTCACCCCTCCCACTCCCGGCAACCCCCTACGAAACCTTTCCTCTCCGTCCCCCTCGACCAGAAATAACGCTCTCCGACGGAGAGTTGGGGGAAGGAGGTGGGTGTGTGAGAGGTTGGAGGGTGTGGGCAGGGGAGGGGTTTCCTGCTGCCCCTCCCAACACCACCCCCGACTGGGAATGGCGCGCGAGCATGGGAGGACACATTCGAGGGCGTAGGAGGCGATAACCATTCGGGAGAGAGAAGCAAGAGGGGCTGGGAATTAGTCGGGAAAACTTTATTGGACTCGGCTCGTGCATAGGGAGAATCAGGGAGAGGGCGATCATTTGCCGGGGGCTCGTGTCACGCTGCAGTAATCCTCGCGGGGGCGGTTCCATTTCACCGCTCGAGTGGAATTCAAGCAAACGCCACGCGCGCGGCGAATAACTTGTACGTCAATTAGGTTGTAATCCATGGCGTTTCCACACGTATATCTCCGCGGAGCGTATTCATAAAAGGCAACGAGTAAGATCTAAGCGACGGAAACGAATATGAACAATCATGCTTTAGCAAGACGACTCATTGATTACAGATTCAATGCCTTCTCTGAAATAAGTGTCACCGTTATGTGAAATGTTACGAGTCATGATTTGATCGCAGGGAGGTGTCACTGCAGAATATCATTGAACTATGAACGCAACGCACCATTCAGTGACATTTTGATTTTCAAGTGATTTCAATTCCACTCGGGATTATTATCGGCAGAGATCTCGCAGTTCTTTCCCCCGGGACCCTGCCATACACCCCACGACGGGACGTTGCCCGCTCTCGGACTTCAGCCAGGGCCGACAGGGAAATCTGAGAAACTGCACCATCTTCCCCCACGGGAACAGTCAATAACGTCGAGTACGTACCCTTTAAGTAGGAATTATTGATTTTATTTAGAGACTTAGCAAAATTAATAGACATTATTCATGCTAGAGTTATATTAAAATATCATCTATAAACCATTATCCTCAGAAATTTCGGAACTCCTTAACTTGATGTTACCCTGAGCTGCAACTGAGCAGGTGGTATTGATAGCTTTACATTAATAATATTACTATTACATAAATTAGGTATTGTTCTAGTTTTCCGACTACGAAAACCATGCATTAAATAAAACTTGATACAACGTCGTTCATTACACTTAACAACAACATTGGGCTTGACCACTGATGAACTCAAGTCCGACATAGAATTAACGGCTAACGCACCCATCACCAAAACTGCGTTACTTTACTAGAAAAAGGTAATCTGGGAAATCAAAGTCGGCCAAGGCGAAAGAAACCGCCTCTTTCCCCCACAACTCATAAACTGCCATAATGCGTAAATATTACACGTTATTTGCAAGTAGGACACTGTATTTGGTGATCTCTATCCTCATTTATCAAACAAATCTTTGACTGGAGCGTTTGTTGTTTATCATAGACTTGAGAGGCGGTGTTCAAAGAGAACTTCAATCAGATACACATAGGCCTAGGGAGTAATCCACTCACCCATTATGGTACGTCTACCACGTACATCGATCACCAAATTCACTGGAAATGACACATTTAGGGCCCTTATAAATAATACAGCAGTACCTACAGCTAGGAAGCAATACAGCGTTGAATGTTTATTAGAGCCCTGATGAGCAGCGCACAATGCAAAACAATGCAATGACTGGCCGGAACACAGCCACTTAATATTCATTCAACAAGTTGTTTAGAGAATCACGAGGGTGGATGGTCGGTGAGTGTGTGTGTATGTGAGTGCGAGAGGGGGGTGTGGATCTGGATCGGGTGGTGAGAGGGGCACCAAGAGGGTTTGGGGGGCTGCGGGGGTCTGTGTGGTGAGAGAGGACGGGGGGGAGGGAGGGACGGAGGAATGCGGGAGGAGATTACACACATTACGCGGCGCACGTGGCTCGAAAGGGATCTCTGGCGGTTTTGTGGGCGAGGGTTTGGCCGATTACGCCACCATTCTGAACCACTCGACTCCAGCAGTGCTTGCCACCTCAAAATGCCAAATCACCGAAAGCTAAATCAATTGCAGTATTCCGCTCTACAATTGGAGAGGTAAAAAAGAATCAGGACTACCAGGAGATTCTGTGACAAAGCACTCAATGAGAAAAAATTCTCTCGCAGTGATTACTTCACATACTTTTGTCAGAAGCAACCCACTACTACAGATTCCACTAAAAGTCCATCTGGAAATGATTACTATCATTTTTCATCCTTCAGTCAAACTAAAAAAAAATCAATGTACACTTACAGTGGGCCGTCCCCATTTTTTGTGTGTACTTAGCACTAAAATATTTATTTTACTTGGTAACAAACAACTACATAATTGGCTTTGGCAAAAGTAATATTATATTCTTGCGTTTTTTTCTGGGAAAAGTTACTGCTAGGATCTGTGGGAATCACAGTCTTGCATCTGTTAAATGGGTAACGAATTAAAACTGTATTACCTAACGAGTAAAATAACATAAAAAAATTCACATAGAATTTATTATGTCAGCGTATGGGCTTTGCCCAAAATACTCTTTTTAAACTATAGATATGCGATAGAAAAATTATGATGAACTTATGAATTATGAAACTATAGAAAAATTATGACGATAACAATAAAAACACATTTTATTTTGGAAACACTTCACGAAAGCCAAGCACTGATTGATCGGTTATACTAGGTCTTTCGACGAACATTATACATACTAGATAAGGCTTTGGTTGGCGAGCGTCACGAATGAGGTATGGTAGATTTTTCGAAATGAAATGCATGAATCTCCTATACTTAATAGTCCGAGTGCGCAAATGCCTTCCGATAACAAAATAGGTTTTAGAAACGTTGGAAATTTGATTTTCATTCATAGAGTTCTCTAATTTCTCCGGGGCCAACTCCTTGAAAACTATGGTGCACACAAAACATTGGGATCAAAATGTGACCCAAATGCTGCCGTACCAAAATGATCGCTGAGGAAAAAATTGTTTTTGCGTGTATATGTTTGTTTATAGGCGGATATATTAATTATATATAATAAGAGGTCTCATATTGATGGAGAACAGGAGAAGGGATCACCAAAAACGTCGCGGATGAGCGGAAAGGGGCGAAATAATGGGAGGGGTTGTTGCGGAGGAATAGGGAAGCAGAACTGGTTCACTGTACTGGAATTGGTGGATCTGGGTTGTACGGCAGAAAAGAGCGGCAGGCGGGCCGCATCAGAGAGCAATGACGCAGGCATGGGAAGAGGGACGGAGGTAAAAGACCAAAATGAATGACAGAGGAGCCTTCGTGCCGATAAATAGAATAAAAATTAGTGAAGAAATACGTCTTAATAAGGATGAAACGAAATAAAATTTGGTAAACGATAATTAACGCAATAAACAATCCAGCAGAAGGAAGTAGGCCTGTCAACCCACTTCATTCGTCACCAGAAATGTCAATATCGTCACCTGCTGACAATGAGTTCATTGCATTTGCTTCAAATAACGTTTCACGAATAAACGTGAAACCAAAGGACCCGTATCAGCCGGCAAATTGTCGTAAAAGTCACATCTTACACATTATTCAAATGGCTCATTCATTATTGGCGTATATGTGTCAAAAGGAAGGTGAAGAGTGTCGGATTAGTGTGCCTTAGTGACTAGCGCGTGACGTCCAAAGAAGATAGTTAAGTATAGTGAAGAAGTGCTCAAGGCAAAGACTACGGAGTCATTTAGATGTAATATGAGGCCGAATCAACTCGATATGTACTCACTTCGATTTGCGAATGCGTTGAAAATATTTTTGTAAAAAAGACATTTGCTAGTAGAAATTAGGAATAACCTAGGAGAGACGATTTATTCATTAATACAATGAATGAGAATCAAAGCGCAAAATTATAAATTCGCAAGCAATGCCAATTGCCAAGCAATGAGCAATCGAATGCCAACTAACTCGAAGTAAAAGGTCGACTTAAATGCTTCGTAGGCAGTCAGCCTGAGGGGGTTGAGCTTGGAATGAATGAGGGAATATCATACAGCAAGGGTGCAGTAGAAATAATGATACATTGTTAGGTGGGTGACAGAAATCAATTTGAAGAATTGAATGACCAAAATATTTGAAGAAGAATTTGATAATAAGAGAAATAACTTAAGGAATATGCTTAAAATGGTTAATATTTGAATATACGCATGTCGAGACGAAGAAGCATACTAAAAAGAAACAAAGAAAGTTAAGTGAACAAAAAGACCAAAGGAAAGGGCAAAACTTATGAAATAAAAGAAAATGGAGACACGCGGGGGTCATGTGAATAATTAGGATAATTAAGCAGAGTGATGCTTCACTCTAATCCTAGGAATGAAATAGATGGCTGTGTTACGAACACAGTTTGAATAAATTTCATATTCAACGCAAGTTTTGATGCACATTTATCACAAAATTTAAAGCAAAACAAATCAGCAAACAAGTGAAGGAGCCAATACGGCGATAAATACAATTCGAAAACAAAGAGTTCTTTGACATACATATTTAGCTCTATAAAAAGTAAAATGATCCTGTGACTCTCATTTTACACAAATTTCACCCCCAATAATGTCTTCTGCATAACTAACTGACTTCATAGCTTCCAACGGCTCAACATCATAAACTTATTACACATTAGTTGAAATAACCGTTCCCGATTGAATCGAGTTCAGTCGCTAAAATATGCCGCAGGGGGAATCTTCCAATAAATCGAATGGTGTATTTTTTGTCTTGGAAAATCGTCTATTTAGGTCCATTTATCACGAAAGTGATATCGTTAAAACATATCGATCGCCTATGTTATGAGTGGATGCATTAAATTATTTATCAGTTCGAATCGGAGATTGTAATTTGACTTGGCTATATTTTAGGAGTAAATTATGACACGTGAACTGGCAGAAATGTTTCCAACAGCGATGATATAAGACGAGGAGTGGAACCATGTATGGAAATCGACGTGAAATATAATTTATCAGAATTTTATATCACAAAATTACAAAAAAACGTAGTTAAGATGTAATAAGCTTAATTTCAATCGCCATTATTCACTGCGAGTCCGAGAGGGGTTACTAAATATTGGATAGCATAACAATAATTTTTGTTAATAATCAATCATGCATAGTCATGATGTGTTGAGTAAAAGTTGCGCAATGCTGAGGGCATATCGTCAATAGTTGAGAGGAGAAGCGGCGTAGGGCCGGGAGAAGGGACTTCGCCCGGACCCTGCAAAAATCGAAACCCAACACGATCAATCGGCGAGACTGCAAAAGGACCCTCGATTAAGGCTGACATCGAAAATCTTTCAGAGCGTGAAACCGATCCCTGGGGCAAAAAAAAAGAAAAGAGAGGAGTGAGGCGAAACGAAGGATCGGGTCTGCGATAAAGTGCGCGATTTTGAAGAGTCGCTTGAGCAGGGAGGGGTGACCGGCGTTGGAGGAAAGTGAAAGGGAGGGAGCGGAGAGGAGGGAGGGAGAGGGATGCGGCTGAGGCACCAACAGCGAGAGCGCCCTGCCTCTGAAAGCGGCGACACATTGAATTATTCATGCAGTGGTAGAAAAGGGGAAGAGAAAACAATGGAAAGAAGGACGGCGCATGGATTGAAGGAGCGGAAGGGAGGGGAGGGAATGGGAAAGGGCGGAGGGGGCGGGGAGGGAGGGAACCGCTCTATTTCGGATGAAATGGACGCCGACACGGTTTTCATGGATGGGAAGAGACGGCGCTAACAACCGAATTATGGATAAATATTCAAATAATCTCCTAGGGGACGAGTCCACGCGGCACGCGAGTCGGAGGGCCGCACTGGCACAGAGGAGGCCTGACCCCTAGGAGCACGCAGGCCATCGACCCGAGCCCTCCGTATTTAACCGATTCTTCACGGCGATGAGGGCTTTAAAACAACACACATATTCACTCACAGAAAGAAGCAATAATATATTCCAATTTTTTTCAGAATTGGAAGAAAGAAGAATGGTAATGGAGATAAAATATAATATACCGAGGAAAAAATGGAAGCATTCTAGGCAACTGCCGAAAACGGTCGGTGAACACCATATAAGTTTCAATATTCGGAAGTGAAACTGTTTTAACTTTCAAATAGCACGCGTATATGGCCAACTGAGTCGTAGGAGAGAGCGCTAAGTGATGGAAAAACCCTCCTTCGAAAATAATGAAGATGGCTGTGGTTCATTTTTATTCCCTCCTTTTTAGTTGTACACCCAAAAACTTTTATTGCGAGTGAAATTAACACTTCTTCCGAATTTAGTTCCCCGATAGCATTCGCATGGATTTACACGTATTTCCGGAAATTTTTAGTCAATGATATTTTTCCTTTTCCTAACTTTTTAAACACTATCCCTCTCCCTTATCCCTTACCTACTTCCGATGGTTCTTGCACCTCCTACCACCCACCTTTTCGGTGGAATACGAAATATTTATGTAGATGTGAAATATCCCACAACCTTCAAATGGAAAACGAAAGGAAAATAGATGCGGATGGATAAGAGTTTCGAAGGAAATAACTTTACGTAATAACGAAACAAATAAAGTTCAAGACGAATGAAGGGCCCAACAAGCATAGGAAAACCGTCCGGGATGGACTGAAGATCTCAATGAGAAGAGATCCACTGCGATTGTAGCAACACATGTCGGAAAAATTAAATACAGTTTCATTAAAATACGTAAAGTAAATGTGAAACGAGCAACCGATAGTTAAAATTGTAGCAAGTCAATTGAATCGGTCACGAATAATTCATTAGGCAGTGACACAGATCGAACAGCAAGAACAAGTAGTTGCATAAAAAATAATTTTAGATATCGTATAAAATAAAGAAGAAGAAGTCAAGAAAAAGATGCGGATCAAAGCGAATCCTGGAGCATTTGGGTGAGGGAAGGACCGTGGGGTCAAGGAGGAAAGGGATGTCTCCATATCTACGCCTGTGACTATTTTATACAGGTAAGTGCGCGAATGGCCGAGACAGAATCCCTCAGGGAGATGAAATGTTGGTAGCCTACGCAATGGAGAAGGCGCAAGTGGACCACTCCGCAGCGTAGTGGGTGAGAGAAAAGAGCGACCACAGGGGTCGGGGGGAGCCAAAGAAGAAGTCGGTGGATTGGAATCGCTTTGGAATGTGGCCTGAAAACGACGAGGCTGAATAATGGAAGCAATGAAGGTGCCGCAAAAGAGATGCAGTGAACCCCTCACTCCCTTCGCTGAATGCTTAAAATTTGCAAATCATATAGTCAATTGAATAAATAATATTACTGAGCCCCATCCCATCGCAAAGATCTAATTTCATTAGAGAAAAAATGGAAATCGCTGCTTTCAGATAAAATTGTGAATTATATCAAGACAAAAAAGTTGCAGAGTATTGAAAACTCATCGAAATCTCAGATTAAAAGTAACACAATTAAAAGCGAAAAATTTTGAAATACGATACTTTCACATTATAGGTTACGTATTTATTTTAGGTAGGCGAAGGTTACTACACTGCCTTTAAAAACACATACAAGGCTCTCGCAGCCGAATGAATGAAAATGGGCGTTATTCATCGATAAAAATATTTATAATTAGGAAAATATTCAACCCCAGTGCGAATTATATATCGTCATCATTCACTCCTGTGACACGCATTTGATCCCAATTCTTTTGGAGATAAGTTCGCCAAGATGAAGAGGCATAATAGATCGCATACTGTCACGAGATACCTTCCTCGAAGGTATTGCCGAGAAAAAGATTCAAGCGGAAAATCGCGGCCGTTAAATGTCCCATTGACACTCAGCATGTAAGGCGGCGAGGTCGAGCAAACAGCCAGCGTTAAAAGACCTTCGCGTCGATGGGAGGAAATGGGCCGGGCCCCATCTCACCTTTTCTCAAGGCAAACGTATCAAGAGTGTGATGTCAATGAAAAATGCAAGCCGCGACCGAACTACCAGTTCAATGAAAACGCCACGTTGGCAAGTTGAAGAGCCGTTTGGCTCTCTTGCTGATACTTTGTCGCGGTTTATCGAGTATTTTCCGACAAATTTGAACAAACTTCCGATTACGATAGCTTTCTTACATACGCATCGGGGACGCGAGTCTCGGCATCAGAACCTGAGGTATAAATTATGAATTATATTTTTTAGGCATTCTACCGGTTAAGATAGGTTTCAATGGAGACACCTATCACATAAATATTTTGTTTCTTCTAAAAAACACTACCCAATGTCCTACTTTACAAAACGCCCCTCTTCAAATCTGTGTACTTCCTTCCTCCTTTCATCCCGTACAACATTCCTATCCCATTTCTGCCCTTTCCTCGTTTGCCTGACATTCTCCTCTCTACCACAGTCTTCAACATCCCACTGCCGATCAATATGTATGCATTCATCTTTCCTGCCTCCTTAGGATTTTCCCAAAAATCCCCTCTCATTCCCCACCACACTTCCTCATTTGTTTTAATTTCGGTCCATTTCACCTCCATCCTTCTCCAAATCCACACTTCAAAAGCCTTCAATGTACACCTATCATCCTGCTTCAGTGACCATGTTTCCGAGCCGTATATAACTGCGCTCCATATCAGTTTTAACGATTCTTTTCTTAACATTCTTACTAAACGCCATTGTCATCAATTCAATCTTCCTTGTGAAAGCCTCTTTGCCTAGTGTAATCCTTCTCCTTACGTCCCTATCACTTTGACCATTTTGATCCAAAATACTTCCGAGATACGTAAAACTGCTCCACTTTGAAAAAAAGGTTTTAAGTAAACTTCATTCCAAGATATTTCTAGACTAACTAATACTTTTCTAAAGAATATTTCCGTAAAGCTTATGTAGAGGTGCTTGCATACTGCTATATATTTTACGTTGCGAGAATATGAAAACCATAGGTGATATTGACATGCGGCCATTCTGTTAGTTTTCAAATATTATAATCGATTTTTCTTCATCCAGCGACTATTCATATCCCTTGCCGTTCCAACGATGTATAGTTCACAGCTCTATTCGCAGCAGTGGCTCAAGAGACTCCTGGGCAAAAATAAATTTAACGCAAAGATCTGACACAAAGGCACCGGGGTGACTCGCCCGAAATGTGAGACGTTTGGTGTCAAAAGAAAATCGCCGAGGCCACAGGCTGACAAGGGCTGGAGTATTAAGGTATGAACGCATGTATGTGTGTACATTCGTATTAAGAAAGAGAAGACATTGTTGTGGGACGAAGTACGGCAAATGTTCTGAATAATGTAGACGCGGAATAGGGAAAGTATATAAAGCGATAGGACGAATGTAGTATCGAAGAAAAAAGGGAAAGAATTGGAGATAGGCTAAAGGAGATATTATGTAGCTCCACCCCAACGCGGGCCGAGCGTGTCTCTCTCTGGAGAAAGAGTGAGTGGGTAGGGTGGGAGGGATGGAGCGGGTACGAGGATGGCAGAGGGGGAGGGGCCGAGGACCCTCCTCCGCCGCAGAGACTGCTCGGCGGAGGGAAGCGAGCAAAGCTTCCATTCGAAGGAACATGGCGCGCGTGTGTTTGCACTTTCTAGCGCCCCATCGTGCATAACAACGGAACCAATTCTCAAACGTTCCACGCCCGCTCTTGCTTTTCCCATTCGTAAATCAGTGCCCTCTTCAAGAGGTTAATACTGAGCAAGACAAGCGAGTGGCCAACTTCAGACGTAAATGGAAGCCATGTAAGGCAATGGTAATGATACATTGTATCCAGTAAATGCTATTTTCGTAAATGCTTTCCTTTGCAGTAGGTTTGCTCACTAAACCTCCTAAATCATATATAACCTATAGCCTAAATCTGCATCTTATTTAGTCTGGACGGTTTAGTTTTAAAAAGTAATTGAAATAGCATTAACTCAGTAAGGTAAATCCATCTTTGGATTGCCTCTTCCCATAAAATCGTCATTGCTACATAGGGATTGTTAAAGTTCTGGAAGATAAAATACGTGTGCCTAAATATCTGGCTGGGGATAAACTTGAGGGTTATTTGGCTTTACTGACAAAGATTTAATTAAAATCTCCGCTTCTATTTCGTAAGAAAACTCCCTAGAGCTTTTTTCTTTTGCCTCGCACATTATTCCCTTCAGGCTCCTCCTTTTGTTCGGATCCCGCTGTGTGGGCGACTGGCTTGGCGTTCGGGAGTTAGTTCGCGTGATTTCGAGGGTTGCGCCCTCTCTCAGCGATTCCATGATCACGTAGTGGCATACATGCCCTGGTGCAGTGGCAAAAGCGGTAAATGCGACCAAGAAACGCGGCATTGATGCGTGGGGTTTGAATCCGCCGGGTTCAATTTGGATCCCTACTTGAAGGATGAAGATTAGCCGCGCAATCGGAATCGGCTCACACACACGTTGGAACGAAACCCCTTCATGTATTTCGAATTTTGCACATAATAGCGAACTCGGGATAAAAGGGTTCAGTTCGTATTTTGAGGGAGGAACTCTCAGATAAAGAAACATCTTGGTTACATAGGGAAGTCGCGTTTAAATATCCTGATTACCAAAATTTAAATAACCTGGGGCTAAATTCCAACGTCTGGAGAGAACCAAATATTTTTTTAATTATTAAAATCATTGCGATGGTAGAAAGCAATATGAAGTTTATGCAGAAAAAAATTCCATATGTCTGGACAGGGTAAAAGTACACAGGATCCTTTAACTTTCAAAATAAAGCCATTGTTTCAAGAGCTTCCAAGATGCTGCATGATGGGATTCGTCGAATTCTTCGCACGACCCGTAGATCCTGAATACTGCTCTGACGGAGATCTTCGGCATAAGTAGGAGGCGTATGGGCAGATGAAAGGATCGATAATCATCATAACTCGTAGGTAATAATTTAAATCAAAATAAAAAAGTGAATTCGAGTTGAATAAGTACCATCAAAGGAAAATGCTCAACAAATACATAGATACTTTACTAAATATGCTTATGATGGGAAACTTTCTATGAACGAAACGCGGGACAGGAAATCCGTGGCCAGAATAATTCACCCCCTTTTTAATCTGCACCAAATTTTAAATATAAAAAATAAGGAAAATCTGATAACTGAACATAAGGTAAAGTACAATCAAACAACGTATCTTTAGAATTGAAGACTGCATAGCCGCACTTTTTCGGTGATGGTCATCTTCGGTTCAATTTATTTTGATGAGAGAGCGATAAAGAAAATAAAACTCATGATGAACCAAAAAAGTTAGATGCGCTGATTGTAGAAACACTAAACATATCGGAAAAAGGAGTAACGGCAATAATCTAACAAGCCATAATTGACATTGAAACAAGTACCCACAGAGAATAAATGAAAAAAAGTACGGATAATCGATGTCCATCAATTCTTAGTCCCTACTTCTCGTTTTTATGGTTACTAACAGCGTTCGCCTGCCTGGGAAAAATCTAAAGTAACTTCGCTCACAAGAAAGCCATTAAAAAATCATCAAATCATATGAAACGAAGCAAGATCAGAAACATCTTCGGAGTTGGGTTCACTCTTTTATTTTTCATTTGCCTTGGTTTTGATAACCTTGATGAGTAAGCAACTGTGAATTCCGACTGGATAAAGGAGTCACAAGCCAGGGCCAAAAAGCAAGACTTAAAAAAATCTCAGAAGCAGCACCGAGCTGTTTATTTGACAACAGACTAAGGTGAAAAAAATAATGAATAGGTAAATAATTCAAAGAGAGCCGGAGCAAGTTATTCGAAAAGGGAGGCTCAAATACTTCCGAGTCGCCCTCACACTCCGGGGTCTATTTGTCTTCCGTTCTTTTTAAAAGGGCGTTGAGAGTTCATAAGACCGTAGCTGCGAAACGCAGGGGGGAGGGAGGGAGGGGTGTCTTGCGGGGGGCGTCTTGGAGGGGCGAGATGGGGGCGTCTGGAGGGGGAGAGGGGTGTCTTGTGGGGGAAGGTGGGTGTCTTGTCGGGGAAGGGGGGTGTCTTGGGGAGGAGGGGGGAGGGCACGAGGAGGTTATTTATGGATGATGCAAGAGGGATCGGGATAATGGATCCCACTCGCCCCCTTCCCTTTCTCCAACCTGCAGGAAGGGCGCAGGAGATTAAGAAGGAGAGGGGAGGGAGTGAAATGGTGGGGAAAGTGGGCGGTTGGCGGAATGGAAGGAAGGGATAGGAGGGAAAACGAATGAAACGGGAAGAGGGAGAATGAGGGGAGAGAAAGAATGAAAAGAATTAAAGGAGACCATATCCAGACCAACAGGACGGAAGAAATTTCTAGAGCCCGAGCTGATTGGTGGATTTCTAATGTGATGGGGCGCCGTTAGAGGGGTGGGATTTGCTAAAGGGGGGGAGGGGGATGAAGAGGTAAAAAGGGAAGGAATTGTGAACGGGACCTTCCCGAAATTAACTCACCGGGGAAATATATTCGAATGAAAAATACATATGTACATATACATGCGATCGATTTTTTCTTTTCGTCCGGTTTGTGTTTCTTGCCGGATTCGAAGGACAACGCGGGTAGGAGGAGAAAGTTCATTTATTAGAAGGGTTTTTCTTGTATGGGTGGCCAGTAAAAAAAGTAAATGGGGAAAAAATATGCGGGATTCAGGATGATTGTCGGGCACAAATTGAATATTATAAGTGTCGCCCACCATTTCGCCATTTCCACCGCTGCAATCAAGGTCTTACAACATCCGAGCAAGCATTAAATAGATTAAATAATGTATTACAACATAGCAAACATGAAATACCTTACGTATGACAATATTCGAACTGAATAACGGCGATCCCGGTGCGACATCGCAAGCAAGGGCTCTCAAAGTTAGTGAACATTATGAAATTTAATGAAAAGGAAACTCAATAATTAATGACTCCATGCTGTCTCTTGCCTTATTCACATTTAACACAGGAACGGGCACGGCCCAACTTAAAACGGAAACATTTCCAAAAAATTCATTTGGCGAGATTAAATTTCGGCGAATATTGGAAAAAGAAAAATGCAAGTTCACTGCAGCTGTTTCCATGTGGCGTGCGCCATATTTTATATCCAATAACAACTTTTACGGTCCAACTACAGAAGAACACAAAATCAGGGGGCGATGAACGTGTAATACTACTCCATCGGCCCCCACAAACCATCTCAGTTAAAAAGAAAGGTTCGTGCAGGAAAAGAAAGAACCTCCCAAGATAGACTCTCAGAACGGAGTTTACAGACGTAATCACCTAAAGTGAATATACATTTGCGTGGGAGAAGAAAAATTACCTCGATACGAAATATTTATCCAATTTTGCTCCAAATAGACTAAGAACAGGGAAAAGAAACAAGTCACTAATAAATTTCCAGCAAAATTCTGAAGAGTAACCAGGAATTAAACTTAAAATCAGGGATAATCCCTGTTTGACTTCCACAAATGCGGCTTTTTAAAATTCATCTGTTTGTGATTTCCAGGAAATTTACGCAAAATTTCGTTTACTGAAGTTTAAGCTTTGCTAATTTCAATTTCCAAAAATCAAAGGACCCACGAACTTGAAAAAGAAATCTTGTGAAGTACAGGTCCCTAGGTATCTGCAAGCTTTCAGAACACAGTATTTGCATTCTTCAATTATTGAAGGCCTCCAGAAATAATTTGGAAATAAATGCTATTATCACCATCAATACTTAAAAATCATAACACTGGTTTGTAGCCTACTCTTAAAGAACAGCTCCAAGGGGTCCGCAAGTGTAATGCCCCATTTGACGGACGACTGACTCACTCAAAGTGCTCTCCACAAAGCACCTCAAGTAGAGATGGGAATACCACTGAAAAATATATCCAGGATTCTAACCCGGCTCCTTACGGTGGGAATAGAGTATGACAATGTCAGATGACAATTTTCGCTCAACTTTATAATGCTATCGTGAATCTTTCAATTGAATAATAAGCACAGGGTTCAATGCGAAGGAGTATAACCTTAAAGGTAGTCAGTGCTTCAACGTTTTCAATGCATGTATATTTTCGATTATTTACATAAAATTTAAGGTTAATTTTATCAAAACATTGATACGGTTTTTGAAAAAGTGAAACAAAAGGAGAAACAAAGAGGAAATTAAGCCAATTGTGACGGTTTTTTTTTCAAAATTAGGGTGTGGTAATATTCTACAAGGGATATCTATTACCTCGAAGAAAAGCGAGGAAAATATTTAATCCGACAGCTCCAATGTGAAAACGTTATGATGCACAAAGTGCATTGGCATTTTGAGCAGATGAGAAAATGCGATATTCACTCATTAACAGAAAATAACTTTTTAGTACCTGAGTACAAGACTAAATGCTCCCCCAAAGATGTAGTTACAATATTTCGCACGACTCAAAATAGAATCAAAACACTGTGCTATTACATATGTAAATTCATATAAAATCTACATTGAGATATGGTTACGACTAGAATTGTGGTTACCTATGATACATACATGAACTCTTCTATACCATGCATAAAGTCATTTTCAAAGCTATTCTAGTCTAAATAAAACATATGTAAATAAAATAATAATTAGTCTAAAAAATATTACACAAACATCTACATAAACCGAGTTGGTACCAGCGTTGGGTTGGACTTAAGTGAAAAACGTTAAGCAAGTTAATCTTAATGCAATTTTTCAAAAGCGAATATTCAAAGTGAACTTCTTAATTACCTCGTTTCTTTGACTGGAAAAAGCATGACGAAAAATTAATCGGTTAAAACTAATTGGTAAAGGGAAAGGAAAACCCCAGCGGATATTTTTAGATTGTTACAAATAGGAGGCCAAATGAGAGACACCTATGACGCCTTAAATGAACAATATGGAACCCCTCCCCCGTTTATCGAAATGAGTTTGATAGACATCTTCTTCCGTTATTCATTTCTCATAAATTATTAATATATTAAATGAGTTCTTGTGGAAGTAAAAGTACTTAAGTGAAACATTAACTTTAGCATAAACTAATAAGGTATTTTTGGCTCGACTAACTGAATCTAATTTTATTGGACATTAACTTTGTTAGGAATTCCGTTGCAATATGAATTGCATTTAAATAAACATTTGAGTGAACATTTGAAATTTACTAGTGGGGTGGTAGAGTACCAACATGCTTAACAACAAGAAGCACGACATGAATAGAGAGAAGTCGGTTCGAGAGTGCGTGGCCATGGAACGAGACGTCGGCCTCACCCCTTCCCTCATATCCCTGTCCCCGGGCAAGAGGAAGGTGCGTGGGGGGGGCGCGACCCCGCCCAGCGGAGCCGAGTCGCCGATGGGGGCGAATGAGTGCTCGCTCGGGGGCAGGAGAGGGAGGAGGCGAGTGGGGTGACCTTTGGCAACCTCCTTTAAAGGCTCTCATCCTGTCCCCGGCAGACCCTAAGAGTGCTTGCGAGGAAAGTAGAGATGGCGGGCGGTACCGGGGCAAAGGGGATTGCCCCCCCCCCCGCCACTCCTCGCACGTCTTCATTTCGGGTAATTTATGCCAGGCTCACAGTGTAATTATCGGCGAGGAGACGAAGAGAGAGAGAAAGAGAGGCGGGCGACCGATTGGAGATGTGGGGAGACTCGTGCAAATAAATCTTCGTCAAAATCATTGCCTCCAACCGAGAATTGAATTTTTTCAATGGGTCTCGAGAGTGGAAGAGGCAGGAATATTGGTTTAATAAGGTTTATTTTTGAAAATCTTTTATATTATCCTTTTATTTCAAATATGAGAGGAGAGGGAACAGAAATGGTGGGGAGTGAAAGAGCGACTGATATTCAACCGTTTCGTTAGATAAAAGCGCCATTGTGGTATTTGGTGTACGTCATCTTAATCTCCATGTGAGATGAAGCCCATAAATGTTATTGTACTCATTGAGGTTAATGTAGTGCGCTTTCTGAGGTTAATGTTCAAAGTATTACGATGGGAATCAGATATTTTTCTCGAAACGAGACATAAAAATAAGGATGTGGAAGAAATTAGCGAAAAAATGGAAATTTGCTACAGAAATATTTATATGTATAGAAATATATATATTTGTATATAATTAGCTGTGTGGTGCGTTCGTGTGTATGTATGTGTGTTCACTTCACCTCCTGCTCTCCGCAGAAGAAAGCGGTTGTGCCACCAAAAATTTAGGAATACATGTTTAATTAATTATTTGCATCTGCAAGACTTTCGTCTCATGCGCAATTTTTATTACATACACCAAGGAGTGGGCAGCTCTCAATAAAGTGTTAAATAATTCTGTTTATCCTAATAACAGTTGACTAATAACTAATCAGGAGTTCGGCAGAGAGTCAATAACTAGGCAGGAGTTCGTCAACTAATAGTTGACGAACTCCTGCCACCACGGCAGAAGGGCTGCGATAGGCCCACTTACGTAAGAGCATTGAGATGAGGTCTCAGTTCACTTTCTTTTAAACTTGATTGTCTCCTCTCTTTAAATATTTTAACTGGTCTTCTATCTGTTACGTATAAAATATGCATAAGCATTCTGTAGCAATACATATCCCTCGCCCTATGATATATTCAAGCGAAAGCACAATTGCAATGGAGCGTTGCGTGTTACCTTCATCATTGTCGTAGGCGAGCTGAGAATGTTTCAGATTCCAACGCCTGGCGCTGACGCAGCACTTGAGTCAAAGCAAGGAAAACGTGTACTAGGAGTGCATAACACAAACGCTCATAATACAATGCACAACTGAATGTTTGTACAATTAATTACGTAAAGATCAAATGAATAGCCACTTTTTGTTAGACGTACATCACACATTGATACCATATATCTAACAGCTTATTTTCTCATAACAAATACTTTTACCATGCAGAGGTATATATTTACTCAAATATATAATCCAGCAATCATGAAGACATGCTAAAATAACTTATTAGTTCCTAAATCGAACTGGGAACTAAGATAGTATGAATAAATCGGTAGTCTGGCTCTGCTTACTTTCATAAAATCCACCGACGTTCACCCCGACTGAACGTTGAGAATACGCATGTAATAATATCAGTTCCAAGGAAGTTCCGGCCTTCCCACGGGATATGGCTCCTCTTCCACCCCCCCCCCCCCCAGCACATCCTCTCCATTCACCCCCGGACTCACGAAGTATCATCCCCCCCTCATGCAGCCCCAGCAACCGCCGCTTTCCGCAAACTCTTTGCGTCTCGGGTGGCCCCCGCACAATGGTACGGCCAACCTTCCTCCATTCGCAACTTCACTCCCCTTCTCCCACCGCCCTTCCATCGCCACAACAGAAGGACAGGATTCCTTCCCCGCAACCCACCCTCCCGACTGACCCCTCTCGCCGCTCTACACAAACCAATTAAACTTCTTCCGCGTTCCGGCGCCTCTCTTTACCCACACCTAGTTCCCCCCGTAGCGCCCTTCACACACAAAGCCCCTCGCCGTACCCACACCCAACCGCACCTCACGCTCTTCCCTGCACCTCCGCCGCACTCGCCACTCTCCAGCCCACGCTCGTTTTCTGTATCATTCTTTTTCTTCGATTTTAAACAAAGAGAGTATTTCCGCACACGACACGGGGAACTGTCGGTAAAATAATAACCGAATCAGATATTACCGGAGATTTCTGCCGAGCACAAGCCTTTTACGTGATGCAATACTTACATATGCCTTAGTCGAGACACAATACTCAACTCACAACCCCCTGCTGCAGGGATTCGGCATCATTGTGATAAGCACCCGGGGAAGTTTTAGGAATAACCGGGGGCTCTACTCACCTGTAAAATGAAAAGAAATACGAGAAATGAATCAATTTCATCATATTATCAGAAGGATTTGAGTAATACAAGAGATGAACATAGAAACATATCAAATTATTAGTTAAAAGAACACCTTCTATTCTAATACGGATGGGAATCAAAGACTTTAAAGGTAACGACCTTGCACTTAAAAATTTTGTGCGAGCTATACGGAAAGACGGTAACGCTGTCGGTAGACCAGAAAGGATATGCTTTAATAGCATGAACTCGGGAGTATATTATAAAGATGCAATATTGGCTGCATTTTCTAATAACTACCCCTTAAGCCTTACTCGCTGAGCGAGACCACTCTAAGGGAAATCTACCTGACGATGAAGGTTAGTGGGCTGTACACACCCTTCGCTCAATGTACGTACACAGAGACGTTACGAGAGATGCATACAAATGTTTCTCTATGTTCGGATATATTTCCCTGTGTTTTTGTTTGCTAGTACTATCTCACTCCTTTGTTATATTTATGCATATGTACATATATATTGACTATGATTAAAACACTTGTACACTGTTTCTGAAGATGATGGCCGGTCGTTCCGTCGAAACGTCAACTAATAAAGATATATGAGTGTCTTTTCTCTGTGTATAAATGTTTTAATCAAAGTTTTTCCATATTTTTATTGCCGCTGTAGAACGTTATTTTCAAAGATATATACAATGACGCGATATTTTAACAACAACGATTACATATAAAACATATATACATATATATATATATATATATATATATATATATAAAATCGTCGTTGGGGTATATATGGGTATATACTAGAATGTATAAAGTCGTATCTGGGTGGTCCAGTCTTTTAAACCCCCCGGGCTGAACCAAGCCCACTGATTTCATCCAATGCTGCCTACATTTCCCCTCCCCACCTATATATATATATATATATATATATATATATATATACACACACACAGACAACACACAAACACATGGATACAAAATATTCAGCGCACAGAAAAATAAATGTAGGACACTCACAGTATGCATTGCGTTTCGACGGCCCCGCCGGTGTCCTTCATTTATTTTTCTGTGCGCTGAATATTTTGTATCCGTGTGTTTGTGCGTCGCCAGAGAGCGTAAACTTCAAAGATATATATATATATATATATATATATATATATATATATATATATATATATATATATATATATATATATATATATATATATATACATAATGTAAATTCACTAACTAGTAGACAAACACAGAAACTAAAACATATAAAAGAGGGACTCACTGTTTCTCGAATTTTCGGTGGTGCAACCACCTTTCTCAAGAGGAATTAGGAACGGAACACAGAACAGGAGTTCTGTTCCTAATTCCTCTTGAGAAAGGTGGTTGCACCACCGAAAATTCGAGAAACAGTGAGTCCCTCTTTTATATGTTTTAGCTTCTGTGTTTGTCTACTAGTTAGTGAATTTACATTACTGTGCACGTTCGTGGGTTTTTCAAGAAAGTGACTTTATATATATATATATATATATATATATATATATATATAAATGTGTGAGTGTGTGTTTATATATATATATATGTATGCATAACTTAGACAGCAACACACAACATGAGAACACATAAAAGGAACACACGTTATATCTTGATAATTTCGACGGACTCGTACTCTGTCTGCTTCGGAAGATTAGTTAGGACACTTTTATTTGACACTTCCGTGTTACTTCGAAGAAATCATAGAAAGAAAGAGCAGGTAATGCTCGAAATGATTCTGTTTGCAATTATCTATTCCACAGAATTAGCCAAGTAAATTAAACAGTGATTACACTTCGGTACCGCATATAATAGTAAATAATCTGCGGACTCCAAACACGAGTGAGCCCACAAAGATATGGCAAGATGAGTTTTTACGGTTCTCCCTTCACCGCCTTCCGTGCGTGTTTCAGAATTTTACACCGGTGAGGACGAAGATGATGTGATAACAGTTACGCCGTTGATTTACGAAGAATATTTAGCCCGCTGGGGGGGGAGGTGCTCGGCGGGGAACTACACCAAGCGTTCGCCCACGACACTGCCCCACGCCGGTCGTCAATCGCGAGTGCCACGGAACATAAACGTCGCGGGTCCAAGGGGTGTCGCTTAACAACGACGGCCGTGCAAATAAACGGTCTCGACCCTCCAGCGTCCCATTACCAACCCCTCGGTCAACCACGACGCCAGGGGCTGCTTCCCGCTCCCCTTGTTGACGGCAACTACACGCCCTGAAGAGGCGGCATCGTCCTGAATTTCGCCGTCAATTGGCACATATTGACTGACTGGCTATTGGAAAAATATCTCGTCGTCCTGAATATTTAACGTGACTTTCGCTGTTAACGTCATCCGAAATTCCATCAAATGGTGGTCTCGCGGTTGGTTGCTGATTCTCTGTGGTAATACGTAATAAACATGATATTGGTAGTACCTGCTCGACGTTCTTTTTTTCTGCCAGCAACTGCAACTCATTGCCTATAGAGATAGCAATCATAGCCCTTAACCCTTTGAACCTTACTTCAGGAACCAAGTGAAATGTTTGCGTGAATTTTATCAATGAAAATAGCACAAAATTATTATTATTCAAATATAATATTTATATATGTTTTTACTATCAAATAATATTTTTATTAAATATAATATTTTATATGTTAAGCATACATGTTACTATGGATATAATTTCTACTTAAAAAATACACATCATATGCTTACAACTCCTCTCAATGACCTGAATCATTTCCTTAGGCTTATGGTAAACAAACCTTGGGACTGTGACCCATCAGGCGGGTCCTTACGATTACGCGGGCAAGGATTTTAACTTACACGCTAGCAACTTACTCACCCTACCTTTGCCTCCTCACTAACACTCACAACCCCTTCGACATGGGGTGACCCCCGCCGCAGCCACGCAAACACAAGAGGTCCTCACCGGTATACATGTACATATAATCGGGATGGAGGGCAAGGAGTGCAGAGTTTCCTACTTACGCCTATTTATTTTTCGAGGGAGCACTTGAAATAATTGCGATAAATTTAAGTGTAACATTATATGAAAATTATAAATAATGAAGCACTTCATGACGTGGCTTCGTGTTAATTTCAAACGGTAATGTAACCGTGAAATACGCGTTCAGAGGTACGTGCCATATATGGTCAGTTAGTTGCCGTGATTGCCAAGAAGGTCGGATCGGATAATCGGCCACTCAGTGAACGGTTCCGGGTTCAGATTCAGGTGATACCAATGAAGCCCCCTAATTATTCTCACATGAGTAAATTTAAGGATTCCAGAACTATTGGGAAATCGCCCGAGGTATAGAGATTGGAGGCAGTGGACGTAATCTCAGTTGCGACCATCATTTATTCAACCCAATGTTGAGTGGACAGTTGCGGTTTTGTATGGTTATAGTATGGATAGAAATATAAATATGTAAGGTCATATTGATGCATACGATAGATTTCCTCTACCGCTTCTGCTTGCTAATTTAAGCCTGAGACTTTACTATGCAGCAACTGTTTGATTTAATAAAATATTGGGAACATGATATGTTTTGTACATAAGGAATAACCTTATTACTATGTGGAAAATATAAAACTTTACAATTCTCTTCAGAGTTTAACAACTCTGGTACAATTAAAGCTTCTTAAAATGAATACATTTCGAGAAACAATAAATATATGCTTCAATATTTTCGCGTATCATCCATGAAGTTATTCAAGCACGCACACCACATTAACTTGGAACACACGACCAAAATTAATTCGATTTCTGGGAAATATGAAAACATTTTGTGCACTAAGCACGATATTCATCGCACATTGATATATCCATGTTAATTATCTAATTACAAAGTGTACATACACAAGAAAACACGTCAATAATAATGTAACAATCGGAAGTATAGCAAATGTGATGTATGAAAAATAGAACAAAAAGAGAAGAGCTTAACAGAAAATCAACGTAATAACACTCTCTGAATTGCACTGCGATCAATGCTCTTTGCTGCGGGAAAATCGAAATATATCCCTCACCACTTCGAATCACATTGATCAAAGCGCCCAATCCGCAGACAAAATCTACGCGGCCATGACAAAATACAGTGTGTTTGGAACTGTACTTTTGCTTGCACCGAAAAAAATATTAGGTAGGTGAATGATTCCGTATCACAATTGCTCAAAACAGAGCCCACAATCGTGCTTCATTAACCTCTATTTATTCCCTCTGCCTCCGAGACGCCAATGTCGCTTTTTCAACGACATTGCACCGCTTTGACCGCCGGGAACGGCTGGGGGTCACGGTGCCGACCAAATGCCGCGTGTCGTTTCTGGCCACACCCACCATGTTAAAACATGTTTAAAACATGATGGTGTTGGACATAATTGAAATTGGGGGAAAATATGAAAAAGACAATATCTCAAGACGTGAAAGACAAGGAGGTCAGTCATGAATGAACCCAAGATGATGAAGGTGTAATTTATTTTGGGGACACTTCAAGTGTGAAATTAAAACTTTTCCGTAACTTTTCATCAAAACATGTAAAGGGATGTACGTATTTTACACAGAGTTGACAAATGATTACATAGATTTTAATAATATCGCTACCGGCACAACGGGGCTTTCCATTATCTCGGGCCGTGATAACACGCGCGAGGGTTTTACTTGGGTTTCATATTCTTTTTCTCGTCGTTGATCCAAGGGACGGTGCACTTAAAGAGCCTCACTAAGAACGAAATCATCCCACTTTATAATTAGGGCACCGCTCAGCTGACTCACTACAAAAAAAATAATATATCCGATTTTCATCAAAAAATGTGAATGTATTCACAGTTAATGACGATTAAAGACCTTCATTCGTTCAATTCGCTAAATGAGAATTGCTAAAATCAATGGAGCATACAGAATCAGTTTCATTCATTACACACTCTGTTTCGAACTGACGAAAAGTGCTGCTAATAGTCCACAATTGCCTTAATTGTTGGTGACATAACATAAACGTCATATCCTCTCCTGTCTGATGATAATGTAAGATGAGAGTGCGATTACGAGTCACGCCATTATTCCATTACACCACCTTTCTGCATAAGTCCATAAGGAATTCATGTTGATGTGGGGTGTGCGTGGGTATTAAGAATTAATCTAGCCACGGGCCCATCATAAGCGCATAACATTAACTGTAATTCCCAATGACACCCGGAGGATATATGTCGGCCGAGTCCCCTGAAATCTGAAGAACCACCTCTGCCAGAGGAGGTAAAAGGTTTCATCCATTCCTCCGGTCCGCACGCTTCAGCCATCGCCCCCGGGCCTCGTCATGCAAGTACAACGGCCTCGAAAATAACCACAAGCATACCCCCACCCCACTCTCTCGCCCCTCTCCCCCTGCCGAAGGAAGAGCGCCGAGGGCAGGGCGGATGGACTCCATTCCCGCGCTCCCTCGGGAGTTGACCTCCCCACCAACCGAGGGCCGCCCATGGTCGAGCACTAACGCCCCAAAAAATGAAGGCCTTTCCCCCTCTTCCCAATTAAGCGGAACGGATTTGGGCCCCTGGTGGAGCGCGGTGCAATCAAGGGGTTCAGAGCATTGCAAGGAAAAGGGGTACGTATCCTTCCTCCGACCCCCTCCCCCACAGTCGCATCTGACCCCCCTCCCAACTCAATTTCTCCTCAACAGACTTCCCACATTTTGGAGCGAGCATGTTCTTTTGGCGCAAAACCTTTTTAATTTCGCTACATGCAGGAGCTCGAAGGTCACCTCGTCATCTCGGAGGTGTCACAATTTCGCATTTTCACTCTTGCCTGGAGAGCTCCGCTCCTTCTTCGGCTTGCGCGGTTGATAATATTTCGTTTGAAATCAAAAAAATACGATCGTACGAACAATAAATACTGAAAATCTAAATAAACCGCCAAAATAGTGGACATGCCCACTCCACCTTTGATATTTACACTCGTCATCTAAAACGTTTTGCCACGTGGCCGACTCAACATAGGCCAACGAACGAGTACCTTAGGATTCTCAAATGACGTCTAAGAGTATTATAACATACATTTCATAAAAAATAAAACTATTTTGAAAAAAATATTACGAAATTCTATCTCGTAGGCTCACCAGGTTCTAAGGGGACCGAACTAGTTAAAATTGGGGCTTGGAATGTTAGGACGATGTTGAAAAAAGATATATGAGTATAAATAACACGAATCAATGTTGTTCATATTCGTAACCGTGAGGAGTAGTAATATCAAATGTTTTTTTCATGGACTTCTTTCCACCCACGAAGAGATTTGGATGACTATAGGTCACTGGTCTGTTCCACTAAAACACAGGCCAACAGTGGTTTTGGTGCCGGAGCTTTTAATGCTGATTTATAGAACAATTGGGGTGCTGAATCCAATTATGACACTAGTTTTTTCCTATCAGCTATAGTTTTCAAGATATAGATATGTTGTTACTTACGTAAAAAGATCTTCTACATTATGATATGGGAATATTATATTAATAATTATCTCATTGGCCTACAATATTTTCCTGCCTCCATAGGAATTCTCTCAACAAACCCCTCTCCTCACCCACCATCTCCAGTGCTTCCTCATTTGCTTTACTTTCGGTCCATTTTACCTTCTCCATTCTTCTCCACACCCACATTTCAAAAGCCTCCAATCTACGTCTATTCTCCTGCTTCAGCGACCACGTTTCCGCGTCGTACGTAGCTACGCTCCATATCAGAGTTTTTACCCCCGATGTAAAACATGTCTGCTGATCAGATCTGCTCCCCTCTCCCCACATCCCCTCATCCCTTCACCCCGTTCCCACGCTAATTGCCTCTCGAAAAATATTATCTATCTTTTGTCGTGCAAACAATGCACTTCATTCTACATAGGCGAATGCATTACCCCCTTATCCATTCGAATGAACAATCACCGCTACTCCTGTAATTCTGCTTCACTCTCTTCTCTTCCTATCCCTTTACACGCAAGTTCACACACTATCATTTGACGAATGCTTTTCCCTAATAGTTCTAGAATCCCTACCCAATTCAGTTACCAACATAAGAGGTGAGAACTCGCGAATCCGCATACATCCTATATTTCCGATCTTTTAAAATTCCAACCCTTAACCGCCATCTTTAATTTCCTTCCCAACAGTCCCTAAACCTTCCGCCCCCCTACCCTCCCCAGGCACTCTTCCCTCAAGACCTCTCAGTCTGACCTGAAGAAGGCCTCGGAGTAGGCCGAAAGCTTAAATCATCTACAGTGTGAGTGTCCTTTTACGTGTTATCTGTTTTATTCTGTGTTCTATTGTGCCGTCCAAAAGTTATATTGCTCTCGTGAGTACTTCCGCATCATCATTATATATATATATATAATCAAAATACTCCAGCCTACGCTTAACCTCTCGCCTTAACGACCAAACCTCTGAGCAATACAGCCATATATGGTCCACATAAACGTTCACTATTTTTTTCATTTCAAGTTCATTCAAATTCACTTTCGTTTCTTTGCTCAACGTTGATGTCATCAGCTCCGTATTCCTTTTAAATTTCATAAATATATCCTAAAATTAATTAAGGTATGCGAAGAATGACCGCATTAAATGGTATATGCTTTTCTACAAGAAAGGTTTCATGGTCCATAAGTGAACATCATTACAACGTGATCAAACAAAGTTAGTGATATTCAACTCTGAATGCTAAATCGCACAAGGTTTGTAGTAGTAGTCACAAAAAGTGACGGTAACAATTTTTTCCTGATGAGTGCATGAAAAGCTGAATTCAGACTGTCGTTTAAGTGCGCGCGCGATTGCAGATCGTTTCGACACTGATAAAATGACAGTGCACATCATTATTACTGAAAATTTGACGATGCGGAAGATCTGGGCTAAATTCGTCCCAAAGGTCTTGACGTACGACTAAGAGCAGAGTCAAGTGTCTACTTGCGAAGACCTTCTGCAACGGAATCGCGATGATTCCTGAGCCCCTTAAAGTCTTTGGCTCCAGTAAACTATTTCTTATTCCAAAAAGTGAAATCCTCCCTCAAAGGACACCACCATGGGACCCTTAGTGCCGTCAAAGAAGCTTGCACGCGTACCAGTAAGGACTTTCCGGAATCTGCCTACCAGAGAACCTTTAAGTCGTTGAAATGACGTTGAAAAATAGTGCGTCGACGCTCAAGGAATGTATTTTGAAGGATTTTGAGGCACGATAGCAAAATTTGAAATAAAACTATTTTTCCGAAAAATTTCCCGTTACTTTTTATACAAACCATGCATGCTGACTTAAAATCCAAACTCTAACGTTCAATCGTTGTACTGGTAACTCATTAAAATAATCCATAATTTTGCTTTAGAAGTCATAGTATCAAATACAACGATTAATCAAGAGTTGTAATGAAGAGAGTGCAGGAAAGGTGATCTTTAAAAAATACCTCTTCGATGTGCAAACTTGCATGCGTTTTCGTTGAAAACTAAACCAAAAACGTGTCCCAAATCGCTGAAATCACATTTTACGAGAGGGTAATGTGAGTGCCTCGGAATGTAGTCCCGTCACTTTCTCCTTGGAGGGATTCCTTGCACCTGCCCCATCAGCAGTCAAGAGCACCGAAAGCGAAAATGGCGACATATGCACAATTTTAATTAAAAGAACCCAATTATTTAGACTAACTCTTTAAATGACGGATGGCTGGCGGTTATAGTATTTATGTATAATATGGTTATTGGCATAATATTTCAGTCATTTCTCACAAAATTTCTGTTTCATTAATGTGCTATTATTTCGCATATTGATTTCGAACTACCATGATTGATGAACGGTGATTGGGTAAAACTAAAATGACAAAACAAAGCATTCGAGAGTGACTGATAGCATTATTTTCAGATTACCACTTTACTAACTGATAACTACAGACTTCGCGTGATGTGAAATGACCTCAATTACCTTCTTCGCACTTCATTTTCTTTTTCGTCAGTTCACTCCATTCTACTTTTCATCAGGCCACCATCGACGAACGACTATGAAAATCATAATCATGCGCCATTGAGACCACGAGGGGGCATGACCCTTGCAAATGGAAATAAATGGATAAGATAACATTTCTTCAATGAGGAATCGTTTTAAACTATTATTGACCCTTGATCAGAATTAATCAGAATTTAAAAGTAGTCGATAGTAACCAATATAAGATATTGAACTGGGAAGAAACTGGAATCCTTGACCTTTATCTTAAATTTGTGAAATTGCATTTTGGAGAATGTATAAATCACACAATATGGCTACAGTAAGACGGTTGCCATTGTTATAGGAATCGTTCTCGGGTGACCTGTGAGGACACTTACGTACGTATGAGTTTAAAAACGGCAGGACCGTCATGAGGTATGTGGAAAGCACCAAGTGATTTTTTTTCGAATCTTCAAAGTTATAGGAAACAGTCAGTTCTGGGCGTGTCCCCATAGGTGCAGAACGGGGTGATTCCTCTGGCCAGCCCCCAAATTTCTCCCCCGTCCACTCCTCTTCGGCCACCACCGCCATACCCACAAGGCCATCGCACTGCGTGTCCATTTTTTTCCAGCCAATGTCCAAAGCGATGGAATGACCCCAATCCGGGATGGAGGAGGGGGAGCGAAGTGGGGGAGGGAGTCACGAGGGGCCTGGCGACAGACGCGATCGCGAATCGAAGGGGTAGTGGAGGGAGGGCTGGGGGGGTGAGGTGTGGCCGCCGGGGAAGGGAAAGAAAGTGAAGGCAGGGTCGGAGGAAATTTAATTATACGAAAGAGGAATAGGCTCTTGAGAGGAGATCTGGCGGCAGGGGGTGGGTCGAGAAGGAAATAGTATATATGCCCGATATATACATATATATACACCATATGTATACATATTATATAAAAATATATATGTATATGACAAATACAAAAGAAGTGTGGAAGGCAGGAATCGAGGTATGCGAGGAAGAAGAGGGAATCGAGCAGATCATTTTTCCTTACATCTATTTTTATGAATGTGTGTGTATATATATATATATATATATATATATATATATATATATATATATATATATATATATATATATATATATATATACATATACATATACATATAGGGGCAGCAAGGAGGGTGGATGATGAGTGTGGGTGCGAGAAAGCCTTTAAGGGTAGGCGAGAGGGAGGGATAGAGAGAGAGAACGGAACCCGAGGAAAAGATTCCCTTTCTACTCTCGGAAATCGTGTTTTTTCGTGGCCGTAGTCTGAGTAGAGGAAAAAAGCTTCGCTAATTGGAAATTTCTTTGAATAATTAAACCGGAGGTTTGTTTTCATTTCTCCCTAAGCTTTGAGTGAAGGGTGTCGATCGCATGAATGAGGGTGGGGAGGGGGGACGGCCGTCGCTACCTGCTCCGAGCACCCACTCGATGTTTGGAATCGTAAACACTTGGAAAATAATATAATTAGAGAATGATTTTATAAATGCATAAGAAATAAACACAAAAATATTACGATGAAATAATCGTGAATTTTTATGATAGCTTTGGAATGGTAATAATTGGTAAAATAATAAGGCTGTTGTGTTGGTTAGCATACGAAACTAGTCAATATTCCTCATATTGTGAAATATTAAGAGCGGAATGAAGAGTCAAGTGAGCTCTTCCATTATTTTTTTAAGTGTTATAACCTATTTGAAGCTAAAACGTTTAATAAATAGAAATGTGAAGGGCAGTGGCTGCCATATCCTCAGGGGAGGCTGAGAGGCTTCATTGTCACCCGACATAAATCCCTCCCCCCACGTTGACTGACTTATCGTTGTCCCCTAAAAATTTTGAGATCATTGAAACCGCTCGTTTGTCAACAAAATAGTGCAATAGTATGGATTGATGAAAACTGATGTGCAGTTTTCCAATAATATTTAATTACGGCTACATCTTTCGATGCAGTGTCTCATTTGTCGAGTCGATTGTATCACATATATTCAAGTCTCATTCTAAAATGATGCGAAACATCGAAACCAACTGTAGCAACAAATTTTAGAGGCACATTGCACAAATACTTTCCTCAATATGCAACAAATTTACATCATGACTGAATTATCGTATCATATCGAATATCCCTAAGGACTTCCATCTTCCTCCCGTTAAACGGTCACTTCATAGATAGTACATATAAAAATAAGAAAAACACGATTAAAATATTATTCGAGGAATATTTTACTATACGCACAGTGTATTTAAGTGGCGCAGAAAACGGACGTCCCTCCGAATTCGAGAATAAAAGCACAACTTTCAAAATTGAGTCGATTCTTCGACTGCTGCGGTGGTGAAATCACTTCAATCCAACACTCGACACACGCCCCTAGTGTGTCCCTCCTACCCACGGGAAAAACGGTATCCTCGCATCGACAACCTCCTCCGCTCCTTTACATTATATTCCATTACATAGTGCAACCCACCGCTAGGGTAAGTGGAAAGGGTGTTTATGTAACAGACTACGTTTGAATCAATTTACTTTCTCCCCTAGCGTGGTCGGACAACGTTTTTCCGACTATGCAATATGTCCGATAATCTGTAATCGTTCGTAGGAAAAATGAAATGTTAAATTATTCACATACTTACAATAAATTCATTTACATGACCTAACCTAACCCAGTACTATGGGGCAGCCAATACATTCTCAGCGTCATCGCCAAAAAGACATCTTTCCAATATGATCTTCCAGTACCTTTCAGTATGATTACCATCAAAACTGATGACATGCAAGTAGCTTGCAAAATCACAGGACTAATAATGAACATCAAAGTCATTCTTTTAAATTCCACAACTGTTAATAGAGATCTTCTGACAGTTTTTGATATCAAGGCATCATCACAATTAAGTCCCGTAGCCTTGGGACACGTCAATCACTTTTTCTGTACGCGCAAAATATGCTAAATACCATCAGAATTGGCATTCATAAACTCATTAAGTCTCGAAAACCCGCGAGAACATGTTCGTTTAGTCGCGGTAGGCCAGGAAGTACAAGAGATTTGATTCATCTTGACCCCAAAAATACGCCATAGAGCGAAAAAAAATATCATTCATATGGGTATCGATCGATTGGAAAAGTTTACAGATGGTGAAAAATTGACGAGCTTTCGTGGAGAATGACTCCCATTATTTTCATGGGACTTTGCGGATTCGCAAATACGTTGCGGGGATTTGGTGAGTGAATTCCGATGAGGATAAAAATATCACAGATATTTAATACCACAGTTAATGGGATTCGATTTACCCCAACTTGAAAAGATTTGTCAGTTCAAAGCCATTTGATGAGGAAAGTTTCCGAAAATGTCAGAATTACATTCTCTTGCTACCTTTTAAAATACTATTCGACATTTAAAAGAGTCAGCTCTTAACATTTTATAGTTGATGCCGGTGGAATCTTGGAGAATTTGAGCGCCGAGTTCACGAGAATTCTTTGCCTTAACAAGTGCTCCGAGAGCCACGCGGAGCCTTGTCTTGGGGAAGGATTAAGATTGAGGGAGAGGGGAGGCTGGACGTGAGCAGGGGGGCGCGGTAAGGGGGAAGTGGCGGGAAAGGTGATGAGGATGCGTTTCCAATTGACTGCGAGGGATGGGGCATTGATAATCGCGCAGTCAGTAACGGGGAATGGGTCTGCAGTTTTGAGTGCTTCATGTTCGCCCTACTTTATGTGACATTTGAGAGAAATGGAGCATCTTCCAAAAGCATGAGAATCCGTGATCAGAACTCTTGGTGAGAGGAAACCAAGCTCTTCGAAAAACTATTCGCAAAAACCTGATAGATATCACTTCGAGATAATCACTGGTTCGTTAAATTCGGTGCATTTAAAAATATCGCAGTGTCATTTTCGACAAAATTATTTAAGTAACAATTTTTAAATCATTACCTCCACTAAAAAACCTGGCGAGTCAAAATCCAGGAGTTCAATCAAAATAATTGATCAATCAGCTCCAAATTCTAATGGATTGCACATAAAATATTAGAGAGCATATTTTTTGCATCTGACTAAACCAAATTATAATATGCATCCATCTTTGCCGCACGCGCTTTTCGTATTTTGAGCTCAGTACATTATTTAAAAATAAGAAATAGAAAAATAAGCCATAAATACACGTGTATACACTCCATTATGATCCAAATATTAACGGAGTATTAAGATATATTAAAAGAGATTATAGAAGATAACGCAATTAAAAATAGAGTGAGTTTGCTTCATACGCGTTTGAAATTCGGTTTTTCGTCGGCGGATAGATAATTCGAGTTCCTATGCGTATAATGAAAAAAGGAGCCCATGGTTTGGGGGCGTGGAAGGCTGCGCGAATTCGACGCAAAGTGTAACACATGAGGATCAGTGCCCAGAGGACTACTGGTGTCTCAATATTACTATTTGCAATGAAATCTCCATCGTACTTCGCGGACTATGAGAGTAGATGATCGTATCCAGAGGGAATAGGATGGCATGTTATAAAACTCAGCCAAGGTGATTACCTGAATGTCCGTTACTGTAATCTCTTTTGCTTTTACAACTATCATATGCAAAACATACCTCATCCATAAAAATAATAACGTTGAAATCATAAAGGACATTTTTAACTAATTAATTTCAGTATAATACACAAAACTTTAGTAACACTAACCAAGAATCCTTGTAATTGGATAACTAAATTGAAATAGGAAAAACTGTTTTTTCTCTGAATGAAAATAGCATGGAAAATTAATAGATTCTCTTTTTTTCATACAAAAAGCCTTACCTGTTATTAGCCTACAAATTGAACACATTGGTGCAAGGACAACGTATTTTTTTAATTCGCGAAACGAGTAATTTCGAGAATATGATAAATTGAAAATTTCATGGATGTTGCTAGCAACTGGATAGTATGGAATTCATTAAATTAAAACTCCGAATAAGTCATTAAAAGGTCACAATAGAGTGAAACATTCAACAATATTGAAAATAAGTGAATAATCCGAAATCCCGCCATTGAATCAGGAATAAGAGAGTAAATAATTTAGTGACATGAAGGTATGAAAATTGAGTAAGCTAGATAAAGGGGAGGGCGGGCGACGGATATAGGGAGGGAGAAGGGGTGAGAGGAACATTGAGGATATTTTATCTATTCCATAGGCTTCTAGGTTTGCGACTAGTTTACTATGAAATTTTTACGGTACCTTTACGGTTTAAGGTACTTTTTCGAAAGCTTTTTAAAAATCTCGGAAAACCGCGTCTACTGGAACATTGCTCTCCCCCGAACCAAACATGTTGTGGACTAAAAGCGCAAGTTGTGTCTCGTAGGATTTACCCTTTCGAAAACCGTGCTTGTTTTTCATCAATAACTATTGACAATCGAAGTGTTTCACGATCGAACTAACAATTATATGCTCCATAATCTTGCATGAAGTGGATTTGAGGAAAATAGGTTTTTCATTGCTCGGTTCCCCCTTATCTCTAATTTTAAATATGAAATTTATGGTAGTAATTTTTCAACCACTGAGAATATCTGAATACGGCGCATATATGATAAATAAAAATATGATATCTGGATACGGCAATGTTTCCAACGAGAGTTTCTTAAATATAAAAGCCGGTATTTTATCAGCCCAGGAGGTAATATATACATTGTTAGAGGTAATATATTTCCATAAAATTTCTCTTCCATTTAATGAAATTCCAATTATGAGCATCGATTTCCGAAAACAATCTAGTAAATTATATGAGAGATTTGTTGAGACAATGGTTAAAATTCTTTGGAGGAAGGAATTTAATAAATTGGCCTTTTACGACCTGCTGGTTACTCTTTCGATTTATTCTTTTTCAGCGAATTAATTGCAGACTTATTTTCCTGAATATCATCCCTAAACTTTAATTTAACAAGTTCTGTAGTGATACAATGTCCTACCTGCTACACACCTGGCGGTCTCAGACTTGTAGTGAACAGTGGGATTGGAAAGTCCGTGGAAGGTCATCAAAGGATGATGCCCCGATATTCCTTTAGAATTGACGCCACATTTACTTATTAGTATCGATTTATTTCCACTCAGCTACAAAACCAGAGGTCCACGATCAATCCTCGGGACATGGCTACAGATCGTGAGCGTCATATCAATCCCAACGAAGCCACCAACCCCCTTCACTTCCGAGTTCATTTAAAACCAATGATTCAAGTCCGGACGCAATTTGTTTTCGTCATTTGTTTTAATGACTCTTTGAACGTAAAAATGAGAACTCAAGTACATGTTGGTAACTCATAACATTCCATTAAGCTGTTCAGAAGGAACAATTTTCTACCAATGGAAAAGTATTCTTAGAGAAAGTTAACCAAGTATTTTATTCTCAGAGATGAAAGAAAACTCGGAAACATATTACAATAATTGCCAGGAAAGATTTTGAAAATTATTATAAAAGGAGGGAGCAAGGCTTAAGTCTCCACTGGCAGCAACCGATAAATAATTGAAAAAAAAGTTTTTCAAAACTCCTTCATACTACACAAGTGATACTGACATACTATGTGCACAATACTATTGACGCTTACTCTTAAAAAACGCGCTAACTCAAACACTACACTTACAAGTCTCCGGAGTGCATCACGCTCTACTTTTTCTCAACTGTGAGAGACACTGACAATGTAACAATGGAAAGTAAGTCCATAAGCTGGGAAAAGAGACAATTTTTGTCTTCAAATTCTTGGGAGGCATGGATTTTCCGTACTACGTACAAAAGAAATCGCTCAATGGAAAGAAAAGCTTCCAAAACTTTAACACGCAGACGGCAGTAGAGGCATTTCCGTCAAATGGAAGAGAGGAGCAAGCGTTTTCCGAGAGAGATTTCGCCGCGGCCGCATTGGAAACACCCCCTGGGGAATGAATCTCTTTTGCGTATACTTTTTTTTGCGGGAATGTTGGAAGTTTCTATCCCTCAGAGTTTGAGATCCAATTTACGTCGCACCGTTCACTAAACCCAATGTACCCCTCCCCCTCATAACTAATTTCCTAAGAGACAGGAACCAAAAGGGGATACAATATAAAAGGCCGCCACTACGAGTTCAATTGGTGCCGCGCCATGAATAGATGCTAGTTAATTGTGCCGCGCTCAGGCCCGCACCTCAGCTCCTGCAATTGGGAAGGAGAGACGACGGCACGCGGGAGCCGTTGCAAACGGAGTGGTCGCACGAGACCGGGAGGGGGGGGGAAGGCCCCGACCCTCATCAGGCAGTAGACGAAACGAAATTGAATTCGCCTCCACGGTGCCTAAAGCAGCACAACTGGAAATCCGCTGCCGTGGCGCGAGTGCAAGTTGGAGAACGCTCGGCGACACGCGAGAGAAATCGCGACGTGAGACGCGTCTGCGTAATGCCCCCTCCACCCCACACGTCCCCTCACCCGCCCTGCATTCTCGTGTCCTTGTTTCCATGGCGGAGGGGAGAGGAGGGAAGAGGGAGAGGCGATTGTCAGCGCGCGACTAACTCCCGGAAATACTGTTTCATCAGTTTATCCACTCGCAAGACTTCGGGAGTAAGCTCGATGAAAGCTTGGGGAATTGCATTTCGCCCTCGCGTTTACCGTTCTCTCCACACTTCAGATTATAATTGCAAGGACGTATACAACTGCGTTAACTTGTTTAATTTTAACCCTTTAGGAAATAGCTGCGTTGAACTATCCCAGCGGTCAATCACAATTCGCAACCAATCACCATTCACAATAAACAGGATCGAATCGTTCTTGAAAGATTAAATATGAAATTTCACACTCGTTATAATGCCGAAGAGTATCCCAAATTTAATATATATTTATTTAATGCTTTGAGATTTTTAGTTCACCTTTTGCTGTAAATGCCTTGACTATTTATCATGATCGAGCGCGTGTATTAATTAATGTGATTCTGACGAAGCTGATGTGAACGAATGTGCCTTAGAGAGGGCTATTATGGCTTCTGTCTTTTAGGTTGAACTTGTCACCTTATCAAATAGGGCTAATAATATTCTTAATTTGATAGCAACGAACTCACCCGAAAAGGTTGTCAATATAAAATCTGTTCATGGACTCAGTGACCACGGAGCAGTCTGCTTTAGGTTTTCCCCAAATGGGGTGCGAATTAAGAAGCTCAAAAGAAATATTTACTTATTTAAAAAAGGTGACTATTTTGTTTTAATTGCGTGAGCCACAGTTAATTTTGAAATTTTAAGAGGGATAGAAAACACCGAAAACGATGTATAATTTTAGTTTCGTAGAATTTCCAATTTTTTAAACCTTTGTTATAATTGAAGGATCAATTCTCCAATAACAGAAGCTCGCATCACTGACTGTGAAAACGACAAAAATCCAGCCAATGGCTACTTTGACGGGATAGCCTTAGAGCTAAGTCATTTACAGTGAGCTAAATACGAACATTATAATGGTGTATCAGAAACGTGGGCCAGTGAGCCCTCTCCGGTTTCCCAAAAAGTTCAACTGATAATAAAAATCACATAAAACTCTGGTGAGGAGGAGAAGGTTCTCTAGAACCTTCTCCTCCTCACCAGAGTTTTATGTGATTGAAACTAACTAAGGCGTCACCCATTTGTCGAATCCAAGTACAACTCGTTAAAAAGTAACGCCCTCTACTAAGCGTAAAACAGGACAGTGAGTTATTTATATGTTCTAGATCATTCCGTTATCCTAAACATGCTTTTTCACGGCAGTCACATTAGAAACACCATGAATTTTGGGAAAGCATATTAGGGTACATTAATTTCAATTGAGTAATAAAAATATGTTCAATGCAAATTTCTCTTTAAGGAAAGTTCGTGCATAGAATCAAAGTACAAAACTTAAACTCAGTCAGCAACGTGGAGTCTTAAGTTGTGATAGCATGTGTCCCCGTCTGAAGAAAATGAACTCCAAATGGTCATTACTATTCGGAAAATATTCCACGTGCCAAATGTCAAGAAAATAGAATTTCCAATTTAGCTATTCATATAACCCTTAGTGCTGATTTTTCCGACGAAGCGTACATTATTCGAAGTTAACGAAGAGTAACTTATTAGATTAGGGACCTGGGGCATACTTGGGGTGGCACATAGAGTTTGGGATTCATTCATATTCATGCAGCAGGTAAATTATAATGGAAATGAGGAAGAAAGAAATTTTACGACAGAGGAGTCACGCATTGAAAAGTCGAAGAATCTAGGGCTTATCCAGGGGGTGTTGAATAAAGAACTAAATGAATTCAAATGAAATCAATGAAATATCTACTGGAATTTAAAAGAAAATGTTACAATATACCAAAATTGCTTCAGGTAAAGACAAGTCAGAAGTGCAACTCCACAATTATTTAACCCATTGTGGTAAGTTTATGGAGAAAAGGACTAAAGAGTCTTAAAACCATTTGAAGGAATCCTTTTTCGTTCCATATCACAACGCAGAAAATATATTTTTAAATTGCTGAGTTCTTCCAATTTAGGGTACTTTTTGATTCACGTTTAACGACTAGTACTTACAATGTATCGCGAGAACTTCCACTTATCTAACTTGCATATTTTCCTTTTTAATCTCTAACCCTGTTGTTCTCCACCCATTCTTTCGTCAATCACGGCCTTCAACATTCCATCAACTTTCAATATTTCCTCCGTTCACTTTTTCTGCCTTTTTCGGAAACCTACTCGACCTCCTCTCTTCGTCCACTACTTTTAAAGCGCAATCGTTTGTCTTCCTTTCTTATCGATTAATCTGCTTCATTCTACTCCACATTCACATCTCATAAGCTTACACTCCCTCCTCAGTGACCACGTTTCAGGTCCATAAAGAGCTCTGCTCCACTGTAATTGTTCAATAATCTTTGACTCATATTTTTTACCACATATAAAGGTTAGGAAAGGGAAAACCATAGACCCAAAATTCTCGAAAATAAAATAATACGGTGTGATTCATCAGATCTGGTGTCACTTTGTAAACATTCCTACTTGCAATGATAGTAGAATAAAATCCCTGTAAATTCGCACAGTGAAGTTAAAAACCAGGATAGCATGACAATAGATGCCGGAGAGGAAGCGTGAAGGTGTAAAGGCGAGGTCTTGGAAAGGGAATGCGGAGAGGGTGTGGGAGTAGGTGTAGGGTAAAGTAGATCAACTGGAAGGGTAGAAGGTCAACCATGTGTGAGATACAAAAGCCTTCCCATTCTCTCCCTAAGATCCTTTCATTGTTCCCTCTCTCCCCGCCCTCTCACTCTCTCAATGCAATTTATCGGCTACCATGTTCTCGCAAAAACAAATAAAATTGCATTGCTAATGGCACATGCCGTAGAAAACATGCTGTGCACCTATTGGAAATACAGCGTGAAAACTTACAAAAATTTTCATTCCACTATCATGGACATTCGTGATTTATTTTTCAAATTATAAGTATCCAAGTGGGTAATGGCATTGCGGCAAAGTTAGGGCTAGAAATATACAAAGATCAAACAGAAAACAGGAAGGACAAAGAAGCTAGTAAAATAATGACTCATTCAAAATTAACTTTGGAAATTAAAAAAAGTATTGAATCGTGCAACTATATTGGAAAATTAGACAACCTGAAAGGAGGGTAATAGAAATTAAGCGAAAAAAATAGGTTCTCTTCTAGGGACGATTTTACAAGGATCACAATTTGCGTGATTCAGTCTTTTGATAGGAACAATGTTAAACACTAAACGTTTGCCTTTTTGGGCCCCGATATTTCCTTATTGACTCAATAAATTTAACGTTTACACATTTTTGAGTTATAATTTTCCTTTTGTCAGAGCATATTACAAAAGAATTCACCATTTTAAAATAAAATAAGTGTATTCATAACCTCGTGTTCCAAAAAAACGGAATTAGAAGTTTAGCATTACATGTAATGGTGAATAATTTCACAAAAATCTCGCAGCCGCACACTCAAGAATGTTTATAAATTCATAGCAATGTTTTTATAAATTGAATTAAATTTCCCCATATTGTCTATGAAATCTAAACTTATTTACATCATATGGAGATATTTTTATGCCATTTTAATGAATTCATCAGACACAAATCCGTCCATTAGTGTTGTCCGTACTCTTTTTTTAGAGTCTTCTTTACGAATCCAGCGAAAATCGACAACATTACACCAAATGATCTGCGTGTACAACAACAGGAATTTAGTCCTGAGAATGGTGCGCATCTAAGGGATGATTAAAAATACGCACACTTTCGACTTTAAACCACTTGGTTTCGGTGATTTTTTTCCTTGAAATCCAGAGAAACAGTTTTGCTTTTTATTTCGCATTCCCATGTCGCTCTAAACTAGTAAGCTAATCCCCCACGACTTATATTTCACCTAAATTAAGCAGAAAGCTCGAGGTCGGAATTCCTCGCAATATTCTCGACAAATCCTGCGAAAAAATCGGGTCAACTCAATATTATGTTTATCCGCATTGGATAAGCCATGGTTTCGAGATGAAGGAGATGCCTTCCGTTAGTCACGTGTCTGCATCGGATGAGCGAACGAAGCCACGGGAATTGGCGCCACGAGATTCTCCGGTGCCGTGTTGGGCAAAAAATTCGTATACGAGTATTTTTCAATTAAAATCCAGCGCCGTTTCGAGAGAGGTGATTCATAATTGCATAGTAATGCTGCAGAACTTCACTAAATGAAAGCCATGGTTACTTTAGACCCATTCCATTATAAGAGTGAGTGAAGGCTGAAAACATATAAGCACACAAATATCAATTCCTCTCCAGATCATGTTTCTCCTTCGTGTTATTGTGCATTGTATCAAAAGCCAACCGCGGCACAGCACTGAGACTGCTGCACGCCTCTCTCGTATGCCGAGGGGAGGAGACGCTGCGGAGGAGATGACCGGAGTACGGACAGAGACACGCTCGCGCCATCTTCCCTCCCTTCGCGAATTCATACTGCTCAGTTCATCTCGGTCCCGTTTGCCGCTGCAAAAATGCGGAAGACGAAGAGCCCCTCACGCGGATGAGAGCTACGAGCTCGTATGTGTGCCGCCTTCCAGCGCCTTGATCTCATCCTTCGGATATCTTCAATTAGGACGCATTTCGTAGGGAGAAACTCTGAGCGGGTGGTGTTGCTGTTGGTGTCTGTCGCTGTATATACAAAATTTTATAAACAGATATTAGAATTTTCTTTCGTATTTCATTTGGAGTAATGACCACTGATACAGCCCTTTTTGGTGGCTCGCAGGGTATTTATGTAGACGTAGCCATGGTAGCACATCCGCCCGGAAAGTGGAAGGTCCGGTGTTCAAATCCCGGATAAGGAAATATTTTTACTTTCGTGATCTGCTCAAAAAACCGCCTTCCCCACATGTCCTGTGTTCGCCTTTTATGTGTTTTCCTATCCCCTTTCCTTATACCTATTTCTGATATTATATATATATATTTATTATTTATATTATATATAAATTTATATTTTTATTATAATATATAAATATATTTTTATTTATTTTTTATTAATTTATTTAAATATATATATACTATATATATATATATAGATTCAAACTTTGAAAATCCCGCCTTACGGCGCACAAATATTCATTCAAACAGAAATAGGTATAAGGAAAGGGGATAGGAAAACACATAAAAGGCGAACACAGGACATGTGGGGAAGGCGGTTTTTGAGCAGATCACGAAAGTAAAAATATTTCCTTATCCGGGATTTGACGCCATCTCTCGGGCAACATCTATCGGAGCACTTTGGCGCTTTATAAGATCGCAGATCTCAAGGTAAATCAGGTTTCCTTATTAGCTCAAGAGGTACAGCATCCGCCCGGAAAGTGGAGGGTCTGTGGTTCAAATCCCGGATAAGGAAATATTTTTACCTTCGTGATCTGCTCAAAAACCGCCTTCCCCACATGTCCTTGTGTTCGCCTTTTATGTGTTTTCCTATCCCCTTTCCTTATACCTATTTCTGTTTGAATGAATATATATATATACATATATATATATATATATATACATATATATATACATATATATATATATCTATATACACTTTTTTGGAAAACCCACAAACGTGTAATGTAAATTCCGTGTAATGTTCTGTTCCTAATTCCTCTTGAGAAAGGTGGTTGGACCACCGAAAATTCGAGATCCAGTGAGTCTCTCTTTTGTGTGTTTTGGTTTCTGTGTTTGTTATGACTATTAGTGAATTTACATTATTGTACACGTTCGTGGGTTTTCCAAGAAAGTGACTATATATATATATATATATATATATATATATATATATATATATATATATATGATAAAGAAGCACTCACGAGAGCAATATAACTCTTGGCCGACAAAATAGAACACAACATTATATTTTTTAAAACGTACAAATATTTTTGTGGGATCATTCCTGGATTCAACCATATCGCAAGACCAACGTGGAAATAAATTATTTTAGGTCCGGTGTAAGTTATTTCCAAATGAAAAACTAACATTAGCGGAAGGAGAGTGACGCAAATGAATGCCTACATGCAGCAGCTGTCAAGAAATTATAATGCAATTCACGAGAGGGAGTTTGCGGACTGCGAAATACCGCGCGCTCACGCGAGTCGTCACCTCCACTTAAATCTGCAACCTCATCACTTCAGTCAGTCCTCTCGGGCGCCCGTCTCTCCACAAGAACGAACGTCACGAGGAAATAATAATCCTCACCAGGGGCGCACCGCACCTTCGCCTCTCCTGACGTCGTCCAGGAAGTCTCTGCCATCTCCCGGCATGCACTCGAAACAACGCCTTAGTGACACGGTTCTCGTCTTAGTTAAGCAGTGCGTTGATGATGCACGTCGAGCTGACGGAGGGGGATTTCGGTCGCCGGGGAGAGGGGAGGGAGACGGGGAGTTGGTGCCGAGGGGGGACGCTCTCCACTCGCCTCCCCTTCCGGCGATATGCAGAGGGCCGCTGCGGCATTTAGGGGAGACGTACGAGACACGTACGTTGTAAAAATAGTAGTCATTCCGTGAGAAAAACAATGTTTAGAGGCAATGAGCGAATCTATGCTTAGTTAAAGATAAATTAAAATGATATTTATTAGCTATCCGGTTGCAATATTTTGAAATACCACATAAAACAATATGCTGAAATGTTTCTAAATTCATTATTATAATTCCATTCCTTATTAAGGCTTTAGTTTTCATGAGTGCAGCAGTCAGCGCTGCTCTGACGAAAATTAAAACACATAAAAAGTATATTATAAGATTCTATAAGGTCGTCATCTTATGAAACCCTTGTGAAAGAAAATTGACAGCAGGAGGACAGGTGCATAAGAAGAAAACCGAATTAGTTAGAATAGGAACTTGAAATATTAGAACAATGTCAAGGGTAGGAAAATTAGAGGGGGAGGAAATATAGATATTTTAGGTACATGCAAGGTGAGATTGAAGGATACTGGGGATTACTGGAGAGATGGTTTTAGAGCGGCGGGGACGAGAGCCAGCGATGGTTAGCCATACTATAGAATAAAAGGGTAGGAAGAAGCATAGTCAATATAGAGCAAGCGACAGATATATATTAATACGTAGTAGAAATAAAAGCTGAACCAACGAACTTAGTCATTGTTTAAGTTTATAGGCCACCAAGCCACGAAAGGAAGGAGAAGTCGATTGGGTATAAGATAAGTTTGAGGATATAATTGCAAGTGTTCCTGGAGGAAAATATTGAATGTGATGGGGGATTGGAACACGAGGGTAGGAGAAGGGAGATATGGTAGTGACGTCGGGGGCTACGGTTCAGGAAAAATGAATGCCCAAGGGTAGAAATCAATAGAGGTCTGCCGGAGAAGGGGCTAAATCATATTGAACACTTGATTTAAAACCACAATAGATGTATACGAATTCGGATCATAATTTAAATCTAATGGAGAATATTATTCGATTCAAGAGGATAAAATGGGGAAGACGGTTGAGAATATGAAATGGAGTTGAGAATATGTAAATACGAAATCAATGGTGTCATCATCTTCCTCAGGTTTTGTCTCAGTCAATCCAGTCTCCAATGTCCACGCAGAGAAGTGAAGTACCGACAGTCATTATGTTTGACCACTACCGTTTTATTTTTACACATTTTTGACGTGAGTCAACCTATCATCGCTATTTGCCGTTCTCCTCCTAATCACATTTCCTTTCACTTTTCCCTTCCTTACCCTAACCATTCCTTAGCAGATCCCCCCCCCCTACTAGTGTTACGCCGACCAACCACTCCACGAAAGAAGAGAGAGAGAAAACGGCAGTAGAGAAAATTAGGCCCTATTCCTCTGATTAAACGCATAAAGGCAAAATGGCCAGTCATTCCCGATGACCCCATAACTTAAAGGGGAGAGCTTATCCTACGGAAATTACGCCACAATGCACTTATGGAAGTTCCTGGGCAACAAATCACCCTCGAAATGCCCCGCAATTTAACCTCCTCGAACATATGCACATAACCCTTCTTCGAGGGCTCTCTCTCACACACATACATATATTATATATATATATATATATATATATAATATATGTGTGTGTGTGTGTACATATATACATACCTACGGTGAATGAGCCAGTTACTTCTCTTTCACGAAAAAAATACACCGAACAAAGGCTCAAATAAGCAAGAAGTTTCGGGCACGAAACCAAGACCTTCGCAACGGGAGACGCCGTAAAAACCTTCAATGGGCGGGTTCGGTGGAGCGGCCAGCCACTCAAGAGAGACTGCCAAGGAGGGCGGGGAGACGGCCACCGTAAATCGACCAAGAGCAAAGCAAAGGCCGCAAGTATCAGCCTCCCACTTTTAACCCCCGAGATCCCACCACTCCCAAACTCGCCCAGCCTTCTTTCTCTCCGCGCGCGCCAAATTCACCCCCCCCCTTCCCCGTCGCCCCTCCTCACCCCTCGAGGGCAAAGGAGCCGCCGCCGCAAACAAGACCAAACAGCCTCCGAGGATACCGTCCCCCAACCCCTTTATGTATAAAGTTTCCCTCCGCAACACCTTCCTTTACCCTCCCACGCCCATGGCCCCATCTATATGCATACTATTTCTTCCGCTTCGCATAAGCTACATTTTTTCTTCCTTATTAGTACGTACTGAGTAGTAACTGCTGACCTCTTGTTAAAGAGATTGTTCTTTTGCCAAAAAAACTGGAGGCCCATTTCTCAAAGCTACAAATACATCCACGAGTTCTTTGAAAACAATCTGAAAAGTAACAGAAAATGTTCGCATCGAATACTGAGTAATGAAGACAAGTCAGCAAGTGCTGCAAAATTTGTTACACCAGCAGAATCTGTATTGAGCCTAAAGGTATCTGTATAAGGTCGCATAAAGTGGCTCACAAGTTGTACAAACTGGAATTCTGATTGCCCAGTGGCATTTCGAGGTCGCGTAGCTGGCGTGAGATCTTATAATTCAGGCATTGATGCATACGCTCAATTCGCGCCTTATACGTGGTTGAAGTGTTGGTTGCGACCTCCGAGGCCTGGTTCCTAACTTTCCTACGTGGCTTTCTATTCCATCACCAAAGCCTCAATTCCGTTGCATGACGGATGTATTCATCAGAACTGACATTAATACTCGTATCATGACTACCAGTACCATATGAAAACTTTATTTCCAATAGAATCGCACTTCCTGAGGCTTATCTGTCATGAATATATATCCTCTCCAAAAGTAATCCGGCACACAATAATCAGCGTTGTAAAGAATATATTATGGAGGTAGATGATTAGCGTCAGAAAGAATTTTAGAAAAACATTGTAATAATGTCATTTCAACTTTTTATAATTAACGTGTGGATACTCAAAAGAACAAATAATTTCACAGTTATGTCGTGTTAACACATGGTAAAGCAAAAACATTGAACTTCCGTAAGCAAAACTTGAATTAGGATATGAAATCTAGACATATTGCGGCGGGAGATTTTACCACCATCAGGTGAAATTATTTAAATAGTTACGGCATAGAAACTTTTAATACCAGACATAAACTAAGTTTCAAGAGATAAACTAGGCATTAAATGTATACATATATACATACGTATACATATAATACCTGGGACCTGGGAAATATATACAATTTTCCTTATTTCATTAAATCATGAATATTTATTACGACCTTAAAACAAACTCTCAAAAATGGTTAAAAAATCACCCGTCAGTTTGTATTATCAGAATTAAGGTTTTATCAAGTTTAAATATACATGGAACGTAGTCGTGAATTAATGTAAACAAAAAAATGCCGAGACTGTAAACTTGATTGAATCGGTATTTTATAACGGTATCGGTCTCGGTATTTTTTTGTTTACATTTTATCTAGTTATTAAACGCACAAGAATGCGGTTGTCCGTAGTTACAGATAGACACTGAAGCCGTTAAAAGTACGAGGGTCATTTTTTAAGTAAGGTCCGTTTGGTCATAAAAATGTATAAATAATAAAAATATACTTATTGGAAAAAGTTTTAATTGACCGTTATAGTTTCCTACAAACCTACATCACTTTTCTACATTATCGCTCTTTTCTTTCAAGCAATTTTCGTAACGCCGTATCAGCTCTTTTAATTCATCAGCATAGAAGTTCGCCGCCTGTAAATTGAACCAACTGACAATGGCAGTCTTGAATTCCTCGTCGTCTTCAAGCCGCTATTTCAAATGAAAGAAGAGAAAATAGTCGCTAGGTTCAAGGACGGGACTGTCGATGGCGGTCATTGTATGCTTCTCCACTCAACATTCTTTGCTCCCTGTGTAGGGTCAATAAGCATTTTCAGTAGCAACCTTACACACAATTTGACATCAAAGCTTTATCGTGACAATCGCGTCAATAGTAATGCTTAAAACAAGAGGAAATTTATCGGCCAGAGCGCTAATTGTTAATCGTCGACCGGACCTCAGTTCTTGGTGAAAGTGTCCAATGATTTCATCGGTCTGGATACCGAGCCATCCACTCCGGCTCTTCATCACGCACATCTGTGCGGCCGTTTTGAGCCTTGACTTAAATCTTGACGCCATTGCCAAACCTCTCCTTCACTTATTACTGCGGGTCTATAAATGAGGCACAATTAACAATGAATTTGGACAGCTGATGATCCTTTTGCACACATAAATCGAATCACAGCACGCGCATACTTCTGGTGCACGCGTACAACTTCGTTCTTACCCTCCAGTATGTAAATATAAGAAACCGGCTCTTATATTATGCTTCGTATAAATAAAATATCTAAAGTGTCTTCATTTCAATACTCTATTGGTTTGATTAATAAGAGAATTTAAATCATCGTGTTTCATTCTACTTTGTATCTAACTTCTCCCTCCTACCAATGGACACCATATACGCTTAATAGAGTTGTGAGAAGAAACGACACCTTTTTTCCAATCTTTAGTAAAAATTGCTCATCTAAATAACTAGAACATTAAGAGAAATACAGGATGTGAGCATCCTGTCAATGTGCAGGCATGTGCAATGTTCATGTGCTTTTCAAGGTCACTGCAAAGAGATTCTGTAAATTAGCACGATCTACAAAAGGTCATTTTTTTCCCCTTAAGCTCATCTAGGTACTCCACGAAGTTTTCACTCGTCGCTCCTTCGATAAATCTCTCATTAAATGATCTTGGCCAAATCGGAGTAATTTTCACTTCAAAGTTGCCTGGTAAAAATATTACAACACTTTTCGTGGTACCGCGGGAAAGATTAATTTTCTCATTGTCTGTGATCTGGACGAATGGTCTCTTTTGATCGCCTGGCGTTTTTGGTTTCCAAAAGCATCGTATCCATGTTAAGAATGGATATATTCACACCATTGCACCCCTGTTTACTGTTGCGAAGTGAAATATAGTATGGCATTTTGCGATGAAACAATACTTGCGCTAAATCAGAAGTCTATAGAAAAAAATAATTACTGATGCCTCAAAAATATCACCGATAGCAATAATTCTGTCTTTGTTTTTGAAAATGGCGTCTAAGAATAGGGAATTAGTAAAACTAATACACTGGGTTTAATACGACTAATTTATTAACTTAGAATTTACATGCATCAATTTAATTCCTTCAAAATAATACACCAGGTAAATGGAACTTCAGTGTTGAACTTTTGACCTTTTTATATTTGAAGTTGGCACAAGTACGTGCCAACGAGCTCGTATATATCTAATATTTTACGGAAATCCTGAAGATACTATCAGAATTAGTGTTTTACGATTGTCGAATTCTAAACAAATATTGTCCACCCGGTTAATTAAGGACTTACAATTTACAAGTTACAATATAACAAGCTTACTAAGCAACCTGTAAGAAATTCGCTATTGAATATCAAGTCCTAAAGCCAAGGTCATCTCCCTGAAACACCAGTATATGTATCAGTCCATAGTAAAACCATTTGCATTAGTGGCAGCAGATAAAAAAAGTATCCATCTGGCTTGAATTTAATTGTGCTGAATTTCGTTCCAAGGCGTTTTATCCACAGCTGAAAATAGGTTTTATATTCCGCGTTTAATTAATTTTCATGAATTCATGTAAATAGCCATAGTACGTATGTTAATCTCAAAAACCTAGTTCGTTTAGTTAACTCCCTGCCTTCTCTCCAAACGATTCCTGAATCTGAAATAAAATATGCTATGTTATAAAACGATCTTGATGCTTGAGCTCACGGCAGCGATTTCGTTCGTCTCAGCCCGTTACCGCACTCCGTCTCCCCGCCACCCTCCCGCACCCTACCCCACTCTCCGGCAAGTCACGACCAATTTTGACGTCGCTGAAGTGATACGGTGTCGTGTGACCCACTCAATTGCGCAGGCAGCAAGGAGGTTTTGTATTACAGCAAGAAGGTTTAAATTTACAGTGAATTTTCATACGACAACTTTTATGTGAAAATAAATTCAGCGAAAGGGTTCGGAGCGGCATAGTGAGGCCTCTAAATCACTCTGTTTCCACTAATTTACTAACTCCATTGTAAAATATCACCAAAGTTGCTCGACCCCCCCGAATATCCTCGGTATGTACAAAATGCGACGTCCTAACGCAAGAACTACTCAGAGGGAAAAAAAAGATTAAGGGAGGTTTCACAATTATTTCAGAGACCCTTGTAGTCTACCTGATCAGTGTAATAATACTGTTTATCAATAAAAACAACATATCTACACGTATAAGCAAGAAACACTTATAGTTTCTTTCCCTTTATGTTTGTATTAAGTGCAACATAATTGGCCATTAAATTCATGTAGTTTTTTAACCTCGTATTTAAAAATTACATTCAATATTTAAAATTCTAAAGCCGTTACATCATATAATAATTAACCTATAGATTTGTATTCAACGTTTTTCTTGCAAATAGTCTTCAGCAAAAAAAGTCTAATTCACAAGGATTTTGAACACCTCGAGCAATACTATTGAGTTCTTTTCTAACTCCACCTTAAAACCCGGATTTGTAACGGAGGAAGTAACACTTAAGAAGCTCGGTCTTGGCGACTTATATTTAAAATACGAAGACCGAACTCCAAGTCCACTACGCTTTTAGTAGTTGAGACGTTTCTGCCCTCTTAGCCTAGCCTTCTTTTCCCAAGCACAAAAAGCGCTCCATTTCGCATATGTTAATTTCGCCTCTCTTCTTTCCGAGCAGGAGTTAAGAAAGGAACAACATGCACCAGTACCTATGGAAATAATCCCAGTTACAGGTATGCAAGGGAATACACCGAGGTATTTCTTGGCTCTTGCGCACCGGGTCTGGCGAAGACCCTTGCTATTTATTGGTATTTTAAATAGTTGCCGGGGATGGCATTTTGGTAAAGGAAACAAGCTGTGGATAACACGAGGCCAATATCTACGGTACAAATCCTAACTACAGATGCCCTTGTATTAGAGCCTAGTAAAATATTCCTAGCTGCGGTATCTCGGCATAGGCACATTGTGGAAGAATCTTTATGTATTTCTCGGTACACGGGTCAAAAAGGTCAGAAATATAGTTACCAGTAGCTAGGGAAATAACTCTTAACTTTCGATGTCATGGTACAGATACGTTGGATCTGAGAAGAATCCTAGATCACTTCTCGAACCTTGAGGAGGGGTGCGAACCACTGCTCTCGAGGGTAGCACGACTTGTATCGACGCAGGGAAGGTGGGGAGGGGGGCAAGGGGTGAGAGGGTGGGGGAAGAAGAAGGGGAGCTTGCATGTAAGGACGGACGGGGTTCCCAACCCGCTTCCCCTTCCCCGAACAAAGTGATCTCAGTGAGAGATTGGGCGACAATAGCGCGACTCAGGTCGCGTGACCCACAGGAATGGAGGGTGTGGGAGAGCGGGCAAGGGTAGGGGGGAAAAAGAGGGAGGGAGGTAAATGGCAGCCATCACGGTAGGACCCCCCTTGTCGTCCCTGCACACATGAATCCTTCAACCACTCCAAGCCAAAAGAAAACATAAATAATTAAAAAAATTACATAAATTAGAAGCATAAAAATAAATAACTTTGAGGTAGTGATACCTTCAGAAATTAAATCTAGTTTTATATCAAAACATTACATTCTTTTAAATGGACCAAAACCTTGACGAGGTGGAAGGGCTTGTTGGTTCTGATAATCACTTATAGCTAAGCTGTCGGGAGCGATGATGATTTTCGCCTTCATGGGCATCCATTGCCGCTTTCAGGATCACCCATAGGAGGAAGGGTAGGAACAGGACGAAAGGCTGACAATACAGCGTCTGGTCCAAAGTGAAGCGGCTGCAAAAGCTTCAGAACCCCATTGGGGCGGCCTTGGGTGCGATAGTGTCGCGTTAAAAATACTATTGAGAAAAGCAACGGGAAACCACCTCAATTATTATTCCCAATATTTCTATGAGGGTTATAGATCAGTGCACAGCACAGGTAAGTTTTAATTCCTATCCCAAAAAGAAATTCACCCATCTAGTATTATATGAAACTGCGGGATGCTGCCGCAATAGTAAATTTCAATTAAATCCCAGCCAAAGCGAATGATTTTACACTTTGAATGTGTTGCATTGCCTCCGTAGTATGACCACAGGCTGTTTTCAACACTCTCCAAGGAGATTTCAAACGGTAAAAATGCTCACACCTAACCTCCTCATAACTTCCACACAAGACCTCTTGCCGGAAGGAAGTCAGCCGCTCATTCTGCACCCAGCTCTCCGACCGGCTGCCCCGCCCGCCCACTCATTCAATCGACGCGATAGCACTCCACGGCGCCGCAAATCGTTCCATTACTCCTCGTCCGCCCACCCCCTCCCCGCGGAAGCATACCACTTCCCCCACCCTTCGTCTAGTATTGGCGGATTATCGCCTCACTCCCTCCCGCAGGGGGTCATTCCCACACGGCGGCGGCCCACGCCCCTCCTCCCCCGCCTCCCACCCTCCCCCCCTCCGCCTCTCCCAAAGAGGGGTCCGGTCGGGCCCGCGGCACACCGCCCCTTTGCCCTATGACCTGTTACTCACACTTCCATACGTATAAAACGTACTTTCTATCCCTTTAAAACTGCCACAGGTATCTTGGCATGACGGACCAAAGGCCTATCAGTCTATCATCAGTATAAATATTACAAAATAACGGGTCTCTTAATATTCTTCGAATAATACCTTAGATACTTAAAAAAATAACTATTCAATATCTTCGTACTTCCAAAAGACAATCAGAAAAAATTTTTCTGTGAACTAATTGTTACCAAGGATTATGAGTATAGTAATTAATACTATAACTGCATCCTGTTCTTCACATTCGGTCTATGAATTACTCGAAAAAGTAGTTTTCTGAATAGTATTGATACTCCCTGTTCCAGGTAGGAAGGTAGTAAACCTATTGATTACTCCATCGGATTTACGATCCTTTGGAGGCAAGGTTGTTACGATGTCCTCGTATATGGAAGTAATTTAATAGAATTATTAAATAACATAGGGTAGGAAGGTTTTTTATTAAATTTATTATTAGGATAGGATTTGTAAGGGTGTATTAGAGTTGTGAGGTAGATTTATACGGAAGCATAAGGTTGAGATTTTTAAGCTCTTTTTGGATTTAGGATTTTGGTTAGGGTATTGGATGTTCAGGTAGGGTCAGGTGGTAGTAGGTGAGGAAGTGTAGGAAAGCCAGGACCTTAATTTTTCTTTTTCAAGTTGTATTGAGGTGGTTGAAGTTTAGTTTTTATTACTAGGTCCATACATTGGCATATAAAAGTAATTCAATGCATCGCGTCTCCGATTTTCGGTTGAAAAATCCAGTACGACGTATCCTCCCAAAAAATCGGACGGCAAACGGATTTTTATAATTAATAATGTATTTGTTTTATTTTAACTTCACATGGGTTAGTTCCTTTAACCCAAATTAATACTTGGTCACAAATCTGGGTCGTTCCCAACCGTCTCTACATTGGTTTCCTATATCTTTCGGCACAATCTTCGGGAGGGTGGATCCGTCTGTCTCTAAAGCATCAAACCCACGACGCATTCGAAATATTCAAGAAGGCTGGATCAAGGGTGGCCTGCAGCACCAGCAGACACTGCTGGTGCTGCTGAAGTCGAGCCCAGAGTCATAGTAAAAGAGACAGGAGAAGAGAAAGCGTATAAAGGCAGACAAAATTATCGGGCACCAATCGACACATATGACCAAGAAGGATAAAATATTTCTGAGGGAGGGTTCTTTAGGGTCGCTTTCAGCTCTGGAAAGAGCTTAGCGATCTCATCTATTGGACCACTAAATAATTCAGCCGCCCCTCAAATGTTCTTAAGAGGATTTTAATTTCCAGCGAATTCTGTGCGTGGCACTTTTTATTCCTTCCTTTCACTTAATATTCGTACCTAAAAGCTATAAATCAAATTAGAATGAGAAAGAATTTGCACAGCATTCTAAATCACCATGTCCATTTTGTTTTTAATTCTAAACTTCTTTTGGAAAATCCGCGCACCAGAGATTGCGAAGGAAATTTAATCTCCACAATCCCCCTTCCAAGAATGAAAGCCGAGCTGACAAAACGAAAAAAATCTTAGTTTCCTCTAACGGTCTTTAAGTTTGTTGGAAAAGTCAGTTTAAACCAGAGGCTTTAAAACTCGGTCTGACACCATCTACGCTAACGCCCGGATAATTTAAACGCTACGGTAACACAAACGTCTCGCCGAGAGGCGCAGAGTTAGGAGAGGCGAAAGGAAAGGCAGGGTGCATGGAGGGGTGCGCGGGAGAATGTAAGTGGGGATGACGCATGGTGAGGCTACGTTCACCTCGGAGCCAACGGCGACTCACGCTGGTCGCAATGCACGAATCATTCTCACCTAGCTTCTCTCTTCCCACTGACCTCTCACCTCAAGGAACCCGCAGTACGGCCTGAACATAATCCATCATTTGCCACTCACGGATCAGAAAATGCCACCTGCCACTTCCCAAGTCTGTCTCAGTCTATACATACTCGGCCTTTACATAGTCTGGTCCCCTAATCACCCCCTACCACACACCCTATCGGTGGCTTGCAGGCTACTGTGTTATGTAACGTAGAAAAACACCCATTGCTGTAATTTTGGAAATCTTCCGTCGACCACGCTTTTGAAAGTGGGGTCGTCATTTTTCATTACGTTCATCAACGGCTTCGTATTTAATTTGTTCTGTGCATCTTCATTTAATATATTTATATGCAACCGTTGACAGCTGTTAGGAACTGTGTTTCAGCAATTTTGTCGAAACCATTGGTGCTAAAAAAACGAAATTTCTTAACGAGTTTTGCCTTGTTTTTATTTAATTTGTACCACACATTTCTTATTTTTCACTTGTCTGTCTGGTTGTGCATTCATTGCGTTACAAATTCCTACCGTGTGATGATGATCTAAAAAATAATAAATTTCACAAAGCTTGATCTTTCTTACTTTTTCATCATGTTCGCGATAATACGTTTCCAAAGAAGCAGTTTTGAACCTTTACCTTCCTGCGTTAAATAAAAGTCTTGAAATAACTTTGTTACTAGCGCCCTCCTAATAGCCGACAGTGAAGTCCTTCCACTTGAATCTGGTACTAACGATGACTTGTGCATCAGACTCGTTGAGCTTAGATCATTTATCTGGACTGCCGTACGCAAAATTAACTGACATGAATTTACGAGCGCTAACTAGATTATTGATTCAAAAACGAAGCGAGAGCGCACAAATTTAAAATCGACTCTCCTCAACACATTCCAGCATCGAGAGGCTTTATTCCAGGCAACGTACATGGAGAAGACTCCGGGAGGATTATTACGCACTTCTACCTATTGTCAAGTACAGCTTTTCTCCAAGTACACAGGGTGAAAAATTGCAAAAATGTACATTTCTTTGGATATTACTTAAAACACCAAAAAATTATTACCAGCCTTCCGGATGATATTGAAGGATTAGGCCTGCCGGAAGTTGCAAGAGAAATCGCGCAAGAAAGGTTTACGGCAAACTCTACTTTCCTCTTTTCCAATTTGCAATCATCTTTAGAAGTCAACATGACGTGGAGATGCGATTGTTGATTGCGAAAAAGGAGCGCTGCGCTGCATATTGTGAAGAAAGGTCAACCATGCCACTCAAATCTTAATAGAAACAAAGTAAGAAGTTGCGGAAATTACGTACCTCTGAAGAGTCCAACTATTGGCGACCTCAAGAGACAGAAAGCATACAAGCTATTATTGAAAGTACCAAGCTGGGATATTTCCTCCAATTTTCAATGAAAGATAATGAATTAAAAATGCTCAAGGTTTGTTCGAGCGACGGGTGCCAGAAATGTGACTAAACGGGGTGAGAGCGGAGAGGGCCGGTGATCGCTCCTCAGACGTCTGTTCCACTGAATGAATTGGCCATCACTGACTGTTATCGAACTAACGTAAGTAGACACGCGCCTACGGTGGAGTTTTACCCATCGCAAATGTATACTCGCACAAATGACTTAAGACCTTTCATCGACCGTGAGTACTCCCAGATGGGAATACCATATTAAGACAAAGACCACATTTTAACTGTAACAGAAATCCGGAAACTGTTAATACTATCGTTATTCTACAGATTAAGGTAGTTTTTTGATGGTTGAAGCTACCAAACGATACAGTGACAATTAGCTTGCCTATCCTAACAAAACTTAGCCAAATATCCAACTCTACAATAAGCCCCTCTTCAATTTAAAACAATTTCTTCCTCCCTTCATTCCATTCTATCCTATTGCTGCCCTTTCTTCGCTTGCCTAACATTCTACCCCCAATCACAGTCTTTAACATGCCATGACCAATCAATATGGTTTTAATTTATTTTCCCTGTCTCCTTTCTATTTCTCCTAACAATCCCTCTTCTCCCCCCACCATACCAAGCACCTCTTCATTTGTTTTCCTTTCTGTCCACTTAACCTTCTTCATCTTCATCCTTCTTAACACCCATATTTCAAGTCTCCAATCTACGCCTGTCATCCTGATTCAATGACTATTTTTCCGCGCCGCACATAACTGTGCTCCATATCAAAGTTTTGAAGAACCTTTTCTTAACATCCTTACTCAAATATCCCTGTCATCAATTGACATCGACGTAAATAGGTCGCGATCCACCAAAAAGATGTGTGGCAGGGGGTGCAAATACCAGTTGATTCCCTCCTCTTTGTCAAAGCTTCTTTGCCTAATGCCTATAACTATGATATTGATCATTTCATCCAAAAATACCACTCCGGAAATTACGAGCAGCGAACTAGGCTCAAATGGGCTTCTCCATTTATTGCACTCAAAAGAATCACATGACAGTGTAAATTTAATAGGAACACCTCATTCACATTTCACACAAATTGATTTGGAAGGAAGAGGAAAGCTGCAACACAAATCTAGAGGTAGCGTCTTTCTGGGGAAGACAAGGGAATTGTGTTGAACCGAGGAGGGTGGAAGAATGGTTTTATAGTATTTTTCACCAGAAAGTGTAGATATACTTTCGAGATCACTCCTCACGCCTACCACACCATTTTGGACGGTGTATTGACTGAGGGAAATAGGAGGCCAGGATTGGAATTGGGAAAAAGGAGAAAATGGTGATATAAGGGGAGGAGCGGGAGGGGGGAATATGAGCTGACTCATCGATCCAAATCGCGCAAGTCGCGTGCTTTTTGAGCATTCTGGAATTCCAAATGAGGGGCTGGGAGATAAACCGGGAGATGGGATGGGGGTTGAATGGGGGTGGGGGTGGGGCGGGGCGGAGGTGAAGGGCGAATGGGCGTAGTGACCACCCTTTGGGCGACATTCGAATAGGCAGCCACCTGGCGGACGGTGGGGGAAGCAAGGATGAGATGAAAGTCAATAAGAGGGGAGAAATTGGAAGCGAGTAAAATATAAAATATCCCGAACCAGAAAATGGATACAATCGTAATTCATCTGGGGAAATATATGGGTTTTGGTAATTTCACAGCGAAAATGTGAAGAAAGAGAAATGTGAGTAGTGGGTATCGTCAAAGGAAGACGGAAGGCTAAGATTGTTGCTTTCGCTGCTTCTCCCTATCAAGGAAAACGATAAACGGGAAAGATTGGGGTGTTAGTGCTAGTGAGTGGTTTCACGCCAGGGATGAACTATTCACCATATATATTCACCTCGTATATATACATACACACGTATGTATATATTATTATTATTAGGTAATCTACCGGTTAAGGTAGGTTTTTGGATGGACACAACTATCAAATATTCATGTTGTAACTCCAAAAAAAACCCAATCCAGCACCCTAATCTAC